>CM066173.1:14980000-15670000 GCA_033629205.1 Lithocarpus polystachyus
ATATGGTAGAGACACAAATCAAAGAAAAAAGGACAAAAGAAAACAATATTTTGGTCTGGGAGAACTGAAACTAAAATAAACTTTTTTTTTTTTTTTTTTTGCAGTCTTTTTTTTTTTCTCTCTTTTCTGCAGAGTTTTTTTTTTTTTCACGTTTTTTTTTTTTTTTTTTTTTTTTTGGAACTCAGTGCACAGTTTTAACCTAGTGCACCTCACAGAATAAGAACGAAGAACAAAGAACAGAAACGAAACAAGATAACTGGAAACAAAAGAAAAAAGGATAGAAAACTGATTTTAGAACCTGAGCTCTGATACCAAATGATGCGAACCTCAATAGACTCGCTTTGAGACCCAACAAACAATATTGGAATATTGCCCAAGAAAGCTAAAATTCAGATTTTTGATAGAAACCCTGACCCAACGTTTATAAGAGAAACGCGAACCAAAGGTATAAGTAACAGACCCTTGACCCAATGATTATAAAGGAATCACGAACCAAAGGTATAAGTTTGAACGCCACAAGGAAGAATCCTTGATAAGTTCACAGTTCTTGAAGAACCAAAGAGAAGAGCAAAGCCTCACATTTTCTGATTTTTATTCAATAATTCATCCCATTACAAGGAGTGCATGCTATTTATAAGGCATGGCTGAATGAAGAAAACCTAATCCTTCTATTACAAGGAGTGGCTGAATGTAGAAAACCTAAAAAACGTGCTAAATAATAAAACCCTAAATAAAACCTGATTTGGTCTGAAAATAGCAGATCCAAAATAGGAAAAACCCTAAAAAACGTTCTAAATAATAAAAGCCTAAAATTAAGGAAGATCTGGTCCAAAATTAGAAGATCTAAATTAGGAAAAGTATCCATTAACTGATTTAGAGCTGGAAAGTCAATCAGCCATAAATCTTTGCCAAAAATAACGCCCAATCACATCAGATCAGCCCTCAATAGCCTGGATTAAATTTATTAAGCCTTCATCTTCTTTTGGGCCCAGCTTGGAATGTGAATCAGCCCAAATCCCTTGAATCAGCCCATTAAGTGCTTCTTTGATCTTCTTGGATCTTGCTCTAGTAATAGGCCCACCTGGAACTTGCAATGGATCCTCGAATGCATGTTGATTCTCATCAGTTGTTTAAGAAATAGTTGATCAAGAGCCCATTTCTCCAAGTATTCCAAGTCTATGTAGACATTCCTACCTCACCTGATTCTGAATCTCATGAAGAGAAATGACCTTCCTCAAGGATCACGTTGAATCACCCTCCTGAAGTTATTATGGGAAATATGAATGAACTTACACTAAGAAAGCATACAGTTGATAAATGTGTTGCTAACTTAGTGTCTTATTCTCGCTATTTGTCGCAGGTTGAACCCACCAAGGTTGAGGATGCTTTCCAGGATGAAAGCTGGGTTGAGGCCATGCATGATGAACTGTTTCGGTTTCAAAGGAATGATGTCTGAACCCTAGTACCTAGAGCGGAAGGAGAGCACATCATTGGCACAAAGTGGATATTCCCCAATAAAACTGATGAAGAGGGAAATGTAATCAGCAACAAGGCTCTTCTTATGGTTCAAGGATACTCTCAAGTGGAAGGAGTAGATTTTGATGAGACATTTGCTCCTGTAGCTCTTATGGAATCCATCAAGGTTCTCTTAGCCCTGACTTGTCACTTGAAGTTCAAGCTTTACCAAATGGATATGAAGACTGCATTCTTGAACAAGTTCCTTAAAGAAGATGTCTATGTGTCTCAGCCTAAAGGATTCATTGATCCACACTTTCCCGATCTTGTGTTGTACCTCAAGAAGGCACTCTATGGACTAAAGCAAGCACCTAGAGCTTGGTATGACCAGCCTACACAATATTTGGTCTCACATGGTTTCACAATAGGACAAGCTGATCAAACTCTCTTTATCAAAATAAAGAATGGTGAGTTGATAGTTGCTCAAGTCTATGTTGATGATATCATCTTTGGGTCTACAAAGGATGAGCTTGCTCATAATTTTTTCAAGCTTATGCAAGCCGAGTTCGAGATAAGCATGATTGGAGAGTTGAAGCACTTCTTTGGATTGCAGATCCGTCAGCAAGAGTTAGGTATATTCATATCTCAATCTAAATATACTAAAAATCTTGTGAAAAAGTTTGGATTGGAATCTTCTAGTTCTATTAGAACCCCTATGAGCCTAAATGTTAAACCTACTGTTGATTTTTTAGGGAAAAGTGTTGATTCTTCTCTATATAGAAGCATGATAGGTAGTCTCCCTTACCTTATTGCTAGTAGACTTGACATTAGTTAAAATGTGGGAGTGTATGCTAGATATCAAGCTAATCCTAAAAAGTATCATATGATTGCTTTAAAAGGAATCATAAAGTATGTCAAATCCACTTCCGATTTTGGTGTGTGGTATAGCAAGGACACCAATGATGTCTTATCTGGGTATTCTGATGCAAACTGGGCTGGGAATGCTAATGATAGAAAAAGTACTTCAGGGGGTTTTTTTATGTGGGTAATAATCTTGTCTCCTAGATGAGTAAAAAGTAGAATTTCATCTCATTATCCACTGCTAAGGCTGAATACATTGCTATCGGTAGCTGTTGCACCCAACTTCTGTGGATGCAAAAACTCCTCCTTGATTATGGTATTCGTCAAGAACATCTTACTATCTATTGTGACAATACCTGTGCCATTAACATCTCTAAAAATTATGTTCAACATTCTCGAACAAAACATATAGAGATTCGACACCACTTCATTCGAGAGCTTGTCGAAGATGGCACACTCACTCTTGAGTTCATCCACACTAATGATCAGAAGGCTGATTTGTTCATTAAGCCTCTTGATAGCAAACAGTTTGAATTCCTACGCCAAAACATTGATGTAATCTCCATGAAGTGATCTCTCCTTTTTCTCCTCTTTTCTCATGCATTTGCATCTAGTTTTATACTTTGCTTTGTTTAGCATGTTTTTGTTTGTTTGTTTTTAGTTTTGCTTTATTTTTTTTTTCATAAAAAATAAAAATAAAAAATTGAAAAATCAGAAAAATACAAAAATAGTGTGGGTTTTGTGTACATTGGTACTTGTATACCTTAGATGGCCATTAAAACAAAGTTTTCTAAACTTTGTATCTTTTGTAGCTTAGATGAGCATCTTAATGCACAACTAAGCAAGTGAGCTTTGTGGCTTGTGTTTATGGTAAGTACAATTAAGTGATCTCTTATACTTAACACTTATATTACTTTTTTTTTATGGGAAGGACTAAAAAATCCTAAGAGAAAGGCATAAATAATCATCTCACCACTAAAGTTTGTCAATCATGAATAACATCTGTGTGCTTCGGTATAGCAAAATTGTGATGTTTAAGCTTATATAATTGGGTATTTCTTCTCTCTTTTATATGTTCATGCATGATATGCTCAAAAAGAAGAAAAAAAATATACAAAGAAAATCAAAAGCAAAAAGAATCAAATGCTTTTAAATATGGCTACAAGTGTGTTTCTAGGAGATGTGGGAGGACGTATCTCGAAGGTGATAGTCCATATCAAGTAGTTATGATTATGTGTGAGCGCATTTGATTTTCTCATATCTCAAATCATCATAATATGAGACACTTATGTACTCTTGCTATGTTTTCACACACAATACGCAAACACTTTGCTACTTTTGATACAGTGCAGGTACAATGTGATTTGGCCATCACAAGAATTAAATGTGTTAATGTATTCTCACTAAACAGTGTTAGCTTGTTTTTGAAATATAAAATTGGTTAGACTTGTTTAGTGTGTATGTGTATGTGTGTGTGTTTTGGATCATGAATGCTTTGCATTTTTTTATTTGTGTTGAGAGATATTTTTGAGAGCTTAACATGTTGATTGGATCTATATTTGAGTAGCTTGCTTGTTGCATTCATCTCTTTATGTTTTCCCTCTCTTTGAAAAACCTATTTTCTTCAAGCTTGACAGCTTCTTGACAAATCCTCAACAGATTCTTATCTATAGAGCCCGTTAGACTTCCTTTCTCAACATAAGTTAGCGCATACTTGATCCATCGAGCTTTCTAGAATTTGTCTCAATAGCTCCTCGACAGCTTCTCGATCCATCGAAAAGCTTTCTGTCTGGCCGATAGATTCTCGACAGAATCTCAATCTATCGAGATCCTTTTGTCATTGATAGATTCTCGACAGCACCTCGATATATTCATTTCTATTGAGATTTAGTACTCAACAGATCTCGATAGCTCCTCGGTCAATCGAGATGCGATTGCTATATATATACTCAACGCAAAATCAAATTCATTTTCTCACCTCTCTCTCAACAAAAAATCTTTGTACCTCAGTTTACTATGGTACTCCTAGGTACACGTATCGTAGTCACTTTGAATCTTGTATCCGAGATACTACACGTCCTGCGGGTAGTGCATCCTAATTACCCTACTTGTTAGCGTTTGAGGACTATGTCCAAGGACGAGCTTCTGTCTCACTTCTGTGAGACACCCTCCATATGGGGTGAGCATCAAAACACCCCTATAACTCCATTATAGAGCCTCGTGCTCGATTTTTATTGTCCCTCTTAGAATATCTTTCCATAGACTTTCCCTCTCATTTCATTATCTCCATCATTGATGTCTACAGGGATATGGTGACCCGTTATAAGCTCATTTTTCCTTCGGCTATCACGTGGATCCTTGATTCTTGATTCTCCCTACTTCACCATTATTGGTGCTATCAGCGCAGCTTCTGTTCAACGAAGCGAGGCCTAGCTTCGACCGAAGTGGCCGCGGACGGAGACGATGGATCCTCCAACCTCCACCATTCCTTCCACCTTCGCTCCTTCTTCTTCGGGTGGTGGTGTGACCTTTAAGGCCATCATGGCGCAGCTTCAGTGGATGGATGCTCGCCTTAACACTCTCAGTGATGAGTTGTATCAGGTGAACACCCACGTCGGTCGTATTGCACGACAACAAGCTCGCCTCGGTGGTTTTGCCACTTTTCCCTCTCCTTCTTTAGATGCTTCGGCAGATGAGGACGGCGATGATGGTGCTGATGATGATGATGAGGATGAGAACGAGGATGCTAGCTCTTCCAGTGATAAGAAGATGATAACCTCTTAGTGACTTACCCTTTGTCATTCGTGACAAAAAGGGGAAGTAGTTTTGGGATGATGAGAGTAGTCTTGTATCTAGGGAGAGAGTTAGCGTATGACATTTTTGTTAAGGGGAGAGTTTATATTTTGAGGGATGTAGTGAGGATCTTATGTACTTTTCTTTTCTTTCTTTGTAGTTACATTATCCTCTTGTATACCGATCTTGTGACCATTTATTTATGACATACAGTGTATTTATATATATATATATATATATGATGTATGTTGTTTTTCACCTATCTCTCCTTGTGTTGTTTCTTTTCTTTCCTTATACACATGTTTCTTTATGTATGCAATCCTTTATTTCTGTTTCACACTAAGATGGCTTGATGAGTTTTGTTTAAAGTGTTTCAAAAAGACAAGTTGTGAAAATCTATCATGCCATGAACTTTCTTTTTGCAAAGTTTTTCAAGAGTTTGTGTTAGGGTTAGATTTTCTTGTATTTCAACAAGTGGTTATGAGTTTAGTGATTTAATACTTCTCTCATAATTCATTTGATTGTTGTGGTTTTGTCATGAATTGTCAAAGGGGGAGATTATTAGGACATATGTGAGACTTGTTAGTATGTATATTGACTAATCCTTTGACAGAATGCACTTTACTTGTAATTGGGTAAATCTAGGATGTATTTAGTACTTCAAGAAACAAGAGTTTAAGTTTAGTATTGAAGCCATGCAAATTTGTCCAAGAAACAAGTGAAGAAGTGTTGTTCATTAAAGCTCAACAGATAGCTCGACAGAAACATATCTATCGAGGTTTAATGATGGATCTAGACAGCAGCTCGACAGAAGTTGTATCTATCAAGAATTATGAAATTCAGATTTTTAGATCTGATTTCACGTATATCCATATGTACTTGTGTAGGGTTTCTTTTCTCACAACCCAAGACATATATAAGGATTATTTTAAGAGCCGTAAAAGTGATGCAACTTGATGCAAAGTGATAATACATGCATAGTGTGACCGAAGATAGAATTTTCCCTAATTCATCATATTCTCTCTAGAAGGTACTGCGTCTTTGTGCCAAGGGTTTTGTAACCAAAGAGCTTTTTGATCTTCATTGTTGGATAAATCGAAGAACTTTGTAGCCAACATCTTCTTCAAGTTGGTGTGTTAGTCACGTATTGGGATCCGTGCATCATTGGTTAGTCACGTACTGGGAGTCGTGCATTGAAAGGAGAGATTGCCCTACATTTCAAGTCCAATTGGGTATTGGGGTGAGGGTTCAACTGTAGGTTGGTATTAGGTATTTGGATTCCTTTTACTTGTAATCGTTTGTTTTGATAATAGTAGATTCTCGGGAGTGGTGATCTTAAATTCACCTGGTGGGATTTTGCCTCGGTGGTTTTTCCCATTCGTAAACAAATCACCTATGTCAAATTTATTTTCCGCTGCATTTAATTTAGTTGGTGATTTATTTGTGCTACCTCACTAATTGCATGAAATTGAATCTAATTAATTCACTTGGCTAATTAATTGATTAATTTACCAAATGGGTCAATACATTCTTGGCTTATCAGTTTTAAAATATTGAGTTTTTTTTTTTTTTTTTTTTTTTTTTTTTTTTTTTTAAGTTTTAGCTTGAGAAAAAAAATTTAACAGTTAGTTGTATTTATATGAAAACTGTTATTCATCAAACCCTGGGGTTTGAGATTTAAGGTTAAAGGAATTAGTATTTAGGGTTTAAGGTTCATAGGTTGTAGGGTTTTTTTTTTTTCTTTTTTGTGTTTAAAAGGTTTTAGGACTTCTATTAGGGAATATCACATTTTATCATCTTAAATTATACTCTTAATTATGCCTTGTATCGTAAACTTTTCGAATGCACATTTTGCTCTATAGACTATGACCATTGTTACATTTTGCAAATCGACATTAAGTTTGCCGTTAACTTAGACAGAAGAGTAATTCTTAAGTATTCTCTTGGAGCATGGTGAGTGGCTCCCTCCTCTCACATTTATGGTGGGGTCCACTCATTAAATTCATGGTAAAGTCCATCATGAATGAGAGAGAAGAGAGCACCATTTCGCTATACATCAGGAGTACATAAGAATTTTTCTTGACAAAAAAGCATGTGGCACCACATAAAAAGAATTTTCCTTGCTTTGAACGGTCACAAAACATAGCTGAATGATCTTTCTATAAATTCCCAGATTGAAAGAAATGAAGGTAGATAGTTTTTGGTGAAGCTAAAGTAGAGGCAAGATTATTTGCCTATCTCTGAAGTATTAAATTACTAAATGACTATCATAATTTGTAGCTGAAATACCATTCAGTAACACAGTAAGGCATTGCTAGAATATAGAAAATGAGGCAAAACAAAGCCACCGCTTTGAGTTGTACTTATGGTACATGCATTTGATGTACTCATAATCAATGAATTCTATAGCGACGGGATCGTTGGAGACAGATTTATGCTTTATAGTGGCAATTTTTTAGACCAATAATGAAAAATGATGAAAAATGCATTTTACACAAATACCCCCACTTTATTACACTCACTTACCCTTCTCACTTTCCCATTATTATATAACAATGACATAATAGTCAATTTATATATATATATATATATATATATTTCATTTTCCATCCTCCCTTTTTTCTCTCCAACCAAACAAAAAATTTTCCACCCTTCCACTTTTCCACCTCTTCAACCAAACACACATGAGGGAAAACCAAATTTTTTCTATCCTCCCACTAATTTTCCATCCTCCCACTTTTCCACTCCTCCAACCAAACGGACCTTAAAGGTTTTTGGCGACTTACTTGGCAACTCATTTGCAAGTCAGTTGAGTCGCAAAAAACGCGTGTTTTGCAAAAATAGGGTTAAAAATCAAACAATTTTTCAAAACTTTTCACTTTCCCTTGCATCACGTGTTTGTCCCTTTGTCTTCTCTGCCACTCCTTCTCTCAAAGCCACATTTTTCACTCCAAAAACCTCCATTATTCTCTTCAATCTTCACTCCAAATCCAAGAAAAGGTATAGGTTACTTTTTTTTTTCAAGTTTAAAGCATTTTATTTCATGGATTTGTTGGTTTTGTTGAGATATTGAAATATTGTTGATGAACATGGGTTTTTGTAGTTTTTGATTAAATTGATGTATTATTTTTATTGAGAATGCTATTATAATGCTTGTTTTCATGTTTCTGTCAAGATTATTACATGCTTACGCATTATACGATGTTTTGTGTTGTGGTGTGCATACTATTTTGTTGATAAAATGTCTATTTAGATGTTTTTGTGTGTAATTTTGGACTCCATCGAGTACAAAATTTAGGGATAATCTTGTTTCTATGTTTGGAACAACTACTGGTTATGTGTTTCACACTTTGCCGCTTGCATGATATCATGCCTCTTATATGCACACTTTTCCATATGATGCACACACACACACACACACACACACACACACACACACACACACACACACACACACTGTTAGGTTCTAAAGACTAGGATCTAATGTATTTAGAACTTCATTTTGTATGTTGGCAAACCATGATCAAAACAATGTTGAGTCGTGTGTTAGACTTGCTCAAAGTATGGGGTTTATTGTAAAGTTGGAATCGAGTTTTTATGCAGAATTACTTGTAACTTTCTGTGAGACTCGATCGATCAAAAATTAGACTCGATCGATCGAAAATCGCACAGAACGTTTTTCTGTAGAATTTTCCAACTCAGCCCAAGCCCGTTTTAATGTATAGGGTTTTATGTTTGCCCTAAGTATAAAAGGGAAAACCCTAGCCACGTTTTTAGAGTTCTGTAGAGTTCTGTTTTGCTGTGTTTGTGAATCTCATTGTGAGATCTAGAGGTGTTTACCTTCACATACACTTAGGGTTTACAAACTTGAGATTTATGTCAAGAGTTGTGTAGATCGTTACAGTTGCAGAATCAAAGAGCACAAAGATATACAAGCAGGTGCGCTTGTGAATTTGCTGAAGAATTCCGGAAAGAAGGAGTCCGTGGATCTCGGAGCTATCATGGGGTCATGGTAGTAAGTTTCCTACAGGCAGGTAGCAATATGACGTTAGTGGTCTAAGTCTATTGTGTAAACTTCAATTCTTTCATAGTGGATTCAGTTTACCTTGAGGATAGCTAGGTCAAATCCTCCCCAGGTTTTTACCGGTGTGGTTTCCTGGGTCATCATATCTTTGTGTTGTTTATTTTCCGCTGCTTTATTGTTTTTATATTTATTTGTGTTAACCTAGTTTAATTAAATTACCTAAGTTAATAACTTGGCTAATTCTCTAGGTTAATCTGTTGGGTTAAGGGGTCTAAACGAACTGACAAGTGGTATCAGAGCGGGTAGCTTTTGTGTTTGATCCTTTGATCTTTGAGCTGATCCTTGACCCCTGTTGTCATGGAACACGGACACTCTCTAGTTGTTCCTCCTCACTTTGATGGAAACAACTATGCCTATTGGAAAGTAAGGATGAAAGCATTCCTAAAATCCATTGATGAGAGGGTGTGGAATTCCGTTGAATACGGATGGGAGAAGCCCACTACTCCCGTGAGTGAGTGGCAAACTTCTCAGAAGGAGGCAGCCGCTTTTAATAGCAAAGCAATGAATGCTATTTTTAATGCTGTTTCCATGGAGGAATTTAAGAGAATCTCTAATGTTGAGGTTGCTCATACTGCTTGGAAAATCCTCCAGACTGTGCATGAAGGCACTAAGGCAGTTAAAATTAATAAGTTGCAGCAATTAACTTCTAGATTTGAAAGCATAAGAATGAATGATGATGAATCTTTTGATGAGTTCTATGCTAAGTTAAATGATATTGTTAATTCTGCTTATAATTTGGGTGAAATCTATGATCAACCTAAAATTGTTAGGAAGATTCTTAGATCTTTGACTGAAGAGTTTAGACCCAAAGTGACTGCCATTACTGAGAGTAAGGATGTGGACTCCATCCCTGTTGATGAACTTGTAGGATCTCTTCAGTCCTATGAGTTAGACCTCCCTAAAACTAACAAATCCAAATCAATGGCTCTTAAGTCTGTTGATGATGTTGAGGATGGTGGATTTGATGATGATCTCTCTGCTACAGAGATTGCCTATCTTGCCAAGAACTTTAGAAACTTTCTGAGAAATAGTAACAGAAGGGCAAGAGGCAAGAACACTGTTGAACCTAAAAATTTTAGGAAGAATGAACCCACTAAGGTTAATAACTTTGAAAAACCTAAAGAAAAAGTAGGTCAATCTTCTAATAATTCTTTGGGACAACAATGTTATGGTTGTCAAGGGTATGGTCATTTAAAGTCTGAATGTCCTACTTATTTGAGGTCTAAGGGTAAAGCTATGGCTGTAACCCTTAGTGATGACGAAGTTTCCGACAATGAATCCGCAAGTGATGAGGATGGAAACTTTATTGCTTTCACCGCTACCACGGTAGTCAATGAAAGCTTGTCTGTTGAAGAGAACCCTTCTGATGGGGAACTCTCTGAGGATGCAGATCTACAGGAAGCCTACAATAAACTTTGCAAAGTTGCTGCAAAGGATGCTATGAATGTTGAGTTAGGCTTGAAGAAAATTGCATCTCTTGAACTTGAAAAGAAAAATTTACTTGTTAAATTATTTGATGCAAATGAGCTTTTGAATAATGTGAAAACTGAGAACATGCTCTTGCTTGAGAAAGTTAAATGTTTGGAACATGATTTGTCTGTTGCTAGAGAACAAACTAATAGGTCTGCAAGCTCCAAACTTGATCACATGCTAAGTATTCAAAAGTCTCCTTCTGATAAATCTGGTTTAGGTTATGAGGAAAGTATTTCTGTTCTTGAACCTTCTTCCACTAAATTTGTTCCCTCTTCTGAACCTCCTAAGAGTGAGATTGTCAAACCCGTGGTGAGTGAACCTGTCAAGCCTTTGAATGTTACTCCACCTAGAAAAATTAGGGTTGATCTTCATGCTTCTCATTCTAGAGCTTCTACTTCGACTAAGGGCAAATTGCATGATAAGCCTGCATGGGTTTGTCATTTTTGTGGAAAACCTGGACACATTCGTCCAAATTGTTTTAAGTTGCAAGCTGCGAAGCGAGCAAATAAAACTACAGTACCTGTGCCTCAAGCACGTGATCCTATGGTACTGATTGATGAATTGGTAAAGGCGTTAAACCTTTTTTCCAATCCTGGAGTTGCTCAGAATTCGAATATGAATCATAACTCCAATGTAAGAGTTGTATCTAAGAAGTCTTGGATGCAAAAAGGCTCAACCTAATTGAGTCTGTCTGACATGGTCCTTGTGCTTTATTGCTATATCTTTTGTGACCTTTGTTTCTAGGATTTGCATTGCATTGCATTCATGCATTTCATTCTAGGTTGTTTTTTTTGTTATATAAAAAAAAAAAAAAAAAAAATTTGTTGCAAATTGTGTTTTGCTATTTTTCCTTGAATTTGAAGACAAGGTTGGTCTATCAATTATTGCATAACATGTTTATGTACCTTGTTTAGCTTTGATGCACTTATTTATTGCACTTTACTAGCTAAAGTCTTGTTGTGCATGTTGTGTGGGAAGATGCTATATTTGTTGATCACATGATCTTGATTTTGAAGTTGTATGTCTTTGATTGTTGGACTTGAACTTAATGAGAAAGGCATAAATAACTATCTCACCACTGTGTATTAGTCAATCATGAACACCTTAGTGCATATCATAAGATTTTGTGCTCGAGAAAGTGTAGCACATGCACAAAAAGAACATAAGGTGTAGCCTCTATTAAAATTGGTGTGTACATTATTGGGCTATAATAACTTCACAAATTCATAAAATTGGTGTGTACATTATCCCGGCTATTATTAAGTTTCTAATCAATTAATTTGAATAATGAGGCAAATCAAGAAACTTACATGATTGCAAGCTTTTACTCTAGGAGATGTGGGAGTTATATGATGTAACTCTTTAAGGGATAGTCTCTTTCAAATTCATGTGGTGGATTTTGTAGAAATTGTGATTGATCTCTATGTGTATATCACCTCACATGTTTCTCAAGCTTATGTTAGTTGCACACACTACACAAGTTAATCTTTGCTAAAATTGTGTACATGTTATTGTGTGTGTTTTTGGTCTGACCAACCAAGTTTGAGAATTCTTTGAAAATTGATGCCGAACATGTTTGCTTGTTTATCTTTTTGGTATATTGAGAGAAAATTTTGGTTGAGGAATCTGGGTTGAATACTTGTTTTTTTTTGAAAATCATATCATCTCATACTCATGCATTTGATTTTAAATATCTGCTGCTTTGAGGAGTTTTTGGTTTAAAATGTTTGGTTTTTCAAAACACTGATTTTTCCAGAATTTCGATCGATCGAAATTGATTTTCGACCGATCGAAAATGTTTAAATTTGTTCAGAAAAATCTCTGGTTGGTTCGATCGATCCAGGTTGATTTTGGATCAATCGAATAAGTTTTCGACCGATCGAATGTAATTTTCGATCGATCGAAAATCGTGCCGGCTGTTTTTTTAAAAGAAAAGATTCTCACGTGGCTCTTCACTTTTCAAACCTTTTCAAAAACTTTCTTTTCTCCCTACCAACTGGTCAGCACCTTTCTTGGGAGTTTTGTCGTTTTCCTCCGATTCTTTTGCTACAATCTCTCTCCCACAGCTGGTAAGACACTTATACCCTTTTCTTTTGCATTTATTTTCTATTTTCATGCATTTTTTCATGCATATTTGGGTAATTTCGGAATTTTGGGTTTTTCTATTTTTGGGATTGTTTTGGAGTGATTCTTTCTCAAATTCTTTATGGGTTTTTGTGGGGACACCTTTCCTAAGCACCTCATGTGGTTTAATTTGGTTTATTTGGTGCTTTGAAGAAAATTTGAAATTCTAGGGCTTATATTTGAATAAATTGGGGATTTTGTTCAATTGGGTTGAAATTGATAAAATTGGCTTGTTAGATTGATTAATTTGATCATTATATTGAGTTAATTGACTGTTGTGTTGATCAATTTATCAATTTGTTGTGTTTTGAAAACTAGGGTTTTTCAAATTGGGTATTTTTGATATACTTTGCTTGCTCAAGCCAATTTTGTTACTTTGAATCAAAATTGAACATGACACTGCATTAGTACATGCATCATTTTCTGTTCATGCTCATGCATCATATAGATTTGATATTTTCTATATCTCTTATGCTGTGCTAACTTGCAGTCTGCTCTTGGTTTTGGTTTTTGCTCTTTTCTTTCTGTGTCTGTTTCTTTTCCTTAGCACTATGCCTAGGAAAACTCGAGCCCATAGGACTGTTGATCCTTCTCCATCTTTTGACACTGAGAGATTTCCTAGTGAGTCTAACCAAATTACCTATGAGACCCTTAATCTTAGGCGTCAGATTTGGGCTGAGCGTAGGGTTATCTTAGATGAGTTAGATCCTGAGGTTCGTAGGAACTTTGAGCGTCGGGGTTGGTTACCTCTTCTAGATTTTGAGCATCCTCCTCCTGCTTCTTTGATTAGAGAGTTCTATTCGAACCTCTCTATTCATGTCTACGATAACGATACCTTAGTCAAGGTGTGGTTACGTGGTGTCGAGTACCGCATTACCCCTTCGGTGGTGTCGGATGCTCTTGGGGTGCCCATTGTGGACCATCCCGTCTTTCCTTACGAGGAGTCTCCTCCACTTGATGACGTTTTGTCATACATCACTGGTACTTCTATCCAGTGGGGTTCTGATCCTCGGATCTCGTCGGCTGAGCTGTCTGAGTTGCACTATCTTTTCTTTCGGATAGCTTGTCATTCTTTGTGGCCGATTACTCATGTTCACACCGTCCCTCTTGAGCGATGTGTGTTTTTGTATGCTTTGGTCACTGATGCTCCTATCAGTTTTCCGCATATGTTCCTTCGTTCTTTGAACGAGGTTCATAGGTCTAGTTCTCAGGCTCATGCTTTGTTTTTTCCTGTTTTTATTCATAGGATTCTTCTCTTTCTTGGTTTTGGTGAGTATCCTGCTTCCGAGCCTGTTCATGTTATTGCTCCTATAGGTGCTACCTTTTTGAGGCAAAGGGCTGCTCAACTTCGAGCTAGCTCTAAGCGTGCTAGGGTAGAGCCTACCGGTGTCACTCCACCCCCTTCTTCTTCTTCTGCAGATCCTTTTGCAGCTGGGACTTCTTCGGATCCTGCTGGTGCTGCTGCTGCTGCTGATGTTCCTCCACCGTTTGATGAGGTTTCTGACCTTCGTCGGACGCTTGACACTGTCGTGACCGTTCAGGCGGCTCATGGTCAGCTTTTGGTGGACATCCTTGATGAGCTTCGTACATTGCGAGCGGATTTGGCGAGCTCTCGTCGATCTTCTCCACCTCCTTTTAATGATGAGTGAGTGCCCTTTGGCAATTCGTCACAAAAAGGGGGAGTGCATAGTTCATTAGTAGCCTGTTTTTGTGTTGAGGGGATTTACATTTTAGGGGGAGTGTTTGTTAGGGGGAGTGTTTGTTTTCTTAGTAGTGATACTGCGGAGCTTGTGGAGTCATTAGATTGTATCTAGGTGCTTCACTGTGTATTTACATTTTTAGCTCTTGATTAGGAGATATTTTTTGAGATACATTGTTATGTATATGTTTTCTTATTTCACTATGTTACTGTGCTTATTGACTTATATTGATGATGTTATTCATGATATATGTTTTTATTTTGTGTCATGTGAAATTAAGAAATTTTTTATTTATGTATTTCCTGTTTTTGTTCCACACATGCGTTTATGTGTTTGTTAAGTGTTACAGGAATATACAGGTTGCTTTCAGTCGAGCTGCTGTCTACCTTGCAACTGTTGGATAGTAGTTTAGGTTGAATTGTTAAGTGGCTATTTTTTGTAATGGGCTTTTTCAATTTGTAACTTTGAGCATTTTTGTTTAGTCTGTGTTTTGTCACGGATTGCCAAAGGGGGAGTTTGTTAGGTTCTAAAGACTAGGATCTAATGTATTTAGAACTTCATTTTGTATGTTGGCAAACCATGATCAAAACAATGTTGAGTCGTGTGTTAGACTTGCTCAAAGTATGGGGTTTATTGTAAAGTTGGAATCGAGTTTTTATGCAGAATTACTTGTAACTTTCTGTGAGACTCGATCGATCGAAAATTAGACTCGATCGATCGAAAATCGCACAGAACGTTTTTCTGCAGAATTTTCCAACTCAGCCCAAGCCCGTTTTAATGTATAGGGTTTTATGTTTGCCCTAAGTATAAAAGGGAAAACCCTAGCCACGTTTTTAGAGTTCTGTAGAGTTCTGTTTTGCTGTGTTTGTGAATCTCATTGTGAGATCTAGAGGTGTTTACCTTCACATACACTTAGGGTTTACAAACTTGAGATTTATGTCAAGAGTTGTGTAGATCGTTACAGTTGCAGAATCAAAGAGCACAAAGATATACAAGCAGGTGCGCTTGTGAATTTGCTGAAGAATTCCGGAAAGAAGGAGTCCGTGGATCTCGGAGCTATCATGGGGTCATGGTAGTAAGTTTCCTACAGGCAGGTAGCAATATGACGTTAGTGGTCTAAGTCTATTGTGTAAACTTCAATTCTTTCATAGTGGATTCAGTTTACCTTGAGGATAGCTAGGTCAAATCCTCCCCAGGTTTTTACCGGTGTGGTTTCCTGGGTCATCATATCTTTGTGTTGTTTATTTTCCGCTGCTTTATTGTTTTTATATTTATTTGTGTTAACCTAGTTTAATTAAATTACCTAAGTTAATAACTTGGCTAATTCTCTAGGTTAATCTGTTGGGTTAAGGGGTCTAAACGAACTGACACACACACACACACACACACACACACACACAATCTTTGACATGTTGTGTGTCTAATGCCATAATTATATCATGCTTTGATGTTTAGCATCTTCACATGTCAAATTTTTTTTTTTGAACTGCTCTTTAAATTTCAGTTTTTAGGGTTTAATTCGTAGTTTCTATTTTTGGTACTAACTTGTGTCTAACCAAGTTTGTTACCGTTCATTGTATTCAGTTTTTGTGGTGTTTGCTACTATGTTTTCTAGATGGCTCCATGAAAAACTGTTGCTTAACATGGTGACAAGAGAAAGCGCAATGATGACAGATTGGTTCGTTCCTCTTAACATTTTAAGAGATATGCCCTTCAATTCAAAATAGCTCCAATCATTCAGGAGAGACTTGTGTATCTTGATGATCTTCAAAATTCCTTCATTCGTACTTGTTTTGAAGGATGGGGATGGGATAAACTTCTTGGCGAATTCCCCAGAATTTGTGATCATTTGATTAGAGAGTTTTATGCTAATGCATCACTCAAAGCGGAACGCATAAAGTGCTGGGTTAGAGGTCATGAGTTCACTCTGGACATTGAGGACATTGATGCTATGCTTGGATTTGAAGAACAAAATCATGAAAAGTTTACTCCATTCAAGGATAGAACGCTCTCTCTAGAATCTGTGCAACTTCACCTTAGTGGCCATAGGGAAGGAAGAAGCCTCAACACAACCTCCTTTCCCCCTTTGAGATGCCTAGCATATATCATGATGTAAAACTTGTATCCGGTCAAGAAGTTGACAACCATCAACAATGTTAGAGCCATATTCCTCATGGAGCTTTATGAGAACACCTACATTGACATTAGTGCACACTTGTACAACATCATTGTAGAGTCCACAAAGATGACCTCAAGATCAAAGCTTGTTGTCCGAAATTTTATAATGAGGATTCTTTATAACAAAGTTGTGGAGACTCCACAACACATAGGCCTAATTCCTCCAACTCCTCCCATCAACTCTCAAATAATCCTAAGAAGTAGGGTTCGACTTCTTGGAGATGAACATGCTGAAGAGACTGAAGAAGCACCTCCTGCTGATACAGAGACTGAAGTGGAAGGACAACAACCTCTTCCAAGACATGGTGGTGGTCGAGGTAGGAGAGGAGCATCATCATCGTCAGCGGTTCCTCCCGATGCTTTTCAGATCATACTTGAGAGGATTGACGGTCTTCGGGATGTAGCAGATGAGCATTCCAACAGACTTGTAGCTATCCAGGACCAAATCAACGTGTTGGCAGCCAAGTTTGACAGCTTTACTCACCAGCCTTAGCCCTTTGGCCATTTCGGTCAAAAAAGGGGAGTAGTATGGTAGCTCTTGAGGAGGAGCTTATACTGAGGGGCAGTAAATAGCATTGGATACTTTGTGTTATGGATACTTGGATATTTTAGTTATTTAGACTATGTTTTTATGTACCCTTACTTATGTAGCTTAGTACTTTTAGTTAATGTCTTGCATTTTCTTTAGTACACTTGTGCCCTTGTTGGATCTTGTATCCTTGATGCAATTTAAACCTAATACTTTTTGCTTTAATGTTCTTGTATCGGTTGAGTGTTGGACATGCAAATGATACTTTACATCGAGTTTATTTGCTTGCATGTCCGAATGTTCATTTACCGTGTAAATGTTCATTGTAGTCACTATTTATAGTGATTATTCTTGTATGGTCAAGTTATGCTTCATTATCATATTCATACTTGCTTGATTGTATTGTGCTTGCTCCATATGCATTCTAAGTTTTCCGCTTACAATGAACTTAATGAGTGGATTTTATGATATCGTTTTTAGGAGACTTGTTCATATGATTCAAGAGCTTCACAAATCTAGAATTAGGTGTGAGTGAGTTTTGGCAACTGTTTCCAACTCACATTTTAAGTTTAGAGTCTGTTTTAGGGTTTTGTCACGGAATAGCCAAATGGGGAAATTGTAAAGTTGAATTTATTCAACTATATGTTGGCTTTATTTCGTGCCAAATTTGCTTGTAATTCAACATTTAGAAACCCTGTATTTAGGTGGAAATAATATAAGGGTTGTGTGAGAGAGTGTGAAGATTTGATCAAAAGTGTGCAACAAGAAGGTGACTTGCGATTGGACTTGCAACTGACTCGCGAGTTGTGACTTGCCAAAATGAAGCACACGTGTGAAGTATGCAAGAAGATGACGAGTCAGGCCAGCTGAATCACTACTGGACAAAAAATAAAGTCTGGCCTAGTTTGATAATTGGCAACTGAAACTCGCAACTCATCCCAGTCGCGAGTGACTCGCTAATGCACCCTGTTTTGCCGAAAAGTGACTTTTCACATTCCATCTCATACCCTACTATAAATACCCATATACCCACGAAATGAAGAGAACTTCCAAAGAGAATTTAGAGAGAGAAACCTTAGAGAAAAACAAGATTGATTCATCCACAATCTTATACACTTGATTCTCCAAATTCCTCTACTCTCACCCTCTCTATTGTCATGCCCATGAGAGGATCATAAACCAAATCCTTACCTCACCAAATATAGAGTAGTGAGAAGGTTCTTGGTGTTTGGAAAGCAGTTCAAGAGAGAACCAATTCATATTGGTTGATGCAATGGGCTAATTGTAGGATCTGGAAAGCTAAAGAAGACACGATTCAGCAAAACCTTGTTGGAGCAAGCAGCTTGGAGGGCTTAGATGCATCGGGTAGATTAGGCTTGGAGGGTCTATTTCTATTCATGCATCCCAACTGATTTTCTAGTGGATCATTTACCGCTTGGAGGGTGGCGGAGAGATTTTTCGCCGAGTTCTTCGGTTTCCTCTTAGATAACACGTGCCAGTGTTATTTTGTGTTTGCATCTCTCTTTCCTTTACTCTTAGCTTTTAATTTCTGCTGGTTGTGATTAATTAATTATTAGGAAAAATATTTTGAATTCACTATATTTATCTAACACTTAAATGTTAATTAATCAGACAAATAATAATGGCGGTCAAGTTCCTGAATTGGCAAAAATCTACAAAGATGTTCATTTCAATCCAAATACAAATAGGTGGATACACCATGAGGATGAAGCAACATATGTATGTGTATCATTTCATCCTTATCATGTTTGTAAAGCTATAACATATGTAATATTAATGTTGTGATTGTTTTTCTCTCTCTTTTAAATGATAGGAAACTATTCTCAAAGTGCAAGAGGATCATTGTCAAGATCCTAATGCAATTCCCCTTACACAAGAGGAGATCTCAAACTTGGTTTTTAAGAGGAAGTCCGGTATTGTAAAAGGGCTTGGCATGAGACCTTCCTCTTCTCTAGTAACTATAGCCTCATCTAGTTCCTCAGTGGAATATATTCATCGGTTAGAAAATGAGATAATTGAGCTCAAAGAGGCAAGAGCTAGGGACGAAGAGGAGCGAGCTAGGGAGCAAGAGGCACGAGCTAAGCAAGACGAGATTCAAAAAAATATTCTTAACTTTTTGAGGAGCAAGGGTTATGATGATGCTCTTACCTATGGGGGTGGTTCATCTTCAAGTTAAAACACTTATTGGTTAGTAATTTATTTTAGAAACTAATTCTATTATATTACACTTGAAAATTGATATTTGCTTTCTACAACTTATACATTAGGAGTTGTGATTTTAATTCATACCTACATTAGGAGTTGTGATTTTAATTCATAGGTGTGATTACTCTTAATGTATTGTTAGAAATGTTTCTTATAACATAGTTAATGTTTTTACTTTACGATTTTAATGTAGTATTGTTTTTATATTTGTGCAGATTTTTTATTGGTGACTTTAGGGGATATACCTTTGGCAATATCTTGAAGACATATGAGGACATTTTCTGTTGGTTCTAATTATATTATGTTACACTTTTTGTATTATTATAAGACATTTTGAGTTATTGTATGTGTTGTGAACAATTATTGTATGGAAGAAGTTTGAATTGGATACTTGTTTTATTTGTTATTTGTGGAATGTATGGATCGATTTTTTATAAATGTGTTGTTGGAATAAATGTGTTATTCAAATGTGAGATTTTAATAATGTAATGACAGGGTATATGTTAATATTAAAGCTATTAAAAAAATAAAAACAGAAAATAAGTTTTAGCGACGAATTTTTTCGTCACAAATATAGCAATAAAAAATTGTTTTAGTGACGAAATATTTTGTCACTAAATGTAGTAGAATTTTGTAAGAAATGGTTTTAGTGACGAAAATTTTTGTCACTATATGTGCTTGGATTTTCTTAAAAATACTTTTAGTGACGAACTTTTTCGTCACTAAATGTACTCGAAAATAGTTTTAGTGACGAAATTTTTCGTCACTAAATATGATTTAATAAACTGAAATGGTTTTAGTGACCAAATATTTTCGTCGCTGAATAGTGTTTTTAGCGAGGAAAACTTTTAGCGACGAAATGTTTTCGTCGCTAAAAGTTTTTTCTTTTTTATACAAATCGGACTTTTAGTGACGAAATTTTTCGTCGCTAAGACTTTTAGCGACGGGGCTACAGCGACGAAACTCATTTCGTCGCTAATTAGTAGATTTCGTCGCTAAAGGTTATTAGTGACGAAAAACTGGACTTTTAGTGACGAATTTTTTCGTCACTAAAAGTACATTTTCTTGTAGTGATTAATGGCTTAGAGTAGTTTCCTAATTTGGGTATTACTTATATTTCATATTCCGCACATATATTGTTTGAATATAAGCTTGTATTGGAAAATTTGTTTTTGGGGGCCTAAACATTCACAAGTGTTTTATACACTAAATGAGTTTTCACAAACATACTTCTAAGTTTTGTCAGTACTTCATTTGGAAGCTGCAATAAGATAGTGAACCCAATTGCTTTATAGGTTGCTTCAGATAAACTGGGTTAAGCAGGGTTTCCAATCCATCTCAATCCATATTAATAAGGTTGAGCATAAGATACTTTATCAAGTTACATACTCCTCGTGTTACTCTTTGCAATGTCATGTAACTCGATAACATTATATAATCTCTCATATAACATATTTTTGTGGTTTTTAATATACACACTAAATATCATATTAATCAATTGTTATCTACTATCTGATTCACAAACTAATGTTTTGTGCATAGTTTAAAAGTTATATATATATATATATATATATAATGATAAAATAGTTAATAATCTTTGCTTATATTGATAGTTTGCATACGTGGAGAGTATAATGAAACAATATTATCCAATCATTAATTTATCAAATTACTTTTTCAAAAATAAGTTAGAGTGATGTAACGATTACATCAAATATAACTTGAACCTTCCCCATTTTATACAGTTAGCCTCTCTAGATCTGCACAAGGTATCATAAATTGCAATTAACATAATTAATCTAAAATTATGATAACATTGATTCTTTAGAAAAGGAGTTGAACTCACTTAATCAAAATCCAACTAACTTTTTCCCTTACTCTCTCTTTGTAAAGATTCACATAATATCTGTAAGGATTCACTTTAATTTAATTTAGAAATTCTCCCCATTTTTAAATATCACCAAAACAAGAAAGAACATGAAAAGCATTTCTATAAAAACAAGTCAGGTTCTACTTTTATTATGAAATCAAAATAACCAACCAACCCACCTTCGAAAAATCATTTAACAATAACAAGCAAACCACGTTCCCTCCATGTTCAAAGCTATTTTGGTGTTTATTCTTGGTTAATCTGGAATTTCAACAAATATTCTTTGGTTGTTTCTTTATTTTATATCTTTGTTTAACGAAGTAGATATATGTTTACCATCTTTTGCATGAGGTAGGTAAATCATGGACATTGAGCTTAGTTAAATCATTAGATGCAAGGAATTATTGCCTTATATTCTGCTTTGAAATTTGAGTGAAAATTAGGTGTAATAAGAGTATAATCTGATGTATTTTGTTGAAAGTATTATGAAATACCTGTGAATTTAGCTCATTTTTGTGCCATTTTAGTGTAAATAGTTTGCTAGTATTGTGGTTAGAGGTGTTCGCGGTGCGGTGTGGTTTTGGGCCATTTTTAGCACCGCAATTTGCGGTGCAGTTTAGCTAAAACCATAACTGCACCGCACTTTATTTTTGCGGTCACATGTGCGGTGCGGTGCGGTGTGGTGCAGTTTAGAGTTTAACCAAAACCATAACCACACCGCACCTCATTTTTCGGTCACATGTGCAATACTATGTATAAGATGCAGTTTGAAGTTGGTTTCCTACTCAGGCTAAAACTAATTTTTCCCTTTTTTTGGGCCAAGTTTTAAATTATTGAGCTGGTTTTTCTTTATTTGGGGTTGGCTTTTTTAGTCAACACTTGCTAAGGCTATTAAACTTTTTTTTTTTTTTGAAAACTAGTGTTATTAAACTATTAATAAAATATTTAATATTAAAAATAAATAAATTAATATATAGAGAGGGTACGGTGCGGTGTGGTTTGTGTTGTTTTCTTATTATAAAACCGCAAACCGCACTGCGCGGTGCGGTGCACTATTACTTGCGATGCGGTGCGGTTATGCTATTTTACAAGCGGTTTTGGTGCGGTTTGTGCGGTTTATGCGGTTTGGTGAACACCCCTAATTGTGGTATTGTATTTGCTATTGTAAATAATTATAAGTAAATATATTTAGTTTGTAAGTTTGTTGTGGTATTGTATTTGCTATTGGAAAATATGAATTGTGGTTCATTATAGGTGCTATAGAATATGTATTGGAAAATATGTATTGTAGGTACATTTCTGGTGCTATAAAATTTAAAAAAAAAAATTATTAAAAAAAAGGCCCTATTGCAACACTTTTAAAACTGCTGGAATAGGGTATGGGTCTAGGCAAGGCTATTATGTCCTATATCGGCGGTTCTCAAAGCGCTGGCATAGGTAGAGCCTATTGTGGCAGTTTAAAAATGCTAGTATAGGTCTTTTTAATTATATTCATTGAATACCTGTATCAGCATTTTCAAGAATGCTGGAATAGGTACTGTCTATGCCAGCGCTTTCAAAAGTGTTGGTATAAGTCGTATTCATATTTCTCTGAATACCCTATAGGGGCGGCTATAAAACCGCTGGTATAGATAGACCTATATCAGCGCTTTTTAATAAATAAATAAAAAGTGCCATTATAGGCCCTGAAATCCACCGAGGGCTGTCTCTACACAAGTAAAAACGTCGAAACAGGGTCTGAAAGCGTCGGGACCTATCCTGACACTTTTGAAAAGCGTTGGTACGGGTCCAGCGATCCTATACCGACTGTCATTGCGCGGCAGTTTGAAGTGCTAGGAAAAAAAATTTCGAGATAGGCATTTTGACCATATTCTAATGCTTTCTGGGGCTATCCCAACAGTTTTGCAAAAGCTGGGTTGTAGTATAATGATATTGCTTCCTCTCCCTCAAAACTTAATGGGTTTTAGCTTTCCTCCAATTTCTCACATAAGTTATAACATACCTTATGCTTTAGCTGAAATTTTTTTTTTTTTTGGGGAATTGGGTGGAGACGGATTATACTCTTATAGTTATGTTGTCAGCCAATTCACCGGTAACTCTCACAATCAACCTTAATTAAATAACATTTTGAAAGGATTAGGCAAGTGCCTTTGTAGCTATTATAATACAAACTTCATTATTGTATGCTCTTTATATAATCTGAGAATCATTATCCAATGGGTCAAAGAAGTCTCAAAGTAATGACTCAACCAACGAAATTTTATCCCTTAGATCAAGGGTTTTTCGTTGGAGTTGTCACTTATTGATTTACATGACAAAAACAAGACCAAAAATAAATATATCATTATTTCAGGAGAAAATTGGCCTTTGTCCCTTTCGCGCAAACTTTTCAGCAAAATACCCCAGTTTTGAAACTATTTAAGGAAATGCCTTTGTTTTGAAAATCGAGTTTTTAAAACTCGAGTTCCAATGAAATACTCGATTTGCCCAAAATCGAGTTACTTGAAAAAATTTACATGGAACTTTTACTTGAAAAAATTTACATGGAACTCAAGTTCCATGTAATTTTTTTCAAGTTTTTGCCTATAACTCGATTTTGGGCGAATTGAGTTATTCATTGGAACTCGAGTTTTAAAAACTTGATTTTCAAATAAGGGTATTTTCCTAAATAGTTTCACAACAAGGGCATTTTGCTGAAAAGTTTGTGCGAAATGGGTATTTTGCCATTTTGGCCCATTATTTCATCAAAAGGTTCACCTTACATGACAACAAAATAAATAAATAATTAATTACAATACTTCTCCTAAACTATGTATGGAAGTGCACAATATGAACATCATATCTTAGTAAAGCATGCTATGTTTCAAGGCCAAAATGGGCAAATGCCCTTTTCGCACAAAATATACAGCATTCTGCCTCATTTCCCAAACTAATTAGGAAAATGCTCCTCTTTTGTAACTTGATTTGTAGAAAATCGAGTATGGGGCGATTAAACTTAAAAAAAAAAAAATTTCATGGAACTCGAGTTCCAAAAAAAATGCCACTATAGGCCTCCATGAAACGCAGCTATAAGTAAAACTTAAAAAAAAAAAAAATACATGGAACTCGAGTTCATGGAGCTCGAGTTCCATAAAAAACGCCACTATAGGTATTTAAAACGCCACTATAGGGCTCCCTATGGAGCGATCAAACTTAAAAAAAAAAACTTGCATGCTATAAAATGCCACTATAGGGATTTAAAACGCCACTATAAGGCTCCCTATGGAGCGATCCTAAAAAAAAACTTGCATGCTTTAAAACGCCACTATAGGGCTTTAAAAAATTGCATGGAACTCGAGTTCATGGAGCTCGAGTTCTAGTAATTTTTTTTTTTTTTTAATTTTCAGTTTGTTATAACTCAATTGTCCAAAAATCGAGTTTTAAAAGAGGGGCATTTCCCTAATTAGTTTGAGAAAAGGGGCAAAACTTTGTATATTTTGCGCGAAAGGGCATTTGCCCATTTTGGCCTATGTTTCAAAGATGAAGATTTAAAGGTTCATGTTTGTACAAATTTCTAATATTTTAACTTTATTGGCAAATATAGATGAACTCCAAAATAGCAATTATTATAACAAATTTTCTTCTTTAGTTTGATTATTGAAATAATGGCGTTGTTCATCTTGCCGCTACACACATGTACACATTTAAAAAAAAAATTCCTAGTGTAGTCTATCTTTAAGAGCATCTTAAATTTTGTTAAATAGTAACATTAGAACACCTTTTTTTTTTCTTTCTAAAATGCAAATTACGTTTTAGGTTTTTTTTTTTTTTTTAGTAATTTGATAGTTACTATGATGGAGATGGGATTTGAACCCTATATGTTTTAGAAATATGAGGAGATACCAATTAGTTGAGTTACAAAACTCTTGGCACATTCATCTTATGTTTATTTATTTATTTTTTTAATACTCCTACTCTAAAATAACGTTAAAAAAAGAATATGATGCGGTGGTACCAAGTAATATCTTGATTCTCTGCCTGTTTATATGTGATGTTTTATAAACCTTCATATACTCTTAATGACTCCTATGTGGTTGATAGCGTAGATCAAAAGAATTATTGAATTACAAAAAATTGCTCACTTCTAACAAATTACATAAATTTATATCACTCTTTTTAAATTTTCAAATACCAAAAAAAAAAAATAATAAAAAATTACGTTTTGTTTAATGCATGCACTTAACAAAAAAAAAATTGTCGTTGAGCAGCTTGAGCTCTCGCAATGCATATGCTTGAGCTAACTCTTTCAATTGTGATTATTTCATGTTCACATCACTGTCTATATCAAACTTGTTAATTTCTATCTTGTATCAAAAAAAAAAAAAAAAAAAACCTGTTAATTTGTGAATTTTATTTTATTTTAATTTATTTTAATTTTTGGTGGAGAATCCAGACCTGAGGGTTAATTTATTGATAATGAAAAAACTTTGAAAAATTACAAAGCATTCTGAACCGAACCGAACTATAAGAGGAGATATATTATCAGGGATGGACTCAATCTACACCTAGAGCTCATTACCAGACTTAGAATCTCTGGCTAAAAAATGGACAACTAAGTTGCCTTCTTTTATAAGTTTTGTTCGTTTTATTCCGTGTCAATTAAATTATAATTCTTTCAATCTTTACCTATATTTATGTGGGGTTAATTTTAATGGGTTTAGTGACTCTCTTGACATAAATGACAATCACTTCAAATTGGTCTTTAAGTCATACAATCAACAATTAGTGTCTCTCACCTGTACTGATTGAATTTGGCCTTTATGCAATCCAATTATATTGTGGATAAGTCGACCTGAAAAAAATAGATAATGGAAAAAAATATATTACAACTATTTTAATGCAACGTAGTTGTAAATATACTCATAAATCAAATAACAACTTGGTTTTATTATGTAAACAACACAAGATAAGAGCAAGTTAAAAGTTTAAACTATAAATAAACTATTCTAACGCAACGTAATTGTAAATATACTCATAAATCAAATAACAACTTGGTTTTATTATGTAAAAAACACAATATAAGAGCAAGTTAAAAGCTTAAACTATAAACTATCCTCTGAGCACGCGTTTACGCACGTGCTCAAAGGCTATTTTATTTTTTGAGTAAGGGTTAATTTAAAGCATTTATCATAATTTAGAATTGCTATATTTTTTAATTACAAAAATTCTTAAGAGTATGATGAATGTTATGGGTGCGTGTGAAATAAGAATCCCATTCCAATAAAGAATGATCTTAAGCCGCTTGTGTTTGAACTTGCAACATTGTCCTGGAATGGCAAGGAAGAACCAAAAAAATAATGAACTTTAAGGAGAAAATTACTTACAAACTGAGTCTCTAAGTTCAACTTCCAAAGTTGCTAGATATTTGAGAAGTTAAAAAAATGCAAGGGTTTGGCTACTAATTCAGTTCAGAGGACTGAAAAATCTTGCTCAACAAAAGGACGGTAATAGAGCTATAAAAAAAAAACAGAAATTAAAACAAACACAAACCCCAAACAATTTTGCAACCATCTAATAAGCTTTCTATAAAAAAACAAAACAAATTTGCAACTATTAGATAAAATAAAAAATGCAAAAAAATTCAGCAGACGCAATGCCCAACAAAATCATCAACAATTTAACAAAGAAAAGGTCATACCTCAACATGCCTTGCGTTAGAGGGCTCAGGTGGCAACTCAAAATCCAAGATTTCTTCCTTTGGCACTACTGCTTTCTCAACATTAGGATCCGGGGAAACCTATAGAATATCAAGCATATGATTAAGTGAATATACAAATGCATTCAACTATCTCTAAGGACCAAAATTATCACAAAAGCTTAGACACATAGCATGTCGGGAAAAAACAAACACAGCAATCTTGAAAACAATTTTTAGCAATCCACTAAGCAACCAAATCAGCTTGCAAACAAAACTAAGCCAAAGTCAATGTAAATATGTAGTTTCGATTACTCTACAAGTAGCAATTTTGTTACCTTTTAGTCTATCACGTACCGAGAGATAAAGAGGTGTCTGTGTTTGTATAGGACTCTATTGCTAAAAAAAAAAAACGGTCTAATAAAATAACAACTTTTTTAAGAAACTACCCTAAAATTTAGGATTTGAAATAGAGTAAACAGTTGGTAGTGTTTGCTACTTTAAAATATATATATATATATATATATATTTGGCCAATTAAAAAAATTAAGGAAAGAAAAAAGTTTAAACGTGAAGTTTGTTTCTGAATAAGTAGGTTAGTAGAAGAGTAATCCTATTTTGTAGGCAACGTTTTAGTGGGAGCCAAAAATGTATTTTTACTTTGTTGTCCTTTAGTTCTGTCTCTATTTAAACTTAGGAAATGGGATATTTTGGACAAAAAAAAAAATCCTATCTAAACAGGAGCAACTCCTTAAATAGTAGTATGAATAATACATGCGTTTGGTTTTGCTTTTTAGCTGAAAAAACAAGATAGCCTTTTGTAAATGCATATTTGGGTGTTCGGTAAAACTTCAAAATCCCACTTAATGGCCCCCTCACTGTGATTTTCTGCGTTTTTTTATTGCACTCTTCCAGCAATAATTACAAAACACACTTATTGCTCCATATTGAGTTTGGTTCAGTATTTTGTGATTTTTGTATAAGTGGCTATTTTTATAAGTGCTTTATGAAATTGCCCTTTTTGAAAAAGTAGAGAGTTTGGTACAAAGTAAATGCAGTGAAAAATGACTTTTGAAAAAGTTGAGTGTTTAATAGCATATATTAAAATTGCTTTTTGAGGTGTAAATTATAAAAAAAAAAAGACAAAATATATATAAGAGAATTCCTTCTTATTAATAATAATGTCAAAATGCAAAATTGACATTTTAAGTTTCACTTTTTGTCATTTCAATCTTCTAAGTTTGAGTTTTGTCATTTCAGTCTTCTAAACTTCAAGTATTATCAATTCAGTCCTCCATTAGTCTTCTGTTAAGTGCTGTCGTTAACTTAGCAAGACGCCGTTTTGATTTTTTTTTTTTTAATTTCAAAAATGGAAGAACGTAATTTAAAAAAAAAAAAAAGAAAAAGAAAAAAGAAATTAAAGGGATCATGGAACGACGTGGTTCCCCTAGCCCACTGAATATAAAAAATCATCTCCACCCCGACCGTACCCTAGCCAGCCCTTGACTTGAGAAATTTGAGGGACAGAGGGGGAAAGAGAGAAAGAGAGAGACCGAGAGGGTGAAGAGAGCACGAATGTGCAGGCCATCCGAGCCATAGGAAACAGACAAGAAAATTCAACCTCCAAAGAAAAAAATTCAGTTTTGCATATGTCATTTCGTATTTGTTATCTTCCTCTGTAATTTTCTTGCGGCTCTGCTGAGTCAACATTCCACCGACTCTTTTTTTCTTCTGTATTGCTTTGCTGTTCCTTCTTTTAGTTAGCATTATTATCAATGTATCAATTGAAGATGCTAGCTATCTCTGTAAGCACTATGCTGCAAATTAATTTTCTTGGGATAGGATATTGCTGCCATATTTTAGGGCCTAAAAATTGATCAAAATTGAAATTTGTGAAAACTATGTGCATTGACTTCAACCATAAGTATGGACATTTCATGGTGAGGGTGGGAATGATTTTTTATATTCAGTGGGCTAAGGGAACGACGGCATTCCCCTGAGCCCTTTAGTTTCTTTTTTTTTTTTTTTTTAATTTAAAATAACGTTTTTCAGTTTTTTGAAATTAAAAATTTTTCTTTTCAAAATGGTGTTTTTTGGTGGTAAGTTAACGGCAACATTTAACAGAAGACTAACGAACGACTAAATTGACTATACTTGAAACTTAGAGGACTAGAATAACAAAATCAAATTTAAAGAACTGAAATAACAAAAGGTGAAACTTAGATGGTTCATTTTGCATTTTAACCTAATAATAATTATAATAATAATGGTTATTATTATTATTATTATTATTATTATTATTATTATTATTATTAATGACTTCTTGTCCTTTAACAAATGACTCTTCTAATTTACCTTATAATAGAATACACAATAATTCCCATAAAAAAAGAATACAGTCTTACACAATAATTATCTTGTCAAAAATCTGTAGCTTGAATAATATAAATCTTTATAAAATATGATTTTATTAAGACTTATCTTTTTTTTTTTTTTTTTTTCCTTTTGTACTAACTATAATTTATTAATTTTTTCAATACCCACGTTTTTTTTAGAAGACTTCTCCATACCCTTAGCCTTATCCAACATTCAAATAACCCAAGCCCAACTCAAAAGTCAAAACCTTTTATTTTTCTTTCTTTATTATTATTATTGTTGTTGTTGTTGTTGTTGCCGTTGTTATTGTTATTTTTACTTCTCTTTTTTCTCAACCACTTGTTTCTTTCGCCTTTCATCTCCCCATCCACCATTATTTTCTCTTTCTCTCTGTAAAATGTAAACCCAAAACCAAATTAGAATTGAAGTCAGATGTTAAGAGTGAGTTCAGCAGTGGAGGTTCTTGTCCTTCTATGTGTATTTTGTGATATTTTCTCTATATGTCCTTTGACGTATGATTTTCTCTCCTTCTGTGTGTATTTTTTGGTTAGAGAGTGGGAGTAAATTTGGGAGTTAATGAAAAAGATGAGGGTAATTTAGAGATAAAATGCAAAAATCCCAATTTGGGTTCATATTGCATCCCTTGCGCTAAGATGTTCAAAACGCCTAAATCCAGAAAGTTATGTATGAATGCCTTGTTTTATCAAAAATTCTGGCATATAGTGGGTAATGATATTGTGAATGCTGTGTTAGACTATTAGAATAATAGAGTCATGTTACCTGATTTAAATCATACCAATATTGTGCTTATCCCTAAAGTGAAGAATCCAAAGAAAATGTCTAAATACAGACCAATCAACCTTTGTAATGTTGTCTATAAGATTATTTCTAAAGTTCTTGTAAATAGGTTGAAACAAGTGCTTCCTGATATTATTTCCCCCACTCAAAGTGCTTTTGTAACAGGTGGACTTATAACAGATAATGTTATTGTGGCATATGAGGCTTTGCATTCTATGCATGTCAGGAAGAAAGGCAAGACAGGTTCTTTGGCTTTGAAGCTAGATGTCAGCAAAGTTTATGATTGAGTAGAATAGTTGTTTTTATAAGGAGTAATGCAGAAGTTGGGTTTTCCAGAAAAGTGGATTGAGAGAGTGATGACTTGTGTCACCACCACATCATTCTCTATTCTACTCAATGGGAAACTTTATGGGAATGTGCTTCCATCTAGGGGAATCCGTCAAGGAGACCCTCTTTCCCATACCTATTTCTGTTGTGTGCAGAGGGTTTCACATCTTTATTGGCAAAAGCAGAGAATGATGGGCAACACATAATGAAGTGGAGGTAATCTCTGAGGTGCTTCAGACCCATGCTAATGCTTTGGGACAATGCATCAACTTGGAGAAGTCTTCAGTCTTTTTTAGTAGTAACACTTCAGCTAGCCAGAAGCAAGATACTTTGAGGGTCTTGGGAGTTCAGAAGGTAAACTGATTTGATTCATATTTGGGGCTGCCTACCTTAGTATGGAGAACTAAATATCATACATTCTCATATTTGAGGGATAGGATTTGGAAGAAATTGCAGGGTTGGAAAGGGAAGATGCTGTTTAGGGCTGGTAAGGAGATACTTATTAAAGCAGTTGTTCAGTCTACTCTCACATATGCCATGAGTGTATTTCAATTCCCTTTAAAACTATATGATGAACTAGATGTGATGTGTGCTAAATTTTGGTGGGGGCAAGTGAGGGATGAACGAAAAATTCATTGGCAAAGGTGGGAAAAGCTAACAAGATCAAAGAAGGATGGAGGATGGGTTTTAGGGATTTAAGGGCATTTAATTTAGCTATGTTAGCTAAACAAGGGTGGAGGTTGCTGCATGATGATAGTTCTTTAGTATATCAATGCCTTAAAGCTAGATATTTTCCTAGAACTCATTTATTTGATGCCAAGGAATCCCCAAATTGTTCCTTTGTGTGGAAGAGTATTGTAACTACTTTGCCTATCTTGAAGTTGGGACGTTGTTGGAGAGTTGGGAATGGCCTTTCAATTCGGGTTTCAGGGGATAAATAGATACCGAATTATCCAACAAATGCGCCTTTGTTTCCAGTCAGGGACGAGGTTCGAGAGGTGATTGTGGCTGAATTAATTGATCAAGAATTGCATACTTGGAGGTCTAATTTTATTATGGACATGTTTGAGCAAGTGGATGCTGAAGCCATTTGTAGAATCCAGCTAAGCCGAAGAGATGTGGAAGACACTATAATCTGGTTGCATCATAAAAAGGGGCTGTTTACCATCAAGTCCGCATATAAGGTGGCGAGGGAAGTATTGCAAGGAGGAAATATAGCTGAAAGCTTAAGGGGCTGCGTGGGGAGAAGAGTGTGGGTTGCACTATGGAAGCTTCGGATTCCAAACAAGATTAAAGTGTTTGGGTGGAGAGCTTGCAATGATATCTTGCCAACAAAACTAAATCTGTCAAAGCGAAAAATAATTTAGGATGCGATGTGTCCTATATGTGTGAGATTTCCGGAGTTAGCTATCCATGCTTTGTGGGAATGTGAGGCGGCCAAGGATGTGTGGGCTAGTTGCTTGAAAATTCTGCAGAAGGGGGTCTCGGGTTTGACTGATTTAATTCACCTAATAGAATATTTGCTGGAATGGGTTGAGTTATATGACATGGAGGAGGTCTTGGTTCAAGCTTGGCTGATTTGGAATCAAAGAAACTGGGTTGTACATGGAGGGAAGTTCCATGATTCGGGATGGTTGATCAATCGAGCAAGAGAGTTGTTAGAGGAGTTTTGGACTGCCCAAGAATAGATGAGAACTGAACATGTGATGCAGCCAACTCGGGATACCTGGCAGCCTCGTCCACTGTCGGTCTTCAAGCTTAATTTTGATGTAGCGGTGTTTTCAGGTCTCAATAGCTCTGGTAATGGTAAAATTATTCGCAATGAGAAAGGTGAAGTTATGGCAACTAAGGGTCCGAAAGTGTTTTGCAGTGAGGAAGTTGAACTACTTGCATGTAGAAAGGCTATTGAGTTTGCGGTGGATGCGGGCTTCTCTGAATTAGTTATTAAAGGTGATAATAGTTCTGCCATGAAAGATATTTCAACGCTGAAGATTAATCAGTCAATGCTTGGGAATGTAGTTGGGGATATTTAGCACTTGATTAGAAATTTGTATTTGGTAAAGGTTGATTGTATTAGGAGAAGGGGGAATCGGGTTGCTCATATATTAGCTCAATTTCTAGGAATATTACTAAGGATATGTCTTGGATGGAAGATGTTCCTCCAACAGCTAGAGAAGCTCTGTACCAAGATGTTGATTTTTCTGATTAATTGAATGATATGCTTCTATTCCAAAAAAAAGTTAAAGTGAACAGGCCTTTGTTTGTTTGTTTGTTTGTTTGTTTTTTTTTTTAATCCACTCTTGACAATTGCTGCTCTATAGATGTAAATTTCTTAATTCTAAGACCATCCATGACAATCATTATTAATGGTTTTTTTTTTTTTTTTTTAAGTATGACATACAGAATTTTAGTGAGAGGGGCAATGAATATTATAATAATGGAGAGTTTTCATGGGGGAAAAAAATCATTAAAAATTTTTCTGAGCGTTGAGTCGTTAAAAAAGAATTTAATTTTTTTTATATCATGGATTAGATTAGAAAAACTTCATTAAAATGATAAATCATATGGAACATATTTAGTAATAAGTATCATAGGTGGGGTCTCCCTTGCCCCAATCTGCTAGTGTCAAAAGAAAAAAGCATGTCTAACTAATACCATTGCTCCTTGCTTAGACTCTTTTAATTTTTTAGATAGATAGAAATTGGTTACAAATTTAGTTGTTGTCAATTGACTACAACTTCACTTAATATCTTTTTATTAAATGTGAATTTTGATAAAATCACCATTAAATTACATTTTGTTCTTATATCTCTCATACTTGCAAAATTCCAGAAAGTCAAAGTTGAATAATTAATCATCAATCGAATGTTTAAATTTCAATTTTTTATAGTTTAAAATTATGCATAAAAAATAATTTTATAGACCGTATAGTAAATAATATCCGACTAGCACAAAATTTGACATGAGTGTTAAAAACATAAAAACAACATGTAATCCAACAATTAGATTTTCAAAATATGTAGTTATGTTAATATTTTTAGTAAGAGTTTTTGCTATTGGATTTACAGCCAAATTTTGTCATTAACCTATGACGCATGTTCTATAATAATTGTTATTTATCATTGCCGTTAGGTTTGCATTAGATGACCATTTTAACTTGGATTCAGATATTTTAGATTTCCTAGGGTACCCTACCAATATATATATATATATATATATATATTTTTAAATCCTAACCTCTTTTATAATTTAAGGATCTAAATTCTGCCATGTCAACATTCCACTAACAATACTCTTAAAATAATAAAATAATGTTGCAAACAAAATAATTAAGATTATTGTTAGTGGAATGTTGACATGGTAAAATCTAGACCATTATTATTAAAGAATGATTAAGATTTAAGGAATAATTTGATAGAGTACCCTAAGAAATCTAGAACTGATTCTTTTTAACTTGCGGGATAAAATAATTTTTTTTAAAGACTATTATTAATATATATTGACAAAAAAAAATAGAAAATGCTAAATTCACAAATTTTTACCTGATTTGGTGAGTGGTTATTGGTAAATAAATAATCATCATATTTATGAAAAATAAAATTCATTAATAACAAAATTAATGATTTTTCATTTGCTATAATTTTTTTTGAAAAATCATTTATGCAAGCGAAAAGTCATCAATGGTGAAATTAAAGCTAAAGAATTTAAATGCATACACTTTCTTTTTTTTTCTTTTTTCTTTTTTTATAGAAGGGAGATTATTAAGTTTCATTACTGCTGTTAGCTTGACTTACCTGTTCCAGACCCGTGGGAATAGACTTTAATACAACGTAGTCATCTACTATTTGTAATGTTTTTTTGCCAAAGCGTGCTAACAGAAGGGATCAGAAACGACACTTAAAAAAAAAAAAAAAAAGACAAAGGCTGGCCAACTATTATGCTGAAAGCTTGAAACACTGCATGCTCAGCGGCCTCAGCTTCTGTTCACGCAAGAGTGAAAGGAAAACCATGAGGCCAAAATGGCCAAATACCACAATTTTTAGAAATTTTGAGCAAAAAAGCACTGTTTTGGAAATAAATAGGAATGTACCACTTTTCTAGAACTCGAGTTTCAGAAACTCGAGTTCCAAATGGTACTCGAGTTTAAGAAACTCGAGTTCCTCATCAGTTCCGCCACCATGGCGGTGCTGAGCTGGAATTCGGGTGATTAAAAAATAATAAAGTGGTACTCGAGCTTGGTAAACTCGAGTTTCATGCAACACAATACTCGAGTATACTAGGCTCGAGTACCTATTATAAATAAAATTATGTTTATGTTTATTTCTATGGTACTCGAGCTCAGCAAGCTCGAGTACCTTGTAAGGAACTCAAGTTTAGAAAACTTGAGTTCCTTATAACTTTTTTTTTTTTTGGGATAATCGACAAATAAACATGAACATAAACATAAAAATAATAAGCAGCTTTTTATGTTTTTATTTATTTAAATAATTTGCTCTCTGCACATCATATTTACTGTATATTCGAATCTGCTTACTGCATTCATAAAATCTGTTTTTTGCTTTAATTAAAATTGTTCATTGTTTTCTCATAAAAATTATTCACTGTTTTCTGCATAAACTATTTCTAGCATTCTGCATAAAATTATTTTCTGTTCAGCATTATTTAAAAAATTATTCAATCTCTTTTCTGCGTAAATTATTCTCTGTTCACTGCATAAATTGTTCATTGTCACATAGATAGAATCATGGTAGAATTTCTAAAGTTTTTGAATTCCAGTCACCCTAATCATCATGGCTACTCTTATACCACTACTCAGCAAGAGCACAAAGGTGTACAGAAAAAAAAAGTTTTTTTTTTTAATTATATATGCTTTAAATTTTAAAGATGATTGAACGTTTTTAGACCCCTTACAACATAATCAGATTAACCTAGTTATTTAGCAAAGTGATTAATTTAAGTAAATTATGCAGTTCTAGGTTAACACATATAGATCATATCATTTAATGTGCAGAAACTAAAGAACACATGATATGATAACCCAGGAAAACCAAATCGGTAAAAAACCTGGGGAAGATTTGACCTAGCTATCCTCAAGGTAAAACAGAATTCACTATGAAATAATTGAAGTTTGTACAATAGCGACTTAAACCACTAACATCCTATTGCTACCTCGAGTAGAAAACTTACTACCATGACCACGTGACAGCTCCGAGTCTACGGACTACTTCTTTCTTAAATTCACAGCAAGCACAAGCACTCCCGCTTGTATATTTTTAAGTTCTTGAATTTGCAACTGAATGATCACCAAGCTCTTGACATCAATCTTGAGTTTGGAAACCCTAAGTGTATGTGGAGGCAAACACCTCTAGATCTCACAAAAGATTCACACACACAGCATAAAGAACTCATTTAAAACGTGGCTAGGGTTTTCCCTTTTATACCTAGGGCAAAATATAAAACCCTACACGTTAAACCGGGCTTGGGCTGAGTTGGAAAAATTTGCAGAAAAATCAATCTACACGACTTTCAATTGGTCGAGTCTGATTCTCGATCGATCAAGCCTGACAGATTTACACAGTAAATCCTGCAGAACACTCGATTTCAACTTTACATATAAATACACTTTGAGCAAGTCTAAACAAGACTGAAACGTTTTGATCATGGTTTGCCAGCATTACAAAATGAAGTTCTAATACATTAGTTCCTAATTCCTTAGTATCTAACAATGATTTTCTTATAAAACATTTTAAAAGGACTTTACAAAAGGACATTGACAGAAAGGCTTTGGAATTACATCTTTTTAACACTAGTACATTTACTGAAGCATTTGGTTGTCAACTCCGTGGCAAGGAGGTTGGAGATTCAAGCTCCACAAAGACAGAATCATAGTCTCCTAAAAGCTATCTTATAGGAACAAGCTTTTCAAAGCTCCACCTTAAGATTCAGCAAAAAATGAGACTTGCTATTAGAACCTTACCCCCTTAAATCCAACAGAATATACTAACCCATAAAGTCATAACAAGTTCTTATGATAGATGGATGTACCTTTTCAAAGTATTAGTCTTTACAACATTTATCAGAACAAAAGACATGACAGACAACATATGGCTATCTCATAAAGCTATATGGTATGAAAGTTTTGGAGAAGCAGACAGAATTTATAAAGGAACAGGAGACAGATACAATCCCTATCTAGGATTACTTATCAATACGGAGACAGAAGATCCAGTAATTCATGATACTTTATGGTTATCTGAAATGCTAGAAGCAAGGTTTATTAGCAAATAAATCATAACTTCTGAAATTCAGATTAGTTTATTTCCCAAAGTCATCCAAGAAGTAGCTACACAGATTGAAGGACTTAATTATATGAAGATCACTATCTGGAGTACTCTCCTAGCTTGGGACAGTAGTTATTATATGGAAGCTCGGCCAGCACACATTTTGGTTCTTATTCATGATTGGGGTTGTATCCTTGAATACAACTGGTATACAGGAGATACTTATTTACCACTTAATGATCCAGATGCTCTAGCTCAAGAATGGTCTAATTTCATGAGTAATAAGATTTATGAGATACATAAAGAATTAGACAGAGGCTTCTACTTATACAGAAAGATGTTCAAAAGTTACTACTGTTTACTAGCATGCGAAAAAGAGATTTGATAGATTCTCGAGATCTGAAAGATTCCCAGACAGAGGCAGACAGACTATTAATCATCAGTACTAATTTCCATACCAACGACAAATTAACTTGAGTTAAATTTACCTACTCAGGTTACTTTACCATGGTTCATTTCACCTATAAAAGAGACGGACTACAAAGACAAAAGACAAGTTTCTAAGTTTCTAAGATTCTAAGCTTTTAAGTTCCAAGTTTTAGAAAGCCTTTTGTAATAGCTTTCCCTCTCCCTCAGAAAGACTTTTGTACTCTCTCCCTCTCTTGTAATCTTGTAACTTTCTGTTCAAACAATTTTATTTTCAAGCTTGTATCAAAGACAGCAATTTGTTTTCAAGTTTATCAAAGACTGAAGTTTTTATTCAAGTAAGATTTTACTAGTTTTTGTTTTTAGATTCCATACTCTATTTTAACCTTATTTTGAATATATCTATTTTGCTATTTACTCTCTTTATTATCTATTTTATCATTGTTTATGCTTCCATATTACTGCTGTGCTCTCTCTTGAGTATTCATTGGTATTAGAGCATCTGGATCATAAAACACCTAATGAACAGTGAATAATTTATGCAGAAAAAACAGTGAACAATTTTTCAAATAATGCTGAACAGAAAATAATTTTATGCTGAATGCTAAAAATAATTATGCAGAAAACAGTGAACAATTTTTATGTGAAAACAGTGAATAGTTTTAATTAATACAGAAAACAGATTTTATGAATGCAGTAAGCAGATTTGAATATACAGTAAACATGATGTAGCACTAGCTGTGGCATGAGTAGTTTTTTGAAGACACATCACCAGCCCACTACTGTAGCACCAATTGTAGTTATACGAACCACATGCGTCAACAGACGCCACTGTTTCACACGTGCTGCTTAACAGCTCAACACGATTTCACACATTGTCCAGTCATATCATCCACATTCACGTGAATACTTAAACATATGAATAATCATACCCTGGTGCCAGGGACATAGCATTGTGTCAATTAAATATGATGCTCTGTTCAAGAACACTGCAATTATCTCCCGCAACTTCAAATCTCACTGTGACATTGGGAACATTTAAAATCCTGTTCATGTAGTGTTTTTCCAGCTTGTATTGACATGACAAGCCCTACTAACTGAAATTATAATGCTTGGAACATGAAATGAGCTTATAAATGCACCACAATAATGATCTTATTTCTACCCCACTAACTTCGTGGATTGACTAAGCTATGAGTCGCAACGCCTCAATATCAAATCATACAATGCGAAACAAGTTTGGATCTACTTCAACAAATGGATTATCACAAGTTCCAGCAGATCAACAACTACAGACATACACAAACCAGTATGGAGGGAAATAGGTTGGAAAGAAGAGAGATTTCCTTAATACGCCAATATACACGTACGAGAGTCTTGGAAGCGTCAGACACATCATGGTTGACAAACCTACAAAACTAAAAACAGATACCACCACAATAGAGTTCACCATAACAGAACCACCATGGTCAACCCTATACGAGAGAAGGTGTGAGTTGGAGGTATATTGTCGACGGCATGGGTTACGAGTTCCTAAGGCATGCTCAGCCAAGTTACCTAGGAATGAACCTGCCAACAAACTTGCTCGTCTTGAACAAGAAAATAATCAAATGCAAATGTGATTAGACCGTTTTCATGCAATCCAAAAAGCTCAGAAGCATCTAAAAGGGAAGGCGCAAGAGCGAGCCATCAAGTCTATTAATGAAGTTACTGCGTTAGATGATGAAAGAGATATTTCAGACTTCTCAGATTCAAGTAATGATAATTTCCAAAAATTTCTACCTACGAACATTAGTCGTTGTTGTTAATGTCCACCATTGCTACACTGATGTTTACAGTGCTGCATGTGCTACTTACGTTCTTTGATTTTCCTATGAACAGTTATAATTAATGCAGAAAATAGATTTTATCAATGCAAAAAAATAGATTCGATTATTGCGCAATTCAAAATGCTGAAAAAGCATTCAGATTTGGCATTTAAATTTAGAAAACACGATTTCACTAGGTGTTTTATAAGAAAACAGAGAACAATTTTTTAAATAGTGAACAAAAAATAATATACGCTGAAAAGACAGTGAACAATTTTTTAAATAATGCTGAACTAGAAAATAATTTTATGTAAAATCGTAGAAATAGTATATGCAGAAAACAGTGAACAATTTTTATGAGAAAACAACAAATAGTTTTAATTAATGCAGAAAGCAGATTTTATGTATGCAGTAAACAGATTCGAATATACAGTAAACATGATGTGCAAAGAGCAAATTTTATTAATGTAGAAATAGATTTTATCAATGCAAAAAAATAGATTCGATTATTGTGAAATTCAAAATGCTGAAAAAGCATTCAGAAAATTTAGAAAACATGATTTCACTAAGTGTTTTATGAGAAAACAGTGAACAATTTTTTAAATAGTGACAAAAAATAATTTACGCAGAAAAGAGAGTGAACAATTTTTTAAATAATGCTAAACAGGAAATACTTTTATGCAAAATCGTAGAAATAGTTTATGCAGAAAACAGTGAACAATTTTTATGAGAAAACAACGAACAGTTTTAGTTAATGCAGAAAACAGATTTTATGAATGCAGTAAGCAGATTCGAATATACAGTTAACATAATTTGCAGAGAGCAAATTTTATTAATGTAGAAGTAGATTTTATCAATGTAGAAAAATAGATTCGATTATTGTGAAATTCAAAATGCTGAAAAAGCACTTAGATTTGGCATTTAGATTTAGAAAACACAATTTCACTAGGTGTTTTATGAGAAAACAGTGAACAAATTTTTAAATAGTGAACAGAAAATAATTTACGCAGAAAAGAGAGTGAACAATTTTTTAAATAATGCTGAACAGAAAATAATTTTATTCAAAATCGTAGAAATATTTATGCAGAAAACAGTGAACAATTTTTATGAGAAAACAATGAACAGTTTTAATTAATGTAGAAATTAATTCATATTTTAAAATTAAAATCTCTATACTTTACAATGCTTCTATTTAAGTAAATAAAAACATAAAAAAGCTGCTTATTTTCATGTTTATGTTTATGTTTATTTGTCGATTATCCCAAAAAAAAAAAGTTATAAGGAACTCGAGTTTTCTAAACTTGAGTTCCTTACAAGGTACTCGAGCTTGGTGAGCTCGAGTACCATAGAAATAAACATAAGTACTGTGTTGCATGAAACTCGAGTTTACCAAGCTCGAGTACCATATTATTTTTTTTAAATCGCCCGAATTCCAGATCAGCACCACCACGGTGGCGAAACTGATGAGGAACTCGAGTTTCTTAAATTCGAGTACCATTTGGAACTCGAGTTTCTGAAACTTGAGTTCTAGAAAAGTGGTACATTACTATTTATTTCCGAAACAATGCTTTTTTGCTAAAAATTTCTAAAATTTGTGGTATTTGGCCAAACAATGATGCCAGGGTTTTAGGCCGGATGGATAAAGTTAATCAATTCTCAACCAAGTATATATAAATTGATCAACATCACATAAACATGAATCACACAAAGACAACCAAAATGATGATCCAGTAAAATTAATGAAACAAGTTTTTCACTATAAAAACCTATGGCGATTTTAACTACAATTCTCACAAACAAATTCACTATAATAGAATGAAAATTTATATAACAAACTTAACTTTTAAGCTATGTATGAAATTTCTTGCATTTTTGTCCGTGTCAGGTCAAACAAATTTGCCACTAAGTGCATATAATTTAATATTTTCCCTCTTTCTTTTAAAATTATAAAGGGTCAGATTATTTTATACAAATATATGTGTTGTGTAGCTCAAAAAAGTTTATTTTATATTAAATTTATGCACGTCAGAACCACATCTCAGTATTGGTAGGCCATAACAATTTATATAAGATGAAGAGGAAAATTGACTGTTAAATGTTGGCGTAGGCTGTGTTTCAAACACTTAGCCTTGTGCATTGTGCCCCACATTGGTTAGAGATGAGTTTTCTTGTGTATTTATAAATTATTGCACAACTTAAGTAGTAACTTGGAATTAATGGGCTAGGTGTTGGACTTTGACTTGTGTTGGGCTTGTTATATCTTTCTTGGACCCCTTATTCTTTTCTCTTTAGGTTTTTTCAGCTCCTCACAGTCACATCTTTTTCCCTCTGTTCTGCTCTTATATTTCTACTCTTCTCCACAAAAATTCTAGCTTCTAATTTTTTGTTTTAAGGAAAGGCAAATAAAGTTGTTGTTTGTTCTTCTTGCTTGGGTGCGCGTCCAACTTGAAGAAACTACTATATTCTAATCCTAAGTGGTTGTTCGGCCAAGAAAACCATTCACACTGAGTTCTGCTCTAAGTGGTATGAATCAACCTTTAAAGACAACTCTATTTGTGTGATTTTATAGTTTATAAAATCCTTCTAACTCTATCTATTTATTTTTTGTCATTACTAATTTTTTGAGGTTTATATTGTTAAATCAAAACTTATTTATTTAGCCATTTTTTCCAACATTAAATGTAGCCAATATGGGATGGTAAGCCATCACAAGAGGAGGTGCAATCCCGCTACAAATGAAGCAAGTAGGGTAGCAACTTAGGCTAGCAAACAACAAAGAGTAGGGCTTGCAACAGTTAGATTTTTTTCCTTGTTGATAATGCTACACTTAGTTATGACGTAACATTTATAGGTGAGAGAGCCAAATGTAGGGTAGCAACTCAGGCTAGTAAACAACAACGCAGGGCTTCTAACAATTAGATTTTTTTTTTTTTTTTTTTTTTTTTCCTTTTTGATAATGTACTACTAAGTTATGATGTAACATTTATAGGTGTGAGAGCCAAATATAACAACACAGAGTTTGGAAAACCAAGATGTTCATCATGGAACATCTTCAAGCCATGTAGAACTTACTAATGGGGCAGCACCTTCACCGCAAACTAGCCATGAAGCACATGCAAGTCAACACAATGAAAAACTACCTGTAAGTAATTGCCTCAAATTAAAACAAGTACATATTCATAGGATTCAAAGGGTTTTTTATTTGCGTTTTTGGAGATTCCAAAGGTTTTTTTATTTAGGATTTTGGGGTTTCAAAAGACTTTTGATTAGTGATTTTTGGTGTATTGAAATTAGAATGAGAGATTTGGGCTCATTTGGTTGAAGATTTCTATTATTATTATTCAGTTTTCAATGTAGTGAAAATACATATTTGAGTGTTATTAAAATACGTGTCAAAAATATTGTAGTTATTTAAATACTGAAAACTGTTGTTTAAACACTGGTACCAAACAGCCTTAGTGAGACCCATTTGTTACCGTTGTTTAAGAAAATTGTTGTTTAAACACTAATACCAAACAGCCTTAGTCAAACCCGTTTGTTATCGTATAACATAACACGTATTTTTAAACACTTTTTCACTCACGACTTTTCAAAAAATACAAACATTACTAAAACAACATTATTAAACAGGCCATTGTGTTTTAACATTATTAAACAGGCCATTGTGTTTGGATGTCAAGAAAGTTTTTGGAAAAGTTACTATAAATTATTTTCAAAATTGAGAAAGTGGTTAAAATTTTTTTTTTCCAATTAAAATGTTGATGTTATTTATGACGTTTTTGTCAGCGAGACGACCGTAAAAATTAAATTGAGAACAATTTTCAACATTGAAGGACTAGAGTAGGAGCTAAAAAAAAGTGGGCACCGAGGATGATTTAAAATGTAAATCCAAATCCAAATTCTTCCATCCAAACACAAACTAAACAAATTCTATTTCTACTATTATCTATTACTATTAACCCACAAAAAAAAAAAAAAAAAAAAAAAAAGCAGCAAAATAAAACCCAATAAAGTGTGTATCACCAACCCAGATTTCACATATTTTCAGGACCTCTCGACCAGCTTATCAGCCTTAACCACAGGGTTGGCTTTAGCAATAGCATTACGTCCAGCCCCCTTGAAGTCAAAAGCACAATCATGCTTCTCCGCGTACCTGTGGGTCCCACAGAAAGTACTCCCACACTTGCATCTGAACCCAGTCAGACCCACCTTCTTGTTACAGCTAAAACACCGATTCGACACCTTTGGAGGTTGGGCTTGTTCTTCTTGTTCTTGAACACCGACAGTAGCAGCAGCAGCAGCAGCAGCTCCGAATGTCAACGACGTAGTTGAAGATGAAGAAGTGGGTTCCACAGGCTTGAAGCTCTCCGTTGAGAAACCGGATTGTGGGGGCTGAGTTGGTTGAGGTTGTGGGTTGAGAGATTTTTCCATGGCGGCTTTAGCAGAAGCCGCGTGTTCTTCTTTCATGTGGTAGTCTCTGTAGCACTTGGAGCAAAGGTTCATGGTCGCTGCATTGCCAAAGAACCCACAGTTGTTGGCACAGAGCTTTGGCTCTGATGGCTGGTAGCTTGTACCCTCGTTCTGCTCAGAACTCATCTTTCTCTTTCTCTCTCGGATCTCTGATTCCTTCTCTCTCTCTCTCTGTTGAAAAAGAAATATTAGAATTTCTTAGAACGCTAGCGTTGTAGTGTGTGTGTGTGTGAATTTCAATGACTCTTCGATTCTTTATATAGTATTGGTTTCAATAAGGTTCGGTTGTACTAGAAATAGAATACCAAATACGAATACTACATGAATAAGGTTATATTATAAATAATAATATTTATTTTCTCAAAATAAAAATGTTATTATATTTAATTGACGAATATACCCCCATTAAAACGGAGCAGCCGGATCCTCGGGGGGTTAAAGACGAAATTAACTACCGTGACCTTTTAGAATTAAAAGTTGGGACTCGTGGGCGTTCGGGAAATTCAAAATTTTAAAAGGAATAAAAATTAAATTAAATTAAAGTTGTAGACACACGGGTGGGATTATTAAAAAAGAAAAAAAAGAAAAAGAAAGACCCAGTTGTCCTAAGGAGTCTCGGCCTTTCGGCCGACCTCATGAGAAGCCACATCAGGAACCTTCCCGAAGAAGCCAGAATGTCCAGAACGACCAGATGCGTTGTTTCGTTTCATTATCCAAGTTGATCTGGACCGTCCAAAATCCTTTGATTTTTCCACAAGAAACAGTTTTTTCACAATCAAACGGCAACCATCAATCAATTTTCATCATCGTAGAACAACTAGCACGTAAAAAAAGAAAAAAGAAAAAAAAAACCCATAAAAAAGTCCAATTGCATAATTTCCCTAAAACCATCGATGAATACGAGGAGACCCAAAACAGATCAGAAACAAAGAAAGATTTAAAACTTTTCAAAACCAAACAATCGGATCTGTAACATATGTTAATCGCATGTATCGACGATAGGCAAAACAAACAATATTGATTGAATTCAAATCTCAAACACAAAAAAAAAAAAAAAAAAAGGTTATGGATTTTCGTACCTTGGCTTAATTCAATCCGAAGATGCAAAATCCCGAACTCTCTTTTGAACCCCGATTAATGGAATTCGATTAACAAAGGCAAAGGCATAGAAAGATAGGAACTAGCAACACGCTTTTATTTTGTGAGGAAAATGGTCTCGAAGGAAGGGCTATATCAGTATTGTATTGTCTATTGGTATTAGTAACTTTTACTTTTTAGTGCCACCCCCAGTTTTTATTTTCCCACGGCACCCCACGGTTTCAATGACGACATACGGGTCAGGTACAATGTAACATTATATGCCACACCAAATATTAGCTGCCAGATTAGATCTTATGTAATCCTGACGTCACTTTTTAACAATCAGACGGTCACGATTGGTGTAATCTGTGGGGTCCATAGGGTCATTTTGGGTAATTTGCCTTCGTTAGACTTTTTTTTTTAGTACAAAGTTGCTTTTCTCTTTGGTCTTTTCGTGGAGCCTTTATCCTTTTGCCAAATACTACGTTGTATCTATCAAAAAAAAAAAAATACTTTGTTGTAAACACGCTTCTTCCCGAGGCGTGGCGTGGCTACGGCGAACCCGGTTCAGTTGGGACCATCACCCTCCGGTCCGGTTAGAGGTGCGGGTCCCACTGTTTTGAAATTGGGTATTACTTTTCGAGCACGAGGCCCACGATCGCAGCTGGCGTTGCAGTTGGGACTCGGGAGTTTGTATACAATTTTCCATTCATGAGAATGAGATGAATGGAAAACTACCGTTGGCGTGGGAACTCAGAATGTCATACTATATGAGTTACTTTGTCTTTTGGTACATATCCTCAGACCATTCACACCATGTTTATCAAAATTTTAAAGGTCTGGTGAACTAATTTTGATAGAGTTGTGGTTGAAGTTGGATTTTCTTTGTTATTGGAATCAGCCTTCTTTTTTTTTTTTTTTTTTTTTGTTGTAGCAAGTTGCACAATCACAATATTAAGTTAAAAGAGTATTTTGTGCAACTTGTTAAAAAAAAAAAAAAAACAAATGGTTGATTCCAATAACAAAGAAAATCCAACTTCAACCACAATATTAAGAGAGTATTTTTTTAGCCAAATAAAAAAATAAAAAAATTATAATAGTATCTGTTTATGGATTTGGTTAATGAGCACCAATTGTACATTACTTAAGATTGAGTTTTATTTATTTATTTATTTATATTTTTAATCAAGTACATTTTTTAGAGGAGTCCCACAACATTCAATTAAAAAGGTATTTATTTATTTACTTTTGCTACTTTCTAATGTGATGGAACTTACATGATGCCTCCTTAACGAGAGCAATTGAGCATTCTTTTGTTTATTTGCTTTTACTACTTTTAAACAAATTGGAAGCTACTTGGTCCAATAACAAGTTCAATTTAGCATCTATTAACATATTCTGGTTTTGATTATAACTAAAATGAAAATTCTTACTTTTTCTCTTTTTCATGCAAACAACTAACAAATTTTTTACACAAAAAATATCTATTAAAACATTTACTTAGCTCTTTGTTAGTGACTGCGACCTCACCTAAATCAAACAATCAAAATAAATTGAAACCATGTGATTTGAGCATGACCTACAAGAACCTAATCTAAACATGCGAAGTATCCTTAAGAATTAACATATGATTACATTTTATTGACAAGAATTAAAGATCTAGCATACGATATGTCAGGAATTTTCTTTAAAAATACATGTGATTGCATGTTATTCATGAAGATAAAAAAATTCTAGCATGTGAATTGATAAGGGTAATTTTATAATATAGATAAACTCGCCTATATTAATGCAAAGGCAACGGTCCTAATGAACTCATCGGCCTCGCTTGTTCGTTCGTAGACAAACGACGATAGTATAAAGCTGACGGTTCCACCTCAAAGCTAACGATTGAACCTTTAGGTCAACAAACACTTGAACGAGACGACTAGAATATGAAGACGGGATAAGAAGTTGACGGAAGGAAGTTGGAGGTGATAAGCAAACCTTTGACGAGTCTGACATGGCCTTACTTGGCCTCCACGCATTGGTACATAAGGAAATATCTTGTGCCCTACGATTAACCATAATCAAGGGAAGTCCTACAAGGAAAGGATTCCGCAAGATACGTGAATTAAGGAGGATCTCTTTCACATGGAAAGATCTTCTAAGCCAAGGAACGGATGTCAATTCTATGCTACTATAAAAACCCCAAATACCCTCACAAATAAAAGTACACATAATTTCTCCCAGCTCTGACATTCTAGAATTGTGAAAAGTTCTCTAACTTAACATTCGGAGAGTATTTGGCCGGTAGTACATCGGTGTTCTCTAGAGGTTTTCTTTTTTCTGCGTTACACAGGTGTTGTCTCAAGCATGTGAGGACCGTGTGACTAACTAATGATTTTTGGTATCATCATGAACAGTTTTAGATATTCATATGAACAAAGAAATCATACAAGCCATAATAAATCAATCATGCAACAAATATACAATTTAATTATGCGAAGAAAAATTAATAAACTAATACCTGCACAAGATTAAAGGAGAAATTTTCACTAGAGTTCTAGAAAAGAGCCAATGAAAGAATTGGTCGCAAACCGAATGAAGGATCACTGATCAGCGGTTGCACAATAATCGTCCAAAATTGGGTTTTACCCCTTTCAACAAAATTTTCCAGTGAAATGCCCCATGTCTGAAACTATTTAGAGATATACCCTTATTTTGAAACTCGATTTTTAGAAAATTGAGTCTCAATGAAAAATTCGATTTGGCGAAAATTGAGTTGCTTGAAAAAACCTGCATGGAACTCGAGTTCCATGCAAGTGTTTTTTTTTTTTTTTTTTTTTGGATTACCTATAACTTAATTTTTGCTAAATCAAAATTTTCATTGAAACTCAATTTTTAGAAAATTGAGTTTAAAACAGCAACATATCTCTTAATAGTTTCAGACATGAGATATTTTGTTGTAAAGTTTGGCTGAAAGGGGTATATCCCCATTTTGGCCCACAATAATCATTTCTTAGTTGCCTCCACTTAGGGTTGTAAATGAACCAAGCCAATCATGAACAATTTGGGCTCGGCTTGATAAAAAACTTGTTCATGTTTGTTTGCTTATAAATAAGCCAAACTTGAGCCTTAGTTTTAGGCTAATTTAGTAAACAAGCCGAGCCCAAGCAAAAAAAATTTGTTTATGAATAAGCTTGTGAGCTATTAGACTTGATACACAACAATTCAAGCATAGACTCATTTATAAGTTTATATGTGTTAACTAAATATACTCATTACACATATCTTAATAATGACATGGCCAACATGAGACCACTACCTATATTACCTTAATTTTTTCATTCCCTTTAAACTGATCAAGAACCACTTTTTGACTATAGTTACATTTAAAAATAAATAAATAATTAAGTAGGCCACATATGATCTTTTCCTATCAATCATCTAAAGTAAAGTTATGAAACATATTAGTATTTTCTCATTCATAATAGTTACAAACATGTATTTTTCTAGTCCTTCACCGTCTAACGTGAATGTAAAAATTATATTTTGAACAATTACTGAAACTGTAGACAAGGAATGATGAATGAATTTAATTATGTAAATTATTAATTTGAATAATGGCTAATCATAAGTAAGACTAGATTTATGATTAAATGAGTACACTATTTCTTTTTCTTTTTTCTTAATTTTAGAGATTTAAGCATTTAATAAAATAATTTTTTTAGATATCAAGCTCAAAAACTTGATCTGAGCTCGAGTTTGAGCTTGATATTAAGCTTGAGTTTGGCTTGACTAATTAATCAAGCCAAGCCAAGCCAAGTCAAGCACAAGTTTTTTGGCTTTCTCACAAGCTCAAGTTCAAACACTATTTTTAGGCTTGTCACAAGCTCAAGTTTTTGATTTTTCCTAACGAGCCAAGCTTGAACATGCACTACTCGACAAAACTCGGCTCGTTTACAGCCCTACTGTTCCACTGGTTATCTAGGGGAATAGTGTTCCATAAACTATGAATCTCCCTCTATTTATAGTGATAGAAGGACCTTGTGATAAGCATGGAGCCTCTTTAGATGGATTAACTTAGTTTTGATTTCAAAATTCAAGTAGAACTTATATTGAAGGGAGAGATAGGATGCAAAATTTTAATAAGGGAGATGTAAGTGCTGATCCGCACTTGAAATACTTCTCTGTCTGTCGATCATCAATTGAGGGAATGGTCCATTGACACGTGGATCTTGAGCTTGCCTTGTTTTCGAATTTAGATTTAAATGATCTTCTAATCTTTTGTGAGTCATAATCTGAGTTTAAATTCAATTTTTAGCCAATTTTGAGTAAGATGATATTATATAAAATTTAACATCTTTCAATATTGTTTAATATTCTTAAGAATAATTTTAACAATTATCTAAAACAGTAAAACATATTAAACATGATCAACATAATCACGATCAGACTTAATTTGATGTGTGCATCCTCATGATAATTTTGAATTTAATCCAATATGATTGTGACACATCATTAATTTAAATTAAGTCATCATAAAATCAATCACAATTAATTGTTCATAATCATATGAGATTGAACTTAATCACATTTATCAATTGAAATTTGATATGACTATAATGTCCAATCCGATGGTCCTATTGGAGCTTATGGCATATCTTTTTTATTGTTAAGGTTTCAAGATTTGTTTTGTTAGCTAAATCATGTTAAAATAGATAACATATATTCTAATGCATATAAAATAGATATGTCATAAGCTCCAATGGAAATTTATATGGGTTAGCATATATGAATGATAAAGAGAGAGTATAGATACAAGAGAGAGTGCTATAGGTTTCATGGTTTGGCCTAGCACCTGCATAATCTTCATCCTTAACAACTGAACCATCAAAGTTAACCTTGATCAAAGGCCACGAAGGATGTTTCCACATCTCACGTTGATGCAAACCTCTGTGAATCTAGTGAACCACGAACATGTTGTCAAATTGGAGGTCACGTTTTATTTTTTTTAGCCTTTCTTCATCCACCCATGTCTCAGCAATGAACATGACGGAGGGACGGAGGGATCTTTTGCCCGGGTATAATCACCAAGCTCCTTCTCTGTCGCTAGGTTCTCAAGTTTGCGACAGTTTCACACTAGAAGATTCATGACTCTTGGTGGGGCTGCTAAGCAGCCCCACCATTGATTTTGATGTGCCCTGATCACTTTCAAGAGCTTGAATGCGCTTGTTTGGAAATTCAGATAGCATGTTAGGACTGCTATTAACTTTCCTCTTCCTTTCTTTGTGACTTTGATTAATTGTTGTGCTGGGGTTTGTTTGCTGTAGTATGCGCTTCCAGGTCCTAAGGTTAGGTTCCTGAACCACGGTTTCAGAAGAGAGTTGGCTAGAGGACACCACGGGACTAGGGTTTATCACGTGCAAGGAATTTACAGAAATATCATTATCTCCGGATTTAATTGTCCTTGACGTTACCTTAATAGGTGCAGTTGGTGATTGTTGAGGTACAAAATTTTTGGCCCTAATTTCATTAGCCCACTCAAAAATATATACCCACACAAGCCCATAAGCTATTTTGAGCTCACATAAATATTTCCCACATTATTGCCCAACTTGGGCTCCCACAAATATTTCCTATATAAGCCCCATAAATTACCTTGGGCCCTCTCACAAATATTACCTATTATGTCCCACATATTATCCAACCTGGGTTTTCACAGAGATACTCATCACATTATTACTAAAATTGGGCCACAAAATTATACTATTTTCACATAAAAGCCCAAAGTCATTTAACTTGTGGGAAAAACTCTAAAGCTTGTTGCTACACGGCACCTCTAAAGCCTGTTGCTACATGGTACCTCTAAAAGCTCGTTGCTACACAACACTTTTACAAAGCCCGTTGCTATATGGCACTTCTTAAGCCCGTTGCTACACGACACTTCTAAAGCCTGTTGCTACACCGCAATATTTTTACAAAATCTCAAATCATTTTACAAAGCTCAAATACTATTTTGGCAATTACATATAAAGCCCAGATACTTATTTTGGCATCTACTTTACAAAGCCCATGTTAGGTTCTGAGGATTTAGGATCTAAATGTTTTAGAACTTCAATATGTAATGTTGGCAAACTCTGATCAAAACATTTGGTCTAGATTTAGGCTATTCAAAGTATGTTATGTGTAAAGTTGGAATCGAGTAATTACAAAAAATTACTGTTCAATTTCTACAAGGCTCAATCGATTGAAAATTAGACTCGATCGATCGAAACTCGTGCAGAATGTTTTTTTGCAGATTTTTCCAACTTAGCCCAAGCCCATATGATGTGTAGGGTTTTATGTTTTGCCTTAAGTATAAAAGGAAAAATCCTAGCCATGTTTTATTGTTATTGTTTATGCTGTGTGTATGAATTTCTTGTGAGATCTAGATGTGTTTTCCTTCATACACACTTAGGGTTATCAAGATCAAGATTGATGTCGAGAGCTTGGTGATCACTTCAGTTGCTGCATAAAGAGCTTAAAGAAAACACGAGTGGGAGTACTTGTGGTTGCTGTGAATCCAAGAAAGAAGTAGTCCCTGGACTCGGAGCTATCACGTAGTCATAGTAGTAAGTTTTCTACTCGGGGTAGCAATAGGATGTTAGTGGTCTAAGTTGCTATTGTAAAACTTCAATTCTCTCATAGCTGATCTGTTTTATCTTGAGGATAACTAGGTTAAATCCTCCCAGATATTTTACCAGTTTGGTTTTCTTGGGTTATCAGATCATTGTTTTCTTTATTTTCCACACTGTTTCAATGATATAATTTACTTGTGTTAATCTAGATTTGAATAATTTACCTAAGTTAATCACTTGGCTAAATAACTAGGTTAATGTGTTTGTGTTTAAGGGGTCTAAAACTTTACAAGTGGTATCAGAGCGGGTTAGCTCTTGCCTTTAAATCCTTTGATCTAAGGGTTGATCTTTGACCCCTGTTGTCATGAAATACGGTCACTCTCTTGTGATCCTACCTCACTTTGATGGGAATAACTATGCCTACTGGAAAGTAAAGATGAAAGCATTCCTGAAATCTATTGATGAGAGAGTCTGGAATTTCGTTGAATACAGATGGGAGAAGCCCACTACTCTAGCTAGTGAGTGGCAAACTTCTCAAAAAGAAGCAGCCGCTTTTAATAGCAAAGTCATGAATACTATTTTTAATACTGTTTCTATAGAGGAATTCAAGAGAATCTCTAATGTTGAAGTTGCTCACACTGCATGGAATATTCTCCAAACTGTGAATGAAGGCATAAAGGCAGTTAAGATCAATAAGTTGTAGTAAACAACTAGATTTAAAAGCATTAGGATGCTTGATGATGAAAGTTTTGATGAATTATATGCTAAGCTTAATGATATTGTTAATACTGCTTATAATTTGGATGAAATTTATGATCAACCTAAAATTGTTAAGAAAATTCTTAGATCCTTGACTAAGGACTTTAGACCCAAAGTGACTGTCATTACTGAAAGCAAGGATGTGGATTCCATCCCTGTTGATGAGCTTGTAGGATCTCTCCAGTCCTATGAGCTAGACCTACCCAAGACAAAAAAAATCCAAATCAATGGCTCTTAAGTTAGTTGATGATGTTGATGGAAATGGATTTGATGATGAACTCTTTGCTACTGAGATTTCTTACCTTGCCAAGAACTTTAGAAACTTTCTTAGAAATATTAATAGAAGGGCAAGAGGTAAAAACAATGCTGAACCTAAAAATTTTAGGAGGAATGAACTCACTAAGGTGAACAATAATGAAAAACCTAAAGAGAAAGTAGGTCAAACATCTAATAATTCTATGGGTTAACAATGTTTTGGTTGTCAAGGGTATGGTCATGTGAAATCAGAATATCCTACATTTTTGAGATCAAAGGGTAAGGCTATTGCTATAACCCTTAATGATGATGAAGTTTCTAATAATGAGTCTGGTAGTAATGAGGATAGAAACTTCATTGCTTTTACAGCTACTGCTGTAGTTGATGAAAGTGTTGTGGTTGATGAGAATCCTTCTGATGGGGAACTTTCTGAGAATGCTGATTTGTAAGAAGTATATAATAAACTTTGCAAGGTTGCTGCTAAAGATGCTTTGAATGTTGATTTAGGCTTAAAGAAAATTACTTTTCTTGAACTTGATAAGAAATTTTTTTTCATAAAATTGTTTGATGTTAATGAATTGCTTGATAAGGCGAAGAGTGAGAACATGTTGTTGCTTGATAGAGTTAAGAATTTAGAACTTGAATTATCTATTGCTAGAGAACAAACAAATAGGTCTGCTAGTTCTAAACTTGAACACATGTTGAGTATTTAGAAGTCTCCCTTAGACAAAATTGGTCTAGGTTTTGAAAATAGCATCTCTGTGCCTAAGAATTATTCCACAAACTTTGTTTCATCTGCTGAGCCCCCCGTAAGTGAGAATGTCAAACTTATAGAAGTTACACCTTCTAAGAAGATTAGGGTTGATCTTAAAGAGTTTAAGCCTAAGAATTCCACCCTTCTTAAGGGTGCGTTCGTTTGGAAGGAAAATAGGGAGGATGAAAAATAGAGGATGGAAAATGCTGTTTTTCACTGTTCATTTGGGGAAGGAAAATAGGGAGGATGGAAAACTCGAGATAAAGTTTTCTCTCTGGGCCCACTTTTTTTTTTTTCCTTCCAAATCGGAAGGAAAATCTAGAGAGAAAAGTTATAGAGTAGCACTTTTACAAAAATACCCTCTTTTCACCTATTTTTTTCAACGTTTTTATTTTTCTTCTTTTTTTTTTCTTTTTCTCTCAACGTTGACCTGAAAGTTATTTTATTTTATTTTTTCAACGTTAACAACAATTGTTGTTTTTTTTTTTCTTTTCTTTTCTTTTCAACGTTACTGAACAACGTTGGTTTTTTTTTTTCTTCAACGTTACTGAACAGTGAACAACGTTGTTTTTGTTTTTGTTTTTGTTTTGTTTTTTTTTTTTTTTTTCTTTTCAACTTTACTGAACAATGTTGTTGTTTTTTTTTTTTTTTCAACATTACTGAATGTTGTTTTTTTTTTTTTCAATGTGACCTGATCTAATTTTTACATTATAATAATATAAATTTATATATATGATGTGATAAATTTTATATTATTTAATGATCAGAAATAAATCTATTTCTTACATATTATGTAACAAGGGTATAATAGTCCATTTATATAAATTACATTTTCCATCATTTCCTTTTTCTCTCCAACCGAACACAAGAGTTTTCCAACCTCCCACTTTTCCACTCTTCCAACCGAACACACAAGAGGAAAAACTAAATATTTTCCATCCTCCCACAATTTTTCATCCTCCCACTTTTCCACTCCTTCAACCGAACGGACCCTAAAGATAAGTTGCAAGATAGACCTGCATGGGCTTGTCATTTTTGTAGAAAGTCTAGGCACACTTGTCCAAACTATTTCAAGTTGCAAGCTGCTAAGCGAGCAAATATGCTAAAAGTATCTGTGCCTTAAGCACAAGATCCCATGGTACTTTTTGGTAAATTGGTAAAGGCTTTAAACTTTTATCCCAATCTAGGAGTAGCTTAGCATTCTAATATGCATAATAACTCCAATGCAAGAGTTGCATCTAAAATGTTTTGGAAGCAAAATGCTCAATCTAATTGAGTCTTTCTGACATGGTCCTTGTGCTTCATCTCTCTATTCTTTGTGACCATTCTTCCTTATTGTTTGTTTTTGTTTTTCTTGATTCTAGGATTTGCATTACATAACATTCATGCATTTCATACTAGGTTGTTTTTGTTATTATTTTCAAAATTTGTTTTTGTTATTATTTTCAAAATTAAAAAAAACAAAAACAAAAAAGGGAAAAGAAAACTGTGTTTTGCATTATTTTTTCTTCTTGGTTTTGAAATCATGGTTGACCATATTATCTTTACATAACATGTTTATGTATCTTGTTTAACTTGAATGAGCTTATTTTATTGCACTTTTACTAGTTTGAGCTTTGTAGTGCATGTTGTGTGGGAGTTGTTTATAATTTTTGATCACTTGATCTTGATCTTGAAGTCACATGCCTTTGAATGTTGGACTTGAACTTAATGAGAAAGGTATAAATAACCATCTCACCACTGTTTACTAGTCAATCATGAACACCTTAGTGCATATCATAAGATTTTGTGCTCGAGAAAGTGTAGCATATGCACAAAAAGAACATAAGGTGTAACCTTGAATTAAATGCTACAATTGATGTATATATTATTGGGCTATAATTACTTCATAATGAAACAAAATTAGTGTGTACATTATCTTGACTATTTTAATAAGTTTCAAATCAAATAAAATTGGTGTGTACATTATGAGGCAAATCAAGAAATTTAGATGATTGCAAGCTTTTATTTTAGGAGATGTGAGAGTTATATGATGTAACTCTTTTGATGATAGTCTCTTTCAAACTTATGTGATGAATTTTGTAGAAATTGTGATTGATTATTATCTACATATCACCTCACATGTATCTCAAGTCCTTGCTAGTTGCACACACTACACAAGTTACTCTTTATTAAACTTAGTACATTATATTGTGTGTGATCTTGTTGTGGCCATCCAAGATTAAAAGTTCCTTGATTTTAATGCAAAAAGTGTTTAAAGTTTAAGATTTGAGGACAAATTGATTGAAAATCTTGTTTTTGGAAGATCTGGGTTAAATATAAGGGTTTTTGAAAAACTTTTCATGTCATACTCATGCATTTTATTCATAAAACATTGTGCTTTGAAGAGTTTCTGTATTAAAATGCTTTGTTTTTCAAAAATTTGATTTTTCAATATTTTCGATCGATCGAACTTGTTGTTCAACCGATTGAAATTGTGATTAAAAATTTGGTTTGAATCTGCCTAGCTCGATTGCTGCTTGATTGATGTTCGATCGATCGAACCTATTTTTCAACCGATTTGATCGAAAATCGGTTAGAGAGTTTTTTTTAAAACATGAGCTTTTCACGTGTTCTTCACCATTTCAAAAATTTTCAAAAAGCTTTTCTCTCTCTCTTCGACTGATCTAGATTCACTACCAATTTTTTGTTGTTTTCTCTCAAACTTTTCTCAAGATTTTTGTCGTCTAGCACTGGCAAGACCATTCTGCCCTTTATTTTTTGGTTTAATTTCATTTTTCATGCATTTTAGGGAAATTTTTGGACCTAATAATTTTTGGGGTTTTTGATGTTTGAGATTTTTTTTTTTCACAATTGATCAATGGGTTTTTGTTATTGGATGATGTAAACATGTTCCTCATATCAATTTGGTGATTTGGGAAGAAATGAAAATTCTAGGGTTTGAAACTCACCGAATTTGGGGATTTTGTTCAATTGAGACTAATTTGATGAAATTGGCTTGTGTAATTGATTAATTATGTCATTACATATTGTTATCTTGGGTAATGATAATTTGATCAATTTGTTGGGATTTTTTTTTGAAATTGCGGTTTTCAAAGTTTGGATTTTTTTCTAAAACTCTATGTTCAAGCCAATTCTGTGTTTTTCAAGTATAATTGGACTATTCGCAATGCATTAGAGCATGTATCATGTGGTTATTCCATTCATGCATCATATAGATTTTTTTTTTTTTTGTGCTTTAACTATATCTGATGCTGTCTGCCCTTGGTTTTTTTTTTTTTTTTTGTCTCTTTTCTGTCTATCCTTTCCAATCTTTAGCATCATGGTTAGGACGAATAAAGCCCATAGGGCATCTACCTCCACCTTTACTCCAGCTTTAGATAGTGAGATGTTTTTAATTGAGAAAAACCAAGAGACCTTTAAGAAGCTAAACATCCTTAGGTTTGTGTGGGCTGAGGGAAAAGTTGTTTTAGACGAGTTAGATTCGGAGATTAGGAGGAACTTTGAGCATAAGGGCTAGTTATCTTTGTTGGACATTTCTCATCCCCCTCCGACTGCCTTGATTAGAGAGTTCTACTCGAACCTCTCTGTTCGCTCCAATGATTCCAACGAACAACATGTGATGAGTTGGATAAGGGGTGAAGGGTATACCATTACTCCTTCAGTAGTGGCCTCTACTCTTAGGGTACCTTTGGTGTGATAGCCAGTCTACCCTTATGATGAGAGCCCTTCACTTGACGACATTATGTCATATCTGACTGGTACTTCCATTCAGTGGGGTACTGATCCTCGAATCACTTTTAATGAGTTGACTGAAATTCATTACTTGTTTTTCCGAATTTCTTGCCATTCCATCTGGTCTATTGGTCACTTGCATATCATTCCTATCGAGAGATGTGCATTTTTGTATGCCCTTGTGGTAGATGTTCCTATAAGTTTTCCTCATCTTTTCATTTAATCCTTAGTTGATGTTCATCAGAGTAGTTCTTCTACACATGCTCTTTTCTTTCCTGTTTTTATCCATAGGATTTTGTTGCATTTAGGTTTAGATGAGTTTCCTGCTTTTGAGCCCATACACATTATAGCTCCTATAGGTGCCACCTTCCTTAGGCAAAGAGCTGCTCAGATGCGAGCTAGCTCTAAACGTCTTAGAGTTAAGTCTTCTTCAAGTATTGCACCTCCTCCTCTTCCTTCTTTAAGTGATCCCACTGCTAAGGAGTTTGTTGATCTGACTGTTGCTGCTGTTTCTCCAACTTCTACTTCAGATGATTCTAGCATTCGTTGTATGTTGGACACTATCATGACCATTCAGGCGGCTCATGGTTAGTTTTTGGTGGACGTGCTCACAGAGCTTCAGACTTTACGTGCATATTTGGTGAGCTTTAGACGGTCACCTCTGCCACCTCCTTTTGATGATGAGTCTTGATTGCCCTTTGGCAATTCGTCACAAAAAGGGGGGAGTACATATGGATGGAGGTAAGGGGAGATTTTTTTTTTTTTGGAGCTTTAGAGCTTTAGATTGTATCTAGGTGCTTCATCTTGTACTTATTTTTGGCTCATGATGTATTTATTTTGATGTCTTTATTTTTTTATGAGTTGTATATGTTAGGAGGAGATATTATGTTTGTATTTTTGTTTCTTGTTTCACATTGTTATACATTGGCTATTGATTTATATTTATAAGGTTAGTCATGATATATGTCTTTTATTTTATGTTTTGTGAAATCAAGAATTTATTTTGTTTTACTTGTATTTTCCACACATGCGTTTATGTGTTTGTTAAGTATTTCAGGAATATACAAGTTGATTCAATCGTGTTGCTGTCTACACTTGCAACTGATAAATAGTAGTTAGGTTGAATTGTTTTTGTATTAGGCATTTTACTGTAATGGGTTGCTTTTTGTAACTTTGAGCATTTTGTTTTATTATGTGTTTTGTCATGGATTTCTAAAGGGGAGTTTGTTAAGTTCTAAGGATTTAGGATCTAAATGTTTTAGAAATTCAATATGTAATGTTGACAAACCATGATCAAAAGTATGTTTACATGTAAAGTTGGAATCGAGTAATTGCAGAAAATTACTGTTCAATTTCTGCAAGGTTCGATCGATCAAAAATTAGATTCGATCAATCGAAGCTTGTGCAAAATGTTTTTCTACAAATTTTTCCAACTCAGTCCAAGCCCATATGACGTGTAGGGTTTTATATTTTGCCTTAAGTATAAAAAGAAAAACCTAAGCCACGTTTTATTGTTGTTGTTTATGCTGTGTGTGTGAATCTCTTGTGAGATCTATAGGTGTTTGCCTTCATACACACTTAGGGTTTCAAGAACAAGATTGATGTCGAGAGCTTGGTGATCGCTTCAGTTGCTGCATAAAGAGCTTAAAGAAAACACAAATGGGAGTACTTGTGGTTGTTGTGAATCCAAGAAAGAAGTAGTCTGTGGACTCGGAGCTGTCACGTGGTCATGGTAGTAAGTTTTCTACTCGAGGTAGTAATAGGATGTTAGTGGTCTAAGTCGCTATTGTAAAACTTCAATTCTTTCATAGTGAAACTATTTTACCTTGAGGATAGCTAGGTTAAATCCTTCCCAAGTTTTTTACTGGTTTGGTTTTCTTGGGTTATCATATCATTGAGTTCTTTATTTTCCGCACTGTTTCAATGATATGATTTACTTGTATTAATCTAAATCTGAATAATTTACCTAAGTTAATCACTTGGCTAAATAACTAGGTTAATCTGTTTGTGTTTAAGGGGTATAAAACTTTATAGCCCAAATACTTATTTTGGCACTATTTTCATGAAGCCTAAATAATAATTTGGCACCATTTTCACAAAGCCCAAATAATAATTTGGCATTATTTTCATAAACCCAAATGATAATTTGGCACTATTTTCACAGAGCCCAAATCTATTTTGGCAACTATTTATAAAAGCCCAAAATACTATTTTGGCAAAAACAATTACATTATGCTTAAAGCCCAAAACTATTTTTGGAAAAAATATATTTTCATATACTAAAGTCCCTAACTCATTGGAAATATAAATTACTCATCCCTTAAAAATATTTCTTTTACAAAATTTAAGGGAATTATGCTTAATTTTCCATAATCAACTAACTACAAAAGCCCATGTATATCACTCATGGCAAAACTATTCATTTTTTTAGGGATGACTAAGCCCAAAGAAGCTCAACTACAAAGCCTAGCTGAGCCTGCCTAGCTCACATACAAATCCCAACAGCTGAAGGTCATGTAAGTTGACCAGTCAAATCTCAGCACAACTTGACAGCTGGAGCCCATTGCCATCAGTTCCAGTTTGTCCAATTAGATCAGAAAAGGACATGTGTCCAGCAGGGGTTAAACCCTTCCTTGCCAAGCTTATTTTCATCATTTTTCATGTGACATAAAGCTGAAGTGATATTACATAAAGCTAAGAAGCTTTAGCTAGTTGTATCTCCTCTCTTCTCCAACTTATTCGTTTAAGGGCAGCCATAAACAGGCCATGAAAGCTCCTGCAACAACTTGAAAATAGCTCATTATCTTGCCAAAAACGAGTACTTTCTAATTCATGGACCACGCATAAGAACCCAAACAGAAAAACTTAGGGAAATGTGGTTTGGAGGGCACCAAAGGAATCCCAGCAGAGTTCCCAGTAAAGGGCTCTAAGATTGACACCTAACTTGGGGTGAAACAATCTGTCCTAGGGAGCTTTGGTTCTAGTAGCAGCAAAACCAAGATCATTAGCCTAATCCATGCTTTACTTCCATTAGCTAAGGCCAATTAGCATCTAATGCTAGGTCAGAATCCTAGATGTTATTACCTAAAATAGCAAGAACTTTCCAAAGGCTGAGCTTACCACTCTTGGAAATCCTAGAAACGATTCTCTAAGGATTTTCTGAAGATTGAGGTTGATTTAGCAAAGATTATTTGCTGATTACCCCCTCAAATTCAACTATAAATGGAATTCTCCATTAACATATTAACACAGACTAAGAGATACACTAATAGAAAGAAGTTCTTCCTTAACTTCTCTGTTTGAGCCTTCTCTAAGCTCTAAAGAAGTTCTGAGTCTCTGTTAGTTTTAAACTTAGAAACTAAGCTCTTTAGCCAACAGCTCACAAATACTCCTCACATCTCTACTTATAAGCTTTTACCTGTCTCCAGCAGAAAGTCCTAGCAGCTTCACTAAACACTCTCTCTTACTACTTATACTACCTAAAATGTCCCTCACTACTCACCATACATATTATATCCATGAGCACACCCTGGCACCATAATGATCTTGCTACGCTAGTTGGAATCTCTCTCTCTTCCTTCATCTCACACTAAGTTTTCCTCATTATTTGTTATAATGAAGCCCATAATAGTAATTTACTCATTTACTATTGAAGGCTATGATGTAACTATTACTATAGATTTTTTCCCTTATATTATTATATTAGAAGACTCTTCTCAAGAGCTAATGAATGATGAGTTTGAAAATGTAGATACTTTCCTTAATCTGTGAAATAGCTAATAGTTGGAGATTTATTCTGTTCTGTCTTACTTTACCACTGGGATAGTTTACTGCGGGATATTTTACTGCTAAAACATTTTTACTACTGGGCTATGTTCTGTAGAATGTTTCTTCATCATGCTAATGTGTTTGCTGTAGGAATTGTTTATGGGCCATCCTTGTCAGTCTTAACCTAAGCCCAAGGCATAAAACAAAGTTAATTCTTCGGATCTTCACCGATAGCCTTTGGGCCGTGCTTTGAGCCCATCGTCGAGTTTCGGTTTAGGCCCCCAACCCAATACAAATCTCATTTGTCGGAAGGAAGAACTTTTTTTCCCCCAATAGTGATCTGTTAGGAGTCTCCAATTTGTTGTCAATCTTAGAATTTATGGAGTTAAAGATCACCTCCTTAAACAGTTTTAAAAACTGGAGTATAAATAGGGAGAGTAATTTCGGTCTCATTAATACTCTATTTCCCCATTTTATGCTGCCTTTTTGAAACTGAAATTGACTCTGCATTAATTCTTTCCTCAATTCCCTCGGCTTCCATATCTGAAATATCCACCATCGAAATTTTTCAGGAGTTTGCTCTCGTTGCCGTATCTTGACGAGCCATCTTGGACCACTGTTTCTGTTTAGCTTTGGGAGTCATCCTCTCGTAGTGACTTGGGACATACTGCTTCTTAACTTCGGTCCATATTGCTTCTTATTAGTGCTTAAAGATCATTTGCTCTTAATCCATAATTCACACTCCCTGTCATCATGATTTAATCGACCACACCAGTAGCACAAGCTTGGTAAGCGCTCATACTTGAAATTTACCTAGCTTTTTCCTCCACTTGTAAATCTTATCACCCTACCTCGACATAAAGGAAAAGTGATATCAACCAACACCTTAACACGAATGAAACTACCTCCATCCTTATCCACCGCTCCTGTAGATTTCTAAACTTCACTTATTGTCTCACATAAACTATCTGCCACCTTCCTCATTAGGAAACTATTCGGTATGTCATGAACTTGCACCTAAAAAAGGAGTTCTATCAAAAGGCAGATCGTGCACCAGGGAATTGTTGGCATACCTCTACATCACAATGAGGTACTTGTCAAAACTCCAAGGTTGGCTCTTGAGAATCCTATCCACATCAGCTAGATTGTCAAACACAAATAAGACCACATTATTACCTTGATTACAAATTTGAAATCTGTTGTTGGACCGCCATAGTTATTTGAATGTCCTGGCCACTGCCTTCTTTTGAAGGAAGCGTGATGTTAAAAACTTAGCAGCAATGGCAAACTCTCCCTTTCTATGATCCTCATGGAGGATAAATCCTGTATTTTCTTTCTCTTATAATGAATGTTTCTGCCAATTTTTTGTCAAATTCTCCATATTTGAATACAACAAAAGAGACAGGCAGAGTGACAGGAAAGTAGAATAATTTGTTTCCCATACCCCAAACAAAGAAATAAGACCCACTAGCTCGAAGAATATGTTTGATACTCCACGAGAATGAACTGTTAAGGACATATTTTTATGTAATTGGCATATCCTTAGAGAAAATGCACTTTACTTGTATTCGAGTAAATCTAAGAAGGTTCAAGATGATCATTACAAGTGGCTGAATTGAAGATATGAAGATTACTTAAAAATTGCTTAAGAAAAGTGCAATCTACAGGTCTTGATACCTCCTCGACAGAAGCTCGATCTGTCAAGATTCATTAAAGCTCGACAATGTTTCGATCTATCGAGCTTACAAGATTCAGACTATAGCCAGCAACATTTTTATTCTAAAAGGCTATTTGCTTATGGGTTTGTATAATCTTTATTGGACTAGGAAAGCCCAAGGTTTGTGTAAACCTATTTGGAATAGGAGAGCCCATTAAGCTCCTATTTAAAAGAGGTGGAAAAAGAAAAACCTAACCCTAAAGTGCTTCATAAGGTTTTTTTTTTTTGAAACCCTAGCCTCCTCCTACAGAAGAAAGAGTTTTTGCTGCGTTTCTTGTACGCCTTTGGGTTCAATAACCAAGCAAAGTTTCTTGCACCAATATTGAAGATCTTATTGGTGTTTCTATGGGAAGCTGCTGCAAATCAACTACAGCAAAGTTTCTTGCACCAATATTGAACTTCCAGTCGCGAAAAACACTTAGAAATTTTTTTTTTCAAAATTCTTCATAGAAGTGTTCTGGCGGCTGGACCTGGTGACTTGCACCCGACTTGACTCAGTCACAAAAAACGCATGTTTTGCGCTTTTAAGGTCAATTTTTAAAACATTTCAGTTTTCCCTCGAATATTTGTGACTGTTCATTACCTTGCCTGTGTAAACCTCTCTCAAACTCACCATGTTCTTCACTAAACCATCTTTGTTCTTCATCATTTCAACTTCAATCTTCAAGAAAAAGGTATGGGTTTTCTCATTTTCTACACATTATTCATGGGTACAGCCTTTATTTCTTGGATTTTGTGTTGTTTGTGCGGTTTGAGTTATTTGGAGTTTCGGCCATGGGTTTGAATCATTTTGTTGGATTTGTTTGATTGAGTTTTGTTGGTTCTTCTGATCTTATACCTGATATGCTTACCCTCTTGCTTGTTTATCCTCTTTGAGTACATATGTTGATTTGACCTTACTTGTGCATCTCATACCCATTGTATCATGTGTTTGTGTTGTTGAGGATTTAGTGTGTTGGTATTAGTTTGTGTTGTGTTTGACTCTAAAATTGCCTATTGCACAACTGCTTATGTGTCACATGCTTTCATATTTGTTTTCTATTTTTGAGTTGAAATTCTTGCCAATACTGTGTTTTGCATGCCATGCTCACAATAGATTGCCACAATGACAGTCTCTTGCATCTTTGTGATGTCCATAGGCTACTATGTTCTCTGTTGTGCCTGCACGTTCATATATTTTGGCATCCTATTACATACTACTGTACACAATGCACATGTGTTTCCCCTGTTTACTTGCTGCTAAATTGGTTCATACTCTGTGGTTGGTTGTTATATCTCTCTGAAATCATTGTGTATCCATTTCTCTATCTAACTTGAATCTAATCAAGTTGTTGTTTATGTCTTGGATTTTGTTTGCTCTTGGTTCTCTGTTGTGTCTCTGTTCTTTTACAGATGTCATGCCGTTCCTCTAAAGGAAAAGAGGTTGTACTTGATGTTCCTTCCCCTGTTGCTAAGAGAACTCGACGCTCATCTCAATCGTCTCAAGATACAAATAGTGAGAGATTTAGGACTCAGATTGATTCACAGACATATTCCAATATCTTTGTAGATGCTCCTATTATTGTGGAACGAGTAGTACAATTTAAAACCTTGGAAACCACAATTATCCCTAGGATTTTTGAATTAAAAGACTAGGCCGATCTATTTGGAAACTTCGAAGATCCATCTGATGAACTAATTCGGGAGTTCTACTAGAACACTAGATTCTTTGGAATTGAGCTACATTGTTGGGTACGAGGAAAGGAATTTGTCGTCACTCCAGACTATATTGCAAGGGTTCTTCGTATTAACAGACTAGAAAATGTGTACAAAACTCCATATGATGATAGATTTCCTCAGGTACAAGACATTCTTCAAGTTCTTGGGTCTGAACATGAGATCAGAAGCAAAAGCTCGTCTGTAGGAACTGCAAAATTTTCACCTAAATTGACGACTCTAAAATTGATCATGTTCTTTGAAAGTTCAAATAGCATATAAAACACTATGAATGTTTGACCCCCAAATTACAAATTATCATTTGAAGCTTTAACACATACGATAAATGTACGAAAAATGAATTAAAGCCTAAAACAGAATTGATAAACCATCTAAGTTAAATAAAATCACATCCATAACAGAAATTAAATGACAAAGATAAAGGGAAGAGAGATGCAAACATAAGGACAATATAAGACGTGTTATCGAAGAGGAAACCGAAGCCCTCGGTGTAAAACCTCTCCGCCGCCCTCCAAGCGGTCAAAATGATCCACTAAAGAATGTAGTTGGGATACAAGGACAACAATAGACCCTCCAAGCCTAATCTACCCAGGTACCTAAGCCCTCCAAGCTTCTTGCTTTAACGAAGTTACGCCGAACCTATTTCTTCTTTAGCTTCCCGGATTCCGCTACTAGTCCATAGCATCTACCAATATAAATTGGCTCCTTCCTAACTGCTTCCCAAAACACCAAAGAGCCTTCTCACAGGTATGGGTGAGGTGAGAAAAGGTTTTGGCTAGAGTACCTCTCAAGGATCTACAATGGAGAGAAAGAGAGTAGAGGAATTTGAAGAGTCACAAGGCAAAGATTGTGGATGAGTCAATCTTGTTTTTCTCTAGAGTTTCTCTCCCAAAATTTTCTCTGGAAGCTCTCTACATTTCGTGGGTGTAAGGGGTATTATACTGGTGGGTGTTTGGAATGCAAAGAGACAGATTTTTCATAATAGAGTTGGCTTGCGGCTTGGCCTCGCAGCTGTACTGAGTCACGAGTTCAAGCCGTGAACAAACTGAAAAGCCAGTCTGGAATTTTTGTTCTGTAGTGCAACAGTTGGCACAACGGTTCAAATTCTGGCAGCTTTCCAGTCGTGAGCCACCCTCGAGATCCAGTCGCGAGTTCTCCTTTGCACGCTTCTCTTGTGTGCAACATTTAGCGCCTTGCCAGTCGTGAGACACCAGCGAAGTTGAGTCGCGAGTCTTTGTTCTACAGCACAGTCTTGAGCAATTCTTCACACTCTCTCACACACTACCCTTACATGATTCCAACCTAAATACATGGTTTCTAAATGCTGAAAATACAAGCAAATTGGCTCGGAATAAAACTAACAAAATGGTTGATAAATTTCAATCGTACAATCTCCCTCTTTGGCTATTCCATGACAAAACCCTACAACAAACTCTAGACTTAACGCGTGAGTTGAGAACAGTTGAACAAAACTCACTCACACCTAACTCTAGAATCTGTGAAGCTCTTGAATCATAAGTACAAGTATCTCCTGAAAAGCAACCACACAATAAGTTCATTGTATGCAGGAAAACTTGTATTGCATATGAAGCAAGCACAATGCGATCAAGCAAAATAGATTAAAGCAATAGAGCATGGCTTGACCAAAAACAAACAATCACTATAAATAGTGATCACAATGTTCATTCTCACAAGAAATGAACATCCAGACATGCAATCTAATAAGCTCAATAACAAGTATCATTTGCATGTCCAACAACCAATGCAAAATACAAGAAGTATTTGCATCTAGGATATAAAATCCTACTAGGGTACAAGAGTGATGTACTTAAAGATAAAAGCATAACATCTAAACACATAGAGTGAAAGCCACAAGGCAAGAAGACAAAGTGCTTACAAAAGCCAAGTACAAAATATAACCAAAATGCCACATAAGCAAAGGTACAAAATAAAAGGCTACATAAGCATAGGTACAAAATAAAACTAAGTAACATCTAAAATATATAAAAACCAGAGTACCAAAACAAAGTACCATATCCAACAGTTTATACCAAATGAGTTTAGCAGAAAGATAAAGTAATGTCAAGACACAAGAAAGAAAACATAATAATAAGTGCTCCCCTTCAGCAATGCTTCCCTTCAAGAGCTATTTCCAGCTATCCTTCACCAAAAATTTCCCCCTTTTTTACCGAAATGGCCAAAGGGTCATTGCTGTGTAGTGAAGCTGTCAAGTTTTGCTGAGAGAATGTTCATTTGATCTTGAAGTGCAGACAGCTTGTCAGATTGTTCATTCTGTATATCTCTAAGTCCATCAATCCTTTCAAGGATGATCTGGAATGCATCTGGAGGTACTTCTGATGAAGATGATGCTCTGCTTCTCTTACTACGGCCTCTTGAACTCGAGGGGTGACCAGTAGCTTCTGTTTCAGTTTCCATGCCTTCACCTCCTTCTTGATCTCCTCCTTCTTCATCACCCGGAAGACGCACTCGTATCCTTGAGATGGTTAGGTTGTTGCTTGCTGATGGAGTAGACATGATACCTATATCTTGAGGAATTTCCACTCCTTTTAGCCTAAAGATTCTCATGAGAAGACTAGGGAAAATCAGCTTGGCTCTGGAAGTTGTTCTGGTTTCATCAACAATGGTATGATATATATGAGCACTGATGTCTATGAAAGTCTTTTTCTTGAGTTCCATTAGAAAAATTGCTTTGGCATTGTTGATTGTAGTCAACTTCCTCACAGGGTAAAGGTTGAACATCATTATCACAGTTAGACATCTCATGTCTGCTGGAAATGCATTTGTGTTGAGACATTTCCCTTCTCTGACTCCCCCAATGTGTGCCTGAGCAGTTTCTATGGACATCATTCTATCCTTGTAATTTGTGAAATCATGATCATCCATTCCTTTGAAACCCAGCACCTCATCAATGTCATCCACATCTAGTAGGAATTCATGTCCTCTTACCCAACAGTTGATCTCATTCTCTCTTAGCACAGCATTAGCATAAAACTCCCTAATCAGAGGTTCACATACTCCAGGGAGATCACTCAGCAACTTCTCCCAACCTCTTCCCTCAAAGCATCCAGGAATGAAGGTATCTTTTAGGTCTGTCAAGTCCACAAATCTCTCTTGAATAATAGGTGCCTTCAAGTAAAATTGGGTGTATCTCTCAAAATGCTGAAGAGACCTGAACTTAGAGTTGTCCATCTTCAATCTTTTGTCACCTTTCTTGGCAACAGTCTTCTTCTTTGTAGGAGTCATCTGAAGAATCAATGACAACAACAACCACAAGAACAGAACACAATAGATGGAACATTCAAAACATCAGTGCCTGATTAGATGGAAACAAAGGATAAACCAGAAGATCATACCACATAGAGGCAAGGATTCTAAGGAAAAAATATACTATATAGTATGAAAATACTACCATAAAGGGAGTCAAAACCTAAATTGATAGAGTGCAGAAATAGAGACAAAAATATGGTTCACAGTGTAGGACAAGAATGTGGACGTGCAATAAGCAACAATGTTTAGACAAACACAACATAAAGCCAAACAAAATCTTAAAAACCCCTATGACTTAATCAAATTCCAACAGGATATATCACGATGGGTAGGGAACCTTAACAAAGGCCAAAACAATAGAAGCACACAATGAGGGTAGACAAGCATGACAAAAAGCATAACATGTGATAGATAAGTGAAATCAATAGAACCCATACAAGTAGAATCAACAAAATGATTCAAACCCATAGTAGAAACTTAAAATAACTCAACCAATCAAAACAACCCAAAATCCAATGAAAAAGACTTAAAATCATAAAATAGGTAATGAAAATATGAAAACTCATACCCGTTTCTTGAAGATTGACAAAGAAATGATGAAGAACACAAAGATCTTTGAGAAAAACATGGTGAGTTTGAGAGAGAACACGGTTGAGACAATGAACAGTCACAAATATTCGAGAGAAAACTGAAAAGTTTTGAAAAACTGACTTTAAAGGCGCAAAACACGCGATTTTCGCGACTGAAACAAGTCGCGAGAAAGACGCCAGGTCCAGCCGCCAGAACACTTCAAAGAGGAATTTTGAAAAATTTCAAGTGTTTTTCGCGACTGGAGGTTCAAACTGCGAGATAACCGCGAGCTGAGCCGCAAAACTTTCTGTGTAAATCTCGCGACTGTACCTCTACTCGCGGCAAAGTCACCAAATCAAGACGCGAGAAGCATAAAAATCCAGATTTCTGAAAAATTTTCTAAGTCTTTTTCGCGACATGGGTTTTGACCCGCCAGATAGACGTGAAAACAATCTGTATTGATCTCGTAACTGGGGTATGCGACTGGACAGACCCACGAATGAGTCGCCAAAACAGGACACAACAGTTTTTGAAATTTTTGACAATTTTGCTAAAACAAAAAGACTTTTTCAAAAACACACAAATGCTTAAATCTTTTTGTGTTTGATCAACAAAACTTGAGCATGTGAAACACATTTTATCAAGTACAATCACACAAATGAATAAGGCATTCAATGAACATAAGCAAGTGTGATGTGTGTGGATATCAACAATGAGATAGTCCTTAGTCTAATATGAAGCTTTAATGATCAATTCAACCAAGGCATACACAGTTAGCACTAGATAATGTGATCCATCCCAATTGTAGAAATATGCATATATGACTTCCCACAAGAACTTGATAACATCACATGGAAGCTTTTCATTTGGCATCAAATTCAACATTTCATTTGATCTTTTTGAAACTGAATATCTCATTTTGGAGATTGATGCCTGAAATTTTGATATTTCAACTTGATGAATAAGCCTTTGGCTTTTGGGCATCATATACTATATTTTGAGTTGCTTTCCATTTTTCCTAGTCAAATACTAGTTTGTGCAACAGGCTTTTGCAGCTCATTATCTCTTTTCATTTTGAGATTTACATTGGTTGAGCTCTTTAAGCAAAAACAAAAATAAAGAGTGGGAAGATATATAGACACAAGTCTACGCATGTCTCAAGATCAACAAAATCATTGACTAATCATTCATGACAAGTTTGAAGATCGATTTACAACAGTCATAAAGATTTCAAGATTTTTCCCACATTGATATAAGTGCAAAGTAAACAAGCGGTGCTCATGAATGCATAAAGCCATTAGTACAAAGGTACAAGGCAAAACAAGTTTAGGACATAAACTCAACAACGTTGATCAAACCTTTTAGATTTTATACTTTTTATATGTTTTTGAATTTTTGACCCAAGAAGTTTTAAAAAAAAACTATGTAAAAACATTTAAAGCAAGAACACATACAAACAAGCATAAAGACAAACACCCAAGCAAAGTCACATAAGATAGGAAGAATTAATGCATGGACTCGTTATAATGCTTATACATGAGTACCCTTTTTCACCCACACGTCACGTGCATTTGGGGTGATATCCTTATGGGATTGGGTACAGGAATTAGAATTTTCAAACCTTCGTGTGAAGCTTTCCAAACAAGTGGTGAAAGCACCAATCATCTTCATCACGTCCATCACTCTGGAGTCACCATTTCGACCTCTTGATTGCTCAACAGTCCAAATTTTCTTGTCATTTCTTGGTCCTCTCGACCTTTGATCACTTGCACTCTTCAATGCTCTCTGCTTATGACAGTTTGGTCTGGTGTGGCCTTGAAGTCCACAATGATGACAGAAATGGTTCATTCTTGGACCTCTTTGTGGTTTTGGGAGTGATTTCCTTCTAACTTCAAGTATGACCTCTGAGTGGTTACGGGGCTTGTTGAACACCCGTAGATCAGCCACAATCTTCTTCTTCTCTGGATTCACCTTTTCAACAGCTGGAATTTCTATCACAGGCTCCTTTGCCTTCACAAACTTCATGTCCTTAGTGAGTTTGATAGCTGAACTGCTTTCTCCAGTATATCCCAAACCAGATTTGTTCGAGAAGTGTTTTTGCAAGGAGATTACATCATCCAGTTTCTTTGTGGAGACTCTTTCTATCTTGGCATTTGCTTAAACCACCTCAATTTCAAGAAACCTCACCTTAGCATAGGCTTCCGACAACTCTCCATTTAACTTCTCTATCTCACACTTGGCCTCCTTGTGACGAACGAGAAGACTTCTATAGTTCTCTTCAGCTTTCTTCATCTTTTTCACAGCTGCCTTGGCCACACGTGTATAGTCTCCAGACTTTTCAAGAAGTAAGTTGTAGTTCTCTTGAAGACTTGTGGTACACTCATCCTCTTCATCTTCTGATTCTTCAACTATTCCAATTGATTCCTCATCGCTATACTCTCCAAGTTCTTGTACAAGCGAATTCAAGTCCTCTGAAGACTCAACATGAGCAATAGTCGTAAATGCGGAGTAGTTCCCTTCTTCGTCATAGCTTTCCTCAGAATCGGAGTTGGATGAGTCCGAATCACTAAGAGTTGCGGCATAAGCCTTGCCCTTCGATTTCAAGTAATTGGGACATTCTTTCATAATATGTCCATGTCCATTACACTCGAAACATGTGATTCCTTGAGAGGATTGGGATTCCTTACCACCTTTCTTTTTAAAATCCTTTTTCTCTTTTCCAAAACTTGAAAATTTTCATTTTTCAGCAAACTTTCCTCTCTTCTTGAACTTCAAGAACTTTCGGAAGTTCTTCACAAGATATGTGACATTTTTATCGTCAACATCTTCATCAGATGAGTCATAAGCTTCCACCCTTTCATCGATTGTCTTGAGAGAAAGAGATTTGCTCCTTCTTTGCAATGGCAATGATAGCTCATAAGTTTGCAGTGAGCCAACCAATTCTTGGACCTTAATATCGTCCAGGTCTTTGCTCTCCTCAATTGCAGTAACTTTTGCATGGAAGCTCTATGGCAACGATCGAAGGATCTTTCTCACAATCTTTAAATCCTCCGTTTTCTCACCCAAGTTGAACTTGCCAATCACCACTTCATTCAGCTTGCTATAGAAAGAGTCAAAGGACTCATCCTCACTCATCTTGAGCTCTTCAAAGCGAGTGGTCAGCATCTGTAATTTGGTATCTTTCACCTTCTTGGTTCCTTCATACGTGGTCTCCAATATTTGCCATACCTCCTTAGCCACTGAGACATGGGATATCCTGTGAAACTCATCTGAAGACACACCACAGAAAATAGCATTCAAAACTTTACTGTTAGCATTAGATGCAGTAAGGGCTGCTTTATCCTAAGTGGATTTTTCGGCCTCAGGCCTAACCCATCCAATATCAACAGCATCCCACACACTTTCATCAATAGAACATAAAAATGCCCTCATTCAGACTTTCCAGAAAGCATAGTTGCTACCATCAAAAAATGGTGGTGCATTCAAAGATTGAGATCGATCCATCTCAAAACACGGTCAGGGATCGCACAAAGGTAATTAAACCACAACAAGTGCACCCGCTCTAATACCAATTGAAAGTTCAAATAGCATATAAAACACTATGAACGTTTAGACCCCCAAATTACAAATTATCAATTCAAGCTTTAACACAAACGATAAACGTGCGGAAAATGAATTAAAGCCTAAAACAGAATTGATAAACCATCTAAGTCAAATAAAATCACATCCATAACAGAAATTAAATGACAAAGATAAAGGGAAGAGAGATGCAAACACAAGGACAACACAAGACGTGTTATCGAAGAGGAAACCGAAGCCCTCGGTGTAAAACCTCTCCGTTGCCCTCCAAGCAGTCAAAATGATCCACTAAAGAATGTAGTTGGGATACAAGGACAGCAATAGACCCTCCAAGCCTAATCTACCTAGGTACCTAAGCCCTCCAAGCTTCTTGCTCCAACGAGGTTACGCCGAACCTATTTCTTCTTTAGCTTCCCGAATCTCGCTACTAGTCCATAGCATCTACTAATATGAATTGGCTCTTTCCTAACTGCTTCCCAAAACACCAAAGAGCCTTCTCATAGGTATGGGTGAGGTGAGAAAAAGTTTTAGCTAAAGTACCTCTCAAGGATCTACAATGGAGAGGAAGAGAGTAGAGGAATTTGAAGAGTCACAAGGCAAAGATTGTGGATGAGTCAATCTTATTTTTCTCTATGGTTTCTCTCTCAAAATTCTCTCTGGAAGCTCTCTACATTTTGTGGGTATAAAGGGTATATATACTGGTGGGTGTTTGGAATGCGAAGAGATAGATTTTTCATAACAGAGTTGGTTGGCGGCTTGGCCTCGCTGCTGTACTGAGTCGCAAGTTCAAGCTGCGAACAAACTGAAAGGCCAGTCTGGAATTTTTGTCCTGTAGTGCAACAGCTGGCACGACAGTTCAAATTCTGGCAGCTTTCCAGTCGTGAGCTGCCCGCGAGATCCAGTCGCGAATTCTCCTCTGCACGCTTCTCTCGTGTGCAACATCTGGCGGCTTGCCAGTCGCGAGACACCAGCGAAGTCTAGTCGCGAGTCCCTGTTCTGCAGCATAGTCTTGAGCAATTCTTCACACTCTCTCACACACTACCCTTATATGATTTCCACCTAAATACAAGGTTTCTAAATGCTGAAAATATAAGCAAATTGGCACGGAATAAAGCCAACAAAATGGTTGATAAATTTCAACCTTACATTCTTCAATCTCTACCCATTGTCTAACACCGCTTTCATCAATCTTGGAAGAGCCCAATTTTTATGTGATCTCATTACCGGTGTTCCAATTGACATCTGTGCCCACATCTTCCAAATTATTGGAAAAACGGCGGCTCGATCGGTAGCACGAACTTGTCTCCCATTTAGTAGTCTCATCATGAAGATCATGCTTCGAGAAGGTGTACTTCCACCAATAAATGGAAAAATTGTGCCACGTCTGCGACCAATATCCATGTTCACTCTTCAAGCAAGTAAAAGTCACTCCTTTAAGGCATCTAAGAATGAGCCACTCACTCATGCCACTCCGTCTGGTCATGATTCCGCTCCACCTATGCATATTGAGGTAGCCTCTCCACACACTCCGGACTTGCAGACACCTAGCACTTAACTGTTACATCCTAGAATTCCAGATGACAAGTTGAGCACTCTGATTGATGGTATACATTAGGGTATTTCCAGACTGGAGAAACTACTTCTCTCATACAATAACTCAGTTCACATGTGTTTCACCGGCATTGAGGCACAGTTAGATGCCATTCAACAGAAGATTGAGAATAGCCTTTAGCTATTCGTGACAAAAAGGGGGAGATTAATGGAATTGGTAATGCACATTGGAAGGGGGAGTGAGCACAGTGAAAGGTAGAATTATTTACATAACTTTGACTTAACTACAGTACATTTATAGTTCTTACATCTCTACTTTTGGTTGTATATATTCTGCTTAAAAGTGTTCAAAGTTGTTGGAAGCTTTTGGTTCTCTGGTTTATATGTATTAGTTGTTATTCTGTTTAGTTTATTTTGTACCTTGCTTTTGTAAGCGTAGTTTGTACCTTTGCTTATGTGGCGTTATTTTGTACCCTTGCTTTGTAACTAGTACTTTTAGTTAGTGTTTTGCATTTCCTTAAGTACATCACTCTTGTGCCCTATGTTGGATTTTTATCCTTAATGCAATTACCTTGTCTTGTTGCATTGATTGAGTGTTGGACATGCAATTGATCCTTTGTATTGAGCTTTTTAGGTTGCATGTCCGGATGTTCATTCCATGTGTGAATGAGCATTGTGATCACTATTTATAGTGATTGTTTGTTTTTGGTCAAGCCTTGCTTTATTGTTTTAATCCGTTTTTTCTTGATCACATTGTGCTTGCTTCATATTCAATACAAGTTTTTTTTCCTACATAAAATGATCTTATTGTGTGGTTGCTTTTCAGGAGATACTTGTACTTATGATACAAGAGTTTCATAGATTCTAGAGTTAGGTGTGAGTGAGTTTTGTTCAACTGTTCCTAACTATCGCGTTAAGTCTAGAGTTTGTTGTAGCGTTTTGTCACGGAATAGCTAAAGGGGAGATTGTAAGGTTAAATTTTATCAACCATTTTGTTGGCTTTATTCCGTGCCAATTTTCTTGTATTTTAGCACTTAGAAACCCTGTATTTAGGTGGGAATCATGTAAGGGTAGTGTGTGAGAGAGTGTGAAGAAATGCACAAGATTATGCAGCAGAACAGGGACTCGCGACTGGATCTCGCGGGTGTATCGCGACGGTCAAGTCGCCAGATGTTGCACGCGAGTGAAGCATGCAGAGAAGAACTCGCGACTGGATCACGCAGGTAGCTTGCAACTGGCAAGCCGCCAAAAACTGAACCGTCATGCCAGCTATTGCACTACAGGACAAAAATTCCAGTCTGGCCGTTCAGTTAATTCACGGCTTGAACTTGCGACTCAGTCAAGTCGCGAGGTCAAGTCGCCAGCCAGCTCTGTTTTGGAAAAACTGACTCTTCGTATTCCTTTCTCACCCCAGTATAAATACTCCTTATACCCACAAAATGTTGAGAGCTTCTAGAGAGAATTTTGAGAGAGAAACCCTAGAGAAAAACAAGATTGACTCATCCACAATCTTCACATAGAGACTCTTTAAATTCTTTTACTCTCACCCTCTCCATTGTTAGATCCTTGAGAGGTTCATTACCCAAAACCTTTTCTCACCATACCCATATCTATGAAAAGGCTTTTTGGTGCTTTAGAAAGCAGTTAGGAATGGACCAATTGATATTGGTTGATGCTATGGGCTATAACGGAATCCTGGAAGCTAAAGAAGAGATAGGTTCGGGGTAACCTCGTTGGAGTAGGAGCTTGGAGGGCTTAGCTACACTGGGTAGATTAGGCTTGGAGGGTCTACTGCTTTCCATGTATCCCAACTACATTCTTTAGTGGATTATTTAACCGCTTAGAGGGCGGCGGAGAGGTTTTATGCCGAGGGTTTCGGTTTTCTCTTCGATAACACATCGTTGTGTTGTCCTTGTATTTACATCTCTCTTTCCTTAATCTTTGTCATTTAATTTCTGATATGGATGTGATTTTATTTGGCTTAGATTGTTTATCAATTCTGTTTTAAGCTTTTGTTCATTTTCCGCACGTACATCATTTGATATAAAGCTTGAATTGGTAATTTGTAATTTGGGGGTCTAAACATTCATAGTGTTTTATATGCTATTTGAACGTTCATAGTGTTTTAGGCTTTGTTTAGTTGAGGAATGAAAAAGTGAGAGAATGAAAAGGATTTAGTTTTTTCTTGTGTGTAACTCTTTTGTTTAATTGAGAAGAAAAATAAGAGTATAAAAAATATATTTTATATGAATTTCCTCTTAAACCCGTATATAATAATAATAATAATAATAATAATAATAATAATAATAATAATAATAAGTTTATATAATTAAAAAACCCTATTGTTGAGATTTGAAAAAAATAAATTACCATTAAGTTTAAAAAAGAAAACAAAACGGGGGAAAAAAAAAAAAAAACCAACACAATTAGTGTGAAGAGACAAGAGGGGGTAGATAGATAATTTCCCATCAAACCCCCTCGTCTCTCCCATTTTCTCCCCAAATTAGGGGTGGGGGCAAGATTCTGGTTGGCTGAGGAGAAATTATCAGGCCCCACCAAAATATCCTCCCTTTTCCCCTCCCAACCAAACAATCTCAACTTGTTCAAATCTCCCATATTTTTTCTTCTTTCTTTTCGATCTCTCTTGAAATCACCTAGGCCAAACGGACACTTAGATCCTTAGCATTAGAAGTTGCGAGATCTTTTGTCTCTATCTCATGGCCCTAGCTCTTTGTTGCCTAATTATATTTAGTTATTATAATAACTACTTCATAACCCATGCAATATATAGGAAATTTCAACATAATATGATTTTTTTCTTTTATTATTATTTTTCTAAATATAAAGTTTGATAATTATAATAGTTATTAATAGAAATTTATTATAATTATGTTTTTATATGGAGCCATATATTCTAAGAGTAGGTATTTAATTACTATAATTGTGTTATATGATATTTTACTAAATATTTAAAGAAAATATGATATACCAAGATTATAATGGAGGATTTTAAATTAGAATGTAATTTAAAATAAATTAAATATATATTTTAGAATAATAATGTATATAATTGTGAGACACCAAAAGTCAAACGGTTTCATATATATATATATATATATATATATATATATATATAATCTCAACTTAAGATCTTTGCTTCATGAATTCTCTTTAACATCATGATTCATGCCACAAAACAAATTGATTTTTTTTTTTTTTTTGTTATAGATTATAGATATAATGGATTCTCTATTCATCAGGACAAAATAACAAAAAAGAAAAAAGAAAAAAAAAGGCTCATGTTTGCTGTTGGGCCTAAATAAATGTGTGGTAGCAAAGCGAATCCTTTGCATGCAAAAGATTTGCATCCCATGAAATAATTTTAGCAATAAAACGGGGCCATCACGAGCCCAAGTTTTAGCAATAACGGGGCCAGAACCAGCCCAAGATTTGTTGTTGCTTGCCAACGCATGTCCATCTTGAGTTTTGACAATATATCCTGCTATTAAATTTTTTTTTTTGTTTGTTTTACTGAATCGTTAATTATCATTGAAAATAAACAACCAAAAAACAGTACAAAAACCAAGATAAAACTACGCAAATTAGCTGCCCTAAGCAGAAAGCAAAAACAAAAGCAAAACATGAAGCAAAATTACTTTTAAGGCCTCTCTGAGACTGAGGGCACAATGCTAGAAACACAGTGAGGAAGATTCCTTGGACTTGAGAAGCCAAAATTGTTAGATGTCCTCACGTAAGAATTTGCATATCTACTTTGTTCTAATACTCCTATCTAATATCTAATATCTAATTCTAATTTGATCTATTCGATATTTTAGAATTTAGATCCATCTTTAGCAGTAGCCAAATCAAATTCCTTGACCTTGCTATCAGTGCTGTTAGTGATGACCCTAATATCCACCTGCATGCCTTTTATTATGCACAAAAACCACTATAGGCAGCAAAATGTTTGATAGTTTGTTAGTTAAATTTTTATAGACATGACTTGAAAACTAGAAAAATATATCCTAACTATAAAAATAAAGAAGGGTCAAACAAACAAAATTTATTATTACCGCATCCAATGTTCCTTTAAAGCGATGAAAGTTGGATCTCATTCATGAATGTTTCGTTGTAGGAAACAATCAAGAACATTTAGTTATTGGAGCTTACAAATTTTTCTTTGAACTTAGCCCACTACATTTGGAAAACAACCTACTTTTTGGAGCCAATAGAGGGTGATATCAACATGAAATATGGACTCATAGTTGTTCTGTTATGCAAATGGAATGTAGATGGAGGCCAACCACTTTTATCAATTCTTAATGAACAAAATGGAAAACAAGTAATTCAAAACTGCTATTAAATCTCACAATTTACAACTTTTGGAACCAAAAAAAAATGTTTGCCAAACAAATAAGAGTGCATAGAAAACAGAGCTAGTTATCGGGATAACGAAAGAAAAGTCTACGACCACATAATTTTTCAGAACTTCTTGCTACAACTGTGACGTGACAAAGTGTGATTGAAGAAGAAAAAATAGTGGGTCCATTTATATGTGATAGTTAACCACTTACGATCTGTTACGTTAGAGTTGTGGCAAAAAAGTAGTAAAATAATTTGTGGTCCTATAATTACTCGATAAAGAATATCATTCCCCTTATGGAAATGAATAATCTATATACATCTAAAAGTTAAAGCGTAGCATTTATTGTTACTATACTCCTCTTGAACCACCTTAGTGGCCATATCATCCACTTATTTTCTATTTATTCTTTTCTCTTTTTAAAATTTTCTTCTCCCTATTCTCCAAAAAAAAAAAAAAAAAAAAACTCTTCTCCCTATTAGTTCACATTTGTTAATTGTTACACTTCTTTCAACTTTTCCCTTGCATTTTTTTCCTTTTTATCCCTCCACTACTTTCGGCTTTACCGTCACACTTCCTTATATTATGACTCTTCTTCTTCTTTTTTATATTTTGACTCTTCTTCTCACTATTTTATTCTATATAAATTTGATATCATTTTTTTTCCATTCAATCCATATTTTTCCCATAGAAAAATTGTGAGTACTCTCTCTCTCTCTCTCTCTCTCTCTCTCTCTCTACTTTCTTTTGGTAGTTTTTATTTTATTTTTTCTTATAACTCTAATTTAGGTTGATGGTTCTTTCGTTTTTTTTTTTTAAATATGTGTTTCGGTATTTTGTGTGTGTGTGTGTGTGTGTGTGTTTTAAATTTCCTATTAGGAAGTCTTTTTTTTTTCTCTTTTATAACTTTGATTGAATTTTGGTTTGGGTTAATATTTAGTTAGTTTTTTTTTTTTTTTTTTTTTGGAAATAGGAATTTGAGATTATATCAAAACACAATCTATATGGCTATGAATTTGAATATATCTACCAATTGTTTGAGTAATAAATTATTATAAAGTTTATTTTTTATTTCTTCTGTTTCATTTTAATTTTGGTTAAGATAACATTGTAATTTTGCAATGAGTTTTGATTAATTATTATAATTTCCTTATTCCTTAAGAGATGAGAAATTTGAATGATAAATTTGAAATTTATAAAGTTTAGTTGTATATCAAGCAAATATAACACACTACAATCAATGGCGGAACCAGAAAATTTTTCCGAGGGGCAAGTTAAATATAATATGATTCTAAAGTAAAGAAAAAAATTGCTAAAATACTGTTTGATGGTAAAGAGAAATCATTAAGAACAGATGCCATATGTTGAAACTACCTCTAAAAAATAAGTTTGTTTTTCGTTTCTAAAGATTTTTAAAATGTTCCAATTTATGTGTTTTTGTCAATCTCTACTTATTTTGATTGTGACCAAACTGAGCGATGGTGTGATTTTTTTTTTAATTATTTGACCAATTTATTAAAAAAAAAACACATGATATCAAATAATTGGTCACATGCATGATAGAAGCAACCAAAAAAATAAATTCCCACAGTTTCTTACTAGCAAAATTGAGATAAAAACATTTGATTCTAGGTTTAGTACAAAGAATTGATGTAAAACCATTGCATAATTTGATTAGTTTCCTTTGTTTATGTAAGATCGTTTAAACCCCTTAAACCCAACAGATTAACCTAGAGAATTAGCCAAGTGATTAACTTAGGTAATTTAAGCAGAACTAGGTTAACACAAATATATTGAAAAACAATAAAGTAGCGGAAAATAAAGAACACAAAAATCTGATGACCCAGGAAAACCAAATTGGTAAAAAACCTGGGGAGGATTTAACCTAGCTATCCTCAAGGTAAACTGAATTCACTATGAGAGAATTGAAGTTTACACAATAAGACTTAGACCACTAACATCCTATTGCTACCCAAGTGTAGGAAACTTACTACCACGATCCCATAATAGCTTCGAGATCCACGAACTCCTTCTTTCTTGAATTCTTCAGCAAATCACAAGCGCACCTGCTTGTATATCTTTGAAGTTCTTTGATTCTGTAACTGTATGATTTACCAAGCTCTTGACATAAATCTTGAGTTTGGAAACCCTAAGTGTATGTGAAAGTAAACACCTCTAGATCTCACAATGAGATTCACAGACACAGCATTCAGAACTCTAAAAACGTGGCTAGGGTTTTCCCTTATATACTTAGGGAAAAACATAAAACCCTATACATTAAATGAGCTAGGGCTGAGTTGGAAAATTCTGCAGAAAAATGTTCTGCTCGATTTTTGATCGGTCGAGTCTAATTCTCGATCGATCGAGTCAGGCAGAAAGTGAACAGTGAATTCTGCAGTCAACTCGATTCTAACTTTACATAAAAAGCCATACTTTGAGCAATTCTAATACACAACTTAAAGAATGTTTTGATCATGGTTTGCCAACATTAGTTCTAATACATTAGTTCCTAATTCTTAGAACTTAACAAACTCCCCCTTTGGCAATCCGTGACAAAACATAGACTTAACAAAAAGCTCAAAGTTTACAAAATGAAACAGCCCATTACAAAATAAAAAGCCACTTAACAATTCAACCTAACTACTATCTAACAGTTGCAAAGTAGATAGCAGCACGAATGAATCGACCTGTATATTCCTGTAACACTTAACAAACACATAAACGCATGTGTGGAAAATATAAGGAATATAAAAAATTCTTGATTTCACATGACTCAAAATAAAGACATATATCATGAATAACATCATAAATATAAATCAATAAGCAAAGTAACATAGTAAAACAAGAAACATATACATCAAAATGTATCTTAACAAAAATATCTCCTAACAAGAGCCAAAAAATGTAGATACAAAGTGAAGCGCCTAGATACAATCTAATAACTCCACAAGCTCCGCAGTATCGCTACAAAGTACAAAACTCAAAACTCCCCCTAAAACAAAAATCTCCTCTACAAAACTCTCCAAAATATACTCCCCCTTTTTGTGACGAATTGTCAAAGGGCACTCAATCATCATCAAAAGGAGGTGGAGGAGAATGACGAGAACTCCCCAAATCTGCTCGCAAAGCACGAAGCTCGTCAAGGATGTCCACCAGAAGCTGACCATGAGCCGCCTGAACGGTCACGATAGTATCTAGAGTCCGACGAAGGTCAGAAACATCATCAAAAAGTGGAGGGACATTAGCAGCAGCAGCAGCAGGATCAACAGATGTCTCAGCTGTAGGAGAATCTGTAGAAGAAGAAGGGGGTGGAGTGACACCGGAAGGCTCTACCCTAGGACGCTTAGAGCTAGCTCGAAGTTGAGCAGCCCTTTGCCTAAAAAAGGTAGCACCTATAGGAGCAATGACACGTACAGGCTCAGAAGCAGGAAAATCACCTAAACCGAGAAAAAGGATAATCCTATGAATAAAAACGGGAAAGAATAAAGCATGAGCCGTAGAACTAGACCGATGAACCTCGTTCAAAGAACAAAGGAACAAATGAGGAAAACTGATAGGAGCATCAGTAACAAGGGCATACAAAAAGACACACCTCTCAAGAGGGATGGTGTGGAGATGAGAAATAGGTCACAAGGAATGACACGCTAACCGAAAGAAGAGATAATGAAGCTCGGAAAGCTCAGCAGAAGTGATCCGAGGATCAGAACCCCACTGGATAGAAGACCCAGTGATGTATGACATAACATCATCTAGAGATGGAGACTCCTCATAAGGAAAAACGGGATGATCAACAATGGGCACCCCAAGAGCAGCAGACACCACCGAAGGGGTAATGCGATACTCTACACCTCGTAATCAAACCTTAACTAAGGTGTTGGTATCATAGATGTGGATGGAGAGGTTCGAATAGAACTCTCTAATCAAGGTGGCAGGAGGAGGAGGATGTTCAAACTCAAGCAGAGATAACCAACCCCGACGCTCAAAGTTACGTCTCACCTCAGGATCTACCTCATCTAGTATAACCCTACGCTCAGCCCAAATCTGACGCCTAAGATTTAGGGTCTCATAGGTTACTTGGTTCCACTTACTAGGGAACCTATCACTATTGAATGAAGGTGAAGGGTCAGAAGTCCTATGGGCTCTAGTTTTCCTAGGCATGATGCTAAGAACAGGAAAGAGAGACACAGAAGAAAAGAGCAAAAACATAAGACCAAGAGCAGACTGCAAGTTAGCACAGCAAAAAAATATAGAAATAACAATTCTATATGATGCATGAACAAAATATGCAAATAATACATGAACTAATGCAGTGACACGTTCAAATATGATCTAAATTAACAAAATTGACTTGAGTATTAGTGTTAGATTAAAAATACCCAATTTTGAAAAACCCAATGTTCAAAACACAACAAATTGAGAAATTGATCATCACAACAGTTAATTAACACAATATAATGATCAAATTAATCAATCTAACAAGTCAATTTCATCAATTTTAATCAAATTGAACAAAAACCCCAAATTTAGCAATTTCAAGCCCTAGATTTTCAAATTTCTCACAAATCATCAAATTAATCAAATTAAACCATATATAGTGCTTGTATATAGTGTCCCCACAAAAACCCATGATTCATTTGAAAAAGAAAGAGCCAAAATCACACCCAAAAATGCCAAAAACCGAAATGGCGAAAATAACCCAAAAATGCATGAATTAATGCATGAACCATGAAAATAAAATCAAAAGAGAGGGCAGAATTGTCTTACTGGCCTTGGGAGAGAGAGATTATGAAAAAGAACGGAGGAAAACGCCAAAAAATGCACAAACTTCTTTGACTGGTTGGTGAGGAGACAAAAGAATTTTGAAAAGTTTTGAAATAGTGAAGAGCACGTGAGAAAAGTTCCTTTTTAAAAACACTCAGCCCGATTTTTGATCGATCGAAAAACAGAACTAGGTTAACACAAATATATTGAAAAACAATAAAGTAGCGGAAAATAATGAACACAAAGATCTGATGATTCAGGAAAACCAAACCGGTAAAAAACCTGGGGAGGATTTAATCTAGCTATCCTCAAGGTAAACTGAATTCACTATGAAAGAATTGAAGTTTACACAATAAGACTTAGACCACTAACATCCTATTGCTACCCAAGTGTAGGAAACTTACTACCACGACCCCATGATAGCTCCGAGATCCACGGACTCCTTCTTTCTTGAATTCTTCAGCAAATCATAAGCGCACCTGCTTGTATATCTTTGAAGTTCTTTGATTCTGCAACTGTATGATTTACCAAGCTCTTGACATAAATTTTGAGTTTGGAAACCCTAAGTGTATGTGAAGGTAAACACCTCTAGATCTCACAATGAGATTCACAGACACAGCATTCAGAACTCTAAAAACGTGGCTAGGGTTTTCCCTTATATACTTAGGGCAAAACATAAAACCCTATACATTAAATGAGCTAGGGCTGAGTTGGAAAATTCTGCAGAAAAACGTTCTGCTCGATTTTCGATCGGTCGAGTCTAATTCTCGATCGATCGAGTCAGGCAGAAAGTGAACAGTGAATTCTGCAGTCAACTCAATTCCAACTTTACATAAAAAGCCATACTTTGAGCAAGTCTAATACACAACTTAAAGAATGTTTTGATCATGGTTTGCCAACATTACAAATTGATGTTCTAATACATTAGTTCCTAATTCTTAGAACCTAACAGTTTATCAATAACACTTTCATGTATTTTTGTTTTATTTGGTCACTTTGAATGAAAAACTAACGAAAAGGTGTTAGGTTCTAAAGATTTAGGTTTAAATGTTTAGAATCATGTTTTTATTGTGATGGCAAACAAAGAACAAAATATGTCTAGTCTTTTAGTTAAGGAAATGCTTAAATGTGTTGGTTTCAAGTTTCAAGTTCAGTTGATTGCAAAAAAAGGAAGAAAATTTCTATCAAGCTCGACTGATCGAAAATCACAGGAACAGAATTCTACAGATTTTTTAAATTAGGCCCAAGCCCGCGAAAATGTTTAGGGTTTCATTCCAACTTCTCTACCTATAAAAGGGAAACCCTAGCTACGTTTTGGAGACTTTTGGAAGACTTGTGTGTTACTCTTTGTGATATCTAAGAGGTTTTGTACCTTCGAACTACACAAGAATCTACTGAAGCAAGATCTACAATCAAGCGTAGGTAGAACAACTAAACTAGACATATTTCTTTGAATGGGATCTCAAAGTCACAAGCAAGGCTGCTTGTGTTGCTGTAAATTCAAGGAGATAAAGATTCTGTGGATTCAAAGCTTGCACATAGTCGTATCAGTAAGTTACTACTTGAGGTAGGAGTAGATTTAGGATTAAATCTGATTGTAAAAACTTAAATTCTCTATAGTGGATTTACTTTACCTTGAGGATTGCTAGGTCAAATCATCTTTAGGTTTTTACTTTGAAACGGTTTGTTTCATTGGTTTTCCTAGGTCATCATATCGTGCTGTTATTTACTTTTCTGCTGTTGTGCATGATATGATTTATTTTTGCTTAACTTAGATCTGAATAATTAACCCAAGTAATCACTTGGCTAATATATTAGGTTAAACAATCTGCTTTAAGGGGTCTAAACGAACAAACAAGTGGTATTAGAGCAGGTTAGCTATTGTTTATAGTTGATCCTTGACCTCTGCTATTATAGATTTTTTTGTCTCGTTTCTTGAAAGCAACTAGGATGAGAATTGAATCTATTTTTTCTTGGACTATATGGCTTTTTAAATGTGCTAATCCAATCCTTGAATATTTATGTATAACTACTTCTTACAATAATTATGTTTGTTATACTGCTTTAACTGCCTTAAAGGCACATGATACTTGCCTTTGGTATTTGGATAGTGGTTGTTCTAGGCACATGACAGGTAATAAAGTTTTGTTTAAGACTCTTTTTGAAGGAAAGATAGGTACTCTCAACGTTGGAGATGGAAGCAAATCAGTCATCCGAGGTATTGGAACAATAGACATTCCAGGGCTGCCCGTGTTTGAAGATGTGTGGTTCATGGATGGGTTGAAGGCGAACCTGTTAAGCATCAGTCAAATCTGTGACAATGGGTTGAATGTGTTGTTCACCAAGTATGAATGTGAGATACTTGATAATGGAGGTGATTGCATATGTGTTGGAATAGGAACAGCTGATAATTGTTATGGTATAACAACAAGCATAAATCATAAGTGTTATAGTGTAAAAATTAATCAGGTGGATTTGTGGCATCAACGGCTAGGACATGCTAGTCACAAGCAAATAGAAAAAATCTCTAAGTGTGAGGCAGTTCTTGGGCTACCAAAGTTTGATAAGATAGAGAAAAGTATTTGTGGACCATGTCAGATTGGTAAACAAGTGAAGCTAGGCATCCATCATTCAGTGAAGTTCAGACATCAAGACCTTTGGAGTTGCTACATATAGATTTTATGGGTCCTGCTAGAGTTCAAAGCTTATATGGAATGAAGTACATCGTTGTTATGGTGGATGATTTTACAAGATATACTTGGGTGGTTCTTCTAAAAGATAAGTCTGAAGCTGCTGAAAAAATGATTCATCTGTGCAAGAAGTTGCAAGTAGAGAAGAATATTCTAATTGCTCGGATCAGAAGTGATCATGGAAGAGAGTTTGAGAATTCTAAACTCATATCTTTTTGTAATGATTAAGGAACAAAGCAAGAATTCTCTGCACCCAAAACACCTTAACAGAATGGGGTTGTGGAAAGAAAGAATAGAGTAATTTAAGAGATGGCTAGGGTCATACTGAATAACAAAAGCATGCTAAAATCTTTTTGGGGAGAAGCTGTAAACACTGCATGTCATACCTTAAATAGAGTGTACTTTCAACTTGATACTAAGAAGACCTCATATGAACTTTGGAGAGGGAATAAACTGGTGGTGAAATATTTCAGAGTTTTTGGCAGTGATTGTTACATCCTTCGAGACCGAGAGAATCTGAAAAAAGTTGATGCAAAAAGTGATAAAGGGTTCTTTCTGGGATATTCTACATCAAGCAAAGCATAAGGGGTATACAATCTCAGAACTAAAACTGTGATGGAATCTGCTAATGTGGTGATAAATAATGAACAAAGTGCTGAAACTCATGCTGAAGAGGTTCAAAGTGTTCAAGAGAGATCTATAAAGAATGAAGATACTCTTCCTAAGGAGTATGTTAAAAATTCTATCGATGAAGAACTGTTAATTCTGAATGATACTGTTTCAAAACCAACAACACCAGTTAGAGATGTAGGAAAATAACATGTTTGTATCGCATACAAAACTACGCAGCTGAAAAATTAACGGATCTACTTCATTCGCAATTGATAACATGTGCTGTATAAATTTCAGAATATATGAACAAGAGAGTGTACCTTGATATAGTGAATTTCAAAACCGAATGAAGAAAAGCACTTGGAAACATTTTTAATCTTCACTCCAATTTCACTTGATGCCCAAGATGTGTGGTCTCTCAATCAGTTCTATGTGTTTGTTCTAGAGAGAATATGAAGGAGTCTCTCTCTTACATACTTGAACATACAAACCATTTCATTCTGATATAAAATTCTGTATGTTTTTCTCCACATAACTGATTAAAAAATTGGGCTAGCTTTTTGGGCCTTCCCAATTGAGCTTTAGTGTGTTGCTTGGAGTGGGACCAAAAGAGAACAAATAAGACACTAGCTCCAATGGGCCTTGGGCTTTTCTGTTAACTCTTGACAAGTCCAAAGTTACCATTAATTATATTTAATACCACTATATAAATATAATTGTACTCTAGGTCTTATTAATAAATTATATCCCAAGACTTTATTATAAATGTAATCTCTTCATAAAATATTCGTAGTAATACAAAGCCATAAATATAGACTGCCACTTTATAAATTATTACATCTTAATCCTTGAGTACCCGGTTTAATCCTTTTAAGCTATTCATCATATATTTATGAAATCTAATTTCATAAATATATACTTTAGTCTTACTAAAGTGGTTAGGCCTAACTCTCTGAATAACTAAACCTATTAAACTTATCTCAAAGGAATATTTTATATCTTCATTAAGAGACTATGAATTTCATCTTGAGACTATATGTTCCATCAACACTAAATGTGACTGCCCAACATACTGAGCTTTTGACCGTTACTTTAGATTTCACTCTTGATATATCAAAGCAACCTGCATTTCATGATTATGTTCATTATTCTCTCAGGATTAAGAGTTCACGTGAATAGAAGTCGTAGGATTTATGATTCATTTGACAGTCATTAGGAGAATAATAAATCTCACAGCGGTCCAGTTTAATATGTCTTAACTCTTAAAACATATCAACACATCAACTAGAAGTCTCCACTTTCATGATCAAGACAAATCATCTTAGTTAATATATTATAGTCTTTACAGATGAAATGCCCAATTTCATCACCGACTACAAACTGTAATTTTGAGTTTACAAAGAACTTGTAATTTATATCTTCTGTGACTTTTCACATAAATCACATATTATGCATCTCATGGACTATATGATAATGTTCGAATATTCATGTTACCATTATTTTAGATAAGAATAAAGCAACTTTATTAAACACAATATTAAGTCATACATCATTTCTCACATAATGTCATGCATAATATCATACATAGTATCATACAATAAAATTTAAGGGCACTTATCCCAACAATCTCCCACTTGGCCAAAAAACTATGGTGCACTAATCTAATTCTCATTCCCTCCAAATGTGACTTGAAGGTCCTTTGAGGTAAGGTTTTGGTAAAGGGATCTGTTAAATTATTTGCATTTTCAATTTTTGCTACCGCCACATCTCCACGAGCAACAATGTCTCGAATGATGTGGTACTTTCTCTTTATGTGCTTTCCTTTCTTATAACTCTTTGGATCTTTGGATTGTGCAACCACTTCACTATTATCGCAAAACAATGTGATGGGAACTTCATTCTCACAACACCAAGATCAGAAAGGAATTTTTTGAGCCAAATAGCTTCCTTTGCTGCCTCACAAGAAGCAACATATTCAACTTCCATGGTGGAGTCCGCAATACAAGATTGCTTAACACTCCTCCAACTTATGGCTCCACCTCCCAAGGTGAATATACATCCTGATGTGGACTTTCTAAAATCTAGATCCGATTGAAAGTCTGAATTTGTATAGCCAATGGGAATCAAATCCTCATAACAATAAACAAGTATATAATCTTTCATTTTTCGTAGATACTTGAGAATATATTTTACAGCTTGCCAACGTTGTGGTCCTGGATTTGATTGATATCGGCTGACCATGCCAACTGAAAAACAGATATCTGGTCTAGCACAAAGCATGTCATACATGAGACTTCCTACTACAGAAGCATAAGGAACTTGTCTCATCATTTCTACTTCCTCTTGAGTCTTAGGCCTTTGGTCATCAGACAAAGGTACTCCATGTCTAAAAGGAAGTAATCCTTTCTTGGAGTTTTGCATGCTAAACTGTTCTAGAACCTTATCTATATATCTAGCTTGTGATAAGCCTAACATCTTATTCTTGCGATCTCGCCAAAGCTTGATCCCTAGAATAAAGTTAGCCTCACCCAAGTCTTTCATATCAAATTGGCTTGATAACCAAACCTTTACTGATGACATTACACCTACATCATTTCCAATGAGTAGAATATCATCAACATATGCACTAGGAACATTACTACTTTGTCTTGATGTCTTTTGTACACATATGGTTCATCAAGATTTTTTTCAAAACCAAATGATTTGATTGCTTGATTAAATCTGATGTTCCATGACCTAGATACTTGCTTAAGTCCATAAATGGACCTATTTAACTTGCATACCATATGCTCTTGGTTCTTTGCTATGAAACCTTCTGGTTGCTTCATATATATTTCCTCTTCAAGATTGTCATTAAGAAATGCAGTTTTGACATCCATTTGCCAAATCTCATAATCATAATGAGCAGCAATGGATAAGAGAATTCTGATAGATTTAAGCATTGCTACTAGTGAAAAGGTTTCTTCATAATCAATACTTTCTTTTTGAGTGTACCCTTTCGCAACTAGCCTTACTTTAAAGGTTTCAACCTTTCCATCTATCCCTTTCTTCCTCTTGTAAACCCATTTGCAACCAACAGGTTTTAATGCCGTTAGGCGCCATTACAAGATCCCAAACTTGATGGTAATACATGGAATCTAATTCAGATTTCATAGCTTGGATCCAATGATGTGCATCTATATCATTCATTGCTTCTTCATAAGTGTAAGGATCAGTTTCGGCCTCTTCTGAGATAGCTTCATAAGTCTCTCCAAGACCTATGAATCTTATAGGTGGCCTAACATTCCTCCCACTACGACGAGGCACCTGTGTACTAGACATCTCATGAGTAGTATCTTGTGGTGTATCCAATACAGCCACATCATCCCTAGTTTCATCCATTGGTTGTTCAATTATAGGTTCATTCATTTCAGCCAAGACAACTCTACTTCTAAGAGTAAAGTTATTCATATAGTCATTTCCAAGAATTTAGTATTTGTACTAACAAACACTTTATTATCTTTATGACTATAGAATAAACCTCTAGCAGTTCCTTTTGGATACCCTACAAAGAATACCACTTCTGTTTTAGACTGTAACTTGTCAAACTTTCCTTTTAACACATGTGCTGGACAACCCCAAATATGAAGATGTCTCATACTAGGCTTACGCCCATTCCACAACTCTACAAGTGTTTTAGGAACAAACCTCGAAGGTACTAAATTCAGAAGATACATTGCAGTATTTAAGGCATATCCCCAAAAGGAAGTTGGTAGAGTCGAATAACTCATCATGGACCTAATCATATCTAAAAGAGTCTTATTCCTTCTTTTCGCTACACCATTTTGTTGTGGAGTTCCAGGTGTAGTTAATTGAGATATAATCCCATTTTCAGTTAAGTAATCCTTAAAATCCCTAAGAAGGTATTCGCCACCACGATCAGATCGAATGGCTTTTATGCGTTTACCCAATTGATTCTCAACTTCAGCCCTAAACTCTTTGAACTTTTCAAAGGTTTCGGACTTCCATTTCATTAGGTACACATAACCAAATCTAGAGTAATCATCAGTGAAAGTAATGGAATACTCATAGCCACCTCTTGCTTGGATTGACATAGGACCACATACATTTGAATGTACTAGTTCTAGCAACTTTTGGGCTCTTCTACCTTTTGCATTAAAAGGTTGTTTGGTCATATTACCTTCCAAACAAGATTCATAAACTGGTAATTCATCAAAATCCAATGGCTCTAGGAGTCCATCTTTGATCAATTTTTGAATCCTATTTGAATTAATATGACCCAAACGTAAGTGCCAAAGATATGCATCACTAGTAGAAGGAAACTTTCTCTTTAATGATTTTACATGTGAGTCATTATCTAATTCAGAATTATATAATTCATGCTTATCAGGATTTAAAATATAAAGACCATCCACAATATTGCCAGAACAGATAAATATTTTACCTTTCTTTATTACAACATTGTCTTTAAGGATAACATAATATCCATTTTTACCCAAATAAGTTGCAGAAATTAAATTCCTACGAACATTAGGCACATATAGACAGTCATCTAATATTAAAACCCTAGACTCAAAACATAAACTATAAACTCCAACAACGACAACTGGAATCCTACTCCCATCAGCCAAAGTAAGAAACAACTCCCCTTCTTTAAGCCTTCCGGTCTCTTGGAACCCCTGTAAAAAATTGCAAATATGATTAGTACAACCTGAATCCACACACCAGGAATCCGTGGGATTTTTTACTAAACATATTTCAAGAAGGAATGAAATTTTCATACCCTTATTGGCAGCCTTGAACTTTGGACAATTCCTCTTTCAATGTCCTTTCTCACCATAATGGAAACATTTTCCTTTCAGCTTCTTTCCTTTGTCGGTAACTCCTAAGGTAATTTGTTTACCCTCTTGCTTAGTGAAATCCTTCTTCTTCTTCTTCTTCTTAACCTTGTCTTTCGACTTAGGTTGAGAAGTAGAAGTTTCACATACATTTGCTTCAACACTAGAAGTACCAAGGATGCCTTTCGCCGCTACCAACTCATTCATTAATTCAGACAAAGAATAAATCTTTTTGTTCATGTTATAATTAAGTTTGAATTCCTTGAATGATTCCGGTAGTGACTGGAGTATCATATCCACTTGGGATTCTCCATCAATGTCGGCACCTAAAACTTTCAATGTATTCAGATTAGAGATCATTGTAAAACAATGTTCTCTCACTGAACTACCTTCAGCCATTTTGGTATTATAAATTTACCTCATGGTTTCTTGCCTTGCAGAATAGCCTTGCTTAGCAAACATCTCCTTCAGACTTAGCATAATGTTTGAAGCTAATTCTAAATCCTGTATTTGATGCTATAGAACATTTGAGATGGACGCTAGGATGTAGTACTTGGCTATTTCATTAGATTTCTACCAACGATCATATCATTGTTTTTCCTTAAGAGGAGCATCTAATGAAGGAAAGTTAGGACATGGCTGAGTAAACGCATATTTGTGCTTTTCAGCAGTGAGAACTATGTCCAAGTTTCTTTTCTAGTCAACATAATTGGATCCAGTCAGTTTGTTTTGATTAAGAATGGTCACAAGTGGGCTAAATGATACCATGTTTAAATCTAAAATAATAAACATGAATATAATAAATAAACTAGACATTATCAATTTAGCATATAAACATATAATATAGAACCTTAATAAAACCATAATATAATATATGCAATGACAACCCAATCCCGCAATTGATATTCCTCAGCATAGAGTGAATATAAAATACTATGATTGATTGAGAACTATTCTCATTATCAGTGCGATCATGATAACTCTTATCAAATACCAATAATATGCCGTTATACATTTGGCCTCTAAATAATTATAGTAAGAACTCAGCATAGAGGATACTATAATATTTAGTCTAGTGTATACCATTGTCTAGAATCGTGTGTAGCCACATTCCATCCCCTTAACAGGCTTATTTTGTAGTATCATGATACAAAACACCTTCTGCATGGAAGGCAAAGCTCGAGGCTAAGACAAGGTGTTTGATCAAACTACTATAAATCAAGAAATTCAATCTTGTAGGACCATGAAATAAATACTCTCCGCATGGAATGCAAAGCTCGAAACTAAGGAAAAGTATGTATTTCACACTACTATGAACCAACAATGGAGGCCGTGAGATCCAACCCTTATATCTCTCTCCCACTAGATGTTTTAAATTAAAGGTTTTTATTTTTAGACATGCATAAACTAATTATACACAGCTTTGCACTTTATACATGTGAAAACATTTTGAATAAACTTTAAAAATCCCTTCAAATGCATTTTCGCGAGAATACCGCGACTAAGCACTTCCCGCGAAAAAGGTGTAAGGAAAAATAGTGAAAACACAAAATTCAAACAGAAACTTTCACGACTATCTTGCGGGTATCCCGCGACTAAGCACTTCCCGCGAAAACAAGTTAAGGAAAAAAATTGAAAATACAAAAAATCAGACAGAAACTTTTGCTATTGTCTCGCGACTGTTTCGCGAGTAAAGCTTACCTGCGAAAAGTTTTTGTCTTCAAAATCATTTTTCGCGAGTAACTTCACGGGAAGTTAACCCACGAAAAACCCGTGTTTTCAGTTTTTCCAGAACAATTTCAAACAGTTTTCAACGATTTTTCATAAACAAACAATTACCATATGAACATGATATGCAAAATTTGATATCAAAATTGAAATCTATTGATGCTATAGCCTTAAAGATCAATTTAACATACTTAAATTCAAATTTAAACAACATCATAACATCAATATCAGTTTTTATTAAATCATAGTTTCAACAACCATGCAAAAAATTAAATGCAAATATAATCTTCTATCATCATGAAACTATTATCTCTATTGCCAAAACTTACAAAACATGTTATATAGATTCGAAATGAAGACTGCTCTGATACCAATTGTAGAAAAATAACATGTTTGTATCACATACAAAACATACGCAGTGGGAAAATTAACAGATCTACTTCATTCGCAATTGATAACATGTACTGTGTAAATTTCAGAATATATGAACAAGAGAACGTACCTTGGTATAGTGAATTTCAAAACCGAATGAAGAAAAGCACTTGGAAACACTTTTGATATTCACTCTAATTCCACTTGATGCTCAAGATGTGTGGTCTCTTAATCAGTTTTATGTGTTTGTTCTAGAGAGGATATAAAGGAGCTTCTCTCTTACATACTTGAACATACAAACCATTTCATTCTGATATAAAATTCTATATGTTTCTCTCCACATAATTGATTAACTAATTGGGCTAGCCTTTTGGACCTTCTCAATTGGGCTTTAGTATGTGGCTTGGAGTGGGACCAAAATGGAACAAAAAAGACACTAGCTCCAATGGGCCTTGGGCTTTTTTATCAACTTTTGACAAGTCCAAAATTACCATTAATTATATTTAATACCACTATATAAATATAATTGCACTTTAGGCCTTTTTAATAAATTATATCCCAAGACTTTATTATACATGCAATCTCTTCATAAAATATTCGTAGTAATACAAAGTCATGAAAATAGACTGCCACTTTGTAAATTACTACATCTTAATCCTTGAGTACCCAGTTTAATCCTTTTAAGTTATTCATCATATATTTATGAAATCTAATTTCATAAATATATACTTTAGTCTTACTAAAGTGTTTAGGCCTAACTCTATGAATAACCGAACTCATTAAACTTATCTCAAGGGAATATTTTATATCTCCGTTAAGAGACTATGAATTCCATCTTGAGAATATATCTTCCATCAACACTAAATGTGGCTGCCCAACATACTGAGGTTTTGTCTGTTACTTTAGATCTCACTCCTGATATATCAAACCAACCTACATTTCATGATCAAGTCCATTATTCTCTTAGGATTAAGAGTTTATGTGAATAGAAGTCATGAGATTTATTATTCATTTGACAGTCGTTTTTTTTATAGGTAATAATACTTTTATTGAAAAAAAAAATGAACATTGAACATCATGTTCACGATGGTGAACACTTCGAACAATACAACAAATACAAGAAAATCAAGAGCTAAAGGAAATAGAGACTAAAAAATCAGTGACAGTAGTATAGTTCGTAAACCCCCAAACACGAGCCCAAAGAAACAGAGTATGACTAAGTAAACACTTAAGTTGATCCAAAGATCTCGCTTTGTCTTCAAAAATGCGGGTATTACGTTCTTGTCAGACTACCCACATTAAACATGCTGGGACCATATTCCAAATGGTTGAATGATGCTTTCCAAACCAGTTTCATTTGACAGTTGTTAGGAGAATAATAAATCTCACAGCGGTCCAGTTCAATATGTTTTAACTCTTAAAACATATCAACACATCAACTAGAAGTCTCCACTTCCATGATTAAGACAAATCATCTTAGTTAATATGTTATAATCTTCGCAGATGAAATACCCAATTTCATCACCGACTACGAACTGTAATTCTGAGTTTACAAAGAACTTGTGATTTATATCTTCTGTGACTTTTCACATAAATCACATATTATGCATCTCATGGACTATATGATAATGTTCGAATATTCATGTTACCATTATTTTAGATAAGAATAAAGCAACTTTGTTAAACACAATATTAAGTCATACATCATTTCTCACATAATGTCACGCATAATATCATACATAGCATCATATAATAGGATTTAAGGGCACTTATCCCAACAAGAGTAACTCCACAAGAACAAGATGAGTCAAGTATGCCATCTGGACAAAGGAGTACAACAACTTTTTTGGTGAAAAGTCCATCTACTATAGTTAGGCTTAATCAACCTTCCACCAATATCTTGGGAAGTTTGAATGACAACATGAGATTGAAACCTAAAGCATTAAATGTCATTACACATTCATGCTACCTTTCTCAAGTGGAACCTAAGAAAATTGATGAAGCCTTGCAAGATGTTGATTGGATTAATTCAATGCATAAAAAATTCCATCAATTTGTTTGGAATGATGTGTGGGAACTGGTTCCAAGACCCAAAGGAGTCAATGCAATTGTCACTAAATGGATCTTCAAAAACAAGTCTGATGAGCATGGAAAAGTCATTAGAAATAAATCAAGACTTGTTACACAAGGTTACACTCAAGTGGAAGGAGTTGACTTTGATGAGACATTTGCACTTGTAGCGAGACTTGAGTCTACCTGGATACTTTTAGCCATTGCTTGTCACTTGAATTTCAAGTTGTATCAAATGGATGTCAAAAGTGCTTTCTTGAATGGGATGTTGCAAGAAGAAGTGTATACAGAGCAGCCTAAAGGATCTGTGGATCCTTATAGCTTGATGATGTCTACAAACTGAAAAGGGGTATGGTCTTAAACAAGCTCTTCGAGCTTGGTATGATAGACTGACCTCTTATCTCACAGGGAATGGATTCAAGAGAGGAAATGTTGATACTACTCTCTCCATTTGGAAGGATAAGAATCATTTTATTGTAGCTTAAGTCTATGTTGATGATATTGTTTTTGGCTCTACTAATGATTTTCTTGCTAAATCTTTTGCAAATGAAATGAAGATGTTTGAGATGAGCATGGTAGGTGGCCTTACCTACTTTTTGGGATTGCAAATAAGGCAAACGGACATAGGAATATATATTAACCAAGCAAAATATGCTAGAAACCTTGTCAAGAGATTTGGACTCGAAAAGGCTGCATATGCTAGAACATCAATGGCTATCAATACAAAGCTTGGGAATGATCTATTAGTTCAGTCTGTTGATATCACTTTATATAGAAGTATGATTGGTAGTTTGTTGTATTTGACTACTAGTCGACTTGATATAGCTTTCAGTGTTGGTGTATGTACTAGACTTCAATCTAATCCAAAAAAATTACATCTTAATGCTGTAAAGAGAATAATCAAATATGTTAGTGGTATTTGTTATTTTGGATTGTTTTATAGCAAAGAGTCAAATGTATCTCTTGTTGGGTATTCTTGAAAGTTCAATTAGTGTGTAAAACACTATGAACGTTTAGACCCCCAATTTACAAATTACCAATTTAAGTTTTATATCAAACGATGATCATGCGAAAAATGAACAAAAGCTTAAAACAGTATTGATAAACAATCCAAGTCAAATAAAATCACATCCATAGCAGAAATTAAATGACAAAGATTAAGGAAAGAGAGATTGCAAACACAAGATAACATGCCGATGTGTTATCGAAGAGAAAACCAAAGAGCTCGGCAAAAAACCTCTCCGCCGCCCTCCAAGCGGTTAAATGATCCGCTAAAGAATAAAGTTGGGGTACAAGGACAGCAATAGACCCTCCAAGCCTAATCTACCCAGATACCTAAGCCCTCCAAGCTTCCTGCTCCAACGAGGTTACGCCGAACCTATTTCTTCTTTAGCTTCCCGGATCCCGCTACTAGTCCATAGCATCCACCAAGCCTCGCGGGAAGGCCTTACCTGCGAGATACTCGCAAAAACGACAGCTGTCATGACTCTTCAGCTTCCAGGCTTCTCACATGGTTCTTTTGCGGGTTAGCTTCTCGCGAAATCCACAGATTCTTCATTTTTATCTTGAGTCTTCACCAATGAATACTAAACCCAATACAATAACATCCCACAAAATACAAGGAACAAAATAAAAGCAATTACAACACTTTTTGTCATGGAATAAAGTCAACATAAAACATAGTTGTAAATCACAACTTTACAATTCTGATGCGGATTGAGCTGGTAATGCCAATGATAGGAAAAGTACCATTGGATGGTGTTTTTATGTGGGAACCACTCTTGTTGCTTGGATGAGCAAAAATCAAAATTTGTCTCTTTGTCAACTGCAAAAGTAGAATATATTGCTGCTGGAAGTTGTTGTTCACAACTTCTTTGGATGAAGAAGCTTTTAGGTGATTATGGTCTATCACAGGAAACTATGGTTGTCTACTTTGATTATTCTAGTGCTATTGATATTTCTAAGAATTCGGTATAACATTTTAAGACTAAACATATAGATATTAGGTATCACTTCATCAGGGATCTTATTGAAAGAAAGGTTATTGCTATTGAATACATTCCTACTAAGCGTCAGAATGCTAACATCTTTACCAAACCACTTGATAGAAGAAATTTTAAGTCTCTTCGTCAAGTGATTAGTGTGAGCACATATCCCTAGTCACCTATGAGTTTCATGGTCCTTGTGTCAATTCTTTCAATCTCCTATGACCAAAATTGTTTTTCTTTAGGATTTGCATTTGCATAACATTAATAGATTGCATTTTAGGTTGTTTTTGATGTCTTTTAGTTTTTTTATAAATAAAAAAGAAAGTTTTTGTATTATACATCTTCAAGATGTGTAATTGAGGTTGGCCTATGAATTTTACATTTCATGACTCTGTACCTTGATTAACTTTGATAAGCTATTTTTCTGCACTTTGCTAGTTTGTGCTATGTAGTGCTTATATTGTATGAGTTGTTTATGGTTTTTAATCACATGCCCTTGATTTTGAAGTCACATTCTTTTGATTGTAAGGACTAAAACAATTCTAGAAGAAAGACATAAATAACCATCTCACCACTGTTACTCGTCAATCATGAATACCTGTATGCAAATTATAAAAGCCATGCTCAATTAGGTGTAGCACTTGCACAACAAAATACTTAAGGTGTTACTGTACAATAGATAAAAGAAGCAAAAAACAAAATGAAAAATAAAGAAAAATATGCTTCAAAAGAAAAAGAAAAAGCAATATTAAAAAAAAAATGCATGGTTGCAAGCGTGTTTTCTAAGAGATATGGGAGTTATATGATGTAACTCTTTAGATGATAGTCACTTTCAAACTTATGTGATGAATAATGTAGAAAGTGTGATTATTTTCTGTCTACATATTACCTTGTGAGTATCTCATACACTTACTAGTTGCACACACCACAAGCAAATCTTTGTTAAACTCTGTACATATGATTGTGTGTCAAGTTTTGTGGCCTTCCAAAATTTTAAATTCTTGATATGTTTAATGCATTTTGGGGAGTGAGGAAAGAAAAGATTGAAGAAATTTGGTAAAGTTTGAATCTTTCGTAGAAAAATTTTGTTTTGTAAAACATTTGAAATCATGAACATACATCTCATATCATGAAAACAGTTTTTCAAATGCTTTTGCAGAAAAATTTTCTAGATTTTTCTAAATTCCTATTTCTTTACGATTCGACTGATCGAGTTTATTTTTCAACCGATCAAAATGGGAAGAGGAAAATGAAGTTTTCAGCTTAAGGTCTTGGGTTCCTTTGATTCCTTCCCGATTCCCTTCAATCAGTCGAGCCTGTTTTCAAGTGAATTTTGATTCCTTCCCGATTCTTCTCGACCGATCGGATTTTGTTTTTTTAAAACATAAAGGAATCAAATTAACTTTTTCAAAACTATTCCTTTGTCTTTCTCTTGGATTCCTTTCTCAATCCCTTCTCACAGTTTGTTTATTTATTTATTTATTTATTTATTTTCGTTTTGTTGGTCAAAGATTCAAAGGTTATCTTCATACACTTATGGTAAGACTGTTTTGACCTTCCTTTTTCATCAAATTACATGTTTTAATGCATTTATCATGCTTTTTTTTAGGGATTTTTGCACATTTCAAAATTTGAGGTTTTTAAAGTTTATGGGATTTTTGATCAAAACTGAATCATGGGTTTTTCATCATGCATCAATTAAACATGATTCTCATACTTTAATTTCAAAATTTTCATGATTTATAAAATTTTTTGAAATTAGGGTTCTTAAGTTCTTGAGAGATTTGCAGATTTTGTTAAATTGGGCAAAATTGAGTGAAATTGGCTCTTGTTATTGATAGATTGAGTGATTATAACTTGTTTTATACTTTTTGTGTTGCTCAATTGATCAGTATAAGGCTTTTTGAAAATTAGATTTTTCAAAATTGGGATTTTCTAAAATTCTTAATTTCCTTGGTCAATTTTCAAGATTGTGATGAAATTGAACTATTTTAGAGCATTAGAGCATGCATCATATGAATTTAAATGTCATGCATCATATAGGTTTTCAAAATTGCATGTTATCTTGTCTCTAACCCTTCTTAATGCAACCTGCCCTTGGTTTTGTTGTGTTGTTGTTGTTTTTTTTTTTTTTTTTGTCCTTAGTCATGGCTCCTAAGGTTGGTAGGAAATTTAAGACTAGAGCAAATAGGAACCCTAGTTCATCTTCTTCTGGTTCAGCTTATGTTGATAGAGTTAGGTTTCTCACTGATAAGTGTGAAGAGACTTATGAGACCTTGACATATATAGGTCTATCTAGGGTGAAAGGGAGATTATCTTGAGTGAGTTAGATCCCTCCATCCATATGAACTTTGTGTCTAGAAATTAGGTATCTTTGTGTGTAGTGTCTGATCCTCTTCCTACAGCTTTGATTAGAGAGTTTTATTCAAATCTCTTTATCTATCCTGAAATGACATGTGGTCATTATTTGACTTCTTGGATCAAAGGTCAAGAGTTTACTATAAATAAGCAAACAGTTTCTAAAGCTTTAGGAGTGCCTGTAGTTCATAAACCCATATACCCATACATTGATTTTCCTTCTGTTGATGACATGATGTCAATTCTTGTGAATTCACTGAGCTTAATTCTTTGTATTTGAGGATTTCTTGTCATAACATCTATCCAATTTCTCATGTTCATATTGTTCCCATAGATAGATGTGCTTTTCTTTATGCTCTTGTTACTGATAGTTTTATGTGTTTTCTATCATGTTTATTCAAACCATTGTTGATATCTATAGGAGTACTGGTAAAGCTCAAAAGTTTTTTTTTTCCATTGTACATTTATAGGATTTTGAGGTTTTTAGGGTTTTTTGACTTTCCACCCTTAGAGTTAGTTCACATCACTGCCCCCATAGGAGCCGCCTTTCTTAGACAGCGACAGGCACAAATGAAGAGTGTTGAGCCAAGCATTGGGACATCAAAGAGATCACGAAAAGAAGCTTATACTAAAGCTCTTGCCTCTAGTACTATGCCTGCTCTTAAGGAGACTTTTGTGGATCCGATTGCAACTGTGGATACTTCTGCTGGTGCAATTTTGCGGAGTATAAGAGTGCTTTTCCACCTCCTCCACCCTCTGATGACTGAATTTGCCTTTGGTAATTCGAAACAAAAAGGGGGAGTATGTTTTAGGACATTTTGTACGTAGGGGGAGTAGAGTTTTAATGTTTAGGGGGAGTTTGATGTATTTTCTTTGGTTTTGTTGTTTGTATTTCATTGTTTATATCTGCTTTGTGTTTATGTACTTGATTCACAAACATTGATGTGCGTATTGGTTATGATAGTTGTTAATGATGAGGTTATTCATTATGGATGTGTTCATCGTCCCTTTATATGTTTTGTGAATTAAAGTTCAGTTTTTTTTTTTTTTTAGTTTTTTTTATTATGGTACTTGTATTTTCCACACATGAGTTTATGGTGTGTTTTTAGTGTTTCAAGAATTTACAAGTTAATTCTTTCAACAATTGCTGTCTAGACTAGCAACTAATAGTTAGTATTTGAGTAAGAATTGTATTAGGGCAATATCTTATATTTAGGCTGGTATTGAATTTAAGCATTACATTTTGTATGTGTGTTTTGTCGCGGATTGCCAAAGGGGGAGATTGTTAGGTTTTAAAGATTTAGGTTTAAGTGTTTAGAATTATGTTTTTATTGTGTTGGTAAACCGAGAACAAAACATGTCTAGTCCAGGTGTTAGGCAATGCTTAAAAGTGTTAGTTTCAAGTTTCAAGTTTAGTTGATTGCAGAAAATGGAAGAAAATTTCTGTCAAGCTTGACCGATCGAGAATTGGGCTCGATCGAACTAAAATCGCAGGAACAGAATTCTGCAGATTTTTTAAATCAGGCCTAAGCCCTCGAAAACATTAAAGGTTTCATTCCAACATCTCTACATATAAAAGGGAAACCCTAACTACGTTGTGGAGACTTTTGGAAGACTTGTGTGTTACTCTTTGTAGAATTGAAAGGTTTTGTACCTTTTAACTACACAAGAATCTACTGGAGCAAGATCTACAATCAAGCGTAGGTAGAACATAATTGTTGCATCAAAATCATTATTGATGGTGATCTGAAACTTGAGTGTGATCTCAAAGTCACAAGTGAGGTTGCTTCTGTTGTTGTAAATCCAAGGAGAGAAGGAGTTCATAGATTCAGAGCTTGCATGTGGTCGTGTTAGTAAGTTACTACTAGAGGTAGCAACAGATTTAGAGTTAAATCTTATTGTAAAAAATTCAATTCGCTATAGTGGATTTACTTTACCTTAGGATAGCTAGGTCAAATTCTCTCCAGGTTTTTATCTTGAAACAGTTCGTTTCATTGGTTTTCCTAAGTCATCATATCGTGGTGATTTACTTTTTTGCCATTGTGCAAGATATGATTTATTTTTGTTTAACCTAGATCTGAATAATTAACCTAAGTAATCACTTGGCTAATATATTAGGTTAAACAATTTTGTTTTAAGGGGTCTAAATGAACAAACAAAAGGTAAACAGTAACATCTCTATTACTTAAAAAAAAAAAAAAAAAAATCTTAAGTCAAGTGTGAGCAAGTAGTAAACCACTATCCTAAAAGATATAATTTTTTAACCTTTTACTAACTTCTAGAAACAACTATAGAATCAAATCAGATAGCTCAATTAAAAAATTTAACAGTAAGTTGCAAATCCTATTCTCAATAAACACAGTGGCATAAAAAGGGATTTAGAGAAAAATACCATTGCTTCAAGCGACACAACGTCATGTCTGGAGGGAGTTAGATGGCGCCACCAGTCATTATCTAGAGCTGATTGTACGGCAAGGGACAGATTTGCATGGACAACAAAGAGGCATAAACAACCAATCGGGGTGGTGAGCTAGGGTTGGAGCAGAGTTGTACATTCCTCGGCATGAGGGGAGATTATTATTATTATTTATTTTTTTAGTAAAGGAAAGTTATGAGCTATATATGTATATTGCAGGGAAGCTGATACCGTACCGTACCGTACCGGCCTGTACCGGCCTCGTACCGGTACAAGTACCCCCCTATTTCGTACCGGAAAAAATACCGGCCGTACCGGCCGTACCGGACTGGAACACAAAATGCTGTGTTTTTTTTTTTTTTTTTTGGTAATTGTGGCAATTTTTTAAGGGCAAGTTAGTAATACTCATATATATTATGGTCCTAAAGTAGATCCTTTTGATGGATGTGAGTAAATGATCCTATGTAGTTTGTGTTAACTTAATTATTTGTATTATTTGTTTTCTTTGTATGCAATGAACAATTAAATTTTTTGTTTTTTATATTGTGTTTTTTTTTTCTTTGTATGTAATGAACAATTGAAGTAATATTTTATTGTAAACAGAAGGTAATGTTTTATGGTAAATAGAGATTTTGTGTGTGTGTGTGTGTGTGTGTGTGTGTGTATTAAATATAAAAAATAGCGGTAAACCCGAAACGGTACACCGGTATTGACCGGTACCCCAAATATATCGTACCGGTGGCCAAACCGGTACAGCCTCCGGTACGGTATTGACTTCCTTGGTATATTGAATAGGGATTTGCTTTTATAGGGCTCTTTTTTTTTTTTTTTTTTCATATGGAAATTTTTTTACGGTATGTATTTGGATGGACTATGGGCATATGCTAATTTTTTTTTTATTGGATTCTTTATATCAAAATTTCTTTTGGGTTATTTTTTTAATTAATTTTCAAATTTGAGGAAGCCCAAAATGAATTTAGAGAGGAATTATTTTTTCCCAAAATCTTAGGAGGGGTCAGTAAGTAGATTTAAGGCTCATTTATAATTTATTACCTCTGTTAATGGAAGTTTCAAAAACTCAGGAGGGTGCTCCCTTAGTCTTGCCGCTGACTACAATAAAAGTCATGAAGAATATGGATCACTTAAAAAAATATCAATCAAACAAAAAAAAAAATGATATATTTGAAAAGATATAAAGATAAAAAAAAAAAAAAACGTGTAGAAATAATTAAAAAAATAGACAATATTTCACCCAAAAAAAAAAAAAAAAAATATATATATATATATATATATATATATCAAGCACAATGCTTGAATTTGCAACTAGTTACACGTAACATGCAATGTGTTCTCTATTGACTTGGAAATGTTCAAATTATGGCAAAGTAACTCAACAACTTATCCAAAAATGTAAAATACTGTTGAGGACCATATGAGTATGCAATCTAAAACTTTATATTCCATTTATTCTAAATGAATGATATTATACTGTAAAAAACAAGGCAAACTAGGAACACTTTTAAATTGTAGATATGTTATACGTAACCTATTAATATATATTGTAGGGGTAAGGGCCCAAAATCATATATTGGGCTTCGGGCCCTACCTAGGGGCATTGGCATGCCCAAGAAGAACGAATTAGTATGGAGGACTCCGGACTAGACTCTCCTGAATACGAGAGAGGGGGAAAGTGGTTCGAGGAGGAATTTCTCCTCGGACATAATGAACATTGGACAAATTCGTATCCACACGATGATGGCAACCCCCATAGAAGCCTCGGAAACAGAAACGTGGCCCATGAACTTGCAAGAAGGAAAGAAATCCAAAACTGTCCAAGGAAATCCACTGTATTAAATGCACTGCAGTCACTTTTCTGGTCACATTTATGTGGAGAAGACCCCTGAACAGTGCTGCCTTTGCTATCACAACTTACAGGAAGCCAGGAGGGATGTCTAATGGGACAAGTACTCAAGTGGTAGCTTGGATGGTCAACACGTGTAAGGTCAAGATCACCACAAGGGGGGTATATAAGGTAAGAAACCTCTGAAGAAGAGGGGAAAAAACTTGTAACAGAACTTGAAAACCAATACAAAAGAATCAGTCTCCTCGGATTTAGCCGAGTATATTTTTCCTCTTTCGAACGGTCATTGTTTTTCTTTTCTTGTTACCTTAATCTACTGGCCCTTGTCTCGCTACAGCCTAACTTTTCAACCCACTTCTCTACAAATTTATTGTTTGGGCTTTTTGGATTTGAGTCCACACACCCTTTGGGCCAAGATTTCAAACCAAGCCCACACATATATTATACTCCTTCACAAAATATTTTGATTTTTCTTTGCATTGCATAAGTTTGTGACTATTTTATCATGGGTGTGTGTATTGTGTTGTGTGTGTGCATAATGTGTATCTATGTATGTCAGCAACCGTATGAAGACATATTAAAAAATTTTCCCCATAAAATCTGTAAAGTTGTGATTTTCAACTATGTTTTGTTGGTTTTAATTCCGTGTCAAATTTGATTATATTTTGTCAATATTTTCCCTGTATATTTGTGGGATTTAATGTAAGGATTGAGTGTGGGAGTTTGGTGAAGATTTGTGAAGTTTGTGATTAGCTCGCAACTGGCTCGCGAGCGGACAACCTGCGAAAGGTCATGTGTGAAGCACATGCTGGAAGCTAAATAGTCAAGTGCTAGGAGGCATTTCGTGAGTTAGTTCACGACTGGACTGAGTCGTGAGTGACCCACGAAACTCTCTGTTTGATTTTTTTTAAATGTGCTTTCCTCACTTCTTTACCCACACTATATAAGTCCTTGTTACTCACGAAATTGTAAGGAGACTTTTCTGAGAGAAAACCCTAGTAATACACTTGAGAGTTAGAGATTGTAAACCCACAATTATCTACATAATTTCTCTTAGTTTTCCTTTATTCCTACCTCTCCAATTACAAATTCTTGAAAGGTTCCTAACGCAAACACTTATCTCACCCAATCTGAGTGTTAAGAGAAGTTTTGGTGCATGTGGGAAGCATTGGAAGAAGCAATTGATTGACGGATGCAATTTGGAGCTAATTGCGGGACCTGGATAACTAGCGAAGACATGACTTGGTGAAGTCCGTTGGGAGCTGGAGCTTGAAGGGTTCAAGTACATTAGGTAGATTAAGCTTGAAGGGTCTTTTTGATATCCTTGTCCTCCAACTTTATTCACCATTGGATCATTTCGGCTTGGTGGGCTGCGGAAAGGTTTTCGCCGAGTATTTTGGTTTCCTCTTCGATAACACGTCTCAGTGTTATCTTGTGTTTGCATCTGTTTTCCCTTACTCTTTGTGCTTTACATTTATTGTTTATTGTTTATGTTTATGCACTAGAGAGCTGTTCCGGTTTTTTGCATTCATTAACTCTTATTCCGCACTTAGTTAAGTAGAATAACAACAATTTAGTCGCTAATTTAAAATTAGGGATCTAAAAAAGCAATAGTGTTTTATACTATTTGAGTTTTCAAAATCAAATCCAGACGGCCCTACTCGTTATAATACCCCAAAAAATAAGGTACATAACATTGTAATATTACTAGAACCTTGGGGAGGTATATATGACTATAATTCACCCAAAAGATAGATAATAAAAAATCTACATTTTGTAGTTTCCTTTCTTCAATCAAGTCCAATTGGGGTGCGACATTTTCGATCTTTAGCTAGTAAGGCTCATATCCAATAGCCCTTAAAAGATAAATCAGAGATATCATATATATATATATATATATATATATATATATATATGATATCTTTGTAAGCTGAGATGCATTAATCGGCAGTGGAAGCATTAAGTATTTTGTCAACTTTGAATTTCATCGCATTATATATGTTCCTGTATCAGCTTATGATTATGATTTTGTAAATGTGCATACATAACACAATCCAACAACTATAATTATGTACGAGTTGACAAAATTAAAATACTACCTAATTTTCTAAAATAAAATTGCGATGATGTTGTGACTACACAACAATACAGCTTAAAGATGAAGATGCACCAATATGAAATGCAATTGATTGCAGTGCACCTAGTTGGATGGATTAGATACGTAACTGAGATGGTTGATGCAGACCTGGACCATAAATGGTTTAATGCATGGCCGTAATGATTGATGCATGTTAACTATGTCGAATGGTTTGTATTTTTGGACAGACCAATTCAGGACACTCGAAGAGGGAGGAGAAGAACTAGAAAGAATTTCATTTCTTTGTTGACTAGTGCACCTATACCTCATCCCTCATTTTAAGTAGTAGCAGCAGTAGTAAAAGAAGATATAAGTGAAGATTTGAGTGGTTCTAGTCCTCTTGAAATGGTTCATTCTTCAACATTCAAAACAAAATCATTAGGTTTCGAGTGCATATGCACTTCCATAGTCACATATTCGTCCATTCATATATATGCCATATATTCGTGTTCTTACACTAACACATACTTGCATATGTGTCAAACTTTGTCCGAGTCTTGATATCCTTTTTATTATTCAATCACTCCGTCTTTGGTGGTATAACATGACAATGTACTTTCTTTCCTTATGAGTTCAAAGTTTTCTTCTCAATTGGATTGGAGGAATCTTTTCCAACTCATTATGTAATTGTTGATAAGGCCATTCACATGTATTAAATTCCATGATTTATGAAACCATCTAAGTCACATAACTATTAAACAATACTTGTTAATAGTCATGTGACTAAAAGTACATATAAATACTTATATTTTTTTTTATAGGACATAAATATTTATTTGAATGGCCATATAGAACCATTACATGATACTAAGCCATACAAGTGAAACCTTAAAAAGGTTATATTATTCTCCAAGAATAAAATGGACAAAATATTTATGTTTTGTTACTATCAAAAAAATTTCTGCCTTATCAAAAAAAAAAAAAAAAAAAAATTTCTGCACCAAATAAATGCTGGATTTGTGGATCATGATCCAATTGTTGTGAAACAGTAGCACTTGTATACAGAGGTAACTATTGAATTTGTCAACCATGAATAAGCAGTTTCTGCAACAAATCATGGATTAGGGGATCCTGAAACATGCACTTAATAGCACATGAAATAGGGGTAACGCTGCTGATAATTTGAATTCAATAATCATGTATAAGCAATACAAAAAGTCACAGGGATTTGAGGTTATAAGCAAATTAATAATAAAATTTTGTCAGAGTTTTTATATTCTACTTTAACTTTGGTTAAATTTTTAAGAAAAAATAAAAAGACATGTGACATGTTGCAATTGGTAGAGTATAAAATGGAATATAAAGAGTAGAGCAATTGATTTTTTTTCTACACCTCCTCATATGTGGATGTGGGTTAGACTTTCCCTCAATGAGTGACACCTAGTACCTGAAATTTTCAACTTTATATGGCAGTAGAAATAGAATGAAGAAAAAAAAATATGAACTCAAGACCATAAACAATACATATATGGTAGAATGAAGAAAGAGTTTAAACTCAAGACCTTCTAGTCTAATACATAATAGACTACCACTTGTCTTAAACCTTAATCAAGCTAATGGAACATGGTGAATTTGTTCAGTTTAATCAATATTTTAACAGTGAGGAACTGAAGATTCCTTAAGGGAAGAATGTGCTTTCTAGAGAAGCATGATTTAACATCTAATCGGTGGAAATTGAACGAGATAAGTCTAGTATTTCACACATTACCTTTGACAATTTTCCCATCCCTTTGAAAAATAAGAAAATTAAGAAAAAGCTCATTAGCTCAGAACTAGGATCATCATGAAGATCTAGATGCATACAAAGTCACACATTCACATCGCCATCATCATCATGATCGTTCATCTCTTCTCAAACTTGGAGATAATTAAAGAGGATGATGGGGTTTCCAGGTCCTCAATATAGCATTTGACTCTTATATATTTGTGTTCAAACTAAGTATAATGAGAGAAATAAAAGGTGCAACAAGGGTAGGGTGGGATTTGGAGATGCCAACCCCCTGCTAATGGTCCACCAAGCCACACAAAGCTTATAAATCCATGAGAGAGAGAGAGAGAGAGAATGGACAATCTAGTACAGAGTTCCAATTCTCACACTTCTATGGGCCCCTAAGCAAAGGTGATGCCACTGAGCAATTTGTGAAAGCCTTATCCATTACCATTTATGCCAACCTTAACAAGGGTGTCATTCCAGTGCATCATCACAATGCTAGATGACATGCTTGAATTTGAGATAGCATAAAACGAATAATGACATGGTGGGGGTAATTATGTGCCACATTGCAGAACTGAAAGTTACAATGCCCAGTGAAATATAGCAGTACATGTAGACCGTACCAAGCAAATCACAATTTCAACGTGACAGACAATAAAGCAGCCTGAGGTTTAAACAATGCCAACTTACCAAGAAACTGAAGAAAGGGTTTTGTAATTGATAACTTGACAAAACTTCTTATTATAGTAGTGAGTGAATTCGTATTGTCTGTGCGAATCAACCGGAAAAATAACAAATTATAGTTAATTTTTGAATGTGACATAGACATAGAGAATTGAGGTAATTAGTGTTTGGCCTGCTTGGTATTTTGTGAGTTATACCTAAAAGGTTGTTGATTTACTGGCGTGTTGGAAGGGATAGAAGGAGAGACATACTATTGGCAAAATTTGCAAGATATTTCTATTGTGTATCATGTGGTGTATAATTTATTTACAGAGAAAGAAACATGAGTACTTTATAGGAGTGTGAATTGCCCGTGCTAAAATCAAAGTAGTTGATTTTACACACTATGATTGGACATTGACTCCCAAGTTGTTTTTCCTATCCAAATTTGTAGGAGTTCTTCAAATTTTTACTATAGAGATTAGATTTAAAATATATATATATATATATATATATATATATTCTTTATGAGTATTTCTCTTGTATACTTCCTCTATACTATATTTGCGTACTCTTATAGCTGTTTTTCCTATTAATGAATTACTTGTTGAAAAAAATGTCTTCATTCATGTAAATGTAGCAACTTGTTTGAAATGATGAGAGCAATCGAAATTTCAACACATACTCAACTCCTCTGGGTTATATGGACATTTAGTCACCCCTTACAATGCCAACATCCTTCCTTCCATCTTAAGGGCTTTTTCTTCCTCATCGTTTGATACCGGGTTCTGACCTCTACTATCACGAGTCCATCTGCCATCATTACCAGAAGAGAAATCTCTCTCTCTCTCTCTCTCTCATTAACATGCCAACCACAAAAAATAAAATAAAACTGACAATGCAAACCCATCAATATTTATAGGAGCTCGCAACTCACTCTTCTATCAATTTCCACTCATTCACCTCAAACTTCATAATTTTCTACTCCGACAAAATTTAAACCAGAATGTGTACCGGCAACACTGAGAAGAAGATTCCATCTGGTCTAGTCCGTTCTTTTGAAAGAAAGCAAAGATCAAAGCGATCCGGAGTTGAAGTTCACAGGCATACCAGGTGTGTTTCATAGCATAGAATAGAACCCCCAGTATCTCTTATGCAACAATTAATCCTTCTCTTTTCAATGTTTTAATATCTCTCTTCCATTATGATTGTCCATATTTTACTTGAACCTAATGTGTGAACTCTTACAGAAGATGTGAAGAAGAGGAGGAGAAGGATTTGGAATTAAAGAACCTGAAGCTATATTTGGAGAACAAAAGTATAATTGAAGAGAATGAAAAGCTGAGGAGAAAGGCTTGTCTTCTTCACCAAGAGAACTTAGCCTTAATGAATGACTTTCAGAAGAAATTCCCCCGTTGGGAACGTTCCTCCTCCACCCTTATTTCTTCTTCACAAACACTGATATCGCACGAAAACAAGTGATACCCTCTCTCTCTCTCTCTCTCTCTCTCTGTGTTATCCTCTTAACTGTTTTCGAATTATGTTACTGCCTTACAGGAGAAAAAGGATTAATAAATTGCTAGGGATAATTGTTGTTATAAATTCATGATCAAAGATGAAAACCTGGATTTTCTGTGTTATGTTGATGGGTTGCTATAAACAGAATATTGACACAAGTGGTGCGCTCTGATGAATGTCTCTATTTAGACCAAAAAAGGATTTAATATATCCTTTCAAGGAATAAGTCAGTAGTGTTAAATAATATATTGTTTTAAAAAAAAAATTAAAAAGTGATATTTTTTTTTTTTGGGAAATTTGGATTATGTATTATTTGATTTCCCGTAGTTTTTTAGCCATCGATGTACAGTAAATGGGGAGCGTCAAGCATTTTCCCATGCCTGGTTAATACTCAGGTAGCGATGTTTGGTTGAACCATGAATGCTTTGTTATGTCACCTATGCGGACTTAGGCCTTTTTGAGAAGATGATATTAATTGGCCCTTGGCTGCTTATAGGGTTGTAAGAACAAACCAAACAATCAAACCTATTGAAAAGCTACTAGAAATTAAGCAACACGAGTAAACAGGGTTGAATTTCTTGTGCAATAGAAAGCTACCTACAATTCTATGGAAGAGTTCATAATTCTCTACGCATTGGAGTAGGTTTCAATTGATACCATTCAAAGAACAGACAAAACAAAAACCGAGAAGTGTTTATTAAGTAAATTATTACAGCTAGGATTTTCTTTGCACAAGGAAGGTTCACATGTTACGGGACATTAACGAGCCTTCCCTTCTTCTTCTTCTTCTTCCTTTTTTTTTTTTTTTTGGATGCATTTTCCATTATTAACAAAAGAAGATCAACGTTTAAATTCTATATCTGTTATTTAGAAGAGAAATATTGCTAATGGAAGTCTACATGGTTTTAGTTATAATCCGGAGCTCTTTTCTCACCATTGTCCTTGAATATTCCCATATCAAGAGCCCTTGATTGCAATTTTAAATAGTTCATGTCATAAATAAAATTAAAAAAAAAAAAAAAAGTATCTTTTGAGATGGTCGACACCTCTCTCTCACTGCATGTGCGCATCCCGCATGCTGTGAGAACTACATCACAGAGTTCACATTCCTGTAAGTACCAAGGAAATTTCATGCCAATTTAGGCTGATCAGATGCTTTACTTATCAAAACCCCGCTCCCTCCCCAAAAAAGATGCAATACTTATCAGTCAAAGCAGCAATTATCGACATGACAATCACAAAAGTAAACCAGCTTACCCAAAAAACATATATAGTAAAATTTTGAAAGTCTACTGATGCGGCGATTCTATAATGATTTAGTTTAGACTTTGAAAAAAATTTAGTATATATATACATGTTAATCCAACTAGAGAGGCTTGGGTCAATCCACTTGGTTGACAAAACTCACCAGGCACAATAGGGAGAACTTACATGATCATAGATTCAGCTCCAAAATATTAGAGATTGGCTGAAAATATGCTGGCCCCGTGAGACTCATTCCGACTTTGGAAAAACCTCTTATATCCATAATTTTATTTAAGTCAATCTGATCTCATCATGAATGTGGAAGCTTCCAGCATTTTGTGTCCAGTTTCCTGACACACATGCAACACATCCAGAAGTAAACTACTATTACTAATTCTATAGATTGGTACTTTTCTCTTAGCACATCTATTTACCAGATAAATGCCCTTGAAGAAGAGTAATATTACCAACCCGGAAGGCAGAACACAGTGAGAGATTTATTATGTGCAGGTAGAGAGACATCAGAGACTCTTGGAGCTTTTCTCTGATGATTTGTAAATGCGGTAGGCAGCAATACACATTGTGGCATTACCTATTACTGTTAGTGCCGCCTGAAGAGCCACTAATACCTGCAAATCAAGGGGAACATCTGAGTCATTCTACAAATTCTATCTCTCATCTTATTCACATCATATTCGAAAAAAAGATGGAGGCACAAATTTTGGAATTAATATATTGGTCCAAGACATCAGGAGTTTGTGATTATGGTCATTTATTTGACTAAATAGTCAGACAAACCAAAATGAGAATGGCTCAAGCAGATGCCAAAAACACTAAAAAGAATTTCATTCCTATTTGTGGCATGCATGCACAAAGAGGAAGCATCTTCTGAGTGAGCTTGCAAAATACACAAACACACCAAACTCAAACCCATGTGTAAATTACTTAGGTTTGCTTGGTTATAACATAATTACAAGTGTGGCCATTAAACGAAGTTGGTTATTTCAAAATTACTTTAAGTAGGGTTATCTTCACTTCAGGTACAAGTTGTAAATACCTTGCTGGTGCAACAACTTGTGCCAGAACGCGTATACTCGCAATCTATATAAGTCACTGCATGTTAGGAATTGGTGATGTGGAAGAGGGAGTGAAATAAACCCACAGAGTGAATCAACATCTATTCTTAAGCTCACAATATATATCCACAAAAGTTTCACATATTTTTCTATCAGGCTGATGTATGTCTAAGAGTTCAATTCCTGTTTATCAATCATCAGAAACTAAACATTGCATAACACTAATTCAACAGTAATAATATGTTCCTCAGTTTCAATTATATCCTTTTGTACCTAATAATTGTCAAATTATGTGACCCTTTCTTACCTCAAGAGACTCAGAATTATAAAAGAAATGCCAAGTGCATGCACAAAATGCTCCACCAAGAAGGGGTACCTGAACCAATAAATTGTCAATCGTATAACTAATGAATCTATAAAAGAAACAAGTGTGAGTTAAAATTTGGAAAAAGAAGAAAATGTGCTTGATGATAATAAAACACAAAGCATGTTTCATAAGGATAAAGGAGTCACACAGATCAAATCCCTACATTTGATTAGTTATAATAAAATTGGGCCAATTTGGATGTCCCCTGAGTAAAATCATCCCAACTGTGATATGCATATGAATTGGAATCCATCCACTTTGTTCCTCACAGAAACTATTCTAAGTTTAATTCTACTCATGTTATTAGATTAAGACCTTGTTGAGTTGAGCTGAGTACCAAATCTTCAGCAACAGCAAAAATAACAACAAAACACTCAATGTTATATCCTTCATGACACTAAAATATTAGCATGGCCTTTCATTTAACGCCATCAATATATGTTTGGAATATAAACTGACTGAAAAAAGCACATCATAGATATTATCATCACAATGTCAAAACTTCATCAAAGACAAATTGTTATTACAACAAATACAAAATCACTTAATGTCTATGACAATCTAAGTAGCTACTAAGAATTTGCAAGAATCGGAAGAAAAACTCACCATACCCCAGGAGAGTCCTTTCCAAGATTCATTCCCAGATTGCTCACCATATTGCCACACCAAAGCCATTGCTGTAATCCTTTAAACAAACAAAAAAAGTATACCATCAGTGAATCTCATCCAAAAAAAACAAATTTTCCAAACAACAACAACCAACAAGGGTCAGCCACGTGTATTATTTTCTTCCATTCTATCATATCTAAAGTCACATTTAATATACCGCATTTTCTTTTTCTTAGCAAGAAAACTTGAAGTAACTTAAAGATAGCTCTTGAATTCAATATCTTAAGATATCAGAATTTTCATAACAAAATTCCCTCCTACAAAAGCCTAAATAGAACTACTTCAGTATCTTAAATTATCAAAATTTTCATTACAAAGGTCTCTCAAAATAAAGCCTAATAGAACTATTTGACTCAGTTAACTCACATTTAATTCATCTTTAGGAATGAGACCACAAAAACACAAACCTCAATACATTGACATAGACTTTCTTTTTCTTTTACATCATTTTCTGACCAACCAAGTACATAGAAATCAAAATTAAGACAAAATCTACGAAATTGAAAGCAACAACACCCAATAATAAAGAGTACCATTCAACCACACTGGACACGTGTATAGCCCAGGTGGGCAAGGACAGAGCATTGGTGGGCTCACTGAGTTGCAGAGAAGTAGAACCCAGCAGCAGCAAGGACGGTAACTCCGCAGCTGAGGTGGGTCCCACCAGGGTCAAGGTCAAACCAGCTCCTAACAGAGCAGCAGCCATGGTGGTCTTCGGGTTCTGGATGGTACCGTGATTGCTGGAATTCCGGGTACGGGTCTGAACTTGGGTTTGGGTCTTTAAATGTGGGGTAGAAGTAGAAACTTGTCTTGTGGGTCTGTGAGGAAATCTGAGTTTTGGAGGGTAGAGTAAGGTGGTGATAGCCATAACTGAGTTTTGAGGATTTATAGGTGACAGTCGCAGAGACTGTGGTAGTTGAGTCTGTAATTGTTACTGTTGTCTGATGCTATGAAGGCAGGGTCGAAGATGGGTAGATTGGTAAATTAATTTAGGATAAGACCCAAGTTCTTTTTTTTTTTTTTTTCCCTTCAATTTACAAAGACCTCCCAAAAATTTGTTTGAACTAATGTAAGTTACTGTCAAGATTTTGAAAATATCAAATTTAATCCATTTGGAGGTTTCTGCTTGTTCAAGTCCTTTACTTTGCTTCAACATCTTGTCTTGACTACAAACGGCTCATAATGACAGTGATATGCATAAGAGTGTCTGGGTAGTAAATAATAGATAATAGCGAGAGATGGAGATGAAAGAAGGAAAAAAGAGAAAATTTTGAACAAAGTTAAGTGACCTTCATGCTTTAGAGAGTCAATAGGATATTTTTGAAAAAATTTGGTAGCAACCATCATAATCGTAATAGCATTGCAAAAGAATTAATTTGGTTCATTTTGTTAGGTTTTAGATCGTTGGCTTACGAGAGAATATACAAGCAATCCTATCAAAATTTTCTGTGCCAGAAATCATTCTCAAATTTTGATAGATAGTCCAAACAAATTTTCTGACTACATGGGAAAGCTTTAGTTATTCAATTATAATGGCTAGCTCTTTTTGTACCTTTAAATCATAGAACTTGCTTCACATTTGCTGTAATAGCTATTTTGTTTTGTTATTATTATTATTATTATTATTATTTTTATTATTATTATTATTTTTTTTTTTGGTGCAGAAACATTAGCCATATGAAAAGAAAAGAATGAATTGGGGAGAATAAGAAAACTTAGCAAAGTATTAATCGTTATTGGTCAACATGTGATGTCTGACTATTGTTGGAGAACAAAACGGTAAACAATGAAGAAATAAGAAAAATTTAATGACCAAACAAGAAGCTTTAATTGTAGTTAACCCACATGCAGTTTGGCTGGTTTTAACTATCCATAATTTGAAATTTATTACTTAACCCAATTGAGATGTCCTCATAGACAACCCTAACCCATCTCTCCCTTTTCCATCACAAAATCACCCTTACTATATAACCCAAAAATAGAAACACAATTAGAACAACAAATCGAAGAACAATCTCTCTCTCTCTCTCTCTCTCTCTCTCTCTCTCTCTCTCTCTTATTTTAGACTCCCTAAATCTTCAAAACCCTAATCCCTTTACTCTTTGTCTCATTCGATTGACACAAAAATAGGATTCCTCTACTAATTGCAAGCAAAAAGATATACATAAGTTGCTAATCTCCCGGATCTAACAAGTATAGTACTTTTTCTAGGGTTTACTTGAATAGTTCTTGATGTTGTCCAACAATTTCTGATATTTAAGTGTCCATGGGTAATGTTTGATTTTCGTACTTAGGGTTTCAAGTTGATGGATACCTCACCATGTCTTCATCAAGTTTTTACTCGAGTTCCACTCATCGTTTATGTTTTAGTGAGCATTGTCAGCTGTAGGCAGCTTTGACATTGAGAAATTTTGGGATGAGATTTTATGGTTGTTGCTATTATAATGTGGTGAGTAACAATTAGGTTTGTTTAATTTGATCTTGATTTCAAAACTCATAGTATGTTTGAAATGTTTGATTTTGTTTGCAAGATGATGAACCTACTTGTAAATACTTTAAGTAGTTGACAACGAAACATCTAAGTGTGGGTTTGAAGTTGCACCAATTGTCCATGCAAAATTCAAGAGGTTGGAGAATGAGGCAAAGTGTGCTAATGAGAAGAAAAAAGTAGCTAGTGAGAAGGAAATACCATCTTGTGCAATGGAAGAAGAAGCAAGGGGGGGGGGGGGGGGGAAGAAAAATTTAGGGTAAAAGAAAGGATAGCTCAAAAGAAAGTACACAACTATAGGGTTGCACTTGTTGTGTCATGAGTCCTATTTGCTTTTTCCTTTGTGTTTTCTGGTAGGGTGCGAAAAGTTGGATTGAAGTCATTAAGTCTGATTTAAAGGCAAGATGTTGTCATTGTTGTGTAATATTGGGCAGTATGTAATGAATGTCATTTTTATTAGGACAAGCTTTAATGGCTTGAAGATAATATGTAGTGTATGCCATTTATTTAACAATATTTTGTAATTGAATAAAGTATGTATATTTTGACTATTCACAATCACTTGGTAATATTTTTTGTAATTGATTAGAGTATGCAATATCCAATTTGAAAAAAACATAAGTTTATGCATATTGAAAAAAACAAAGAATATCAACATCAAAAGTATCATTTCATTCATATAGATATTGTTGGGTTAAGATAGATTGACCTCGGTTAATTAATTCAATTACCCAAATTGATTAATTAGGTCAAATTACATGCAAATCATGGAGGCACCAACAAATCACTAAATAAACTATATGCAGCGGAAATTAAATTAACACTGTGATTTGTTGACAAATGAGGAAAACCTTTTACAAGGCAAAAACCCCCAAGTGAATTTAAGGTCACCACTCCTAAGAATCTACTAATCAATAATTAAGCGGTTACAAGTAAGAGGAATTTTACCACTACCCTGACTTCTCCCAAATTACCAACCTACAATTGAACATTTGCTTCAATACCCAATTGAATATGATATTGTAGTAGCCTTATTTCCTTTGTCGCACAAATCTCCAATCTGTGACTAACTCCTTTGCATGTGTTAGTTCGTTTAGACCCCTTAAACCTAACAGATTAACCTAGAGAATTAGCCAAGTGATTAACTTAGGTAATTTAAACAGATCTAGATTAACACAGATAATCATAAACAATAAAGCAGTGGAAAATAAAGAACACAAAGATCTGATGACCTAGGAAAACCAAACCGGTAAAATACCTAGGGAGGATTTAACCTAGCTATCCTCAAGGTAAACCGAATTCACTATGAAAAAATTGAAGTTTACACAATAAGACTTAGACCACTAACATCCTATTGCTACCCAGTGTAGGAAACTTACTACCACGACCCCATGATAGCTCCGAGATCCACAGACTCCTTCTTTCTTTGAATTCTTCAGCAAATAACAAACGCACATGCTTGTATATCTTTGAAACTCTTTGATTCTGCAACTGTATGATTTACCAAACTCTTGACATGAATCTTGAGTTTGGAAACCCTAAGTGTATGTGAAGGTAAACACCTCTAGATCTAACAATTGATTCACAAACACAGCAAAACAGAACTCTAAAAACGTGGCTAGGGTTTTCCCTTATATACTTAGGGCAAACATAAAACCCTATACATTAAATGGGCTAGAGCTGAGTTAGAAAAATTCTGCAGAAAAACAATCTGCACGACTTTCGATCGATCGAGTCTAATTTTCGATCGATCAAGTCAGGCAGAAAATGCACAGTAATTCTGCATAAAACTCGATTCCAACTTTACATAAAAAACCATACTTTGAGCAAGTCTAACACAAGATTTAAAGAATGTTTTGATCATGGTTTGCCAACATTACAAATTGAAGTTCTAATACATTAGTTCCTAATTCTTAGAACCTAACAAGTTTCCCCTTTGGCAATCCGTGACAAAACATAGACTTAACAAAAAGCTCAAAGTTTACAAATTGAAACAACCCATTACAAAATAAAAAGTCACTTAAACAATTCAACTGAACTACTATCTAACAGTTGCAAAGTAGACAGCAGCACGACTGAATCAACCTGTATATTTCTGTAACACTTAACAAACACATAAACGCACGTGTGGAAAGGAAGACATATAAACAATAATATGGAACAGAATATAAAAACAAAAATAAATTGTAACTCTCCCCCTAAGTTAGATACATCAAAAAGTTTTTATACTCAGTTCAACTCCCCCTAAACAAAACATACTTGTATTTTCCACACAACTTGTATTTTCCACACATATTCCCACATTTAATCTCCCCCTTTTTGTCACGTATTGACAAAGAAAACTCAAATAAAAAGTAAACAGAAAACATACGCAACAGAGAATAAGAGAAAATAGAGAAAAAAGAAAAAGAAAAAGGAAACACAAAACAATTCAACTCTATAGAAAATAGAGACAACTCCCCCTAGGAAGAGCAACAACTCCCCCTATGAACAACAAAGGTTAAAAAAAACTTTTTTCCCCCTATAAAAATAGAAAAAACAAAACAAGTTTTGGGAAAAATAGTTTTGGGGAAAATTTAGGAGGTAGGGATAAATAAAAAACACACAAACCCAAAAAAAATAAAGTTGAGGATACACATGAAGAAAAATATTCTCTCTTTCAATAAATGTAAACTTGACACTATGTGACCCATAAATAGTTGCATGAGTAGAGAAAATATTTGCACATTATTATCCATCATATCTCTTAAGAAAAATATTTTCTGCAGTTCACACAGCAAGAAGAAATAGCATATACTAAAATGTACAAAGAACTCAAAAATTAATCAATCAATTTTTAATTCAAGTTGAGTACCCAATTTAGCAAAGTGTAGGCATGTTATGTGTTAAAAAAAATGAGAGATATGACTGCAAAACTGCAAGATGGATACAGAAAAAACAATGCAACTCATGTGAATCTTAACCATAAATGATGCATGAAAAAAAAAATTTGGTCAAAAACTTATAAACTGAAAATTTTTCAGTTTCGATCGGTCGAGCATCGATCGAATACCAATCGAGCCAGGCAGATTCAGACAAAAAATTTTAATCGCAATTTCGATCAGTCGAGAAACAACTTCGATCGGTCGAAATTCTGGAAAACTCAAATTTTTGAAAAACAGAACAATTTAATGCAGTAACTCCTCAAAGCATAGTGATTCATGAATGAAATGCATGAGTATGAGACTGAAAGTTTTTCAAAAACATATGAATACAACCCAAATCTCTCAAAAACAACTTTTTCAACCAATTTTTCCTCAAAACTCAAATTTTGCATCAAAATCAAGGAACATATAATCTTGGATGGCTACAACAAAATCACACATAATAACATGTACAAAGTTTAGCAAAGAGTAACTTGTGCAGTGTGTGCAACTAGCAAAAGCTTGAGAAACATGTGAGGTGATATGTGAATAGTGATCAATCACAAAGTCTACAAAATTCATCACATAATTTTGAAAGTGACTATCACCTAAAGAGTTACATCATATAACTCTCACATCTCCTAGAATAAAAGCTTGCAATCATATAAGTTTCTTGATTTGCCTCATAATGTACACACCAATTTTAATTAATTTGAGTTCATTATAGCCCAATAATGTACACACCAATTTTAGCATTTAAACCGAGGCTACACCTTATATTCTTTTTGTGCATGTGCTACACTTTCTCGAGCACAAAATCTTACGATATGCACTAAGGTGTTCATGATTAGCTAGTAAACAATGGTGAGATGATTATTTATGCCTTTCTCAATAAGTTCAAGTCTAACAATCAAAGGCATGTGACTTCAAGATCAAGATCATGTAATCAAAAACTATAAACATCTTTCCCACACAACATGCACTACAAAGACTTCAGCTAGTAAAGTGCAATAAATAAGCTCATCTAAGCTAAACAAAGTACATAAACATGTTATGTAAAGATAATATGGTCAATCCTTGATTTCAAATCAAAGAAAAATTAATGCAAAACACAAAAGTATTTTTGGTTTAAAAGAAATTTTATGACCAAAAACAAAAAGCACACATTATACTAAATGATTAAAAAAAAGGCAAATGCAATGCATGACAATGCTTGACCAAGCTATAGAGGGTACACAAACAAGAAATATTAATTTCTTAATTAACCCTTGAGTACATGTATAAACTAGTACATACTCACAGAAAATCAGAAAAAGCTTAGAACTTATATAACACATACTATTCAAGTTTCTCCATAATGTCAAGCATATTCTAAATCAAGAGAAATATCATAACTCATGTAATCCTCAAGAAAAATTAAAACAAGACACAAAATAAAATATTTTTGTCTTTTTGAAAATTTTCAATGTTTTTAGATTTTTTTTAAAATAAAAACAACCTAAAAAACAAAACAATCAAAAACACAAACAAAACATGTCCACAAATAATTGAAAGAATTAAATTAGGGACTTGTCAGCAACACTCACTTTAGAGAATCTTTTCTCACCCATATAGCACGAGTTTTCGACTTTGTAGGTGAAAATCCATGAGACGCAGAGTGTATTTGAGGGATTACACTAATCTTCTGAGAAAGACTAAAATCCTGCAATTTCCTTTCACAAGCCAACACGCTTAAATTTTTCAAAAGAATATGAAACAATTTATATGGACTTATGGCAGGAGAAATATCATCACATATCCTAGATTGAAATACAGAATGTTTAAATTTCAATTTATGACAATTAGGACGAATGTGACCAGAGGCACCATAAAAGTGACAAATAGGAACAAATTTAGGAACATCAGTATTCCTAACAATAAATCTAGTCTCAGATTTTGGTTTTTGTCTCAACAAAGAACAATTTGGTCTAATATGACCAACAACACCACAAAGGTGACAAGTAGGCACAAAAACAGATTTCTTATACTCTCTTACAGTAGGTTTAGACTTGGGTGTAGAAACTTCAGCATCTATATCAGAACTTTTTCCTTTGTCTAACCTAGCAAAATAAGCCTTTTTCTTTATTATTCCTCTTGAAAGGAGGGATATAAACTTTTTCAGGCTTAAAAGAAACAGAAACACTTCTGTTATCAACAGAAGGCTTGGTACAAGTCAAATTTTCAATCTTAGCTTTAGATTCAACTAACTTATGTTCCAAGCTTCTCATCTTCTCATCTTGAGAGGAAATTTGATTTCTCAAAAATTCATTCTTTTTATTAGATTCATCTAATCTAACAATCAATTCCTCTTTTTCAAGATTAGCCAATTTTAACTCTTCCTTGAATTTCTTAGCAATTCTCATAGTTTTCAATAATTCCTTACGAAGAGTTTCACAAGCATCAAAAAGATCAACAGAAATAACAGTGTCCTTTTTATTCAAATCATCACAAACATGGGCAAAAAGACACTTCAAATTATTCATGATAACAGGGATCAAGGATCAACTCTTAGATCAAAAGATCTAACACAAAAGAGCTACCCGCTCTGATACCACTTGTTAGTTCGTTTAGACCCCTTAAACCCAACAGATTAACCTAGAGAATTAGCCAAGTGATTAACTTAGGTAATTTAAACAGATCTAGATTAACACAGATAATCATAAACAATAAAGCAGCGGAAAATAAAGAACACAAAGATCTAATGACCCAGGAAAACTAAATCGGTAAAAAACCTGGGGAGGATTTAACCTAGCTATCCTCAAGGTAAACCGAATTCACTATGAAAGAATTGAAGTTTACACAATAAGACTTAGACCACTAACATCCTATTGCTACCCAGTGTAGGAAACTTACTACCACGATCCCATGATAGCTCCGAGATCCACGGACTCCTTCTTTCTTTGAATTCTTCAGCAAATCACAAGCGCACCTGCTTGTATATCTTTGAAACTCTTTGATTCTGCAACTGTATGATTTACCAAACTTTTGACATGAATCTTGAGCTTGGAAACCCTAAGTGTATGTGAAGGTAAACACCTCTAGATCTAACAATTAGATTCACAAACACAGCAAAACAGAATTCTAAAAACGTGGTTAGGATTTTCCCTTATATACTTAGGGCAAACATAAAACCCTATACATTAAATGAGCTAGGGCTGAGTTGGAAAAATTCTGCAGAAAAACAATTTGCACGACTTTCGATCGATTGAGTCTAATTTTCGATCGATCGAGTCAGGCAGAAAGTGCACAGTAATTCTGCATAAAACTCGATTCCAACTTTACATAAAAAACCATACTTTGAGCAAGTCTAGCACAAGACTTAAAGAATGTTTTGATCATGGTCTGCCAACATTACAAATTGAAGTTCTAATACATTAGTTCCTAATTCTTAGAACCTAACAGCATGGATCCTAGTATGTGACTAACTCCAGCAACTTCATTGATTGTTGTTGGCTGCAAAGTTCTTCACTTTATAAATGATGAAAATCAGGAAGCACTTGGTTACAAAACCCTAAGGTGTACAAATATAGTAGCTTCACACAGAGTATATGAGTTCTAGGTTTCTGTTTTTGTGTTTGATGACTTTTAAAATAAGCTTTATAGATGACTAAGGTTGTGAGAAAAGAAACCCTAATCATCCAAGTCATCATGGGCCAAATTGCAGATTTGGAAATTTTGAAATCGTAGATGTCGATAGATTGAGCTTGTGTCGAGCTTATGTCGAGCTTCTCTATTAAACTTCGATAGCAGTAACTATCGAGTTTCTGTCGAGACTTAATAAAACGGCTTTTCTTCACTTGTTATTTGGATCAACCTTCATGTCTTTAATGATACCACTGGATATGTTTGAATAACATACTTCTTGATATATTAAACCCAACTTAGATTTACCAAACTACAAATAAAGTGCGTTTTGTCTAAGGATTTACCAATTATATAAAAAATATGACCTTAACAGATACTAGCAACAAAAGTATATCAATATACATAACTATATCTACATCAAAATTATACTTTCATTTATATAGATAATAGCAACATCACACAAAATGTTTGACAAAAGTGGATACCACTTAATAATAATGACAAATAGTGCCTGTATGATTCCAAAAAAAAAAAAAAAAAAAAAAAACCTTCGGGACTAAATTATTCAAATGATTGTAACAACTATTTTGTTTGGATATGGGACAAGAGCTTGAATAATAAAGGTAAAGAACTTAAAAAGAAATGCAAGTGAACTCTTAATGAAAAATTCAAAGAACAACTGATATATTATAGAACCAGTCTCAAGAAGTCCAAGGAGGAGTTACAAAGATAAAGAATCTCTTTTTGTCTATTTAGGGCTCACACTTAACAACCTTTATCCTCTCTCTCTCTTCTTTTTTTTTTTTTTTTTTTTTTTGGGTGGGGGGGGGGGGGGGGGGTGTGTGGTGGGGATCCATCCTTATTTATACTTATGCAGGCACTCTTCCCACCATACACCTGTGGGGTGGGTATGGAAGTGGGACGATACTTGTCCCATCCTCTATTTCTCCCTTCTTTTGAGGTAGAGATGGTGGAATTTAGGTTGTCCAGCACTGTTCTTGTGTGTTATTCAGCCATAAATATGGCACTGTAGACAGGTAAGGCGGGTTAAATGTGGAGGGGATGGTTTCTTCTTCTAGAAGATTCATTCTTCAAACTTTTAGTCTTATCTACCTTTTGGCTTGCCTGAATCCTTGTTTGTGTTATGGGCGTTGGGTAGATTTCGTAGATTTCATGAGGATGGGATACTCCTCGGATACCTTCAGAGTAACATATCCTTATTGGATGGCTCTTCTTGAAATTCCTGATGACTGTTTCTTCCCTTTTCGAATCTCCTCAATTGGAAAAGGCCATTAAGGCCTGCTTTTGGTTAGGCCCAATTTGGCAGGCCCAAGGTTTCCCCCTTATTTTGGCCCTTTAGGCCTACTTGCCCAAGCTCATTTGCCATAGCTAAATTCTTCCTTCCATAATGCCAAATACATCAGCAAAAAAAAAAAAAAAAAAAAAAAAGTATTGTCACTTCTCCAAACTAATCAACACATAATTGTTTTTGTACGCCACTTATCCAAACCAACCTAACGTTTTGTCCCCACCAAGACACATAAATACACAACATAATAATTATACAACTTTTGTCTATGAAAAGACCAACATGTGCATTGCCACTAGCAATCATGCACACTGACAAAAACAATACAAAAAACAAAATCAAATGTTTCATTTTTCAATGACTTTGCCCTTGCCCTTGCCCTTGCCCTGGACCTTACCTTTGCCCTTGACATTGCCTAAAGTTGAGAATATCGCACCTTCTGTGTGAGGCCTTAATCCACCACTTCCAGTTAGGAACACTTCGTTAGCCCATAGTACCCGTTTTGGAGCTCTATCAGTTTTAGATTGCAAAATATATCCAAAGCTTCATGTTAATGTCATAAGAAAAGCAAATAATACAAAAATGGGTGTTGCCTTAGTAGATACTTGAGATAATTGTTGTCTTGTATCCCATGTTTCTTTAGGAGTATGAGAGATAGGTTGGCTAAATGAGAACCATTGATAAATTTCAAACTACTAGTAGACTTAGTTAAAACCGGCCAAACCAGAATGTTAACTGCAATTGACCCAAAAAAAAAAAAAGGCTTGGACATGTGGTGAAATCGTTTTCCTTATATAATATTTGTCCATACATTTGAGTTACTAAGGGATTACTGCAAGTTTGTCTCAAGATATAATTAGGTTCTACAAATAGCAATTTTAGTAAAAACTCACAGAATATCTTATATTTTTTTTATAAATCAATATGTTAATAGTTGGAGTTTAAACAATGCATATAAACCATGAAAAGTAAAAAATAAAGTGTTATAATTGTTGGAAAACTATTACGCTCTGTTTGTTTCAAAGTAAAATATTTTCAAATGTAAAATATTTTACTGAAAATATTTTCATTTTACCGTGTTTGGCTGTATACAAGGAAAATCATTTTCAAGTTTTGTTTGATGTAAAATGTGAACATCTTTCTAACTCACAACACACCAGATTAGTACATATCCAACCATAGATGGCATTCTTTAAATACGAGAACAATATGGGGAGACAAATGCATAGGATAACAGGGGATTGCAAGTGGTATATTGCCAGATTCATTGTAACGGTCTAGCCATAGCCACTTGCTCAGCCCCGTGTTTGGCGCGTGTTATAAGATTTGCAGTTCAAGCATTTCTGAGCCACAACATGGAACTGTACCTTTGAATTTTTACCGTAGTCATTGCAAAGGATCCAAACCATAGTCTATTTGCAGCTACTAGAGGATCACCGGTGAATCCAAAGCCACAAACCCATGGAAAATACAACCAAGATCTACCACAATCATCCCACGAGAAACAACTGAAATTTGCCACAAAAATGAAAAATTAAGACCCATGAAAGACAATCGACCTACGCCGTCCATCAAGCCACTAGCATCTTGTCGCCGTTGAGTCATCGACAAACCCAAACCATACCCAAAATCCTTCAAACAATTATGACCCAAAATCCATCAATCCAAAAACGATCCAATCTCAATCACCAGATCCACCTTCGACCCACTAAAAGCAAGCTCCCTTGCAACTCAATCTCCAGAAACCCAGCTAAACAAGATTGACAGTGGCGCTGGAAAAAATAGAAAGAAAAAAAAAAGCAGTAAAAAGAGAGATGGAGAACAACGAAAAACAGTCAGGAAAATGAGAAATCGAACTTGAGAACTGAAGGTGGCGCCAGATGACATGTAACCAGTGATGGGTAGCGCCGGTGAAGGGAGAGCCAGTGATGGGTGGTGCCGAAGAGGGTGGAGCCGGTGATGGGTGGGAGAGAAGGGTTGATGGTGGGCTGGGTTGTGGAGAAGCCGAGAAAGCTTGAGATGAGAAAGAAAGGCAGTGTATCGGGACAGAGAGTGTGCAACAAATGTAAAATATTTTACCGATATTTCAAGTATAAAATATTTTACACAAATTTGCCTTGGTTGATTTAGTTAACTGAAAATATTTTACTTTTCATTAAATATTTTACTTTAAAACAAATACGGTAAAATGTGAAAAATATTTTATATTAAAACAAACAGAGCGTTAGAAACAATTTCCCAACGTTTACAAACATGTGAATATCAAGTGATGCAACTCTTGGCCATAAATTCGGCAGAAACCACAATTTCACATAATCTCCCTTGAAATTTGGTCGATCTAATTTCAAGCGAAAACAATAAAACTATCAAACAGAAACAAACAAAAACATTAACTACATTCGCTTGACATTCGGATGACCCAACGTCAAGCTAAAATCCAATGAAGTCAAAAATACATTTTCCACTTCATTTTTCTATTGTTTCTCCCCCTTTAGAAACTCTCTTCTAAAGAGATAATAACACTCGTCCACTTCCAGGATGGGATTAAAAAAACATTCTTCCACTACCAAAGTGGGATCAAACTTATATTACAACTTAATATATGTATATATTTATATATATATATATATATATATATTTTTTTTTTTTCTTTGATAAGATATTACAACTTACTTGGATATACAAAATATTTCAACAATCCCTCACTAGGTTACTTGTAATACACACTCACGTTTACAATGTTAATTGACACTATCATGCATAATTAAAGGTGTTTGTCAACTTAAACCTTCCTTTAGTATAATCGCTTCAAGACTCCAAAAGAATTAGTGGTGGCTTGCTTCAACATACACATAAGAACGTCCACAACCATTCATGAAATACACTGTTGTTAGCACCATTATCCCCATGTGATTTTCTTGGTTTAGTAATATTCAAGAGAGGAAACTCTTTTGCAGCGGGGAACCACTCCTATCTATATATTACTAAAAGCTGAAACATAGCATTTAATGTTGCTACGCTCACGTTGAGCCACGTCAATAGCCATGTCATTTCCACCACATTTTTTGTAATTGTTCAACAATTTAAAATTAGTTTTTTTCAATTTTAAAATACTAACAAATATAAAATAAATTTCACCCTTATCTCCACCATAAAGCCCACTTCTTATTAACTTAATTCCCACCACTATCTCCACCATAAATCCCACTTCTTATTAATTTAATTCTACTATATATATATATATATATTATATATATATATATTATATCTAAAAACTGAAGCGTTGCATTTATTTTTGTTATACACCGGTTGAGCCACATCAGCATCCATATTATTATTTTTTTTCTTTTCAATTTTCTTATAATTGCTTTTATCATTTACTCTTTTTTTTTTTTTTTTTTTCCACTGTCACCAACTTTTTCCCTCCCTCACCTTTTCATCTCCTCACTATCCTTTTCATCTCTCCACTATCCTTTACATCAATATCACTCTTTCTCTTCCTCTTCCTCTTCCTCTTCATCTTCCTTTATTTTGTCTCTTCCTATTCACTCCCTCTTACTATAAATTTGTCACTATCTCTTCCATTCTATGCATAGTTTCCCTCACAAAAGTTTTTTTTAGCTCTCTCTCTCTCTCTCTCTCTCTCTCTCTCTCTCTCTCTCAATTTTTTGATGGTTTTTTTTTCTTGCATCTCTACTTTAGGTTGATAAATTTGTGTTCCATAGAACCCTACTTTAGGTTAATGCGATTTAGTTTTGTGTTGAATGTTATCCTCGATTCTTTAGGTTTTTTTTTTTTTTTTGTTCTCTTTTATTGTTAAATGTTATCTTGCTATGTTATAAAGAATTAAATTTAGTAATGTGATTTAGTTTTGTGTTGATGTTATCCTCGATTCTTTAGGTTGTTTTATTTATTTATTTTTTTGTTATCTTTTATTGTTAAATGTTATCATATTATGTTATAAAAAATTAAACATAGTATATAAAAATATAATATTATTCTATTATATAGCATGATTCAGAGAATTTGGTATTTGTTGTTATATCTTTTATTTTTACTTTTTTCCTTCTCATCTTATGTTATTCAGGATCAAAATCCTCTAAAGTTCTTAGGGTATTTTAAGACATAGATCTTACCACATCATTCATCCACCAAAATAACGATTCCCAAAAATAAAAAATAAAAAATCAACCTTATTCACCGTTTGCCATTTAACCAAAAACAAACTACAGAGTTGTAACTTAATTTCTCTCACATTTGTCCCACGACCAATCTACATAGCCATATTCTACTTTGGGCTGAAGGTACAAATTTAAGTATTTGAAAGCAATTCCCACTAGGAAAAGAAAAGCCTAACTGTTAAATTTATGCATTAAATTAGTACCTACTTGAAAATCTAGAACATAAAAACCCAAAACGTTGCTCTTCTTTGGACCAAAACGTACCTTAAAATTTCCACTATTAGATAAGCACTTGAGATTATTTGGATCAAAACTCAATCCAGCCTTTTGTGCTTTTTTGGTTTCTTCTGGCTTTGATCATTGAACAAACTCTTTTCTTTTGGTTTTGCTTCTTTCTTATAGATTTGATATGAAATTTGTTCAATAAAAAAATAGTATGGGCTTAGTTGAAATTTTTTTATTATGTGGAGAATGGCAATGTTTGCTTTCTTTTGCAAAACAATCGAGTCCACGGTGGTGATTTCCTTCCATTAATATTTCCTCATAATTTTGGTAAGGTGAATAAATTTGAATTTTTTTTTTATAGCATTCAATAATGGTTGTGGTAGTGGATTGATAATATGGCAGAATCTTAGTCATTTATTTTAAAAGAAATGTGAGGATGTAAAGAATTTTATATGGTAGACTACCTTAGAAACTCTAGAAGATTTTGATCCTATTATTTAAAATTTAAATTCAGTCAAATCTTCCTTATCATTAAATTATTTATAATTTTTCTCATTTTTTATTTTTAAAAATTTAACATAGAATATTTTATTTAAAGTAAATAAAAATGTTGTAAAAAAATTGTACTCATTTTTTTTTTTTACATTTACACTTTGTCCAACCTTTCTTCTTCCCTTTATCTTTTCATCTCCCCACTAGCCTCCACTTTAATATCACTCTTCTTACTTCCCTTCATCTTCCTTTATTTTGTTTCTTTTTATTCTTATCATTATAGTATAAATTTGGCATTCTCTCTTCCATGCTATATATAATTTTCTCTCACAAAAAAAAAAAAAAAATTGTCATTTCACTCTCTTTAATTCTCACTCAATTTTTTGGTGGATTTTTTTAAATTTTTTTGCCTCTTTGTTTTAGGTTGATTTATTTTGGTGTTCTTTAAAACTCTACTTTGGGTTGATGTGATTTAGTTTTGTGTTTAATTTTTTTTTTTGTTCTTTTTTATTGTTAAATGTTATCCTATAGCATTATAAAGAATTAAAGATACTATATAATAATATAATAATATTTTATTATATAACATAATTTGGATAAGTGTTTATTGTTATTTCTTCTATTTTTACTTTTTTTTTTCTTCTCATCTTATTTTATTCTCCATTTAAATTCAGCCACATCTTCCATGTCATTAAATTATTTATATTTCCACTCCTCTTATTTTAAAAAAATTTAAATATTTAATATTAAATATTTAACTTAAATTCAATAAATAAAGAACAAAAGAGTAGATAAAAAAAAATCAAACGTCAATTAGTAATAAAGAGAAGATAGAGAGAGCGAGAGGTTTATGGTAACAAAAAAAAAAAAAAAAAAAACAATACAAAGTAATAAAGAATAGATAAAGAAAAAAAAATCAAACATCAATTAATAACTGTTAATTGGAAAACAAAAAGACTATAGGAGAAGTAAAAAAATTAAATAGATATGACCATACGGAGAACATTAAAAATTTTACAGTGTAATAAAATCAATTGTTATATTCACTTAAAAAATTAAATCAATAATAAAAAATAAAATACAATCATATTATTACATTTAAACTTAAATCTAATCAAACTCTAATCATAGAAACCATATTTCCATTCATAACTTAAAGGAAGATGTTCTCCATTAATCATATAAATTACATAGGAAATAAAGTCAGGAAATTTTAAAATCCCTTTTTTGACATTTCATTTAACCCTTTATATATATATATATATATATATATATATATATATATATACTCTTCATACTTCAATACTTTTAAAAATCTAATGAATGATGCTACATCTCATTTAAAGCTTCTGATATGCAAATCATCAACCAGTAAATATATGATAATACTAAGAAACATTATGAATGAGATCATGAAAAAAATGATAAAACTAATTAGCTACTATCATTATGGAGTAGTAGTCTATGATTTTACACATCTAAAAAATTGGAATAAATAGAGTTTACTTAAAGTATATATAAATATTCATATTAAAAAAAAGTATATGTAAATGTAAAAAAAAAAAAAAAAACAAAACTTAGGTATAGTACTTAGATGCTGTTCCTTAGATTCCCCTTTTAAAATTTGGTCATATAGCTATTTTTTCATGGGATGAAATCGTATTTTATAGTTAAATAGCCACATGGCTAAATTTTAAAAAGGGAACCTAAAGAACAATACCTAAGATACTGTATATAAGTTTTGTCATAAAAAAAGGGTATAAGTAAGGTTTTTATTAATTTAAAAAATAATGAAAAATCAATTGTTAATAATAATAATAATAATAATAATAATAATAATAATAATAATAATAATAATAATAATATATTTAATGAGATCGCCCTAAAAAAAATTATCCGGCGCAACGCGCGGGTTTGCAACTAGTGTTGATAAAGTTGAAGTCCCTTCTTTATGTCTCTATTTTTCACAAACATTTACTTGCCTATAATCTTCGTTAAGAGTATTAAACAATAAACATATCCTACTAAACGTAAGATATTGCACTAATAGTTTTCCTTTTGGAGATTGTCTATTAGTTTTCCACTTCATCACTATATTCTGTGTTAATTACTATATGGTTTATTGCTTTTTATATTGTGACATGCTCGTGATAATTAACCCATGATTATATTGAATAATAATTGATTAATTGGATCAACTTAATTAATTCACTTAAAATCAACTAAACACTCTAATGGTCAATTTGGATTAAGGGCAACTCAATTCTACCCTACTCTCTATCCCTTCCTCTCAATCCAAACTAACCATAAAGTTTATGTTCATTGGTATTTAGAGATACCCAAGTTGAAATCTAGTGGTTGTAAGTGAATTTCAAATTCTAGGCAATGTATTTGACATGGTTTCAACTTTCAAGCACCGATTCCATGATAGCAAGGCCACATATTTTAGAGATATCTCTAACCACATTTTTAAAATTATTTTATCTGTACCTTAAAATGATTTTAGAAAATTTTCTTTAATTATTTTAAGAAACTAGAAAGGTGATCAATTCAATTTTGTGCTCTTAGGACAAATTTGAGTAAAATCTTATTTCCGTCATTGTCTCGTGATAAACTATAACTTTGGGTGTATAATAAGTGTTCTAATTGCGGGTTTCAGATATTTCAACTAGTAAAATTTTTTGTCGTTGAATAAATAAATATGGAGTTCAAAACCTTGCTCGCACAAAAATCGATTGATGTCTTTCCTTGATAATAAAATACAACTATCATGTAGCGAACATCATATATTAAAACTCAATCGTATCTATATATATATATATATATATATTTTTTTTTTTTAAATGTCATAATTCATTTTATTTTAATTGTGTTTTTTGGGAAAATTATAGTTTTAGTTCTTGAAATATATGATAAATTCAATTTTAGCCTTTAAAAAGATTGGTCTCAAAAAGATTTAAAAGGTATTAATTTAGTCAATTCGTTATTTATTTGTTTATTTTTTTACTAACAACATGGTAAATGAAATGCTGATGCAACATCTTATATGAACTAATATACCATTCTTTAGAGAATTCGTACCCGAGATGGTAAATGCCATATGTAGGCATATTTAGCATCAAAGCCTCAAAAAACCTCCAGCAGCCAGACTTCTAAAAGGCTAGTGAAAGTTCAAATAGCGAATAAAATACTATGAACATTTAGACCCTCAAATTACAAATTATCAATTTAAGCTTTATATCAAACGATGAACATGCGGAAAATGAACAAAAGCTTAAAACCGAATTGATAAACAATCTAAGTCAAATAAAATCACATCCATAACAGAAATTAAACGACAAAGATAAAGGGAAGAGAGATACAAACACAAGGACAACACACAATGTGTTATCAAAGAGGAAACCGAAACCCTCAGCGTAAAACCTCTCCACCGCCCTCCAAGCGGTCAAAAGATCTACTAAAGAATGTAGTTGGGATACAAGGACAGCAATAGACCCTCCAAGCCTAATCTACCTAGTGTAATTAAGCCTTCCAAGCTTCTTGCTCCAACGAGGTTATGCCAAACCTATTTCTTCTTTAGCTTCCCGGATCCCGCTACTAGTCCATAGCATCAACCAATATGAATTGGTCACTTCCTAACTGCTTCCCAAAGCAACAAATAACCTTCTCACAGATGTGGGTGTGGTGAGAAAAGGTCTTGGGTAATGAACCTCTCAAGGATCTAACAATGAAGAGAGTGAGAGTAAAGGAATTTGAAGAGTCATAAGGTAAAGATTGTGGATGAGTCAATCTTGTTTTTCTGTTGGATTTTTCTCTCAAAATTCTCTCTAGAAGCTCTCTACATTTCGTGGGTATAAGGGGTATTTATACTGGGGTGAGAAAGGAATGTGAAGAGTCAGTTTTTCCAAAACAGAGCTGGCTGGCGGCTTGGCCTCGCGGCTTGACTGAGTCGCGAGTTCAAGCCACGAACTAACTGAACGGCCAGACTGGACTTTTTGTCCTATAGTACGACAACTGGCACGACGGTTCAGCTTCTGGTGGCTTGCTAGTCGCGAGCTAGCTGTGAGATCCAGTCGCGAGTTCTTCTCTGCATGCTTCATTCGTGTGCAACATCTGGCGGTTTGCCAGTCATGAGACACCAGCGAGATCCAGTCGCGAGTCCCTGTTCTGCTGCACAGTCTTGAGCATTTCTTCACACTTTCTCACACACTACCCTTACATGATCCCAACCTAAATACAGGGTTTCTAAGTGCTGAAATACAAGCAAATTGGCATGGAATAAAGCCAATAAAATGGTTGATAAATTTCAACCTTACAATCTCCCCCTTTGGCTATTCCATGACAAAACCCTACAACAAACTCTAGACTTAACGCGTGAGTTGGGAACAGTTGAACAAAACTCACTTACACCTAACTCTAGAATCTGTGAAGCTCTTGAATCATAAGTACAAGTATCTCCTAAAAAGCAACCACACAATAAGATCATTGTATGCAGAAAAACTTGTATTGCATATGAAGCAAGCACAATGCGATCAAGCAAAAATGATTAAAACAATAAAGCATAGCTAGACCAAACATAAACAATCACTATAAATAGTGATCACAATGCTCATTCACACATGGAATGAACATCCGGACATGCAAGCTAATAAGCTTAATGCAAAGTATCATTTGCATGTCCAACACTCAACCAATGCAATAACACAAGGTAATTGCATTAACAATAAAAATCCAACAAAGGGCACAAGAGTGATGTACTAAAGGAAATGCAAGACATTAACTAAAAGTATTAGCTACAAAGCAAAGGTACAAACTATGCTCACAAAACCAAGGTACAAAGTAAACCAAACGCTACAAAAGCAACGGTACAAAATAAACTAAATAACATCTAGACATATACCAAAGTACCAACAAAGAACCATATCCAACAGTCTAAATCAAATGCATTGATGTAAGAATTATAAATGTACTGAAGATAAATCAAAAGTATGTAAATAACCCCCCTATACAACTTCCCTTTTCTTTTACTGTACTGTATTCACTCCCTCTTTCAATGTACTCCCCCTTTCATTGTTCTCTCCCTTTTTGTCACGAATAGCATCTAATTTTGCCTCGATGCTGGTGAAGCACATCTGAACAGAGTTGTTGTATTGGATGAGAAATCTCTCCAGTCTGGAAATACGCTGATTGATACCTTCAATCAGAGTGCTCAACCTGTCAGCAAAAACACTAGGTTGGAAAGGTTGAGTGTTGGGCCTTTGTAACTCCGGAGTGGGAGTAGAAGGTGTCTCTGTATGCATAGGAGTAGCTGAATCAAGACCAAATGGAGTGGCATGGGTGAGTGGCTCAGTCTTTGTTGCCTTAGAGGAGTGACTCTTGCTTGCTTGAAGAGTGGACATGGAAATTGGTCGAAGCCGTGACACAATTTTTCCATCTGATATTGGACGTATAATTTCTTGAATCATGATCTTCATTATGAGACTACTGAATGGAAGACAGGCTCTTGCTGCTGATCGAGCAGTTGTTTTTCCAATTGTTTGAAAAATATGGGCACAGATGTCAATTGGAGCACCAGTAATGAGATCACACAAAAACTAGGCTCTTTCAAGATTGATGAAACTAGTGTTGGACAATGGGTAAAGATTGGAGAACATGATCAATTCCAGAGTCGTCAGTTCAGGCGTAAAATTTACAGTGCCTATAGACAACCCTTTGCTTCTAACATCATGGTCAAGCCCAAGAACTTGAAGAATGTCATGCACTTGAGGAATTCTATCATCATATGGAGTTTTGTCCACATTTTCTGGTCGGGTGATGTGAAGAACTTGTGCAAGGTAGTCTGGAGTAATAACAAATTCTTTTCCTCTTACCCAGCATTGTAGTTCAATTCCAATGAATCGAGCATTTGAGGAGAATTCCCTCACTAATTCATCATATGGATTCTCGAAATTCCCAAAAAGAGTAACCTAATCTTTTCCTTCAAAGATCCTAGGAATAAATGTGTTTCCCAAGGAATCAAAATGCACTATTCGTTCCACAATAATGGGAGCATCGACAAAGACATTTGAGTAGGTTTGTAAATCAATAGGAGTCCTGAATCTCTCACTTCTTGGGACTTGAGATGACTAAGATGAGCATCGAGTTCGCTTAGCAACAGGGGAAGGAACATCACTCATAATCTCCTTTCCTTTAGACGAACAGCGTGACACCTGCAAAAGAAGAGACACACAACAGAGTTCCAAAAACAAACACAAGACACAAACATCAACTTGATTAGAGTCAATTTAGAAAAATGAAAACACATGGATTTCAAAGTGATATAACAGTTAACCACAGAGTATGAACCAAGCCCGCAACAAGGAAACATGAGAAACAAGTGCATTGTGTATAAAATTATTTATCAGGTCATCAAAATGAATAAATGTGCAGGTATGACACAGACCAATGAACTTTACGGACATCATACAGTTGTAAGAAACTGTCATTTTGTCAAGGAACAATGATGATGACATGCATAGGAAGGTCAAAGCAACATATGTACTCAATCATGATAAACAAGCAAGAGGGTAATCATATCAGGTATAAGATTAGAAGAACCAATAAAACCCAATCAAACAAATTCAACACAATGACCCAAACTATGGCCGAATCACGTAGAACACAAAAACCAAACACTAACACACAAATCCAAGAAACAAAGGCTGTACCCATAAGTAATGTGAAGAAAATAAGAAAACTTATACCTTTTTCTTGAAGATTGATGAAGAAATGATGAAGAATAAAGAAGTTTTTGTGAAGAACACGATGAGTTTGAGAGAGAAGAATGCGGACAGGGTAATGAACAGTCACAAATATTCGAGGGGAAACTGAAAAGTTTTAAAAATTGACTTTATACTCGCAAAACACGCGTTTTTCGCAACTAAGCTAAGTCGCATGCAAGTTGCCAGGTCCAGCCGCCAGAACACTTCAAAGAAAAATTTGAAAAGTTTTCTAAGTGTTTTTCGTGACTGGAAGTTCAAGTCGCGAGATAATCATGAGCTCAGCCGCGAAACTTTCTGTGTAATTCTCGCGACTGAGCTTCCACTCACGACAAAGCCACCACATCAAGACGCGAGAAACATTTAAAAACCAGATTTTGAAAAATATTCTAAGTCTTTTTTGCGACTAGGGCAATGACCCCCCAGTAAGACGCAAAAACTACCTGTATGGAATTCGCGACTGGGGCATGCGACTGGACAAACCCGTGACTGAATCGCCAAAACAAGACACATCAGTTTTTGAAAATTTTTGACATTTTGCAAATACAAAAGACTTTCCAAAAACAACTAAAAAAACTCAAAAATATTTTTGAGATTGATCAACAGAAATTGAGCATATGAAACACATTTTAACAAGTACAATCACACGAATGAATAAGGCATTCATTGAACATAAGCATGTGTGATGTGTGTGGATATCATCAATGAGATAGTCCTTAGTCTAATGTGAAGCTTCAATGATCAATTCAACCAAGGCATACACAATTAGCACTAGATAATGTGACCCATCTCAATTATAGAAATATGTATATATGACCTCCCACAAAAACTTGATAACATAGCTTTGAAGCTTTTCATTTGGCTTCGTCTTCAACATTTCATTTGATCTTTTTGAAACATAACATCTCATTTTGGAGATTGATGCCAGAAATTTTTGATATTTCAATTTGATGAACAAGCCTTTGGCTTTTGGGCACCACACATTTTCATAAAAGTCGCTTTCCCTTTTTCCTAGTCAAATACTAGTATGTACGACAGGCTCTTGTAGCTCATTATCTCTTTTCATTTGAAGATTAACATTTTTGAGCTCATTAAGCAAAAACAATAACATAAAGAGTGGGAAGATATATAGACACAAGTCTATGCATGTCTCAAGATCAACAAAACCATTGGCTAATTATTCATGACAAGTTTGAAGATCGATTTACAACAATCACATAGATTTCAAGACTTCTCTCACAATGATATGAGTGCATATGAAACAAGCTATGCTCTTAGATGCACATAGCCATTTGCATGAATGTACATGCCAAAACAAGTTTAAGACAAACCTCATCAAAGTTGATCAAACATTTTGGATTTTCTACTTTTTATGTGTTTTTGGATTTTTGACACAAAAATAGGGAAAATTGATCAAAAACAACAATGCAAAAATCATGTAAAGCAGAAAAAATCAAACAAACAATTTTTAAACTCAAAACAAGCACAAAACACACAACCAAGCAAAGTCACAAAGTATAGGAAGTATTAATGCATGGACATGTGGTAATGCTTATGCATGAGTACCCTTTTGTTGGAAAATCTAGTTTTGCATCTCATACAAAACACATAGCGGAAGCAACAAACACGGATCTACTTCATTCATGAGAGATAACATGTAACCTTGAATTCTAGAACAAAGAATAGAAAGCGTACCTTGGTGTGGTGAAATTCAAAACCAGAAATTTGAAGTTCTTGGGAAGACTTTCAATCTTCACTCCAATTTCACTTAATGCCCAAGATGTGTGGTCTCTCAATCAGTTTCCAAGGAGAGAACATGGGAGTGTCCAACACTCACATACAAACCATTTCATACTTGTTGTAATCTTGATAAAAATATTTATCAAAGAGATTTATAAAATTCTGTATGTTTCTCTCCTTATATATAACTGATTATCTAATTGGGCTAGCCTTTTGGGCCATTCCAATTGGGCTCTAGTGTGTGGCTTGGAGTGGGACCAAAAGGGAACAAATAAGACTCTAGCTCTAATGGGCCTTGGGCTTTTCTGTCAACTCTTGATAAGTCCAAATTTACCATTAATTATATTCAATACCACTATAAGAATATAATTGCACTCTAGGCCTTATTAATAATTTATATCCCAAGACTTTATTGTACATATAACCCCTTCATTAAAATATTCGTAGTAACACAAAGTCATGAATATAGACTGCCACTTTGAAGATTACTACATCTTAATCCTTGAGTACCCAGTTTAATCCTTAATGTTATTCATCATATATTTATGAAATCCAATTCCATAAATATATACTTTAGTAACTCTTTACTAAAGTGGTTGGGCCCAACACTTTGAATAACCAATCCCATTAAACTTATCTCAAGGGAATATTTTATATCTCCAGGAAATATTTTATATCTCCGTTAAGAGATTATGAATTCCATCTTGAGAATATATGTTCCATCAACATTAAATGCGGTTGCCCAACATACTGAGGTTTTGACCGTAACTTATAGATCTCACTCCTGATATATCAAAGCAACCTACATCTTATGATCAGGTCCATTATTCTCTCAGGATTTAGAGTTAATGTAAATAGAAGTCGTGAGATTTATTATTCAATTGACAGTCGTTAGGAGAATAATAAATCTCATAGCGGTCCAGTTCAATATGTCTTAACTCTTAAAACATATCAACATACCAACTAGAAATCTCCATTTCCATGATCAAGACAAATCATTGTAGTTGATATGTTATAGTCTTCGCAGATGAAACGCCCAATTTCATCACCGACTACGAACTAAACTTCTGAGTTTACAAAGAACTTGCAATTTATATCTTCTGTGACTAAATCACATAAATCGCATACTATGCATCTCATGGACTAAGATAATGTCTCATTAGTTCATTTAGTCTCATATAATTAAACAATTTAATTATTTATGACATGTCAATAAATTGGATTTTAGAGCATAAACTCCAACAATCTCCCACTTGCTCTCAAAGACAATTTACAATATATTCGACACTTATCTCCCTTTAGAGTAATACACAGTTACTCTAAGGCAAGGTTTGGAAACAAGTTTCAGTCAGATTTATCGCATAAATTATCTTTTCTACTACTTCTCAAGTATTCACATCTCTCTAATGAGATATTACTTACACTTAATGTGTATCTTCATCACCTAGGATGAACACATATCTGAAAGTCCAACTTCATGAATCACAATCAAACTACAAGTCAGTATTTGTACATCCAGTAACAATCAAAACCTCACTTTTGTGGACAAGCATATAATCCCTCATTCTCCTAAGATATTTGAGTATATGCTTTGCTCCCACTAAATTAAGTGATCTTTGATTCAATTGATATTTGCTTACCATGCCCACCACAAAATAGATATTTAGCCTATGTAAATAGCATAGCATAAAGACTTCCTATTGATATGGTATAAGGAACCGTCTTATTATGCTCTTCCTTTTATATGTCTTAGGACCATAGTCCTATATAAAAGAACTTCAAAACTTAAAAGGAAAGAATCCTTTCTTGAAGTATTAAATGTAATACTTGGCTAGAATCTAATTTATTAAAGCAGTTTGAGATAGACTCCACATCCTAATATTTGAATTTTAAGCAAAGTTTAATTCTTAGGATATGACCAGTTTTTCCCAAGTACATTATATCAAACAGGATTAGACAACTTAAACTTCATTGATGACATTAACTCTACATCTTTCTAAATGATTAGAATGTCATCAACATACATTAAGAAATTTATTATTCTTCATAGCTTTACACTCAACACTCATTAGGCCTTTAAATACTTGATCAAAATCAGATTTCTTGATCAAAGATGATATTTTATGACCTAGATGCTTGCATTAGTCCATAAATGGACTTTAAGCAACTTGCATACTAATCATTACTAGTTCTTTGCTATGAACAAGTCTAGTTACATCATAAAGATGTCTTCCTCCAGATTGCTACTAAAAGAAACTTTCTTGATATCCATTGCCATATTTCATCCATATGAAATATAATAGATAAGAGAATCTAGATAGTGTCAAACTTAACTATTGGTGAAAAAATCTTTTCATAGTCGAATAATTTCTTTTTGAATAAATCTTTTCGCCACTAGTCTTGACTTTGAAGGTTTGTACCTTCAAATCTATCAATTTCATTTTTCTTGTAGACCTATTTGAAAACAACAGGCTTAATGCCATTAGGCACCTCTACAAGTTCTAGACTTTAAATAGAATCTAATTCTATTTACATAACCTTGATCTAGTAATCCATATTCATATCATCTATTGCCTCTACATAAGACCGAGGATCAAATTCATATCCTTGTGGAATGACTTCAAAATTTTATTCCAAAAGTATGAATTTATTTGATAATCCTCCCACTACATTATTGTATCGGTGTAATAGTTATCTACAGAATAATGTCTTGTAGTATATCTAATACTACCATCTCATTTCTAAATGTATTTTATAGTTGTCTTTTAACAAAATACTGACATTCTTCTTCTAGAACAATCTACCTTTAAAAGTGCCTTATTCCTTCTTTATGTATGCACTAACTTAAAAAAGTCATTGGAACTTCATCCTTTACAAAAAGAGCCCTAGATCATATTATCCTCTAAATAGAATTCATAGACTGGGAATATAATAAAATAATGGTTATAAAAGCCCATCTTACACCAATCTTGAATATCATTTAGATTAATAAGATCTATCATAAGTTCCAAAACATACAATTACAAAGGATGGAACCTTTCTCTTTAAAAAGTAAAAACATGTAAATTTACATCTAGAAGACAACCATGGATAATGCTTAACTTTACCAAAAAAAAAAATACTTTCCCTTTGGTTATACTTTTAAGTCTAATTTCCTTTTGGCAACTACTAAGGCATCTAGCCTGTCCAATTGTTTGATATTATAACTCCTCTTCTTACCTCCCTTACCTTTCAGTTCAGGCTAAGAATTTGAATTAAATCATATTGATCCTAGCCTTAGCTTTTAGGATGTCTTCCGTTGCGTAGAACTCACTCATCAATTCAGATAACATAAAAAGAATTTATTTTCAAAACAATCTGAATTGATCAAATGTTGCTAACAAGGACTTGTGGATCATATCTATATGAGATTAACATTTAATCTCTACATCCAAGAATTCCAATTCATTTAAAAAAAATATTTTCATAAAATGACATAGAATTGGAACTCTTTGAACTTTTCTTAGCAATCAATATGATTCATACGTAACATCTCATTTAGATTTAATATAAAGTCTAACTCTAGTACTAACTCTTGCATCTCATGCAGTAGCACAATTGAGATAGAAGCCAATGCAACATTTTAGCATTTCAATGGAGACTATGATCATATCATAAGCTATCTTCCATCAACGCATCATGCATAGGAAATTATGACAATGTTGAATCGGAACATAAATATGTACTTCAGCTCTTTAAGCATCATGTCAAATATAATTTCTTAGTTAATGTGATTCACTTAAAATAGTAGCTAGAGAACAAAATTATGATAACTTTATTTTGAGACTATGAACATAATTACAGGGACATTATATTTTGCATCCTTAACCATATAATATGGAACCTATAAAAACATATTATATTAGGTGCAACGACAACCTAATCCTGCAATTAATATTCTTTGGTAGCGAGGTCATACCAATCACTATGATCAGGCGAGAATTATTCTCATTATTAATGCTATCATGGTAACTCTTACCAAACAAAAATAATTTGCCGCTTTTCCTTTAGCCTCTAAGTAATAATGACATAGCTCCGTAGGGAGGTTAACATTATACTTAGTCTAGTGTACACCATTGCCTAGAATCAATGTGAGTCATCAAGTAACTCCACGATAGCGTGGTCGTTCTTGATGTAAAAACACACTTCATCCATCATTAAGAAGTTTAACCTGTAGTACCATGAATTAAACACCCTCCGAAGGGAGCAAGGCATATACGCCAAGGCGAGGTGCCTAATCACACTACTATAAACCGGCAATGGAGGCCATGAGAATCAACCCTTGACTCTCTCTCCCACTAGAAATTTTAAAACAAGTGGTTTGTCTTGAAATCATTGTGATCTAATCACAATTTTAACCCTACACATCAAATGTGTTTAATTGTTTAAATTCAATGTGATGTAACTAAGTCACGTCACAATAGCGTAACGAACATTCGCGCTATCACAAAGAAGTTTAACCTTGTAATCCGTGAAGTAAATACCCTCCGCATGGAATACAAGACTCGAGGTCAAGTCAAAGTATTTATTCACATTACAACAAACTTAACAAAAGGGTTATTTTAGCACTCCCACTCGTTATTTGGGTTTTTCTTAAATAATTGTGATCGCATCACAACTAATAACCTTGCACTTGTTGAAGACTCTAATCTTATTAGAATCACTAACTAAAATTGAAGACCTAAACATTTTAGGATTCCTTAAACACTAATGAATCAAAAATTAGTTATATAGAACTCTATCCTTAATTTACTAGATTAAGTATTCTAATCTCATTAGAAACTATATAACTTTAATTAGAATTTTAATCTCATTAAAAACCTCTAATTAAAACAACTTAGGACTAAGAGTTCTATTTAACTAACATTTTTGATCTCATTAGGTCTTTTAGTTAGGTGATGATTAATGTAGGTTCTTAACTTTACAGGATTATAAAATTAATCACACAGCCTTGCTTTTTAACAAAATTTTAATACTTAGTCAAAAACAATTGAAAATTTCAAAATTCAGTGCCTTCGATCGGTCGAATCTATTACTCGATCGATCAAAAAATGAAGAAATTCATCACAAAGCTTCTGCCTCGTTCGATTGATTCTCAATTCCTATTCGATCAATCGAAAAGTACATTCGACTGATCGAAAAGAATTCTCGATCAATCGAAAATCGCATTACTGAATTTTTCAGAATTTTCCAAAAACCGTTTTTGACTTCTTCACTGTTTTCTATCAAAAACACTTTTGATTTTATGAGTGAAGATTCATAGATCAAACATTAAGGTTTTTCAAGATCATTATCAAAAACCCTAATAATCTAGAAATCTTGAAAACCTAATCCTAATCTCATTAGGAATAAATTTCATAATTCTAGCATTAATATGATGAATCCTTTATAAACAATATGCATGTAAACCCATATATTTATATATATAATATAATATACGGATTGTACATCAAAGGCAAATATTACATGCTTATAATATGGCCATCAAGAACTTGCATATATATATATATATATATATATATATATAATGAAACCATGCAAGATCAAAAGCCATATATTAATCAGCAAATCATGCCAACATATATGTTTATATTCAAACGATGCACTCACATGGCAGTTATATAACAGTTGCATTCAATAGTTATATATCCTCGGCAATTATTATAATCAAGCTTTAAATTAAACATTCATTCTACAAACATAATTATTGTAGCATGATTGATAGCAAGTGACCCACGCACTACCGAAAACCAAAATTCAGTTATAATTCATAATTCTTTGATTCGGGCTCTGAAACAAAGACAAACTGACTGGTTTCCTTCATTCTTTTCTCGAGAATGAACGTGGGCGCGAAGTGCAGAGAACCAAATTCCCTTTTCCCTATTTTATTCAAAATAAAACTTGAATCTCAAACCAAAAATTATACAGAAACATGTTCAATTATCAATCTAATAAAAAATTAATAAAACCCAACATGTATCTATATCAGACCACACGTGCAACAAGTATGCAGAAAATTTTGCTGCATAAAACTAAAACATCAAGAAAACAGTTTTCTTTAATTCTAAAACTCAATCACATGTTATACAAACATGATATTGAAGACCGCTCTGATACCATTTGTTGGAAAATCTGGTTTTGCATCTCATACAAAACACACAGCGGAAGCAACAAACACGGATCTACTTCATTCATGAGAGATAACATGTAACCTTGAATTCTAGAACAAAGAATAGAAAGCGTACCTTGGTGTGGTGAAATTCAAAACCAGAAATCTGAAGTTCTTGGGAAGACTTTCAATCTTCAATCCAATTCCACTTAATGCCCAAGATGTGTGGTCTCTCAATCAGTTTCCAAGGAGAGAACATGGGAGTGTCCAACACTCACATACAAACCATTTCATACTTGCTGTAATCTTGATAAAAATATTTATCAAAGAGACTTATGAAATTCTGTATGTTTCTCTCCTTATATATAACTGATTATCTAATTGGGCTAGCCTTTTGGGCCATTCCAATTGGGCTCTAGTGTGTGGCTTGGAGTGGGACTAAAAGGGAACAAATAAGACTCTAGCTCCAATGAGTCTTGGGCTTTTCTGTCAACTCTTGACAAGTCCAAAGTTACCATTAATTATATTCAATACCACTATAAGAATATAATTGCACTCTAGGCCTTATTAATAAATTATATCCCAAGACTTTATTGTACATATAACCCCTTCATTAAAATATTCGTAGTAATACAAAGTCATGAATATAGACTGCCACTTTGAAGGTTACTACATCTTAATCCTTGAGTACCCGGTTTAATCCTTAATGTTATTCATCATATATTTATGAAATCCAATTCTATAAATATATACTTTAGTAACTCTTTACTAAAGTGGTTGGGCCCAACACTCTGAATAACCAATCCCATTAAACTTATCTCAAGGGAATATTTTATATCTCCGTTAAAAGATTATGAATTCCATCTTGAGAATATATGTTCCATCAACATTAAATGCGGCTGCCCAACATACTGAGGTTTTGACTGTAACTTATAGATCTCACTCCTAATATATCAAAGCAACCTACATCTCATGATCAGGTCCATTATTCTCTCAGGATTTAGAGTTGATGTAAATAGAAGTCGTGAGATTTATTATTCAATTGACAGTCGTTAGGAGAATAATAAATCTCATAGCAGTCCAGTTCAATATGTCTTAACTCTTAAAACATATCAACATACCAACTAGAAATCTCCATTTCCATGATCAAGACAAATCATCGTAGTTGATATGTTATAGTCTTCGCAGATGAAACGCCCAATTTCATCACCGACTACAAACTAAACTTCTGAGTTTATAAAGAACTTGCAATTTATATCTTCTGTGACTAAATCACATAAATCACATACTATGCATCTCATGGACTAAGATAATATCTCATTAGTTCATTTAGTCTCATATAATTAAACAATTTAATTATTTATGACATGTCAATAAATTGGATTTTAAAGCATAAACTCCAACACCTTTTTCACCTACACGTCACGTGCGTTTGGGGTGATATCCCTATAGGATTGGGTACGAGAGTTAGGACTTTCAAACCTTCTAGTGAAGCTTTCCAAGCAAGTGGTGAAAGCACCAATCATCTTCATCACATCCTTCATTCCAAAATCACCATCTCGACTTCTTGATTGCTCAACAGCCCAAGTCCTCTTGTCATTTCTTGGTCCTTTTGACCTTTGATCACTTGCATTAATCAATGCTCTCAGTTTGGGACAATTTGGTCTGGTGTGCCCTTGAAGACCACAATGATGACAAAAATAATTTGTTCTTGGACCTCTTTGTGATCTTAGAAGTGATTTCCTTCTAGCTTCAGGTCTGACCTCTGAGGGGTTACAGGGCTTATTCAACATCCGTTGATCAGCCACATTCTTCTTCTCTGGCTTCACATTTTCAACAGCTGGAGTTTCCATCACAGGCTCCTTTGCCTTTACAAACTTCATGTCCTTGGAGATTTTGATAGCAAAACTACTTTCTCCGGTATATCCCAAACCAGATTTGTCTGAGAAGTTTTTTTGCGAGGAGATTACATCATCTAGCTTCTTTGTGGAGACTCTTTCTATCTTGGCATTTGCTTGAATTACCTCAAGCTCAAGGAATCTCACCCTTGCATAAGCATCTGACAACTCTTCATTCAGCTTCTCTATCTCACACTTGGCCTCTTTATGTCGCACTAGAAGACTTCTATAGTCCTCCTCAGATTTCTTCATCTTTTTTACGGCTGCCTTGGCCACACGTGTATATTCTCCAGATTTCTCAAGAAGTAAGTCGTAATTCTCTTTGTTAGAAATTTAGACCCCTGTAAACTAGATTGTTTAACCTAATTAATTAACCAAGTGAATATTTAGGTTTATTATTCAGATCTAGGTTAAACACAAATAATCATAAACAATAAAGCAGCGAAAAATAAAGAACACAAAGATCTGATGACCCAGGAAAACCAAACCGGTAAAAAACCTAGGGAGGATTTAACCTAGCTATCCTCAAGGTAAAACAGCAAATCCACTAGAAAGAATTGAAGTTTACACAATAGCGACCTAGACCACTAACATCCTATTGCTACCTTGAGTAGAAAACTTACTACCACGACCCCATGATAGCTCTGAGTCCATAGACTACTTCTTTTCTTAGCCTTTACAAAACATAAACACCCACGCTTGTGACTTTGAGATCCCACTCAAAGGTTTAGCAACACAAACTCTCCTGTTTGTGACTCCAAGACCACCTTTGAAGGTTTAGATCATCAACACATTTGATGACAAAAGAAGGCGGCAACTTCAACAATACCGGATCTTGAGATTCTTCAAGGAATAATATTGGTAGAAGATATAAGAGAGCTTTTTAGGAACAAAACCCTAAATAAAAAAGAAGCACACTCTTCTCTCTCTAAAAAGCCTTGTAAAAAACGTGCTTAGGGTTTCCTTTATATAGTGGGAGAAGTAGATCTGAAATTCTAATCCTTAATGGGATTAAACTGCTGTTTGGGCCAACTTAAAATTCTGCAGATACGACTTTCGATAGGTCAAAAAGTTTTTATATTCTCCCCCTTTCAAAAACAATTTTATCTCCCCCTAAACAAGACAAACAGGATTCCCCCTAAACAAGACAAACAGGATTCCCACAATTCATCTATTTCTCCCCCTTTTTGTCACGTATTGACAAAGACAACTCAAACAAAGAGTAGAGTGACAGTAGACATGAGAGAGAAAAGAAAACTAAGGGAACATAAAATAGTTTAGCTCAATAGAAAATAGAGAGAACTTCCCTTATGAAGAGCAACAACTCCCCCTATAAACAACATAGGCCAAAAAATACTTTTCTCCCCCTATAAAAATAGGAAAAACAAAACAGGTTTTGGGAAAATTTAGGAGGAGGGGATAAATAAAAACACACAAACTAAAAAAAAAATTAATTAATTGAGGATATACATGAAGAAAAATATTTCTCTCTTTTATTAAATGCAAACTTGACACTATGTGACCCATAAACAGTTGCATGAGTAGAGAAAATATGTGCACATTGATTATTCATCATATCTCTTAAGAAAAATATTTTTTGCAATTCACACATAAAAAATAACATATACTAAAATGTACAAAGGACTCAAAAATTAATCAATCAATTTTTAGATCAAGTTGAGTACCCAATTTAGCAAAGTGTATGCATGTTATGTGTGAAAACAATGAGAGATATGACCGTAAAACTGCAAGATGGATACAGAAATCAATGCAACTCATGTGAATCCTAACCATAAATGATGCATGAAAAAAATTTTGGTCAAAACTCTAAAAATTGAAAATTTTTCAATTTCGATCGGTCGAGCATCGATCGAATATCAATCGAGTCAAACAGATTCAAACCAAAAATTTTTATCGCAATTTCAATCGGTCGAGAAACTGCTTCGATCGGTCGAAATTCTAGAAAACTCAAATTTTTGAAAAATAGAACAATTTAATGCAGTAACTCCTCAAAGCACCGTGATTCATGAATGAATGCATGAGTATGAGATTGAAAGTTTTTCAAAAACCCTTGAATTTAACCAAGATCTTTCAAAAAAAAGTTTTTCAACCAATGTGTCCTCAAAACTCAACCATTAAAACAAATTTTGCATTAAAATCAAGAAATTTTCAATCTTGGATGGCCACAACAAAATTACACACAATATCATGTACAAAATTTAGCAAAGAGTAACTTGTGTAGTGTGTGCAACTAGCAAAAGCTCGAGATGCATGTGAGGTGATATGTGAATAGTAAGCAATCACAATTTCTACATAATTCATCACATACAATTAAGAGAGACTATCACCTAAAGAGTTACATCATATAACTCTCACATCTTCTAAAATAAAAGCTTGCAATCATGTAAGTTTCTTGATTTATTTAGTCTCATAATGTACACACCAATTTTATTTAATTTGAATTCATTATAGCTCAATAATGTACACACCAATTTTAGCATTTTAACCAATGTTACACCTTATTTTCTTTTTATGCATGTGCTACATTTTCTCGAGCACAAAATCTTATGATATGCACTAAGGTGTTCATGATTGGCTCGTAAACAGTGGTGAGATGGTTATTTATGCCTTTCTCAAAAAGTTCAAGTCCAACAATCAAAGGCATGTGACTTCAAGATCAAGACAAAGTGATCAAAAACTATAAACATCTTCCCATACAACATGCACTACAAAGCTCAAACTAGTAACGTGCAATAAAGAAGCTCATTTAAGCTAAACAAGATACATAAACATGTTATGTAAAGATAATATGGCCAACCTTGATTATAAATCCAAAATATATAATACAAAACACATAAAAATCTTTTTGGTTTTAAAAAAATTTATGACCAAAACTAAAAGCACATATTATGCTAAAAGATTAAAAATACAAATGCAATGCATGACAGTGCTTAACTAAGCTATAGAGGGTACACAAACAAGAAATATCAATTTCTTAAATAACCCTTGAGTACATGTACAAACTAGTACATACTCAAAAAAAATCAAAAAAATAGCTTAGCACTTATAGAACACATTTTTTTTTTTTTTTTTTTTTTTTTTTTTTTTATGTTTCTCCACAATATCAAGCATGTTCTAAATCAAGAGAGATATCATAACTCATGTAATCCTCAAGAAAAATTAAAACAAGACACAAAATAAAATATTTTTGTCTTTTTGAAATTTTTCAATGGTTTTGGATTTTTTTTTAAATAAAAATAACCTAAAAAACAAAACAATCAAAAACACAAACAAAACATGTCCACAAATAATTGAAAGAATTAAATTAGGGACAAGTCAGCAACACTCACATTAGAGAATCTTTTCTCACCCATATAGCACGAGTTTTTGGCTTTGTAGGTGAAAATCCATGAGACGCAGAGTGTATTTGAGGGATTACACCAATCTTCTGAGAAAGACTGAAATCCTCTAATTTCCTTTCACAAGCCAACAAGCTTAAATTTTTCAAAAGCATATGAAACAATTTATTTAGACTTATGGCAGGTGAAATATCATCACATATCCTAGATTGAAACACAGCATTTTTAAATTTTAATTTATGACAATTAGGACGAATGTGACCGGAAACACCACAAAAGTGACAAACATGAACAAATTTAGGAACATCAGTATTCCTAACAACAAATCTAGTCTCAGATTTTGGTTTTTATCTCAACAAAGAACAATTTGGCATAATATGACCAACAACACCACAAAGGTAACAAGTAGGCACAAAAACAGATTTCTTATGCTCTCTAACAGTAGGTTTAGACTTAGGTGTAGAAACTTCAGCGTCTACATCAGAACTTTTACCTTTGTCTAACCTAACAAAATAAGCCTTTTCTTTATTATTCCTCTTGAAAGGAGGGATATAAACTGATGATGCCGAAAATCACCCTCAGTGAGTCGTAGGGTCTTCGCGCCCTTCAGGTGGACCTGCACGGGTAGAAAAGACCTCAAAGGGACGTACCGGTGTGGTACCGGCCAACGATCCTCCGACGGTCAAGTTAGTATCGCTTGCAACTCCAGAGTGCTAGAGTTGGGATAGGAAAACATGCGTACCTTTTTATGAGGATCGGGGGTATTTATAGCAGTGTAGGTCCACCTGAAGCGCGTGAAGACCCTACGACTCACTGAGGGTGATTTTCGGCATCATCAGTTGGCGCCGTCTGTGGGAAAAGCTGTGCATGTACTTAGGCTGTGTTCTGTGCTTTCCGGACGAAGAGTTGTATGGTACTCACGCGTTCGAAGGTTACCACCATGAACGATCAAGACAACGGACAACGCACCACGGCCCTCGAGAGACAAGTCCAGACTCTGGCGACCGCGGTGGAGCGCCTCACGAAGCGCAACAATGACTTGGAAGAACAATTATTGCGAAGGGACGCGACGGCAGGCAACCATGGAGAGAATGAGGAAGACAGTGCTCGGGAGAGAGACCATGGAGGCCCGGAAGGGAGCAACGCATTGACCCAACCTGAAGGGCAGGGGATGAACCGTCCGTCGACATCTAATAATGATCCGCCCAGCACTATCGAGGAGCTGCGGTTGATGAGGGAGCGTATGGACTTTATGATGAACGCCCTCAAGGGACGAGTGTCCAGCGACCTCGACGACCTCGTCCACCGCACAGACTCTGCCTTCACCACGCACGTCATCATGTTCCCAACGCCGCCAAAGTTCCGCATACCCCAGATAGAAAGCTACGATGGGTCTAAAGATCCACTAGACCACCTGGAGTCCTTTAAGACGCTGATGCATTTGCATGGCGTGCCGGACGAAATTATGTGCCGGGCATTCCCGGCGACGCTAAAGGGGGCGGCAAGGACTTGGTGCGGCAGGCTGATCCCCGGCTCTATCGGTACCTTCAGGGAGCTGAGTGCTCAGTTCGCTATGCACTTCATCGGAGGACATAGGTACAAGAAGTCCACCGCGTGCTTGATGAACATCAGACAGCGGGAGGACGAGACACTCAGGTCCTATATAGCCCGCTTCAACAGAGAGGCACTTTCGATCGATGGAGCGGACGATAAGATACAGGTCGCCGCATTCACTAATGGGCTGAAGGAGGGCAAATTCTTGTTCTCTCTATACAAGAACGACCCGAAGACGATGTCGGAGGTGTTTTACAGGGCAACGAAGTATATGAATGCGGAAGACGCATTACAGGCTCGGGGGGAGAGGCCTCCCAAAGGGCGGGAAAGGCACGAGGACGTCAAACAGGATAAGGGGCGAAAGAAACCTCGGACGGAGGGCCGAGACAGCAGGCGACCGCAACCCCCTGCCGGTAAGTTCACAAGCTTCACCCCGCTGACGGCCTCGGTCGACCAAGTTCTGATGGAAATCAAAGATGAAGGGTCCCTGACGTTTCCAGGAAAAATGAAGGGGAATCCTGATAGACGACCCAAAGACAAATACTGCCGTTTTCACCGAGACCACGGCCACGACACCGCCGACTGTTACGACTTGAAGCAGCAAATTGAGGCCCTGATCAGACAGGGGAAGTTGCAAAGGTTCGTCAGCCGAGAGAGGACAGAAACGCCTCGCCAGGAACCGGCCCCCCGCCGGGACAATGAGCGCCCTTGACCGCCCATAGGAGATATAAGGATGATCATCGGGAGCTCGGCGACCGTCGGATCGACGAAGAAAGCTCGGAAAGCCTATCTCAGGGCAGTACAAAACGTCCAGGCGGCGGGCGACGTTCAGAAGAAGCCGCGTGTCAGCAGCCCCACCATTGAGTTTACAGAAAAAGACGCCCAACGTCTCCATCATCCGCACGATGATGCCCTTGTCGTCAAAATCCGGCTGGGAGACTATAACACATACAGGGTCTTGATCGACAATGGTAGTTCTGCAGACATCCTCTATTACCCGGCGTTCCAACAGATGCGGATCGACAAGGAACGCCTGGTCCCCACCAACGTTCCGCTCATTGGGTTTAGAGGGACGAGAGTTCACCCCCTCGGTGCCATCACTTTACCAGTCACGATTGGAGAATATCCTCGGCAGGTCACTAGAGACGTCACCTTCCTCGTCGTCGACTGTTCGTCCGCCTACAACGCTATCATAGGGCGGCCCACCCTTAACGCTTGGAAGGCTGTGACGTCGACCTACCACCTGATGGTCAAGTTCCCCACCGAGAGCGGGGTGGGGGAGTTATGGGGAGACCAGGTCGCTGCGCGAGAGTGCTACGTAGCGATGGTAGAGGCAGACAGCCACCTGCCGGCAATGAACATAGAGCAGCGGGTGGGGGCAGAACCCGCTGAAGAGCTAGAGGAGATAGCACTCGACGAGTCCAGACCGGACAGAACCGCCAGAATCGGCGCTCTCGCCAGCCCTTCGGCTCGGCAGGAGCTCGTGACTTTCCTCCGAAAGAACCAGGATGTGTTCGCCTGGAGTCACGAAGACATGCCGGGAATCGACCCTTCAGTCATGGTGCATAAGCTGAATGTGTCACCCACTTTCCGGCCCGTCCGCCAGAAGAAGCGGGTGTTCGCCCCGGAACGGGACCGGGCGGTGGCAGAAGAAGTCGGCAAGCTACGAGAAGCGGATTTTATCCGAGAAGTGTATTACCCAGATTGGTTGGCCAACGTGGTGATGGTCAAGAAGGCTAGCGGGAAGTGGCGCATGTGCGTGGACTTCACAGACCTGAACAAGGCGTGCCCCATGGATAGTTACCCCCTCCCGCGAGTCGACACACTGGTGGATTCTACAGCCCAACACCAGCTTCTGAGCTTCATGGACGCCTTCTCAGGGTACAACCAAATCCGGATGGACGTGGCCGATCAGGAGAAGACCTCGTTTGTCACAAGCCAGGGCCTTTTCTGCTACAAGGTAATGCCATTCGGACTGAAAAATGCGGGTGCCACATATCAGAGACTCATGAATAAAATGTTCGCCGACCAGATAGGAAGGAACGTTCAAGTATACGTCGACGACATGTTGGTAAAAAGCAGAAGGAAGGAAGACCACCTGGGGGATCTAAAAGAGACATTCGACACGCTTCGCTCCTACAACATGAAGCTCAATCCGGCAAAATGTGCATTTGGAGTGGCGGCGGGAAAGTTCCTAGGCTTCATGGTGTCCCAAAGGGGTATCGAGGCCAACCCTGACAAGATTCGGGCCATAGTGGAGATGGCGCCCCCGAAGAGCACAAAGGAGGTGCAAAGCTTGAATGGGAAAGTAGCCGCCCTGAACCGGTTTGTGTCAAGGGCGACAGATAACTGCCTACCCTTTTTCCGCACACTGAAGAGGTCTTTCGAGTGGACGAGCGAGTGCCAAAGGGTGTTCGAGGAACTAAAGGCTTACCTCTCTTCACCCTCGCTACTAAGCCCCTCGCGACCAGGGGAAGAGCTCTTCCTGTACCTGGCCGTCTCCCCGGCGGCAGTCAGTGCGGCCTTGGTCAGAGAAGAAGACCGGGTCCAGAAGCCTGTGTACTACGCTAGCCGGGCGTTCCGCGGAGCGGAAGGGAGATACTCCCCTATGGAGAAGCTCGCCTTCGCCCTAATCACTGCAGCCCGCAAGCTCAAACCATATTTTCAAGCTCATACGATAGTTGTCCTAACTGACAAACCCTTGCGGCGGGCAATGCATAACCCCGAAGCGGCAGGTCGCCTGGCCTTATGGGCGATCGAGTTGACCGAGTTCGACATCAGGTACCGCCCGCGCACTGCTATGAAGGGGCAGGCTGTCGTTGACTTTATCGCCGAATTCACTAGTGGCGAGGACCAGGGGGCAGACGAGCACCATTCATGGACTTTACACTCGGACGGATCGTTGACCAGACAAGCCGGGGGGATAGGGATCGTACTTCGCTCCCCCGAGGGAGATCAGATCGAATGCATGATCCGCCTAGATTTCCCCACCACAAATAATGAGGCGGAATATGAAGCATTAATAGCTGGGATCGACCTCGCTAAAGCGGCAGGGGCCACCAAAGTGGTAGCTTACTGCGACTCCCAAGTCGTCGTTAACCAAGTAAGCGGAGAATACGAGTGTAGAGGCGACAGAATGAGAAGATATTTAGATCAAGCGAAGAGAAGAGTGGATGAGCTAAGGGCCGAAGTGATCCAAATACCCAGAGAAGAGAATGAGCAAGCCGACCGTCTTGCCAAAGCCGCTTCCTCCGAACACATGGCCCCCCCCGACAATGTGCTTTCCTTTGTGCAAATGACGCCACTAATAGAGCTTATCAGTGTGTACGAAATAGGCTCCGAAGGTGACTGGACTACGTCGCTAGTCTCTTACCTGAAGGACGGCACTTTGCCAGACGAAAAGGAAGCCGTCAGAAGGCTGAAGGTCCGAGCCGCAAGGTTCGTACTAATGGAGGGCGTCCTGTACAAGAGGGCCTTCTCTCGCCCATACTTGAGGTGTCTGAGCCCGGGAGAAGCTGACTATGTCATGAGGGAAGTCCACGAGGGAGTTTGTGGAAATCACTCGGGATCTCGATCATTGACGCATAAGTTGATTCGGACAGGGTACTACTGGCCTACCATGCAGAAAGATGCCCAAGCCTACGTCAAAGCTTGCGACAAATGCCAAAGGTTCAGCAACGTTACCCGACAGCCGCCCGCAGAGCTAACTCCCATGACAGCCCCGTGGCCTTTTGCTCAGTGGGGACTAGACATTATGGGTCCATTTCCGACGGCTATGCGGCAGCTGAAATTCGTGGTAGTAGGCATAGATTATTTCACAAAGTGGGTAGAAGCTAAGGCCCTGGCCACCATCACTGAGAAGAACGTGCGGAACTTTGTCTGGAAATCCATCATATGCAGATTCGGGATCCCTAGGGTCCTAGTCTCGGACAATGGCAAACAATTCGACAATGGCCCCTTCCGGGAGTTCTGCTCGCAACTGGGGATAAAAAACCACTACTCCTCCCCCGCCCACCCCCAAGCCAACGACCAAGTCGAAGTGACGAACCGATCCTTGCTGAAGATTATCAAGACTCGGCTCGAGGGGGCAAAGGGGATATGGCCCGAGGAGCTACCCAGCGTACTTTGGGCGTACAGGACCACGGCAAGGACCCCAACAGGAGAAACCCCATTCTGGCTAACCTACGGAAGCGAAGCAGTCATCCCGGCCGAAGTAGGACTCTCGACCTACTGGGTGAACGCTTACGACGAAGGCAGGAATGATAAGGCATTGCGCCTACGGCTGGACCTAATTGACGAAGACAGAGCAGTAGCTGAACAAAGACTCACACGCTGGAAGGACAGACACTACCCCATCCATGGAACGCCGAGCACCTACGAAAGTACTACCAATGAGAAAAGAGCGACAGCTCTTACTTGTATTTGCCCAAGTGTATCTCAAGGGCCCAATGGGCACCTTTTTTCCCTTCTTAAAATTGATGCAAGGTTCAGAAGTTTATTCAATCTCTCTTGTATTGTGCTTGGATCTTAAAACAGGAATACCAAAGCGACGTTTAAAATCTACAAGGCATAGGAGCGTCAGGCACCCAAGTTGACGGCTCAAAAGCCGACCTAAAATCTACAAGGCATAGGAGCGTCAGGCACCCAAGCTGACGGCTCAAAAGCCGACCTAAAATCTACAAGGCATAGGAGCGTCAGGCACCCAAGCTGACGGCTCAAAAGCCGACCTAAAATCTACAAGGCATAGGAGCGTCACGCACCCAAGTTGACGGCTCAAAAGCCAACCTAAAATCTACAAGGCATAAGAGCGTCCAGCGCCCAAGCTGACGGCTCAAAAGCCGACCTAAAATCTACAAGGCATAAGAGCTTCTAGCGCCCAAGCTGACGGCTCAAAAGCCAACCTAAAATCTACAAGGCATAAGAGCGTCCAGTGCCCAAGCTGACGGCTCAAAAGCCGACCTAAAATCTACAAGGCATAAGAGCGTCTAGCGCCCAAGCTGACGGCTCAAAAGCCAACCTAGAATCTACAAGGCGTAAGAGCGTCAGGCACTCAAGCTGACGGCTCAAAAGCCAACCTTAAATCTACAAGGCGTAAGAGCGTCCAGCACCCAAGCTGACGGCTCATAAGCCAATCCAAAATCTACAAGGCATGAACGCCCGTCAAGCGCCAGAATAAAAGTCCCCAAAACGACGGCGCTATCCTAAAAGAGCCTATATTCCAAATGCGAAAACAGGTCAAGCCTTCAAGCTGACGGTTCTTAAGGTGACGGCTCTAAAAGAATTCTACCCTAATTTAATAAGGCGCGAGCTCGTCATATGCAAAAATTAGCAATCACATCCTAAAATATTCTCAAGGCATGATCCAAAGCTGACAACCCCGTTGGAAGGTCGTGACGGTAAAAAAAAAAAAGAGAGAGGAAGAAAGTCATACGTAGTCAATAAAAGCAACGTATTGCAAATTATATAAATAAAATCAGTAAATTACAAAGATTTTGTTCATACAAAAACCCTCAAAATGACGGGGCACCAAGTACAAAAAGGAAAAGGAAAATTCTACAATGATCAAGCAACGGGGACATCTGGTTCAGCCTCGTCACCCTTGGGATCTTGGGCCTCGTTGGCAGGAAACTCCTCAAGACTAGAAGGATCGGTTGACGGAACCGTCGAGGCTGCAGACTTGTCCAGGGCAGGCTGGGCAAGGACGACACCGTCACCCCTAGTAGGGATCTCAGACTCGCCGAGGTCGTCATCCTCCACGAAGACGGTGTTGACCATGGGCGTCGACGGCACAGGGTCATCCAACGAAACCCGTGACAAGTCGAGGTGCGGGAAGAGAGACTTTACCTGTTTAAGGCAGTCCTCAAACCCGTCACCATAGTACACGGCACAGGAATCGATGAACGCCTGGGACGTCTTGAATTCTGCCACGGCGTCACCTTTTGCCGTCTCCACCTGCCCTAAGAGAGATGTCAGTTCTCTCTCAGCCGTCACCCTAGCTTCTCGTTCCTGCTCGGCTTGACGGGTTCCCTCCTCGAGTTTCTCTTTCAGCTCCTTGATTTCCCCATTTAGGGTGCGGGACGCGTCCTTGTACTGTTCAAGCCCGTCAGTCAGGTTGGCAATGCGCTTCTTCTGACGGGCCAGAAGCTCCTCGTTCTTAGACCCCTTGACCTGAATGACCCTCATACGGACCACGGCCTGTGACACAAAATTCCCGTCAGCATAAGAGATATAAAAAGGTGACGGCACAAACAATGAATAGAAGCATACCCTGGCAAGATCAAAAAGGCCCGAGTCTCCTAGCTCCTGCACAGACTGACTGGCGCAGGAATCAGCCTCCTCCTTCCCGAGTATGGATTCCAACTGCTCCAAGGCATACCCCTTGTGGGTAAGGATGCAGCACCCTTCCTCTGGGATGACGGGACCCCGCGCCGACATCAATCCCTTGCCGACCCCGTGCTTGGGTGACGGGAGCTTCAAGGAGTGGTCCCCAGGGGCGACCGCCACTTTCTTTGACGGGCGGTCTTCAGCCCCGTCATTCTTCCTCTTCGGCATGCCCCTTGGAATGGACGCCGACACTCCCTCGCCTTTTCCCTCCTCCTTCTTACGGGCGGCGGCAGCCCGGATTTGAGCCCTCAGCTTGGCTGACTCCATCTCTGCAAGACGAGGACACAATGTAAGAATGCAAGTGAGAGTGACAGAGAGGATGGTTCGGTCATACTTACGTTGACGGGACAAATTGTTCAAACGGCGTGCCTCTTCCGTCGGCTCGGGTCCCCCACAGTAGGCGTAGAGGGCGTCAGGCGTAATCAGGTCACGACACTTCCTCTCCTCTAAGGGAATCCCCGTCACCTTGAGAATGAAGGCTTTCTGTTCCCCTGTGATCGCCGGACGAGAAAAAGATGAAAAAGAAAAGGAGAACGAACGGGTTAGAACCTTGGCATAAGCAAACTTACATGCAAGGCTGACGATGACGACCTGATTCCCTGACGTAAGCCCAGGTGTTGTCAAAGCCTTGAGGAATTGACCCCCACTCTTCCTGACGGCATACCCAATTGGTCCCCTCTACAAAAAAGTACCTGCCCTTCCATTTCCTGTTGGAGTCGGGCATGTCTGACACTAACTTCAACTCTTTCTTCCTCGCAGAAAAATGGTAAATCCCCTTAGACAAGGCAATTTGGTGTGGATGGTAACACCAAAAGAACTCGTCAAGAGTTAGCTGACGGTGCCCGCCACTTAGACTCCCCCACAATATCTCGGAGCCGATGAACACCCTCTAGGCGTTGGGGGCAATCTGGCTGACGGATATCCCGAGATAGTTTGCCAGCTGACGGTGGAGCGCCGTCAGAGGCAACCTCAATCCTGCCGCGAACATGGCATCATACATGCCAACGTCCGCGGTCTTCCCGGAGTAACACCTCTCCTTCTCCAAGGGAAGACGGATCGGGATATCGTCCGGAATTTGGTAATGGGCCCGCAGCAAGTTGAAAACCTTGTCCGTCATTGAGGGAAGAAAGTGATTAACCGTCCATTCTTTAGGAAGGATGAACGGACGGTCATCCCCTGAGCCTCCCGACGTGCTCTCCGAATTTTCGTCTCCTGACAAGCCCTTATCACTCCCACTCTCCCTTGCGTCGTCATCTCCGCCTTTCCTTATTACTCCGTCGCCGCCCCCTCCCTCCTCGTCGCACGACTGAATCAACGATTCATCTTCTGACGACAAGGAAGAGTCACCTCCTGACTCGTGGCCCGACTGATAAACCTCGTCGTAGCCCGCCCCGTCGCGGACTGACGACTGTTCGCTTGACGTCTCCTCAGGCATCTTACTACCTACAAGCGACGGGGTCGATCTAAGAGCTTGAGTGACGGCCTTCCCAAAAACCTAAGAGCCCGGTATCTAGAACGAAGGAATTAAAAAAGAAAAGAAAGAATAGGGGGAGTAACTCACCAAGTAACGGAGGAAGTGCAAGGAAAGCTGACGGTATCAGACAGCAAGCGAGAACCAGAACGCAATTATAATCTCCTTGAGGTGACGGTTCCTCTCTCACCAGCAAAATCAGAATAAAAGAAGAGAAATGAGGGAAAACGAAGGTGTATATATAGGAAGCTTGGAGCGCGGAAGACGAAGCGACCTTCCCGTCCAGCTACATTCCAGTCCCTCTACGACACGTGTTCCGACACTAGGTCTGCTCGAGATGACTAGCCATTAATGCCTTGTCCGCCACACGCTGTACTCCCCAATCCGTCAGACTTGACCGACGGGATTAAGGAGTAGGGGGCAACTGATGTGGGTAATACCTCTTGAAGGTGCCGTCGCCCTTCGCGTGGGTGACGGCACGGCAGGGGTGACGGCGCTCCTCCATTGATCAGACCTGACCGTATCTCCAGCCGGCTCTGACGTCGTCATCTATGCGTCGACGGGGTGCACGGGTGACGGGGGAACGCTGAAAGGACTGGCATGCCTTGTCGGGCACGCCAAACGCTGAGATTGATATCTTGCACCCCACGCCATAGGGAATGGCTCCAGAGAGGAAAGGTTTCGTAAAGAACACGCATTAGGGCATGGCTCCGATCAGAGGTTATCTCCCCCGACACGCCAAAGTCCCAGCTCTACACTGCTATAAATACCCCTGATCCTCATAAAAAGGTACGCATGTTTTCCTATCCCAACTCTAGCACTCTGGAGTTGCAAGCGATACTAACTTGACCGTCGGAGGATCGTTGGCCGGTACCACACCGGTACGTCCCTTTGAGGTCTTTTCTACCCGTGCAGGTCCACCTGAAGCGCGCGAAGACCTTACGACTCACTGAGGGTGATTTTCGGCATCATCATAAACTTTTTCAGTTTTAGGCTTAAGAGAAACAAAAACACTTCTGTTATCAACAGCAAGCTTGGTAGTTGTTAAATTTTCAATTTTAGCTTTAGATTCAAATAACTCTTGTTCCAAGCTTTTCATTTTCTCATCTTTAGAGGAAATTTGATTTCTTAAAAATTCATTCTTTTTATTAGATTCATCTAATCTAACACCCAATTCCTCTTTTTCAAGATTAGCCAATTTTAACTCTTCCTTGAATTTCTTAGCAATTCTCATAGTTTTCAATAATTCCTTACGAAGAGTTTCAGAGGCATCAAAAAGATCAACAGAAACAACAGTGTCCTTTTTATTCAAATCATCACAAACATGAGCAGAAAGACACTTCAAATTATCCATGATAACAGGGATCAAGGATCAACTCTTAGATCAAAAGATCTAACACAAAAGAGCTACCCGCTCTGATACCACTTGTTAGAAATTTAGACCCCTGTAAACTAGATTGTTTAACCTAATTAATTAACTAAGTGAATGTTTAGGTTTATTATTCAGATCAAGATTAAACACAAATAATCATAAACAATAAAGCATCGGAAAATAAAGAACACAAAGATTTGGTGACTCAGGAAAACTAAATCAGTAAAAAACCTGGAGAGGATTTAACCTAGTTATCCTCAAGGTAAAACAGCAAATCCACTAGAAAGAATTGAAGTTTACACAATAGCGACTTAGACCACTAACATCCTATTGCTACCTCGAGTAAAAAACTTACTACCACGACCCCATGATAGTTCTGAGTTCACAGACTACTTCTTTCCTTAGCCTTTGCAAAACACAAACACCCACGCTTGTGACTTTGAGATCCCACTCAAAGGTTTAGCAACACAAACTCTCCTGTTTGTGACTTCAAGACCACCTTTGAAGGTTTAGATCATCAACACCGTTGATGACAAAAGAATGCGGCAACTTCAACAATACTGGATCTTGAGATTCTTCAATGAACAATATTGGTAGAAGATATAAAAGAGCTTTTTAGGAATAAAACCCTAAATACAAAAGAGGCATACTCTTCTCTCTCTAAAAAGCCTTGTAAAAAACGTGTTTAAGGTTTCCTTTATATAGTGGGAGAAGTAGATCTGAAACCCTAATCCTCAATGGGCTTGAGCTGCTGTTTGGGCCAACTTAAAATTCTACAGATACGACTTTTGATCGGTCGAGCCTGTTTCTCGATCGGTCGAACCAGACAAATTCTGAAATCTTCTTTCTGCAGCTTATTTGTTCTTGAATCTTGACTTGAATAACCTTGAGCATTGTCTAATAAAACCTATAGACTCTAAGATCTATATCTAGACAAGTTTGTGTTCACGACTTGCCAATTGTTCTAAACTTTTAGAACCTAACACTTTGGAAGACTTCTAGTACACTCATCTTCTTCACCATCTGATTCTTCAACAATTCCCATTGATTCCTCATCACTATACTCTCCAAGTTCTTGTACAAGCAAATTCAAGTCCTCCGAAGATTCAACATGAGCAATAGTCTTAAAAGCGGAATAATTCCCTTCTCCGTCATAGCTTTCCTCAGAATCAGAGTTGGATGAATTCGAATCACTAAGAGTTGTGGCATAAGCCTTACCCTTCATTTTCAAATAATTGGGACATTCTTTCTTGATATGTCCATGTCCATTGCACTCAAAACATGTGATTCTTTGAGAGGATTGAGACTCCTTCCCATCTTTCTTCTTAAAGTCCTTTTTCTTCTTTCCAAGACTTGAGAATTTTCTTTTCTCAGCAAATTTTCCATTCTTCTTGAGCTTCAAGAACTATCGAAAATTCTTCATAAGATATGCTACATCTTTATCGGCCTCATCTTCATCCAATGAATCATGAGCTTCCACCTTCTCATTAATTGTTTTAAGAGCAATTTGCTCTTCCTTTGTGATGGCAAAGACAGCTCATAGGTTTGAAGTGAGCCAATTAGTTCTTGAACTTTGATATCATCCAAGTCTTTGCTTTCTTCAATTGTAGTAACTTTTGCACGGAAGCTCTCCGGCAATGATCGAAGGATTTTCCTTACAATCTTTGAGTCCTCTATTTTCTCACTCAAGTTAAACTTGCTGATGACAACTTCATTCAGCTTGCTAGAGAAAGAGTCAAAGGACTCGTCCTCACTCATTTTGAGCTCCTCAAAGCGAGTGGTCAGCATCTGCAACTTAGTGTCTTTCACTTTCTTGGTTCCTTCATTCGTGGTCTCCAATATTTGCCATGCTTCCTTAGCAACCGAGACATAAGATTTTCTGTGAAACTCATCTAGAGACACACCACAAAAAATAGCATTCAAAACTTTACTGTTAACATTAGAAGTATCAAGGGCTGCTTTATCCCAAGTGGATTTTTCGGCCTCTGGCCTAACCCATCCAATATCAACAGCATCCCATACACTTACATCAATAGAACATAAAAATGCCCTCATCCAGACTTTCCAAAAAGCATAGTTGCTACCATCAAAATATGGTGGTGCATTTAAGGATTGAGATCGGTCCATCTTAATAAGAGGTCAAGGATCGCACTAAGGTAATTAAACCACAGCAAGTGCACCCGCTCTGATACCAATTGAAAGTTCAAATAGCAAATAAAACACTATAACGTTTAGATCCTTAAATTACAAATTATCAATTCAAGATTTATATCAAACGATGAACGTGGGAAAAATGAACAAAAGCTTAAAATCGAATTGATAAACAATCTAAGTCAAATAAAATCACATCTATAACAGAAATTAAATGACAAAGATAAAGGAAAGAGAGATGCAAACACAAGGACAACACACGATGTGTTATCGAAGAGGAAACCGAAGCCCTCGGCGTAAAACCTCTCCGCCGCCTTCCAAGCGATCAAAAGATCCACTAAAGAATGTAGTTGGGATATAAGGACAGCAATAGACCCTCCAAGCCTAATCTACCCAGTGTACCTAAGCCCTCCAAGCTTCTTGCTCTAACGAGGTTACGCCGAACCTATTTCTTCTTTAGCTTCCCGGATCCCGCTACTAGTCCATAGCATCAACCAATATGAATTGGTCCCTTCCTAACTGCTTCCCAAAGAACCAAATAACCTTCTCACAAATGTGGTTGTGGTTGGAAAAGGTCTTGGGTAATAAACCTCTCAAGGATTTAACAATGGAGAGGGTGAGAGTAGAGGAATTTGAAGAGTCACAATATAAAGATTGTGGATGAGTCAATATTATTTTTCTCTAGAGTTTTTCTCTCAAAATTCTGTCTGGAAGCTCTCTACATTTCGTGGGTATAAGGGGTATTTATACTGGGATGAGAAAGGAATACGAAGAGTCAGTTTTTCCAAAACAGAGCTGGCTGGCGGCTTGGCCTTGCGGCTTGACTGAGTCGCGTGTTCCAGCCGCGAACTAACTGAATGGCCAGACTAGACTTTTTGTCCTGTAGTGCGACAGCTGGCACGACGGTTCAGCTTCTGGCGGCTTGCCAGTCGCAAGCTAGCTGCGAGATCAAGTCAAGAATTCTTCTCTGCATCCTTCACTCGTGTGCAACATCTGGCGGCTTGCCAGTCGCGAGACACCAGCGAGATCCAATCGCGAGTCCCTGTTCTGCTGCATAGTCTTGAGCATTTCTTCACACTTTCTTACACACAACTCTTACATGATCCCCACCTAAATACAGGGTTTCTAATTGCTGAAATACAAGAAAATTGGCACGAAATAAAGCCAACAAAATGGTTGATAAATTTCAACCTTACAGCTAGAATTGCAAAAAATTTTGGAATTGTACTACAGTGTAATTCTACCTTTAGAATTGCACTGTAGCACAATTCTAAACTTAAATATTATTATTTAATTCTCTCTCTCTCTTGCCTACTTTTTATTAAACAATTCTAAATGGTTTTCTCTCTCTCTCTCTCTCTCTCTCTCTACTCTCGTCCTTCTCTCTTCAAATCCAAAACCGATAGCCACAACACCACGACGAGCCACCACTCTTGTTGCAGATCAACTTGGTTCACGGCGGCGACATGGCTTGCTTTCTCTCTCTCTGGTTGACGACAGCGACATGGATCGGTGCAGTTGTGGGTTTGGGTTTGGCGTAAATCGATGGGTGGGGTTTGCTGGTGATGGCTCTGATGAATGGGTTTTGCTAGGTGCAAACATTTTTTTTTTTTTGAATGGGTTTGCTAGTGATGGCTCCGATGGGTTTGAATGAGTTTGACAAAGGTTTGAATCGAAGCTCCGATGGCTCTAATAGTGATTTTTTTTTTAATGGTTGCTTTGTTTTTTTGACAGCGGTAACATGTATTGTTCGACAAAGGTTTAACCGTGGGTTGTTGTGTGTTTTTGTTGTTGTTGTTGTTTTTTTTTTTTTTTTTTTTTTTTTTTGGTGTTGACGGTAGATTATGGGTTGTTGGTGGTGGTGGTGTTAGATGTGTGTAATGCAGAGGTGGTAGGCTTGAGATATATTATTTTATTGTGTAGAAATATTATTTTAATGAGTAATGTTAGGTTCTAAGGAATTAGGAACTAATGTATTAGAACTTCAATTTGTAATGTTAGCAAACCATGATCAAAACAATCTTTAGTCTTGTTTTAGACTTGCTCAAAGTATGTCTTATTATGTAAAGTTGGAATCGAGTTACTGCAGAATTCACTGTGCAGATCTGTCAGGCTCGATCGATCGAGAATTAGACTCGATCGATAATCGAAAGTCGTGCAGGAGTTTTTCTGTAGAATTTTCCAACTTAGCCCTAGCCTATTTAACGTGTAGGGTTTTATGTTTTGCCCTAAGTATATAAGGGAAAACCCTAGCCACGTTTTAGTGTTCTGATTGCTGTGTTTGTGAATCTAATTGTTAGATCTAGAAGTGTTTACCTTCGCATACACTTAGGGTTTCCAAACTCTAGATTCATGTCAAGAGATTGGTAATCATACAGTTGCAGAATAAAAGAGTTTCAAGATATACAAGCAGGTGTGCTTGTGCTTTGCTGAGAATTCAAGGAAAGAAGGAGTCCGTGGTCTCAAGATATACAAGCAGGTGTGCTTGTGCTTTGCTGAGAATTCAAGGAAAGAAGGAGTCCGTGGTCTCGGAGCTGTCACGTGGTCGTGGTAGTAAGTTTCCTACAAGCAGATAGCAATAAAATGTTAGTAGTCTAAGTCTCTATTGTGTAAACTTCAATTTTTTTTATAGTGAATTCATTTTACCTTAAGGATAGCTAGGTTAAATCCTCCCCTGATTTTTACCGATTTGGTTTCTTGGGTCATTATATCATGTGTTCTTTATTATTCCGCACTTTTGCATGATATGATATATTTGTGTTAACCTAGATTTGTTTAATTTACCTAAGTTAATCACTTGGCTAATTATCTAGGTTAATCTGTTTGGGTTTAAGGGGTCTAAATTTCTAACAAGTAGAATAAGAAAATAAAAGTTGAGATGCTGAAAGTATTGTAAAATTGTATTGTATAATTGATAAAGTGACTTTTTGGGATGGTAAAATAGGATGTAATAGAATTCTCGGATGTGAATGCTCTTAGTTGAGGTGACACCATTAAACATCATTTCTTTCTCTTTCTCTTTCTCTATCTTTTTTCTTACAAAGTTTTGTGCTACCAAATTTTTTTAATAGTTGCAAATGCCACATATTATGATTGATGTACATTAAATATGATATAAGTGATATAGCCATGTGAAAGTATGATATACTACTCATAGCTTGATGTTTCAATAAATTGTAAAATAATTTTTTTTTTGAAAAAAAAGTTGTGTCCATTGTTGTTATTTTTTTTTTTTTTTGTTTCAATTTTCTTATGTGGAATTTTTTTTTATTCATTAAAATGGTAACGAGGTTTTTATTTTATTTTTTTTTTCCACAGAGATTACAATAAGATCCAAAATGAAAATTTATTGAAAAACTTAAGAATTAAATTAAAATTTTCAAAATATATCAACTAAAATAAAAACACCCAAAATATAGGAATTAAAAAAGAGTTTTTTTCTCCTAAAAGTTTGCATTATAAATTCACAAAAAAAAAAAAAAAATCATATTGTCCAATTTCTAAAAGCAACCTAACAAAGAATATAGTTAATTTCTATAACTTTGATTTTAAGATTATATCTGAACTTAAACCCAAAACAATATTGAAACGAAATGGTATCATTTGCATATTACAACACAACAACCCGAAGCTTTAATTAGCTAAGTTTTTATGGGTCTTTTGGTGGCCCGTCGGTGGTGGGGTCGATGTGTTTTAACTTGGGTGATTTGGCTAGCTACGTAGTTGGATTTTTTAATGTGTACTTGGCGTCGGTGTGATGGAAATTCAGGCATGGTTGTATCAACTATGGATTTCAGTGGACGTGAAAATAAGCCATCATCATCATGGGTGTCTCATGCTGGAGATGATAAGAGGAAGAAATTAAAGAAGAAAGGGAGAAGAACAAAGAGAAGAAAACAAATTGAACAAATACAACACAAGACATTTTATTATTATTGTCATTATTTCCCTAAAACATTTGGCCTTTTGATAAAAGCACTTCACTCACAAGATTATTTAAATTGATGGATGAAGAACCAAGTGGATCAGTTGCATCTTCGGCCAATTTTTTCCACTCCAAGGCCTTTTTCTTCATTTTTTTACCATTGTCTCCTTCCATCAACTCTCTCACTTTCTTCTCCACTTCTTCTCTCTTGACATCATTATTGATCTCCATGCCAATGCCCCATTCATTGCAAGTATATTTGCAGTTTGTTTGTTGATCTGCAATGAATGGACAACAAAGCATTAGCACTCCAGCACACAAAATTTCAATAATTGAATTCCACCCACAATGTGTTAAGAACCCTCCAACCGAAGGGTGGTTTAGCACTTCTTCTTGGGGGCACCAACTAATTATTAGAGATCTTTCTTTAGTTTCTATCTCGAATTCAAGTGGCAAAGTCCCTGATTCTCCAACAACTAAATCAGGCCTAATTACCCACAAAAATGGTTGTTTACTATTTGCAAGTCCCCAACCAAACTCAATTAACTGTAATGGTGCCATAACAGTTACGCTGCCAAAGTTCACATATAACACTGACTTAGGTTCCTTAGAATTAAGCCAATTGAGGCAATGAGTTTCTTCCTTCCATAAACAATACCCAAATGATTCCAAAGGGTCATTGGGCAATTGATTGAGTAGTGGTTGGGGAGGACCAATGGCATATACATGAGAAAACATGGTTGAGAGAGCATCCAAAACTTCTTACTCTAACACGTTGAATGTTTGAACAATAGCTTTTGAAGCTTCAAGAGCTCTCTTCGCTGTTTCGATCAAAAGATTAAGGATAATATCATTTGGGCCTATGGTTCGAACATGGCTTGGAAGATCCTTAAGACAAATGTCTCTCATACCTGGAATCCAATCTATAACAGTGTCTAGATACCCATTTGTTAAATAGCTTTCGTCTACATGATAAAGATTAAAGAATGTTTTTAGCTCAAAAATATGTGATCAATAATAATAAAATAATGCAAAAATTTTATAGGGTTTTGCATTCTTTTTTACCCATAAGTGGTATGACACCTTTGTCCTTGAGGGCAGGAAAACACCTAAAACTCATTACACTGCAAGCAGCCATAGAGAAGCACATTACAATAGGGACTTTGAGTTCCTGAGCAGCCGTAACGGTGAAGGGCATGAAACCATCTGAGATAATACAAGTCACTGGAGGAATGTTTGATGTTGCATTGTTGAGTTTTGAAAGGAGGTGAGAAAATGGAGCTAAAAAGTTTTTCATAATGGAATCACAAAGAGAATGAAGGTCTTGGGTGGCATCGGGATCCATGGGAGGAAGGCTGTCTAGAATAGTTTTGAATCGAAAGTCAGACAAGCCATCTAAGGAGTTAGGACCATTAGTTTTCAGAAAACGTTGGTGATCAAACTCAGTGTTCACAAAGGTTACGTAAAAACCTCTATGGCGGAGAAGCTTTGAAAACTTTAGCATTGCCTTTATGTGGCTTTGAGCTGGGAATGGAATACAAATTGCATGAGGCTTATCTGCTACAACTGTCTTCATATCCATTTTCTTTTCTGTTATGTGTGTGCGCATATGCATTTTTTTATATTTGTATCTAAACTGACCCAGTTTCATCTTATATACAGTAGTAAATATTGAATATTTCTGTCAACTTTTAAATTTGAATAGTGATCCACTGAACCACTTCCTTAATATAGTAGCCATTTGGGTACAATTTTGGCAACAAGCAAAGACGACCTCTGGATTTGGACCAACTATCATTCTCTTTAATGTCCTTGAAGATTAGGTGTATGGTCGAATCAAACTTTATCATGTCCAACTCAACATTATGTTAGAATCACTTTAGTTCGTAATAGGCTCTCGGTTTTAGGCCCACCTTAGTCATCTTTTTTGTTTTTTAAGAAACACACTCATATATTTTATTATTTGAAAAATATAATACATTTATTCAGTATTTCTAACCATCCCAACTAACATAAAATCTATTCCTTTCTCTTGGTTAAACACAATCAGGGACGGACCCAGGTAAGGGCCTAAGGGGGCTCGGGCCTCCCCTGGGCCCAAAAAAAAAATTTTTTTTTAATAGGTAAAATTAAAAAAAAAAAAAAAGAATTGAGCCCCCCTATTCCAGCCAGCCAGCCCAGTCAAGAGTCCTGAGCCCATGTAAGTCTAAAAAAAAAAAGTAAAAAAGAAAAAAAAAAAAAACCCCAACAAAAGAAACCAAACGGAGCAAAGCAACAAGCGAAATGAAGGAAAAAAGAAAAGAAAAGAGAGAGACCTATCGTAGACCCAATCTTGCCGCCGCTAAGGCTGCCACACGCGAGAGAAACCCATCGCAGACTTGTTCATAGACCCATCCTTGTCTCAATTGTCGGCGTTGCATACCCAAATAGGAAATGGCCATACCAGCGCCACCACTGTCGCCATGCGAGACCCATCTTGCCGCTGGTTACTCGATCTGCCCAGCCCAGCTTCACTGCTCTAGCCTTCACAGTTCATAAGTATTTAATCTATCCTTTTCCTTTCCTTCAAAACCTAATATAATATTTGTGAATCTCTGTGCTTGTGGACTTGTGGTTGTGGTGTTTGTGTTTTTACTGATGAGTGATGATCTGAGTTGGTGATTGTGAATTGAATCTGTGCTTGTGGTGTTTTTTTTTTTTTTTTTGGCTTTTTGGCTTTGTGACTCTTTGTCACTCTGTGTTTGTGACTCTCTCTTATATTATATAGATGAGAGAGAGAGAGAGAGAGAGAGAGAGAGAGAGAGAGAGAGAGAGAGAGAGAGAGAGAGAGAGAGAGAGAGAGTAGAGTTTGTACAAATTTCAGATTAGAGAAACTATTAGTGTAGTGTTTGACTGTTTGTTCTTTGTTAAGTGGTGGTTGGGCAATAATAGGGACAAGTGATAGAAAAAAAAAAATGTAAAGTTAGGAAAAGTTTTTTGGAGCTAGGGCAGAATAAAATCATAGTGTCGATAGCGGGATTGGGTGAGTTCGTGAGCGTCAGAAATATGGAGACAGGACAAAGACAAAGAAATAAATAAAGGCAAAGACCAAAGACAAAAGACAAAAAAAAAAAAAAATCATATAATATGGAAAATTGTCACACAAATTTAAGAAAATACCAGTGATTCACTTGCGTATATTGTTAACTCATAATAGTAAATTAGATAAATTTATAAATTGAAAAGAAGTGAGAAATACTAAATTTATGATTAATGCATCATGCATATTACCTAGATTCTAGTATTTGTCTTTAGCTAGTAACAACAAGCATTTGTGAGATAATATATATGATTCTTATTTTATTTGTAGATCATGAAAAATCAACTACAATGTTTGATTTTTTCAAAAGAAAAGATTCAAATTCTTCAGAAGTCAACGTAGGATTGACAACAACTAATGTTGCTATTCCAATTCCAGAAAATGTGGATGTTCCAATTTTAGAAAATATTCATTCTCTAATTCCGAAAAATGTTGATGTTCCAATAGTGTTTCGCGTCTTTTGTTTTTGTTGGTAGATGATTGTATCTTAATATATTAAGAAACGATGATTTTTAGGTATTTGTCTTGGTTGATAGTATATTAATACTATATGGATGCGTATTTGAAATTTTTTTTTTCGCTTATCTCCGGTCCCCCCAGCCTGAAATCCTGGGTCCGTCCATGATCACAATCACCACTATTATCCTTATCGTTGGGCATGGGCATGGCTGAGTCTAGCTGCCAGTGGATTGGACTTGTTTTGAGTATGTCCAATAAGATTGGGATGGTATTCGACGTTAAATGATTTACTAGAGGTTTAGCTAGCAATGGTTATCTAGCATAGGCTAAGCATGCTTTAAATTTCCTTTCTCGTGCAAGTCTCTAATAGAAAGATTGTTTGAAATTTCCTTTCGCGTGCAAGTCTCTAATAGAAAGATTGTTTGAAAATTGTGACTTGAAGTCATAATTTTAGTTCAAATTTCACGTATGTGTACTATTGTGTAAAAGAGTGTAATAAACATTGCTCTAAAAAAATATTTATTTATTTCGTATCTATATGTTTTTTTGTTTATTTATTATTTTTCGTGCGAGTGTAAGTAATATATATATATATATATATATATTAATAGGAAAAACTTAGAGAAAGTTCAATTAAAATTCAATTTTGCACTACGTGTCTAAATTTATGTGAAGATCACACTTAAGTTTTTTATTTTATTTTTAGAATGATTATCCACTTAAATTTGTGCCATGTGTCCACTTAAGTTCTTTAATTTTTGTGCCAAGTGAGTTACTGAGTGCAAAATACTAAGAATCTAATATTAATGAACTATAAAAATAAAATAAAAAATCAATTACATATGCTCAATAAAAATCACCACTGAAAGTTCAAATAGGGTGTGAAACACCTATGAACATTTAGACCCCAATTTACAAATTACCAATACAAGCTTATAATCAAACAATAAATGTGCGGAATATGAAAATAAGCTAAACCCAAATTGGTAAAGCACTCTAAATCATACTTAATCACAATCACAGCAGCAATTAAAAGGTAAAGAGTAAGAGAAGAAGGATGCAAACATAAAGATAACACGGCGATGTGTTATCGAAGAGGAAACCGAAGCACTCGGTGAAAAACCTCTCTGCCACCCTCCAAGCGGTCAATAATCCACTAGAGAATAAAGTTAGAATACATGAATAGCAGAAGACCCTCCAAGCCTAATCTACCCAGTGCACCTAAGCCCTCCAAGCTTCTTACTCCAACAGGGTTACTCCGAACTTTGTCTTCTTTAGCTTACCGGATCCTGAAATTTCCCATTGCATCAACCAAAATGAATTGGTCCCTTTTGAATTGCTTCCCAAGCACCAAAATACCTTCTCACAGAAATGGGTATGTTAAGATAAGGATTTGGCTAAATGTATCTCTCAAGGATATGTCAATGGAGAGGGTGAGAGTAGAGGAATTTGGAGAATCAAGGATGAAGATTATGGATGAGTCAATCTTGTTTTTCTTTAGGGTTTCTCTCTCAAAATTCTCTCTCGAAACTCTCTACATTTCATGGGTATAAAGGGTATTTATAGTAGGGTATATGAGGAATGCGAAAAGTCAGTTACAACTAAACAGAGCATTCTGGCGACTCGAGCTCGCGACTGGAACAAGTTGCGAGTTTGAGCCGCAAGCTAATTGCCTGGCCAGACTGGAAGTTTTGTCCTGTAGTGCAACAGCTGCCATGACCCTTCAGCTCCCCTGCATGCTACACACGTGTGCCACCTTTTGGCGACTCACCAATCGCGAGCCAATCGCAAGATCCAGTCATGAGGCTCTTCTTGAGTGCACACTCTTGAGCTTTTCTTCACACTCTCTCACACTCTACCTTTACATGATTCCCACCTAAATACAGGGTTTCTAAATACTGAATTACAAGCAAATTTGGCATGGAATAAAGCCAACAAAATGATTGAATAAATTCAATGTTACAGTCTCCCCCTTTGGCTATTCCATGACAAAACCATAAAACATACTCTAGACTTAACATGTAAGTTGGGAACAGTTGAACAAAACTCACTCACACATAACTCTAGAATCTGTGAAACTCTTGAACCATACAAACAAGTATTTCCTAAAAGCAACAACATAATACGATCATTGTAAGTAGAAATCTTGAAATGCATATGGAGCAAGCACAATGCGATCAAGCAATAAAGCATATCTTGACCAAACAAGAACAATCACTATAAATAGTGATCACAATGAACATTCACACAAGGAATGAACATCCGGACATGCAAGCGAATACGCTTAATGCAAAGTATCATTTGCATGTCCAACACTTAACCAATACAAAAACTCAAGGTAATTGTATCAAGGATATAAAATCAAACAAGGGCACAAGAGTGATGTACTAAAAGAAATGCATAACATTAACTAAAAGTACTGAGCTACAAAGCTAAGGTACAAAACAAGAATTGAGTAACATAGTTTAAATACACAACATAAAGTAGAATATAAAATAGAATATTAAACATAGGCCTTTTCTTTCTCTTGCTCTTCAAATTCAATGCTCCCCCTTTGATCAAGCTTCTTCTCCCCCTATCATCACCATCTCTCTCTCTTTGTCATGGAATAGCTAGTTCTCATTTTCTTCCAACTTTCTTTGAATTTGGTCCAATTGAGTTTGGAGAGAAGTGAAATTTGTATCACAACGAATGTTGTGATGGTGCAAGAGAGAAGCAAGTCCAGAAATCTTAGTGCTTATGTCATGGATGGATGCCATAATGTTGTCTAGCTTCTCATCGTAGGAGGATAAGCTAGAACATGAACCACTATGAGAAGCTGGAATTTCTGTCTTGATTCTCTTCCGACTATGACCAATGCTAGCGTTGAGCGTACGAATGTTGATTATACTTGGCTTCGGGTAAGGAGACTTATCTTCCGATGAATGAATGACTTTGAGTTTCAATATCCTTGAAATGAGGCAGCAAAAAGGAATGCAGGTCCTTGAGTCAGTTCTTGCAACAGTTTTACGCAAAATATGAAAGATATAAGTGCAAATGTCGATCTCTTCATTAGTATTCAAATCATGAAGAAACAAAGCTCTCCCGAGATTCATGTACCCGGTGCTAGATAGAGCATACAGATTATGGAACATGATTATTGTAAGTGTTGGAAAATCTGATTTTGTATCTCATACAAAACACACCGAAAGCAATAAACATGGATCTATTTCATTCATGATTGATAAAATGTACTATGTAAATTTCAAAATTTAAGAACGAGATAGCGTATCTTGGTGCAGTGAAATTCAAAAAAAAAAGATTAGAAGTACTTGAGAACACTTTTAATCTTCACTCCAATTCCACTTTTCGCCCAAGAAGTGTGGTCTCTCAATCAGTTTCCAAGGGAGAATATTGAGTGGCTTGACTCACACATACACACCACTTCACAATGATGTATCTTTTTCTCTTATAAAAAATTCTGTATGTTTCTCCCTTTATAACTAACTAATTATCTAATTGGGCCGGCCTATTAGGCCTTTCCAATTGGGCTTTAGTGTGCGGCTTGGAGTGAGACCAAAAGGGACCAATAAGATATTAGCTCCAATAAGCCTTGGGCTTTTCTATCAACTCTTGACAAGTTCAAAGTTACCATTAATTATATTTAATACCACTATATAAATATAATTGCACTCTAGGCCTTATTAATAAATTATATCCCAAGACATTATTATGTATGCAACCCCTTCATTAAATATTCATAGTAATACAAAGTCATGAATATAGACTGCCACTTTGAAATTACTACATCTTAATCCTTGAGTACCCAGTTTAATCCTTTAAATTATTCATCATATATTTATGAAATCCAATTTCATAAATATATACTTTAGTGTATCTTTACTAAAGTGGTTAGGCCTAACATTCTGAATAACCAAACCCATTAAACTTAACTCAAGGGAATATTTTATATCTCCGTTAAGAGATTATGAATTCCATCTTGAGAATATATGTTCCATCAACACTAAATGTGGCTACCCAACATACTGAGATTTTGATCGTGACTTTAGATCTCACTCCTGATATATCAAAGTAACCTACATCTCATGATCAGGTCCATTATTCTCTCAGGATTAAGAGTTCATGCAAATAGAAGTCGTGAGATTTATTATTCATTTTTCAGTCATTAGAAGAATAATAAATCTCACAGCGGTCTAGTTCAATATGTCTTAACTCTTAAAACATATCAACATATCAACTAGAAGTCTCCATTTCCATGATCAAGACAAATCATCTTAGTTGTCATGTTATAGTCTTCGCAGATGAAATGCCCAATTTCATCATCGATTACGAACTATAATTCTGAATTTACAAAGAACTTGTGATTTATATCTTCCATGACTAAATCACATAAATCACATACTATGCATCTCATGGACTATATGATAATGTCCACATATTCATGTTACCATTATTTTAGATAATAATAAAACAATTTTATTAATCATAACATTAAGTCATACATAATGTCATACATAGCATCATACAATCGGATTTAAGGGCACATATCCTTACAGCAAGCACCTTTAGTTCCGGAGATAGTGAGGAAACACTGATTGAGTTCCCATTTGGTGAGAATTCCAAGTTTCTTCCAAGATTGTGCCGAAGTAATCCTTATCCGGATTCAAATCATCATATAAGATAAATTAGTCAACATCGGCCGGTTTATGTGTAGGTCTGAAAAGTAGCATAAGATTTGAACTTGTTAGGGTCAAACACTCACATCAGTGATCGGTTCCTCTTTGACCTAGGAGAAAGATCATCAACTTCAATCACGGGTTCTTTCCCTTTGCTGTTGCCTCCTTTCACAGTTGATCTTTGAATAGAGACATTTTCAAACTGCATCATGTTACATCAAAGAGCAACAAAAACCACACAAGACAACAAACTCTATTAGCATTGAGTCAGTCCCAAAATAGGAATATAAAAAGAAAAAAAAAAAAAACTTAGAATCATGAGATTAAGGTCTCAATCATGTCACTAAATGTGTGTCCTATAAATAACACATTGTGCAACCACAGGCAGAGTGTAATAGCACATAACTAGCACAACCCACACAACAATCTCACCAAGGCATCAAATACCCATATTCATGTTAGGATTAGTGCCCTTAAATCCTATTGTAATATGCCATGTATGATATTATGTATATATGACATTATATATTAAATGATGTATGACTTAATATTGTGATTAATAAAGATGCTTTATTCTTATCTAAAATAATGGAAACATGAATATTTGAACATTATCATATAGTCCATAAGATGCATAGTAAGTGATTTATGTGATTTAGTCATAGAAGATATAGATCACAAGTTCTTTGTAAACTCAGAATTTTGGTTTGTAGTCGGTAATGAAATTGGCATTTAATCTGTGAAGACTATAACATATTAACTAAGATGATTTGTCTTGATCATGGAAGTGGAGACTTCTAGTTGATATGTTGATATGTTTTAAAACTTAAGACATATTGAACTGGACCGCTGTAAAATTTATTATTCTCCTAACTACTGTCAAATGAATAATAAATCTCACGACTTATATTTACATGAACTCTTAATCCTGAGAGAATAATGGACTTAATCATGAAGTGTAGGTTGCTTTGATATATCAGGAGAGAGATCTAAAGTATCGGTCAAAACCTCAGTATGTTGGGCAACCACATTTAGTGTTGATGGAACATATATTCTCAAGATGGAATTCATAATCTCTTAACGAAGATATAAAATATTCCTTTGAGATAAGTTTAATGGGTTCAATTATTCAGAGAGTTAGGCCTAACCACTTTAGTAAGACTAAAGTATATATTTATGAAATAAGATTTCATAAATGTATGATGAATAACTTTAAAAAGATTAAACTGGGTACTCAAGGATTAAGATGTAGTAATTCACAAAGTGGCAGTCTACATTCATGACTTTGTATTACTACGAATATTTTATAAAGGGGTTGCATGTGCAATAAAGTCTTAGAAAATAATTTATTGATAAGGCCTAGAGTGCAATTATATATATATATATATTGTGGTATTAAATATAATTAAAGGTAACTTTGGACTTGTCAAGAGTTGACAAAAAAGCCCAAGGCCCATTGGAGCTAAAGTCTTATTTATTCCCTTTTAGTCCCATTCCAAGCCACACACTAAAGCCCAATTCGGAAGGCCCAAAAGGCTAGCCCAATTAGATAATCAGTTATGTAGAGAGAAACATACAGAATTTTTATATGATATGAAATGGTTTTGTATGTGGGTGTAGGAAAAGACTCCTTCACATGCTATTTAGAACATATACACATAATTGATTGAGAGACCATACATCTTGGGTATCAAGTGGAATTAGAGTGAAGATTAAAAGTTTTCCCAAGTGCTTTTCATCTTTGGTTTTGAAATTAACCATACCAAGGTACACTCTCTTGATTCTATATTCTAAAACTTACATAGTGCATGTTATCAATTGCAAATGAAGTAGATCCGTTAATTTTTCGTTGCATATGTTTTGTATGCGATACAAACATGATTTTTTCAACAATTCAAACATCATATTCACAGATAACATCAAAATCACCCAATTCAATAAATTTTAGACAAGAAATGTGAAATACATTTAGAAAGAAACCGAACCCATACCTTTTCTTGAAGATTGGTAAAGAAGTGAGGAAGAATATGGAGAGTTTGTGTGTGAACACGATGATTTTGAAATAGGGAGACAATGAACAGTCACAAGATAAGAGAAAAAAAATGAAAAGTTTTTGAAAACTACCTTGAAAATAACCCTCAAAACGCAAAACACGCGTTTTTTGCGAATGTATTAAGTCACGAACAAGTTGCCAGTGCAAGTCGCCAAAAACCCGTATGACAAAATTGGAAAAATTCGTTTAAGTGTTTTTCGCGATTGGAAGTTCCACTGGCGAGAAAGTTGCGAAGGGAGTCGCGAATCATTCTGTGTAAATCTCGCGACTGGAGCTTCCACTCGCGAACCAGTTGCCAACAAGAATCACGAAAACTTCAAAACCTAGATTTTTTGAAATTTTTCTAAGTATTTTTCGCGATTGGGGATTTGACCTGCCAGGGAGTCGCTAGGAGCTTCTGAGTAAGCTCGCGATTGGGGTATGTGACTTGCTTGACCTGCGAGGCAAGTCACCAGAACAGGGCAGCATAGATTTTGAAATTTTTTGACCTTTTTCAAACCAAAATTCTTTCCAAAAAAAAAAAAAAAAATAAAACACTCAAAAATCTTTTTGTGTTTGATCAACATATAATTAAGCATGTGCAACATATTTAAACAAGTACAATTACACAAATAAATAAGGCATTCATTAAACATAGACATGTGTGATATGTGTGGGTACCAAAGATGAGATAGTCTTTAGTCTAATGTAAAGCTTTAATAATCTCAACCAAGATATACACAATTAGCATGAGTAAAAGTGACCCTATCTCAATTATTGAAATATGCTATACCTTCCACGTACACTTGATTACATAAATTTGAAAATTTTCATTTGGCTTCATACATTACATAACAATTGATCTTTACATCTCTTTTTGAATAAACACATCTCATTTTGAGATCGATGCCTAAATTTTTTGATATTTTAATTTGATGAACAAGCCTTTGGCTCTTTGGGTACCATACATTTTCATAAAAGTCACTTTCCCTTTTTCCTAGTCAAATACTAGTATGTGCGATGGCTTTTGCAGCTCATTATCTCTTTTCATTTTGAGATTTACATTTGTTAAGCTCTTTAAGCAAAAAAGAAAAAAAAAAGTGTGGGAAAATATATAGGCACAAGTTTATGCAAGTCTCAAGATCAACAAAACCATTGACTAACCATTCATAACAAGTTTGAAGATCTATTTACAACAATCACATAGATGTCAAGAGTTTCCCTACAATGATATGAGTGCATAAAAAATAAACTACGCTTGTAAATGCACAAAGCCGTTTATACAAAGGTACAAGGCAAAACATGCTTGTGACAATACACAACAATGTCAATCAAACTTTTTGAATTTTCTACTTTTTATGTGTTTTTGGTTTTTTGACACAAATGCAAGTAAAGATTGACCAAAAAAAATGTGAAAACATTCGCACAAATAGCAAACAAATAGAACATGCTATCCATATACCCAACAAAGTAGTGTGTGCCCTACAAAAGAGAAATTAAATCAAGATAAAGAGGTAAAGCATACATCACACATAAGATTCAAGGAATTGTACCAACACCGATGGTCTTACGGAATGATTCAAACTGTGGACCATCGAGAGGGTTGGTGAAGATATCCGCCTTTTGATTGTCTGTATGTTTGAATTCAAGACATACAACTTTATGTTCCACCAAATCCTGAATGAAGTAATAACGTATCTCTATGTGTTTTGACTTTGAATGTTGAACCAGATTCTTAGAGAGATTTATAGTACTGGTATTATCACAGAAAACACACATTGTATCTTGAGGAATCCCGTAGTCATGAAGTAGCTTTTTCATCCAAAGGAGTTGTGTGCAGCAACTACCAGCAACTATGTACTCTACTTCAGCCATAGATAGAGACACAGAATTTTGTTTCTTGCTAATCCAAGAGACAAGATTGTTTCCAAGATAGAAGTAGCCACCTGAATTACTCTTTCGATCATCCACACTTCCAGCCTAATCTGCATTTGAATAACCTGCAAGGCAAGCATTAGTCCTTTGAGTACCACAAGCCATAATTCGAAGTTCCATTGATATATTGTATGATTCGCTTCACCACAGTCAGGTGGGATTCCTTCGGAGCAGCTTGATATCGAGCACAAACACCTACACTAAAAACAATATCTAGTCTACTAGCCGTAAGATAGAGTAAAGTCCCAACAATACTCCTATACAAGGTTGGACTCACTTCTACTCTAGAAGAATCAACATTAAGCTTTGTGGATGAACTCATGGAAGTAGAGACATGCTTTTTGGAATCTAATCCAAACTTCTTGACAATATTTCTAGCATATTTTTCTTGTGAAATGAATATACCTTCCTTCTTTTGTTTGACTTGAAAACCCAAGAAAAATGTAAGCTTCCCCACCATACTCATCTCAAATTCTTTCTTCATCTCCTCGTAGAACTCTATAGCTCGAGCATCAATGGTAGCTCCAAATATTATGTCATCAACATATACTTGAGCCATGAGAAGGTAATCCCCATCATTCTTGACAAATAAAGTCCGGTTGGCATGCCCTCTTTGGAACTCTCAATCCAAAGAGCTTGTTTGGCATGGTAGGCGATAGGGAGAGATGATATGGGAAAGATTGGATAGGGTTGCTGAAAATTATGAGTGATTGACTAGATTTCCTACGGGTAAGGTGAAGCATCTTAATTGCTTTACATCAGATCATCGGCCAATTCTTCTATCACTAGATGGGAATGGGAAGTAGCAAAAATAGCGTCGAAAGCCCTTTCACTTCGAAGCCATGTGGATTTCGGATTCTAAATGTAAAGAGGTTATTACTAAAGCTTGGGATTGTACTCCTAAGGGTACACCTATGTTTGCTGCTACTAAGAAGCTGAAGTGATGCAAGAAACGGTTGAAGCTTGGAGCTGTGATCACTTTGGTAATGTGCAACAAAATATAAAGAAAACTAAGGATTAGCTTTGGAGGGCAGAGGAGGTTTCGGCTAGATATGGGAATGATGAGGAAGTGGCTCAATTAAAAATAGAATTGCATGCCTTATATGACAAGGAAGAGAAGATGTAGCAGCAGCAGTCCAGGGTTCAGTAGTTGAAAGGGGGTGATCAAAATACAAAGTTCTTTCATGGTTATGCAACCCAAAGGAAGAGGAAGAATTTTATACAACAGTTGCGTGATGGGAATGGAGTATGGCAAGAGAATGAGGAGGTTTTTTCGGCCCTATTGATTGATTTTTATTCTTGACTTTTCGCTTTTTCGATCCCACAAGATTTGAACCGTATTTTAGATGGAGTTGAAGCTGTGGTAATTGAGGAGATGAGAGCAGAACTTGATAGACCATTTACCAGTGAGGAGGTAGGAGAAGCAATTAGGGAGATGGCTCTGCTTAAAGCCCCTGGCCTAGATGGTATGCCACCTTTATTTTTTCAAACTTATTGGACTGATGTAGGTATGGATGTTAACTAGGCTATCTTGTCTAGTTTAAATTCAAGGTCTATCCTAAAATCTATAAATCATACCTTCATTACTTTGATTCCTAAAGCTCATAATTCGGAAGGGTATCTGATTTTAGACCTATAAGTCTTTGCAATGTGATTTACAAAATTATTAGCAAAGTGATTGCTAATCGCCTCATGCCTTTGCTTAATTCTATTATTTTAGAATTTTAGAGTGCTTTCATTGCTGATAGACTGATTACTGATAATATTCTAATAACTTTTGAATCTTTGCATCATATGAAGACTAATTGTACAGGGAAGAAAGGATTTATAGCTATGAAACTGAATATAAGCAAAGCCTATGACAGGGTGAAGTGGAGTTTTCTTGAAAAAATCCTCCTCAAATTGGGCTTTCGGGATTCATGGGTGGCTTTGATTATGGAGTGTATTACCACTGTGTCGTATTCTATACTAGTGAATGGAGAACCAAAGGGTATGATTACCCCTTCACAAGGACTAAGACAAGGGGACCCTGTTTCCCCTTATCTGTTCGTTTTTTGTGTAGAGGGGTTGAATGCTTTATTGAGAAACGCTGCAACAGGGGGAGATATACAAGGGTTCTCTATTTGTAGAAATGGGCCTAAACTAACTCATCTATTTTTTTGCAAATGATTGTCTTATCTTTTGCAGATCTACATTAACTTAGTGTAATAAAATTCAAGAGTTATTGGCTTTCTATGAGATTGCTTCAGGCCAAATGATAAATAAGGAAGAAACCAACTCTTTTCTTTAGCAAGAATAAAGATGAGCAAACATAGGAAGCTATAAAAGTGGCCCTCAATGTCTTTGCCATCCAGCATTATGAGAAGTAGTTGGGCCCGGCTTCTTTTGTTGGTTGAAACAAGACGGCGTGTTTTAGTAATATCAAAGAGAGGATATAGGCCCGTATGCAAAGTTAGAAGGAAAAGCTATTGTCATAAGCTGGACAGGAGATTATGATTATGGTAATGGCTCAATCTATCCTAGTTTACTCAATGAGCGTATTTAAGTTACCGGTTGGTCTTTGTAAAGACATTGAAGCAATGATTAGAAAATTTTGGTGGGGTCATGGGGATTTGAAGAAAATCCATTGGGTCAAATGGAGTTCTCTTTGTTCTTCAAAATCAATTGGAGTTATAGGATTTCAGGATTTCCAAAAGTTCAATAATGCTTTGTTGGCTATACAGGTTTGGCGCCTTATTCATCAAAGAGATACACTTCTTTTTAAAGTTTTTAGTGCTATGTATTTTCCAAATGATAGCATTCTTGATGCTCTAATCCATCCAAAGTGCTCTTATGCGTGGAGGAGTATTTTGCAAGATCAAGATACTATTAATATGGGCAATATGGTAGGTCAGAAGCGGACAATTGATAGATGTGTGGAAACACCAGTGGCTGCCTAAACTGAATCATAGTAAGATTATTTCTCCAAGAACCAACTCCTCAATGAACCAGGTCTGTGATTTGTTCTACACAGACACGAGGATATGGGACCTAGGTAGGCTAACGAGTTGCTTTCTCCCATGGGAAGCAGAGGTGGTGGAAAGAATTCATGTTTGTGAAGATTGGGATGAAGATATTATAATTTGGCCGTCAACTTCAGATGGGGAATATAGTGTTCGAAGTGCTTATCATATGTTAGCTGCTGAGGAAAACCTCACCATGTCGAGCTCCTCTTCTCCAGCTGATTCAGGGCTGCTTTGGAAGAAAATCCAAAAAATACAGGTCACAAGTGTTAGTTCGTTTAGACCCCTGTAAACTTAGATTGTTTAACCTAATTAATTAACCAAGTGAATACTTAGGTTTATTATTCAGATCTAGGTTAAAACAAAACAATCATATCAAGTAAGGCAGCGGAAAAATAAAGAACACAAAGATATGATGACCCAGGAAAACCAAACCGGTAAAAAACCTGGGGAGGATTTAACCTGGCTATCCTCAAGGTAAAATAGCAAATCCACTAGAAAGAACTGAAGTTTACACAATAGCGACTTAGACCACTAACATCCTATTGCTACCCAGTGTAGGAAACTTACTACCACGACCCCATGATAGCTCCGAGATCCACGGACTCCTTCTTTCTTTAATCTTTGCAAAACACAAACACCACCATTTGTGACTTTGAGACTCTACTCAAAGGTTTAGCAACACAAACTCTCCTGTTTGTGGCTCCAAGACCACCCTTGAAGGTTTAGATCATCAGCACCTTTGATGACTAGAGAAGGCAGCAACTTCAGCAATACCGGATCTTGAGATTCTTCAAGGAACAACACCGGTAGAAGTTATAAGAGAGGTTTTAGGAACAAAACCCTAAATACAAAAGAGGCACACTCTTCTCTCTCTAAATAGCCTTATAAAAAACGTGCTTAAGGTTTCCTTTATATAGTGGGAGAAGTAGATCTGAAACCCTAATCCTTAATGGGCTAGAACTGCTGTTTGGGCCAACTTAAAATTCTGCAAATACGATTCTCGATCGGTCGAGCCTATTTTTCGATCGATCGAACCAGGCAGATTCTGAAATCTTCTTTCTGCAGCTTGTATGTTCTTGTGTGCTCACGATTTGCCAATTGTTCTAAATTTTTAGAACCTAACAATCTCCCCCTTTGACAACTCATGACAAAACTTTCATACAAAATGAAATTTTAAAATACAAGAACAACTCAATACAATAAAATGTCCAAATACATCACAAATTCCAATCTAAGACTCATAACCTAGAAGTTGCCAAGAAGAGGTAGAATGTCTTGATCAGAATGCACCTATCTTTCCTGAAACACTCAACAAACACATCATCGCATGTGTGGAAAGAAAGACATATAAACAATAATATGAAACAGAAATATAAAAACAAAAATAAATTCTAACTCTTCCCCTAAGTTCGATACATCAAAAAGTTTTTATATTCTTCCCCTAAACAAAACAAATTTATCTCCCCCTAAACAACACAAACAGGATTCCCACATTTCATCTATTTCTCCCCCTTTTTGTCACGTATTGACAAATACAACTCAAACAAAGAGTAGAGTGACAGTAAACATGAGAGAAAAGAGAACCAATGGAACATAAATAGTTTAGCTCTATAGAAAATAGAGACAACTCCCCCTATGAACAACAAAAGTTAAAAACAAACTTTCTCCCCCTATAAAAATAGGAAAAACAAAACAAGTTTTGGGAAAAGTTTTGGGAAAAATTTAGGAGGTGGGGATAAATAAAAACACACAAACCTAAAAAAAAGTTGAGGATACATATGAAGAAAAATATTCTCTCTTTCAATAAATGCAAACTTAACACTATGTGACTCATAAACAGTTGCATGAGAAGAAAAAATATTTGCACATTGATTATCCATCATATCTCTTAAGAAAAATATTTTCTGTAGTTCACACATCAAGAAAAATAACATATACTAAAATGTACAAAGGACTCAAAAATTAATCAATAAATTTTTAATTCAAGTTGAGTACCCAATTTAGTAAAGTGTATGCATGGTATGTGTGAAAATAATGAGATATATGACTGCAAAATTGCAAGATGGATACAAAAACAATGCAACTCATGTGAATCCTTAATATAAATGATGCATAAAAAAAATTTGGTCAAAAACTCTAAAAACTGAAAATTTTTCAGTTTCGATCGATCGAGTATCGATCGAATACCAATCGAGTCAGACAGAATCAAACCAAAAATTTTAATCGCAATTTCAATCGGTCGAGAAACAGCTTCGATCGGTCGAAATTCTGGAAAACTCAAATTTTTGAAAAACAGAGCAATCTAATGCAGTAACACCTCAAAGCACAATATTTCATGAATGAAATGCATGAGTATGAGACTAAAAGTTTTTCAAAAACATATGAATACAACCCAGATCTTCCAAAATTAAGATTTTCAATCAATTTGTCCTTAAAAACACAAATTTTGTATCAAAATCAAGGAACATATAATCTTGGAGGGCCACAACAAAATCACACACAATAACATGTACAAAGTTTAGCAAAGAGTAACTTTGTGTAGTGTGTGCAACTAGCAGAAGCTTGAGAGACATGTGAGGTGATATGTGAATAGTACTCAATCACAAAGTTTACAAAATTCATCACATAAATTTGAAAGAGACTATTACTTAAAGAGTTACATCATATAACTCTCACATCTCCTAGAATAAAAGCTTGCAATTATGTAAATTTCTTGATTTGCCTCATAATGTACACACCAATTTTAATTGAATTGTGAAATTATTATAGCCCAATAATGTACATACCAATTTTAACAATTTAACCGAAGTTACACCTTATGTTCTTTTTGTGCATGTGCTACACTTTCTCGAGCACAAAATCTTACGATATGCACTAAGGTGTTCATGATTGGCTAGTAAACAGTGGTGAGATGGTTATTTATGCCTTTCTCAATAAGATCAAGTCCGACAGACAAAGGCATGTGACTTCAAGATCAAGACAAAGTGATCAAAAACTATAAACATCTTCCCACACAACAGGCACTACAAAGCTCAAACTAGTAAAGTGCAAAAAAAAGTAAGTTCATCTAAGCTAAACAAAGTACATAAACATGTTATGTAAAGATAAATATGGCCAACCTTAATTATAAATCCAAGATATATAATACAAAACACATAAAAATATTTTTGGTTTTAAAAAAAATTTTATGATCAAAAACAAAAAGCACACATTATGCTAAATGAACAAAAATGCAAATGCAATGCATGATAGTGCTTAACTAAGCTATAGAGGGTACACAAACAAGAAATATCAATTTCTTAATTAACCCTTGAGTACATGTACAAACTAGTACATACTCACACAAAATCAGAAAAAGCTTAGCACTTATATAATACGTACTATTCAAGTTTCTCCACAATGTCAAGCATGTTCTAAATCAAGAGAGAGATATCATAATTTATGTAATCCTCAAAACAAATAAAACAAGACACAAAATAAAATATTTTTGTCTTTTTGAAATTTTTCAATGTTTTTGGATATTTTTTTAATAAAAAACTAAAAAAACAAAATAACCAGAAACAAAAACAAAACATGTCCACAAACAATTGAAAGAATTAAAATAGGGACAAATCAGCAACACTCACCTTAGAGAATCTTTTGTCACCCATATAGCACGAGTCTTCGGCTTTGTAGGTGAAAATCCATGTGAAGTAGAGTGTGTTTGAGGGATTACACCAATCTTCTGAGAAAGACTGAAATCTTGCAAATTCCTTTCACAAGCCAACAAGCTTAAATTTTTCAAAAGCATATGAAACAATTTATTTGAACTCATGGCAGGAAAAATATCATCGCATATCCTAGATTGAAATTCAAAATGTTTAAATTTCAATTTATGACAATTATAACGAATGTGACCAACAACACCACAAAGGTGACAAGTAGGCACAAAAACAGATTTCTTATGCTCTCTAACAGTAGGTTTAGACTTAGGTTTAGAAACTTCAGCGTCTACATCAGAACTTTTACTTTTGTCTAACCTAGCAAAATAAGTCTTTTCTTTATTATTCCTCTTGAAAGGAGGGATATAAACTTTTTCAGCTTTAGGCTTAAGAGAAAGAGAAACACTTCTGTTATCATCAGCAAGCTTGGTACTAGTCAAATTTTCAATTTTAGCTTTTGATTCGGCTAACTCTTGTTCCAAGCTTTTCATCTTCCCATCTTGAGAGGAAATTTGATTTCTCAAAAATTCATTCTTTTTATTAGATTCATCTAATCTAACAATCAATTCTTCTTGTTCAAGATTAGCCAATTTTAACTCTTCCTTGAATTTCTTAGCAATTCTCATAGTTTTCAATAATTCCTTACGAAGAGTTTCACTAGCTTCAAAAAGATCAACAGAAACAACAGTGTCATTTTTATTCAAATCATCACAAACATGAGCAGAAAGACACTTCAAATTATCCATGATAACAGGGATCAAGGATCAGCTCTTAGATCAAAAGATCTAAAACAAAAGAGCTACCCGATCTGATACCACTTGTCAGTTCGTTTAGACCCCTGTAAACTTAGATTGTTTAACCTAATTAATTAACCAAGTGAATACTTAGGTTTATTATTCAAATCTAGGTTAAAACAAAACAATCATATCAAGTAAGGCAGCGGAAAAATAAAGAACACAAAGATATGATGACCTAGGAAAACCAAACCGGTAAAAAACCTGGAGAGGATTTAACCTAGCTATCCTCAAGGTAAAATAGCAAATCCACTAGAAAGAATTGAAGTTTACACAATAGCGACTTAGACCACTAACATCCTATTGCTACCCAGTGTAGGAAACTTACTACCACGATCCCATGATAGTTCCGAGATCCACGGACTCCTTCGTTCTTTAATCTTTGCAAAACACAAACACCACCATTTGTGACTTTGAGACTCCACTCAAAGGTTTAGCAACACAAACTCTCCTGTTTGTGACTCCAAGACCACCCTTGAAGGTTTAGATCATCAGCACCTTTGATGACTAGAGAAGGCAGCAACTTTAGCAATACCGGATCTTGAGATTCTTCAAGGAACAACACCGGTAGAAGTTATAAGAGAGGTTTTAGGAACAAAACCCTAAATACAAAAGAGGCACACTCTTCTCTCTCTAAATAGCCTTATAAAAAACGTGCTTAAGGTTTCCTTTATATAGTGGGAGAAGTAGATCTGAAACCCTAATCCTTAATGGGCTAGAACTGCTGTTTGGGCTAACTTAAAATTCTGCAGATACGATTCTCGATCGGTCGAGCCTATTTTTCGATCGATCGAACCAGGCAGATTCTGAAATCTTCTTTCTGCAGCTTGTATGTTCTTGTGTGCTCACGATTTGCCAATTGTTCTAAACTTTTAGAACCTAACAACAAGATTCGACACTTCCTTTGGCGTGCTGCAAAGGACTCTTTGCCTACCAAGTAGAATTTGAAGGCTCGACATGTTGATGAGGTTTGTGATGGATGTGGGGATCATATGAAATCGATCTTGCATTGCTTGTGGCTTTGTGACCAAGCTTGTTCGGGTTGGATGTCAAACATGAGGTTTAGTTTTCTGGTTCAGAAGGATTGTCGTTCCTTCTTTGAAGTTTTGGAGATTTTATTCAGTAAAGGATCGGGTTATCAAATCGCATTATTTGCGATTGTGGCTTGGTGTTTATGGCAGAGACGGAGTAGGATGCGGGAACAACTATCTTCATGGCAGCTTCATGGGATCGGAGACAGAGCAAGGGAGTTGGTGGCGAAATTTGGGTGTTAGGTTCTAAGACTTTAGGAACAAAATGTATTAGAACTTCAATTTGTAATGTGTTGGCAAATTATGATAAAAACTGAGTCTAGATTTAAGCTACTCAAAGTATGTTTAATTGTAATGTTGAAATTGAGTGATTGTAGGATTTATTGGTCTAAATCTGTAAGGCTCGATCGATCGAAAATTAGGCTCGTAGATCGAACCTCATGCAGATTAATTTTCTGCATAATTTTCCAACTCAACCCAAGCCCAGTTTAACATGTAGGGTTTTATGTTTTACTCCAAGTATAAAAGGAAAAACCCTAGCTACGTTTTAGTGGTTTTTGGTGTGCTGTGTGTTGAATCTCTTGTGAGATTTAAAGGTCTTTACCATTATACACACTTAGGGTTATCAAGATTTATGTCAAGAACTTGGTAATCGCTTCAATTGTTGCATAAAGAATTTAAAGAAGATCTGAAACCTTTGAGTGGAGTCTCAAAGTCACAAGTAGGAGAACTTATGGTTGCAGTGGATCAAGGAAAGAAATATTCTGCGGACTCAGAGCTATCAGTGGTTGTGATAGTAAGTTTTCTACATGTAGTAGCAATATGATGTTATTAGTGGTCTAAGTTTTATTGTACAAACTTTAATTATTTCATAGTGGATCTGTTTTACCTTAAGGATAGCTAGGTTAAATCCTCCCCAAGTTTTTTACCGATTTGGTTTTTCTGGGTTATCATATCGTGTATTCTTTATATTTCCGCATTATTTACATGATATGATTTGATTGTGTTAACATAGATTTGAATAATTTATCTAAGTTATCACTTGGCTAAATAAATAGGTTAAACAACTTATGTTTAAAGGGGGTCTAAAAACATACATTGGGCAATGCATAAACCGGAAAGCCGAGATACTGTTTGGTGTCCACAAGTGCGATGGGTTCCTCCACCTGAAGCAAGCTACAAAGCCAACTTTGATGCAGCTATTTTTGAAGGCTCGGGTTCTGCAGGGATTGGTGTAGTGTATCAGGATCATACGGGGAGTATTATTGCGACGTTGAGTCAAAAAATGGGCTCATGTCAATCAATTGAAATGGTTGAAGCTTTGGCAGCAAGGAGGGCAGTAATATTCACAAGGGAGCTGAGTTTGTTCAATGTGATTTTTGAGGGTGACTATCTTTGTGTTTTACAAGCTTTGAATAGTGCAGGTAGATGTCACACTATGTTTGGTCATATTATCGATGAAACTAAGAGGCTAGGAGGGTGGTTGCAACACTGTCAGTTCAAACATGTCTGACAGGAAGGAAATAGGTTAGCTCATAGCTTAGTTAGGGGAGTAGTTTTATCTGCAGACACGGATGTATGGGTAGAAGATTTGCCTGGGGATTTGGATGATGTATTTCAGTCCGATTTATCCTAATTTTTAATAATACTACGCTTACCTTTTTCTCAAAAAAAAAAAAAAAAGATCATTTAATAAAATTCATTTCTTAAATTAAAATAAAGGTGTTGAAATCGTCTTTACTATGACTGCAGATTTCAAAATTCAAATAAACAAATTTACCGTAACTTAAATCAATATCACTGGTTTCAAGGAAAAAGAAAATCTGAATTGGTCTCATTGAGATTGATTAATTTAATTCAAGATGGCTAACATTAATATATGCATAAATAAATAAGTTTATTTAAATGATTTTTTTTTTCTTATTTAAAAACTGAGAAAGCTTAATCGGCCAATCTCTACGAGGGGTCGTTATTGTGTACTCTAGTGTACTCCTTCAGTACACAATAATTTTCCCTCTATGAGATCTATTTCAATCTTTTCAAATTAAAATTTTTTTAAGTTATAATAAAGATTTAGAAATAAATAAAAAATAAAACTGGAAAAAAGCGACAGATTTTTATTAATGAAAACATCGAATATACAAGGTATAAGTTGCGTAACTTGATGGGGGATCAACCCAATTACCATGCTCTGTATCACAGATAAAAACTATAATATAGCATCTTATGATTTTAGCAAAACTAAGAAGAGGTTTCCAACCTGTGATGACTTTGCTACAATAAACAGGTGTCTTTTAGCTTTAAACCTCGTTGTATAACCTTAATGGGACTTAAGACAGTATTTTTATTTGTCCATATATACGAGCCAAGGGCACAAGAGAGAATAAAAAAAGATGGGATGAAACATTGATATTTATGCAAAAGGGTAAATTACAAACAAAACTCCTGAAAATTGGGGTATTTTGATTTTATAACTTGAAGTTTCAAAATTTTAATTTTACCCCCTAAAGTTACTTATCGTTTTGATAGTTGGCCCCTCTGTTTTTTTATTTATTTATTTTATTATTATTATTATTATTATTATTATTTATATATATATATATATATATATATTTATATATATCAATAAGAGTATCCAGACTTAATCAAATATCTGACTATTCTCTTATGTGTATAGAGTCCAAAAGTTTTAAAATCAAGATTTCATAGATATCATGTGACCTTAGAAATCATTTGGCAAGCCTCTTGGGGTTAGTTGCCTCTCTTTTATGTTGTCTGGATGTGTCTGTTAAGTAATGTATTGTTGGTCAATGAAATAATGACACGTGTATTTATAATGCTACATCATTAAATAACTTTTTAAAAAATCTTATAAAAATTAAAAAAGATACTAAAATCTAATTAAAAAATTATTTTAATTTAAACTTTTCTTCTCTTCTAAAAAAAATTAAACTTTTCTTCCACACTTTCTTGGAAATTTTCTTGCCACCCAAATAGATGACCAAATCTAACAAACCCATAAATTTTCTTTGGAAACAAACACACACGCAAAAAAGCCTAGCCAACCACATGAACCATTGTTCCAACCATCAAACCCAAACCTAAACTTCAAACAAACCTAACCACCATCTTTTTCACGCACTACTATAACAGTTTCAATAATTCCTGTTGGGTTAGAGATTGACTTCAGTTAATTAATTCAATTACCCAAATTAATTAATTAGGTCAAATTACATGCAATATCATAAAGGAACGAACAAATCACCAAATAATTTAGAGTGCAGCGGAAAGTAAATTGATATGGTGATTCGTTGACTAATGAGGAAAACCTCTCATAAAACAAAAATCTCAAGAATCACTAATCAAAGTCAATAGATTACAATTAAAAGAATCTTACCCCAAACCTGGCCTATCCTAAAGTACTAACCTACAATTAAATCCTTACGCCAATCCTCAATTGGTCTTGATTTTGTAGAAATTTCTTCCCTTTGCATGGATCTCAGTACGTGACTAACTCCCAGCATTAAAGCTTATTATTGGATGAAAAGTTCTTTAATACACTTGTAGAGAAGGAAGTAATTGGTCACAAAACCCTAAGGCGCATAAGAACGCAGTAGCTTCACAATAAGAGTATAAATTCTCTAATTAAGTCTATGTATTATGATGACTTTGAAATAAACCTTTTACATCCCCTAGAAGTTTAGTGAGTGAAACCCTATAAGTCCAAGTCATCATGCGCCGCAAAAAAGATATGAAAATTTTAGATTTGTGAAGCTCGATAGATCGAGAGGTATCGAAATTTTAGATTTGCGAAGCTCGATAGATCGAGAGGTATCGAGATTGTATCGAGGTTCTTCATTAAGTCTCGATAGAAGTATTGTATCGAGCTTGTGTCGATTCCCAACTTTTCTTACATGATTCTTTGTACAATCTTCATGTCTTCAATAATACTACTTGTTATAGCTAAGAGACATACTTCATGATATCCAAGAATCCACTTAGAACTACCCAAATACAAGTAAAGTGCATTTTATCAAAGAATATGCCAACTACATAAAAATATAACCCTAACAATCCCTAATCTATGACCATTAGGACCTCCACTTGATAAATCCACCTTCCATGCACCCTTTAGAGTCTCGTTAAGCTCAGAGCGAAGAGAGAAATTGAGAGCATAGGGTTTGGGATTTTAGAGACAATCGATTAGAGGGAGAGGCTTTGAGGTTAGGGTTTGGTTCGGAGGTTGTGGTGGTGGGCCGGTGGCAATGAGAGTTGAGAGGCGGAGCTGTAATTTGGAGATATACAATGGGTTTAAAGAGAGAACAAATCTGAGAGAGAGTGAGACCAATTTAGTTTGAGATGGTTGATGAGAACTTGCCACCAAGAGGTGGTGGCAATGAGTGGAGAGCAACAATGGGTGGTTTAGCTAGTGAGAGTCAACCATGGTTGGATCAATTTGAGAGAGAGAGAGAGAGAGAGAGAGAGAGAGAGAGAGAGAGAGAGAGAGAGAGAGAGTTTGCAAAGGCTTTTCATCTAGGAAAAAAATATATGTTCCCTATTCTTGATCTAGAGGAAAAAAGGTGAGAAAGAAAAAAAAATTATTAAATTAATTTTTGTGACCAAAAAATTTATTTTTTTAATTAAATTTTAGTATCTGTTTTAATTTTTATAATATTTTTAAAGCTATTTAATGATGTGACATTATAAACACATGTTCTATTATTTCATTGGACCAATACTACACGTGTAGCAAGTTGATGTGCCATTTAACAGACACATCAATACAAACAGTAACAGAAGGGCTAACTATCAAAATGATATGTAACTTCAGGGAGTGCAATTTAAATTTTGAAACTTTAGAATGCAAAATCAAAATACTCCCAAACTTAAGGGGTGTAGTTTGCAATTTAATTGTCCTTTGCAAAACTACCTGGTACACTATCCTGAAATTGTTACATATTGTCTAACATGTCTATACCTATAAAATTAAAATTTGGTACTTATAAGGTCAAAGGACGATTGAAGGCTAGTCGAGACCTATTAGAGTACTATTTATTATAGTGTTTTTTTAACGGATAACCTTAAAGCATACATTAATATATCATTTTAAGAAATTTTTTATTGAAAAATGAAAATGTGATTGAATTTTTTTGACAATTTTTTTAACTTTCATGAAAATTTTCCTAAAATGAATGATTAATAAATAACCAATTGGCACATAGAGCAATTTTTAAGTGCCGAATCATGGAAGAGACAAAGCTTATAGCGTCATATCAATTTATAATAAATAATTGAAATGTGTTTAAATTTCTATAAAATTTTGCTGTAGGGACAGGGGCCCAAAAAACTGTGTATTGGGCCTTGTGAGGATAAAGACCCAAAATTATGTATTGGGTCTCAAGCTTTATTTAAGGATGAGGTAAAGTCGGAGGAGAGGTAGACGAATATGTAGAATCCCAGAACGGAACTTGACGCATTTAGGATAAGTAAGGGCATTCCGAGGAGTGATCCTCGCATAACGCTAACTATGAAGATGTGTATTAGGACCGAAGGAATGAAGATCCCCAAAAATATCTAAGGAAAGGCTGCTGCCACCGCATTAAATGTGCTGCACCCACTCTTCTGACTGCATTTATGTGGAGAAGACACCTGAACAGTGTAACTTGGCCACTGCAACTCATAGAGGGTCAAAGAAGATGCATGATGGGATGTGCACTCAAGTGAAGACTTAGATAATTAACAAGTGTAGGGTGAAGATGATCTTGAAAGAACTATATAATATGAAGGAATTCTTCTTAGAAAAAAGAAAAAAAAAGGGGGGGAAAACACTAATGGCATGTTTGGTAGACTGTAATAGGCGTTGTAATGTAATAGTTATTCCTATGGTGTAGTTATTCTTTAGTTTGGTTATGTTTTTATTACAAGGAATAGTCATTCCTTATGAATAACTATTCTTCAAAATGAGGAATGACTATTCCTCTTTAAAAGGTTGTATTAGCTATTCCTTATCAAGTGCATTAATTTCAAAACTTAATATATTTCCAAATAAACAAACTTTCAATATACATCTAATAATTATAAGAATAAAAAATCATAAAAAATAATACATATCTCTCTTAAATTTAAATTTAACAATTTTTAAGGAAATATAATTGTATGAGTAAGATATTTCTTAAAATAAATGTTAAATTTCATTCTAATGTTATAACTCACAACCAAACTAATGAATAGGTTTAGTAATTACATTACAACACATTTTATTACAAGTAATAAAGATTACAATTCCTGTTGTAATCCTCATTCAGTGTACCAAACGTACCCTAAGTGTAGTTTGTATCTATAGGAAGAACAGTAAACATCAACATTGACCTTCTCGGACTCTTGCCGATGATAGTTTATTGAAGTTAAACCTTTATCCTTTTCTTCTTATGATTTTAACCCATTGTATTGATTGTCTAAATTAATCTAGCCCAGCTTTCTTTCCCCATTCTCTACAAATTCATTATTTTTGGGCCTTTTGGACAGTCTCATCAAATCTTGGGCTGGTTTGCCAAATATGTCCTTACATTTGCTATTTCAATTTTAATTATAATAATTTTACTTAGAATAAACTGTGTTAGTAATTTTAATGTGTTTATGGTGATCCACATATAGGAAACGTGTAATACAAAGATGACAATTATCAAGACTAACAAATAGATGTATAAATCCAAAGTGAACTTATTAGCCCTTAATATCCAGGGGCGGCCTTATTTGTGCTTCAGGTTTTTTTTTTTTTTTTCCAGAGAGAGAGAGAGAGAGAGAGATGCTTCAGGGTTTCAAATATACCTAGGCTGACTTGATAAAAAATAATATATAAAAAATATTTTTTTATTAGTTAGTGATTAAAAAAAAAAAAAAGTAAAGTTAGTGCATTTAATTGGTTAAATAGACGTGGATTCTAATTAACTCAATTAGTAAAGTTTTTGATGACTGAATAAAAGATTTGAAATTCAATTTCCATTTATACCAAATATTGATTGGTGTCTTAATTTGATAAAAAAAAGAGCACATAGTTTATTATTTATATATAAAAAAATCTTGAAACCGACACTATTAATATCCCTAGCCAAGTATGGGAATAGCAACCTGAGGAGACTATTAGTATCTCCTCTTTAATGTGAAAGAGAATGAACCCCCTAATAGTGAATCTCAAGGTTGATGGTTTCTCCTAATCTATGGGCTTAAAAAGAGTCACCACTTAATTAATTTAAAGCAAAGTAGTTATAGAAATCTTAAATATTACTATACTATTGAGAAAAATGAACTTTCATAACACGTAGAAGGAAACTCTATATAACTACAAGATTTTATTCCTAAATACAGTCTAAAAGAGAGAAGAAAATATATTGTTTCTACTTGAGCCATATTTTGTTTGGATAGAGGGAGAAAGGAGGGGGAGTGGAGGGGAGTAGAGTAATATTGGCTAAAAATAAGTTAATTTTGTATTAAATCTACTCTACTCTGCTCATCTTCTCTCTCTCTCAATCCAAACGGACCATAAGGACCATGGCTAGTTGCCACTTAAGCCGCCCAGTTAGTTGCCTCGGCCTTTGCTTTGAGAGGGAAGTTGCAGAGGAGGATGTAAAAAATATATGTTTGAAATTTATTCATGACCAACTGTAGAGATTTGACCGGATAGAATTCTTTTCCTTCATGAATAACTTGGTTTCCGGCAAATCAAAGCTGCTCCATAACAAATGCCCCAAATGAAAGGAGCTCTTCCTTGACAATAGAATCCTAAATATTTGCTAGTGGGAGAAGAGGAAGCTCGTGAACTGGGTTGAGCTGATGAAGTGCATTCCGTCTAGTATATACCCCTAAGGACTTTCCGCCCACATTAGATTTTCGTAATCAAACGTAACAACTAATAAACAAGAGAAGCATGAGACTTAATCATCAATGAAACATTAAGCAAATTAAACAAGAAATAAAAATAAACGATGCAACATATTTTAACATTCATGTATGTCAATGAGAATGCATATATATATATATATATATATATATGGATTTAAAAATATTGAAATATTCAGCCAAATTATCTTGAAAAATATTTTTTGGACTACACCACTAATTCTATGTGTGTAATATTCTTTTAGATTTTTTATCCTCGCTCCATGTGCAAGTTTGGAACACGCTTTGGCACCTCCATGTGCCTAGCAAAATCAAAGTATTTGGCTGGAGGGCTTGCCTTAATATTCTGCCATCGAAGGCGAACCTTGCTCGACGACAAGTGCTGCAGGAAGATAGGTGTGAAGTTTGAAAACAATACCCAGAGACAGTAGTCCATGCAATTTGGGATTGTGCTGCTGCTCAAGACGTATGGGCTGGGTCCACTACTCGGATACAGAAGTGTGGTGGTGAGTTTTGAAAGTTCAAATAGCGTATAAAACACTATGAACGTTTAGACCCCCAATTTACAAATTATCAATTCAAGCTTTAACACAAACGATAAACGTGCGGAAAATGAATTAAAGCCTAAAATAGAATTGATAAACCATTTAAGTCAAATAAAATCACATCCATAACAGAAAGTAAATGACCAAGATAAAGCGAAGAGAGATGCAAACACAAGGACAACACAAGACGTGTTATCGAAGAGAAAACCGAAGCCCTTGGCGTAAAACCTCTCCGCCGCCCTCCAAGCGGTCAAAATGATCCACTAAAGAATGTAGTTGGGATACAAGGACAACAATAGACCCTCCAAGCCTAATCTACCCAGGTACCTAAGTCCTCCAAGCTTCTTGCTCCAACGAGGTTACGCCGAATCTATTTCTTCTTTTGCTTCCCGGATCCTGCTACTAGTCCTTAGCATCTACCAATATAAATTGGCTCCTTCCTAACTGCTTTCCAAAGTACCAAAGAGCCTTCTCACAGGTATGGGTGAGGTGAGAAAAGGTTTTAGCTAAAGTACCTCTCAAGGATCTACAATGGAGAGGAAGAGAGTAGAGGAATTTGAAGAGTCACAAGGCAAAGATTGTAGATGAGTCAATCTTGTTTTTCTCTAGGGTTTCTCTCTCAAAATTCTCTCTAGAAGCCCCCTACATTTCGTGGCTATAAGGGATATATATACTGGTGGGTGTTTGGAATGTGAAGAGACATATTTTTTCATAACAGAGTTGGCTGGCGGCTTGACTGAGTCGCGAGTTCAAGCCGCGAACAAACTGAAAGGCCAGTTTGAAATTTTTGTCCTGTAGTGCAACAACTGGCACGACGGTTCAAATTCTGGCAGCTTTCCAGTCGCGAGTTCTCCTTTGCACGCTTCTCTCGTGTGCAACATCTGGCGGCTTGCTAGTCGCGAGACACCAGCGAAGTCCAGTCGCGAGTCTATGTTTTGCAGCATAGTCTTGAGCAATTCTTCACACTCTCTCACACACTACCTTTACATGATTCCCACCTAAATACAGGGTTTTTAAATGCTGAAAATACAAGCAAATTGGCACGAAATAAAGCCAACAAAATGGTTGATAAATTTCAACCTTATAATCTCTCCCTTTGGCTATTCCGTGACAAAACCCTACAACAAACTCTAGACTTAACGCATGAGTTGGGAACAGTTGAACAAAACTCACTCACACCTAACTCTAGGATCTGTGAAACTCTTGAATCATAAGTACAAGTATCTCCTGAAAAGAAACCACACAATAAGTTCATTGTATGCAGAAAAACTTGTATTGCATATGAAGCAAGCACAATGCGATCAAGCAAAATGGACTAAAGCAATAGAGTATGGCTTGACCAAAAACAAACAATCACAATAAATAGTGATCACAATGCTCATTCTCACAAGGAACGAACATCCGGACATGCAATCTAATAAGCTCAATAACAAGTATCATTTGCATGTCCAATACTTAACCAATGCAACAACACTACGTAATTGCATTAAGGATAAAAAATCCAACACAGGGCACAAGAGTGATGTACTTAAAGATAAAAGAATAACATTTAAACACAAAGAACGAAAGCCACAAGGCAAGAAGACATAGTGCTTACAAAAGCCAGGTACAAAACATAATCAAAACGCCACACAAGCAAAGGTACAAATTAAAAGGCTACAGAAGCAAAGGTACAAATTAAAAAGACATAAGCTAATAAGGAAGCAAGGTAATTTTAACATAATGACTCCCCCTTTGATGCAGCTTTTTCTCCCCCTTTCATTATACTCCCCCTTTTTGTCATGGAATAGTTAGTCCTCATTTTCTTCAAGCTTTCGCTGAATTTCATCCAATTGGGTTTGAATAGAAGTAAACTTCGTATCACAACGGATGGTATGATGATGTAGAAGGGAGGTAAGTCCTGACATCTTGTTGCTTAACTCATTGACAGAGGCAATAATGTTGTCTAGCTTCTTGTTATTTGAGGATGAGCTAGAGCGTGAGCTATGATGAGAATCTGGAGTTTCTGTTTTGATTCCTTTTCTGCTATGACCAATGCTAGCATTGAGAGTACGAATGTTGATTGGACAAGGTGTCGGGTACGGAGTCTCATTAGGCAGTGGATAAAGGCCTTTGAGTTTCAAGATTCTTGAAATGAGACAACAAAAAGGAACAAAGTTTCGGGATTCAATTCTTGCAGCAGTTTTGCACAAGATGTGAAAAATATGAGCGCAGATATTGATCTCTTCGTCTGTGATTAAATCATGAAGGAACAAGACTCTACCGAAATTCATGAACCCTGCGCTGGAGAGAGGGTAGAGATTGTGAAACATGATTATTGTTAGCACCCGTAATTCTGAAGAGAGAGAGGAGACCTTGACTGATTTTCCATTTAGGGAGAATTCCAAATTTCTTCCCAGAGTACTCCGAAGTAATTCCTCATCCGGATTCAAGGTATCATATATTGGGGGAGAAGTGAAAATTGGTCGATTGATATGAAGAATTTCAGACAGATAAGCAGGAGTTACTGAGAAACTCTTTCCTCAAACCCAGCACTTGAGTTCTCCACCTTCAACAATGGCATTCGCATAGAATTCTTTCACAAGACTCTCATTTGCATCATCAAGATTTGAGAGAAGATAGTTCCAATCTTTTGTGGCAAACCATTTAGGAATGGTTGTGTCAATTCGTGACGATTGGTCAACAGCCCTTTCAACCAGTGGTGTTGCGTCTCTGAAATAGTTCTCATGATTTTGAAAGGCAGCGAAGGATCTGAACTTGTTGGGATCATACACTCTTGATGATGATGTGCAAGTCCTTTTTGACTGAGGAGGTAGTTCATCAAGATCTATCACAGGCTCCTTTCCTTTACTCCAACCCCCTTTCATAGCTGCTTTCTTAAATGAAGACATTTTCACGCTTCATCACAATACATCACAAGATAGAAGATACCATACACAACAACAATCTGTATTAGTATCATGGCAGCCTCAAAATTAGAAGGCATAAAACCCTAAAAACATGATAAATATGACATTTTCAAGACAATGTGTATGGGTGAAATAACACACACCAAAAAACAAGCAAAGTAGGGTATATAATGATAAATAACAAGGCAAAACCAGCAAGGAATCTCACACCCAATAAGCCTAAAGATGATATACCCACAAATAAGTAATGAACAAACTAAGAGCATCAAGAACACACAATCTCAGGAGGCTATAACACAGAAAGGTAGCAATATTGAGAAAGAAGCAAAACCCATACCTTTTCAAGAAGATTGCTGAACAGAGATGATGAGATTATGTGTGTAAGCACAGTGGATTTGAAAGAGGGAAAGACAATGAAGAAGTTGAACATAAAAATCAGACAAATATCTTTTAACAAAAACACTCGATTTTCGCGACTGCAATAAGTCGCGTCAAAGTCACCAGGTCCAGCCACCAGAACACTTAAAGGAAAAATTTTGAAAAATTTTCGAAGTGTTTTTTGCGGCTGGAGGTTCCAACCGCGACTTGAGCCGCGAAACATTCTGTGTAAATATTGCAACTGTACCTTCACTCATGACAAAGTTGCTGCATTAAGACGCGAGAAGCATAAAAATCCAGATTTTTGAAAAATTTTCTAATTCTTTTTCTCGACTTGGGTATTGACCCGCCAGAGAGACGCGAAAACAATCTGTATAGAGCTCGCGACTGGAGCATGTGACTGGATAGACCCGCGAATAAGTCGCCAAAACAGGACAAAACAGTTTTTGAAATTTTTGACATTTTGCTAAAACAAAAAGACTTTTTCAAAAACACCTAAAAATACTCAAAAATCTATTTGTGCTTGACCAACAAAAATTGAGCATGTGAAACACATTTTAACAAGTACAATCACACAAATGAATAAGGCATTCATTGATCATAAGCATGTGTGATGTGTGTGGATATCAACAATGAGAAAATCCTTAGTCTAATGTGAAGTTTCAATGATCAATTCAACCAAGGCATACACAATTAGCACTAGATAATGTGATCCATCTCAATTATAGAAATATGCACATATGACCTCCCACAAGAACTTGATAACATCACATGGAAGCTTTTCATTTGGCTTCAAATACAACATTTCATTTGATCTTTTTGAAACAAAATATCTCATTTTGGAGATCGATGCTTGAAATTTTGATATTTCAACTTGATGAATAAGCCTTTGGCTTTTGGGCATCATACATTATATTTTGAATTGCTTTCCCTTTTTCCTAGTCAAATATTAGTATGTGCGACAGGCTTTTGGAGCTCAATATCTCTTTTCATTTGGAGATTTACATTTGAAGAGCTCTTTTAAGCAAAAACAAAAATGAAGAGTGGGAAGATATATAGACACAAGTCTATGCATGTCTCAAGATCAACAAAATCATTGACTAATCATTCATGACAAGTTTGAAGATCTATTTACAACAATCACATAGATTTCAAGATTTTTCCCACATTGATATGAGTGCAATGAAAACAAGCTACGCTCATGAATGCACAAAGCCATTAGTACAAAGGTACAAGGCAAAACAAGTTTATGAAAAAACTCAACAACGTTGATCAAACCTTTTAGATTTTATACTTTTTATACGTTTTGAATTTTTGACCAAAAAAAATATATCAAAAACAAATCATGTAAAGACAATTAAAGTATGATAAACAAACAAGACAGGCCATATAAATAGCCAACAAGTGAGTGTGTGCCCAATAACAAAGAAGTTAAGGTGCCATAGAGAGAGAGGACACACAACACACAAGAGAGTCAAGGAATTATACCAACTCCAATGGTCTTACAGAGAGATTCAAACCATGGACCATCGAGAGGCTTGGTGAAGATGTCTGCCTTTTGATTGTCTGTGTGTATGAACTCAAGGCACACCACTTTATCTTCTACCAGATCTCGGATGAAGTGATAACGGATCTCTATGTGTTTTGACTTCGAGTGCTGAACTAGATTCTTTGAAAGATTTATGGCACTGGTATTATCACAGAATACACACATGGTATCTTGAGGAATCCCGTAGTCATGAAGTAACTTCTTCATCCAAAGAAGTTGTGTGCAGCAACTTCCAGCAGCTATGTATTCGGCTTCAGCTGTAGAGAGAGATACGGAGTTTTGTTTCTTGCTCATCCAAGAGACCAGATTGTTACCGAGATAGAAACAGCCCCCTGAAGTACTCTTTCGATCATCTACACTGCCACACTAGTCTACATCTGAATATCCAGCAAGGCAAGCATTTGAATCTTTTGAATACCACAGCCCATAGTCCAGAGTTCCATTGACATATCGAATAATTCGCTTTACTACAGTCAAGTGGGATTCCTTTGGAGCAGCCTGATATCTAGTACAAACACCAACGCTAAATGCAATATCCGGTCTACTGGCGGTGAGATAGAATAGACTCCCAATAATACTCCTATATAAGGTTGGACTCACCTCTATTCCAGAAGAATCAAGACTCAGCTTCGTAGATGAACTTATGGGGGTGGTGGCATGCTTTTTTGATTCAAGACCAAACTTCTTAACAATGTTTATAGCATACTTTTCTTGTGAAATGAATATTCCTTCCTTCTTTTGTTTAACTTGAAGACCTAAGAAAAATGTAAGTTCCCCCACCATACTTATTTCAAACTCTTTTTTCATCTCTTCAGAGAATTCTATGGCTCGATCATCAATAGTAGCTCCAAAAACTATGTCATCAACATACACTTGAGCCACAAGAAGATAATCTTTATCATTCTTGACGAATAGAGTCCGATCAGCATATCCCCGTTTGAAACCTCTTTCCAGGAGATAATGAGTAAGACAATCATACCAAGCTCTAGGAGCTTGTTTTAGGCCATAAAGGACTTTCTTCAATCTCAACACATGATTAGGAAAGTGAGGATCCTCAAATCCTTTAGGTTGTTCAACAAACACTTCTTCATTCAGGTATCCATTTAGAAATGCACACTTTACATCCATTTGATAGAGTTTGAAATTCATAGTACAAGCAATCGACATAAGGATTCGAATAGACTCAAGCCTTGCCACTGGTGCGAAAGATTCATCAAAATCCACTCCTTCTACCTGAGTGTATCCTTGAGCCACTAACCGAGATTTATTTTGAATAATCTCTCCATCTTCATCTGTCTTGTTTTTGAAGATCCATTTAGTGCCGATAACATGAACATTTTCATGCCTGGGAGCAAGTTCCCATACATCATTTCTTATAAATTGATTCAGCTCTTCATGCATGGACTCAACCCAAATTTCATCTTGGAGAGCTTCTTCTACCTTTTTCGGCTCAAATTGGGCAAGGTAACAATGTTATGTGACATGATTGGCCAAAAGTGCATGGCCCTTTCTAAGGCGAAGACCTTCCTTTAAAGACCCAATGATGCTGCTCGCAGGATGGTTCTTAGACACTCTTGAAGATGGCTTCTTTGATAAGGATACTTCATCATTCCGAGAGATGGGAAGATGAACTTCTAGAGGAGCAAGAGGACTAGATGTCATTGATCTTGTGTTCACTCTTGAACTCTCGGGAGTTGATTCCTTTTCCGGTGTAGTTCCTTCAACTTCTATATCAAGAGCTTCAACTTCAACAGTGGAAGTTTTAGTGCTTGGCCCTTCTCCATCATCTACCATCTCTACTTTGGTTATGGCATCATCAATTTCTACGTTGATGGATTCCATTACAGTCTTAGTTCTTTTGTTGAAAACTCTATATACCCGGCTTGTAGTAGAATACCCAAGGAAAATGCCTTCATCACTTTTAGCATCAAACTTCCCAAGGTTCTCTCTGTCATTTAGAATGTAGCACTTGCTTCCAAACACTCGAAAGTACTTCACTCTAGGTTTCTTTCCTTTCCAAATTTCATAGGCTGTCTTCTTTGTTCCCACTCGGAAGAATATTCTATTACCAATGTGACATGAGGTGTTCACGGCTTTTGCCCAAAACTTTTGAAGGATTTGCTTATTTAAAAGCATGACTCTTGCCATTTCTTGAATCACCTGATTCTTTCTTTCAACCACCCCATTTTGTTGAGGGGTTTTAGGGGCTGAAAATTCCTTTTTGATGCCATTCTTTTCACAAAAGAATTCAAATCGAGAATTCTCAAACTCCTTCCCATGATCACTCCTTATCTTGACCATAGGAGCTCCTTTCTCGTTTTGTAGTCTTTTGCACAGGATCTCCGATTTCTCACATGCTTCTGATTTTTCTCTAAGAAATTCAACCCAAGTGTACCTAGAGAAATCATCAACCATGACCATAATGTACCTTTTTCCTCCTAGACTTTCAGTTCTTGTAGGTCCCATCAGATCAACATGAAGAAGTTCTAGACAATGAGAAGTAGCGATAACATTTACTTTATGATGACTAGCCTTTGTTTGCTTTCCCATTTGGCATGCACCACATATAGTCTTCTCCACCTTTCCAAACTTTGGAAGACCCTCAGCTGCTTCAAGTTTAGACACCTTGGCTACTTGTTTGCAGTTTGCATGCCCAAATTTGTGATGCCAAAGTTCCAACATGTCGACACGTGCACTTCTACACGAAATGGGTGCCGTTGGAACTACTCCATAGCAATTATCAGTAGTTCTATTTCCCTCCAAGACCTGTATCCCTTCTTCATTAATGATTAAGAACCCCTTCTTTGAGAATTGAACAAGGAAGTCCTCATCACATATTTGAGTGATGCTTAAGAGATTTGCCTTCAGTCCTTTAATGTAAAAGACATCCTTTAATAGAGGTAATCCAGGTATCTCAACAGTCCCTTTGCCGAGTACTTGAGCATGACTCTCATCACCAAAAGTCACATAGTCACCAACCTTTTCTTTAAGTGACTTAAACAGTGATTTGTCCCTTGTCATATGCCGAGAACAACCACTATCAAGATACCATAAGAATGAATTAAAAACCTTCAAAGAAGTGTGTACAAACAAGCAAGCATGAGACAAGCATTCTTGACCTTCAAACAAAAATTTATCCTCATGCTTCATGCTTTTGCTAGATTGAATTTTTCTTTTTAGATTATCAACCTTCTCACACAAAAGTCTATTTCTTCCTTTATACTTCTCAATTAAAGAGTTAGACTCACAAAGACTATTGTGTAAACATTCACTCTTAAATTCAAAATATTTCAGCAAGTGAATAAACATCCTAGCATATGTCTTTGTTTTTAATAACTCTAAGAGTTCATTGTTAGAGCACCCTTCAAACATACTCACATAGTCATTATTACAGGAACTTAAACCACACTTCAGCATAGTTAAGAACACAGCAACAACCAAAAATAGGGGTCAAGGATCGCACAAAGGTAATAAAACCACAACAACTGCACCCGCTCGAATACCAATTGAAAGTTTAAATAGCGTATAAAACACTATAAACGTTTAGACCCCCAATTTATAAATTATCAATTCAAGCTTTAACACAAACGATAAACGTGCGGAAAATGAATTAAAGCCTAAAACAGAATTGATAAACCACCTAAGTCAAATAAAATCACATCTATAACAGAAATTAAATGACAAAGTTAAAGGGAAGAGAAATGCAAATACAAGGACAACACAAGACGTGTTATCGAAGAGGAAACCGAAGCCCTCGGCGTAAAACCTCTCCGCCGCCCTCCAAGCGATCAAAATGATCCACTAAAGAATGTAGTTAGGATACAAGGACAGCAATAGACCCTCCAAGCCTAATCTACCCAGGTACCTAAGCCCTCCAAGCTTCTTGCTCCAACGAGGTTACGCCGAACCTATTTCTTCTTTAGCTTCATGGATCCCACTACTAGTCCATAGCATCTACCAATATAAATTGGCTCCTTCCTAACTGCTTCCCAAAGTACCAAAGAGCCTTCTCACAGGTATGGGTGAGGTGAGAAAAGGTTCTGGCTAAAGTACCTCTCAAGGATCTATAATGGAGAGGAAGAGAGTAGAGGAATTTGAAGAGTCACAAAGCAAAGATTATGGATGAGTCAATCTTGTTTTTCTCTAGGGTTTCTCTCTCAAAATTCTCTCTAGAAGCCCCCAATATTTCGTAGGCATAAGGGGTACATATACTGGTAGGTGTTTGGAATGCTAAGAGACAGATTTTTTCATAACAGAGTTGGCTGGCGGCTTGGCCTCATGGCTTGACTGAGTCGCGAGTTCAAGCCGCGAACTAACTGAAAGGCCAATCTGGAATTTTTGTCCTGTAGTGCAACAGCTGGCACGACGGTTCAAATTCTGAAAGCTTTCCAGTCGTGAGCCACCCGCGAGATCCAGTCGCGAGTTCTCCTCTGCACGCTTCTCTCGTGTGCAACATCTGGCAGCTTGCTAGTCGTGAGACACCAGCGAAGTCCAGTCGCGAGTCCCTGTTCTGCAGCACAGTCTTGAGCAATTCTTCACACTCTCTCACACACTACACTTACATAATCCCCACCTAAATATAGGGTTTCTAAATACTAAAAATACAAGCAAATTGGCACGGAATAAAGCCAACAAAATGGTTGATAAATTTAAACCTTACAAGTTTGATGATTTTATGCAACTTTTTCAAGCTATGATGGCCAAACTATCAGTTGACGAGCTTGAGACTTTTTTAGTCCAAAGCTGGCTGATCTGGCACCGTAGGAACTCACTCTTATATGGGGGTTGCTTGCAACATCCTGTGCAGTTAAGTAAGAGAGCCACAGATTATCTAAAGGAATACTGAGATGCTCAGTGTCTACTGGAAGTTGGTTCGGCCTTTACTGATTTTCTGCTGCAGAATTGGAAGCCTCCAACAGGTCACCTGTATAAGCTGAATTTTGATGCTGCTATCTTCGCTAATGGTTTAGGGGTTGGTGCGGTGATTCGTAATGCTGTTGGGGAGGTTATGGCAGTCTTATCGGCGAGGGGGGAAGCTATGACTGACAGTGAGAAAGCGGAAACACTGGCTTGCCGGAAAGCTATGGAATTCGCTATTGATGCAGGTTTCACAAAACTAATTGTAGAAGGGGACAACTCGGTGTTATGTCCTCTGTTTCGTCCTCAAATCCAAACTGGTCATGCTTGGGGGTGATTTATGATAATATTAGATGCTTAGCAGCGGGTCTTCATTATGTGTCTTTTAATTGTATTCGGCGTAGTGCCAATTCGGTAGCCCATTCCCTAGCTCGATATGCTAATGTTCTTGATGAGGAAGTTGTGTGGTTGGAAGATTCTCCGCCACCAGCCCATGATGCCTTGTATTTTGATTCTTTTTTTTTTAAATGAATGAAATTTGTTGGGTTTTCAAAAAAAAAAAAAGATTTTTTATCCTCGCTCTTTTCTATGTCCGCCTGACGCACATCATATACATGAGGTTGCTTTTCTCCATTCTCCATAAAAGTAGGGTCGTTTTAGTAAAATCATCTCAACCTTAATGGGTGCATTAGATCCTTTCATTAAAGTATCATATAAATATATATATATATATATATATTGTTAAGAAATCATCATGTTTGTATTGCATATAAAACATACGCAGCGAAAAATAAACGGATCTACTTCATTCGCAATTGATAACATGCACTATGTGAGTTTCAGAATATAAGAACAAGAGAGTGTACCTTGATGCGGTGAAATTCAAAACCGAATGAAGAATTACTCGGGAAGACTTTCAATTTTCACTCCAATTCCACTTGATACCCAAAATGTGTGGTCTTTCAATCAGTTCTATGTTTTCTAGAGAGAATATATGAAAGAGTGTCTCTCTTCCTTATATTATTATTCTCATTATTCATTAAACATACAAACCATTTTATTCTATATAAAATTCTGTATGTTTCTCTCCAAATAACTGATTATCTAATTGGGCTAGCCTTTTGGGCCTTCCCAATTGGGCTTTAGTATGTGGCTGGGAGTGGGACAAAAAGGGAACAAATAAGACACTAGCTCCAATGGGCCTCGGGCTTTTCTGTCAACTCTTGACAAGTCTAAAGTTACCATTAATTATATTTAATACCACTATATAAATATAATTGCACTCTAGGCCTCATTAATGAATTATATCCCAAGACTTTATTATACATGCAACCCCTTCATAAAATATTCGTAGTAATACAAAGTCATGAATATCGACTGCCACTTTGTAAATTACTACATCTTAATCCTTGAGTACCTGGTTTAATCCTTTTGAGTTATTCACCATATATTTATAAAATCCAATTTCATAAATATATACTTTAGTCTTACTAAAGTGGTTAGGCCTAACTCTCTGAATAACTGTACCCATTAAACTTATCTCAAGGGAATATTTTATATCTCCGTTAAGAGACTATGAATTCCATCTTGAGAATATATGTTCCATCAAAACTAAATGTGGCTGCCCAACATTCTAAGGTTTTGATCGTTACTTTAGATCTCACTCCTGATATATCAAAGCAACCTACATTTCATGATCAGATCCATTATTCTCTCAGGATTAAGAGTTCATGTGAATACAAGTCGTGAGATTTATTATTCAATTGACAGTCGTTAGGAGAATAATAAATCTCACAGTGGTCCAGTTCAATATGTCTTAACTCTTAAAACATATCAACATATTAACTAGAAGTCACCACTTCCATGATCAAGACAAATCATCGTAGTTAATATGTTATAGTCTTCGCAGATGAAGTGCCCAATTTCATCACCGACTACGAACCAAAATTCTGAGTTTACAAAGAACTTGTGATCTATATCTTCTGTGACTAAATCACATAAATCACATACTATGCATCTTATGGACTATTTGATAATGTCTGAATATTCATGTTACCATTATTTTAGATAAGAATAAAACAACTTTATTAAACACATTATTGAGTCATACATGATTTCTCACATAATGTCATACATAATATCATACATAGCATCATACAATAGGATTTAAGGGCACATATCTTAACAATTTCCCACTTGCCCTAAAGACTATTGTGCACTAATCTAACTCCCATTCCCTCCAAATGTGACTCGAAGGTCCTTTGAGGCAAGACTTTGGTAAAGGGATTTGCTAGATTATTTGCACTTTCAATCTTTGCTACCACCACATTTCCACGAGCAACAATATCTCGAATGATGTGGTACTTTCTCTCAATGTGCTTTCCTTTCTTGTGATTCCTTGGATCTTTGGATTGTGCAACTGCTCCACTATTGTCACAAAACAATGTGATAGGAACTTGCTCCATTCTCATTACACCAAGATCAGAAAGGAATTTCTTGAGCCAAACAGCTTCCTTTGTCACCTCACAAGCAGCAACATATTCAGCTTCCATGGTGGAGTCCGCAATACAAGATTGCTTAACACTCCTCCAACTTATGGCTCCACCTCCTAAGGTGAATACACATCCTGACGTGGACTTTCTGAAATCTAGATCTGATTGAAAGTCTGAATCTGTATAGCCAATGGGAATCAAATCCTCACAACGGTAAACAAGCATATAATCTCTCGTTCTCCGTAGATACTTGAGAATATGCTTTACAGCTTGCCAATGTTGTAGTCCTGGATTTGATTGATATTGGCTGACCATGCCAACTGAAAAACAGATATTCGGTCTAGTACAAAACATGGCATACATGAGACTTCCTACTGCAGAAGTATGAGGAACTTGTCTCATCATATCTTCTTCCTCTTGAGTCTTAGGCCTTTGGTCATCAGATAGAGGAACCCCATGTCTGAAAGGAAGTAATCCTTTCTTGGAGTTTTGCATGCTAAACCGTTCTAGAACTTTATCTATATATCCAGCTTGTGATAAGCCTAACATCTTATTCTTACGATCTCGCCAAAGCTTGATCCCTAGAATAAAGTTAGCCTCACCCAAGTCCTTCATATCAAATTGGCTTGACAACCAAACCTTTACTGATAACATTACACCTACATCATTTCCAATGAGTAGAATATCATCAACATAAAGCACTAGGAACATTACTACTTTGTCTTGATGTCTTTTGTACACACATGGTTCATCAAGATTTTGTTCAAAACCAAATGATTTGATTGCTTGATCAAATCTGATGTTCCATGACCTAGATGCTTGCTTAAGTCCATAAATGGACCTATTCAACTTGCATACCATATGCTCTTGGTTCTTTGCTATGAAACCTTCTGGTTGCTTCATATAGATTTCCTCTTCAAGATTGCCATTAAGAAATGCAGTCTTGACATCTATTTGCCAAATCTCATAATCATAATGAGCAGCAATGGATAAGAGAATTCTGATAGATTTAAGCATTGCTACTGGTGAAAAGGTTTCCTCATAATCAATACCTTCTTTTTGAGTATACCCTTTTGCCACTAGACTTGCTTTAAAGGTTTCAACCTTTCCATCTATTCCTCTCTTCCTCTTGTAAACCCATTTGCAACCAACAGGTTTAATGCCGTTAGGCGCCTTTACAAGATCCCAAACTTGATTGGAATACATGGAATCTAATTCTGATTTCATAGCTTGGACCCAATGATGTGCATTTATATCATTCATTGCTTCTTCATAAGTGTAAGGATCAGTTTCGGCCTCCTCTGAGATAGCCTCATAAGTCTCTCCAAGACCTATGAATCTTATAGGTGGCCTAACATTCCTCCCACTACGACGAGGCAACTATGTACTAGACATCTCATGAGTAGTATCTTATGGGGTATCCAATACAGCCACATCAGCCCTAGTTTCAACCATTGGTTGTTCAATTACAAGTTCATTCATTTCAGCCAAGACAACTCTACTTCTAGGGGTAAAATTATTCACATAATCATCTTCCAAAAATTTGGCATGAGTGCTAACAAACACTTTGTTATCCTTATAATTATAGAATAAATAACTCTTGGTTTCCTTTGTATACCCTAAAAACATGCATACTTCCGTTTTAACTTCCAACTTATCAGACTTCCCTTTCAACACATGTACTGGACATCCCCAAATGTGGATATATTTCATATTAGGCTTGCGCCCACTCCACAATTCCATAGGTGTGTTGGGAACAGATTTTGATAAAACTAAATTCAAAATATGCATTGCAGTGTTTAGTGCATATCCCCAAAAGGAAACTGGTAAAGTTGAGTAACTCATCATGGACCTAACCATTTCTAAAAGAGTCCTATTCCTTCTTTCTGCTACACCATTTTGTTGGGGAGTTCCAGGTGCAGTCAATTGGGATACAATCCCATTTTGAGTTAAGTAATCCTTGAAATCCCCAAGAAGGTATTCGCCACCACGATCAGATCGAATGGCTTTTATGTGTTTACCCAATTGATTCTCAACTTCAGCTCTAAACTCTTTGAATTTTTCAAAAGTTTCGGACTTCTGTCTCATTAGGTACACATAACCAAATCTAGAGTAATCATCGGTAAAAGTGATGAAGTACTCATAACCTCCTTTTGCTTAGGTTGACATAGGACCACAAACATCCGTATGAACTAATTCTAGCAACTCTTAGGCTCTTCTACCTTTTGCATTAAAAGGTCGTTTGGTCATTTTGCCTTCCAAACAAGATTCACAAACTGGAAATTCATCAAAGTCCAATGGCTCTAAGAGACCATCTTTGATCAGTCTTTGAATTCTATTTGGATTAATATGACTCAAACGCAAGTGCCAAAGATATGCATCATTAGTAGAAGGAAACTTTCTCTTTAATGATTTTACATGAGAGTTATTATCTAATTCAGAATTACATAATTCATGCTTATCAAGAGTTAAAATATAAAGACCATCCACAATATTGCCAGAACAGATAAATGTTTTACCCTTCTTTATTACAACATTTTCTTTAAGGATAACACAATATCCACTTTTACCTAAATAAGTTGCAAAAATTAAATTCCTACGAACATTAGGTACATATAGACAGTCATTTAATATTAAAACTCTTGATTCAAAACATAAATTAAACACTCCAATAGCTACAACTGGAATCCTACTCCCATCAGCCAAGGTCAGAAACAACTCTCCTTCTTTAAGTCTTTTGGTCTCCTGGAACCCCTGCAAAGAATTGTAGATATGATTAATACAACCTGAATCCACACACCAGGAATCCGTGGGATTTTGTACCAAACATATTTCAAGAAGGAATGAAATTTTCATACCCTTATTGGCAGCCTTGAACTTTGGACAATTCCTCTTCCAATGTCCTTTCTCACCACAATGGAAACATTTTCCTTTCAGCTTCTTTCCTTTGTCGGCAACCCCTAAGACAATTTGTTTATCCTCCTGCTTAGTGAAGTCCTTCTTCTTCTTCTTCTTACCCTTGCCTTTCGACTTAGGTTAAGAAGTAGAAGCTTCACCCACATTGGCTTCAACATTAGAAGTACCAAGGATGCCTTCCGCTGCTACCAACTCATTCATTAATTCAGACAAAGAATAAATCTTTTTGTTCATGTTATAATTAAGTCTGAATTCCTTGAATGACTCCGGTAGTGACTGGAGTATCATATCCACTTGGGATTCTCCATCAATGTCGGCACCTAAAACTTCCAATGTATTCAGATTAGAGATCATTGTAAGGCAATGTTCTCGCACTGAACTACCTTCAGCCATTTTGGTATTATAAATTTGCCTCATGATGTCTTGCCTTGCAGAACGGCCTTGCTCACCAAACATCTCCTTCAGACTTAGCATAATGTCCGAAGCAAGTTCTACATCCTGCATTTGATGCTGTAGAACATTTGAGATGGACGCTAGGATGTAGCACTTGGCCATTTCATTAGATTTCTGCCAACGATCATATCGTTGTTTTTTCTCAGGAGGAGCATCTAATGAAGGAAAGCTAGGACATGGTTGAGTAAGCACATATTTGTGCTCTTCAGCTATGAGAACTATGTCCAAGTTTCTTTTCCAGTCAACATAATTGGTTCCAGTCAGTTTGCTTTGATTAAGAATGCTAACAAGTGGGCTAAATGAAGCCATGTTCAAATCTGAAATAATAAACATGAATATAATAAGTAAACTGGACATTATCAATTTAGCATATAAGCATATAATATAGAACCTTAATAAAACCATAAAATAATATATGCAACGACAACCCAATCTATGTCTATAATTCCTTGGTAGCAAGTTTATTATAAACACATCAATCAGTTGAGAACTATTCTCATTATTAGTGCCATCATGATAACTCTAATCAAACACTAATAATATGCCGTATTATCTTTAGCCTCTAAGTAATAATGACATAGCTCCTTTGGGAGGTTAACATTAAACTTAGTCTAGTGTACACCATTATCTAGAATCATGTGTAGCCACATTTCATCTTCCTTTATGGTGTTTAAACTTGTAGTACCATAGAACAAAACACTCTCCTTTGGGATTACGAGGCATATACGCCAAGATGAAGTGCTTGTCTACACTACTTTAAACGGGTAAGTTCAATCCTGTAGTACTATGAAGTAAACACCATCCTTTGGGATCGCGAGGCATATATGCCAACACGAGGTGCTTGTCTCACACTACTATGAACCGATAATGGAGGCCGTGAGATCCAACCCTTGTATCTCTCTCCCACTAGATGTTTTAAATTAAAGGTTTTTATCTTTAAACATGCATAAACTAATTATACACAGCCTTGCACTTTATACTAAGCACTTTATACACAAAATTGAATCACACACTTTTTAAGTTTAAAAACACTTAGAAAAAATTCAGATTTTCTTTCTTTCGATCGATCGAATGTGCCCCTCGATCGGTCGAAAAAATTAAACAATTCGAACTTAACCTTCTGACTTGTTCGATTGATGCTCGATCGCTTCTCAATCGATCGAAAAGAAAATTTGATCGATCGACTAGCAATCGAATATCAATCGATTCAAAAGGATTGGTCTCTGTTTTACTCGATCGATCGAAAGTAAATTTCAATCGATTGAAACTCGTAAAACTCGAATTTCCGGAAATTCTTCTAAGGCAGTTTTCAACGGTTTTGCATGAATAAACAACCATCATACGAAAATGATAGACAGAGATTGATATCAAAACTGAAATCTATTGATACTATAGCCTTAAAGATCAATTTAACATTCTTAAATTCATAGTTAAACAACATCATAACATCAATATCAGTTTTTACCAAATCATAGTTTCAACAACCATGCAGAAAATTAAATGTATAATCCTCTATCAACTTGAAACTATTATCTCTAATTCCAAAACCCACAAAACATGTTATACTGATTCGAAATGAAGACCGCTCTGATACTAATGTTAGGAAATCATCATGCTTGTATTGCATACAAAACATACGCAGCGGAAAATAAACGGATCTACTTCATTCGCAATTGATAACATGCACTATGTGAGTTTCAGAATATAAGAACAAGAGAGTGTACCTTGATGCGGTGAAATTCAAAACCAAATGAAGAATTACTCGGGAAGACTTTCAATTTTCACTCCAATTCCACTTGATGCCCAAGATGTGTGGTCTCTCAATCAGTTCTATGTTTTCTAGATAGAATATATGAAAGAGTGTCTCTCTTCCTTATATTATTATTCTCATTATTCATTAAACATACAAACCATTTTATTCTATATAAAATTCTGTATGTTTCTCTCCAAATAACTGATTATCTAATTGGGCTAGCCTTTTGGGCCTTCCCAATTGGGCTTTAGTGTGCGGTTTAGAGTGGGACAAAAAGGGAACAAATAAGACACTAGCTCCAATGGGCCTCGGGCTTTTCTGTCAACTCTTGACAAGTCTAAAGTTACCATTAATTATATTTAATATCACTATATAAATATAATTGCACTCTAGGCCTCATTAATGAATTATATCCCAAGACTTTATTATACATGCAACCCCTTCATAAAATATTCGTAGTAATACAAAGTCATGAATATCGACTGCCACTTTGTAAATTACTACAACTTAATCCTTGAGTACCCGGTTTAATCCTTTTGAGTTATTCACCATATATTTATAAAATCCAATTTCATAAATATATACTTTAGTCTTACTAAAGTGGTTAGGCCTAACTCTCTGAATAACTGTACCCATTAAACTTATCTCAAGGGAATATTTTATATCTCCGTTAAGAGACTATGAATTCCATCTTGAGAATATATGTTCCATCAACACTAAATGTGGCTGCCCAACATACTGAAGTTTTGATCGTTACTTTAGATCTCACTCCTGATATATCAAAGCAATCTACATTTCATGATCAGGTCCATTATTCTCACAAGATTAAGAGTTCATGTGAATACAAGTCGTGAGATTTATTATTCAATTGACAGTCATTAGAAGAATAATAAATCTCACAGCGGTCCAGTTCAATATGTCTTAACTCTTAAAACATATCAACATATTAACTAGAAGTCACCACTTCCATGATCAAGACAAATCATCGTAGTTAATATGTTATAGTCTTCGCAGATGAAATGCCCAATTTCATCACCGACTACGAACCAAAATTCTGAGTTTACAAAGAACTTGTGATTTATATCTTCTGTAACTAAATCACATACTATGCATCTCATGGACTATTTGATAATGTCCGAATATTCATGTTACCATTATTTTAGATAAGAATAAAACAACTTTATTAAACACAATATTGAGTCATACATGATTTCTCACATAATGTTATACATAATATCATACACAGCATCATACAATAGGATTTAAGGGCACATATCCTAACATATATATATATATATATGGACCATGAAGGAAGTCAATACTACAGCGAAACAAGTTAATTTTATGTAATTTTATATATAGGTATATAGATATAGATATTTATTTATTTATATCTTCATTAGTCAAAACCTATAGATTTAAAAAAAAAAATTAAATTATAAGTCCACATCTCATTTGATATGCTAATTTCGAGCGAAATTGTCAGCACATAGTAAACATTAAACTATGGGCGACTTTATGCATACACTTTGGGGAACTTAATTGGAAGGGATTTAGGAGTTCATATCTATCACAATGTGCTACTGAACAAAAACTTTTGGTCCTCTTATAGAATCCTTTTTTGCTAGTTTCCTATATATACCTCTAGTAACTTCCATGTACATTTTAATTTGAACACGTTCAACAATTTTGATGACTTCAAGCCATATTGGTGGTTGTTCATGGTATTACATTTCTATGATATACTAGAGAGTAGAATCTAAATCCAATTAAGTGATTAACTTCTTTCAAATGAAAGTAAAAATATGCTTAGATGTTCTCTGTGACTTCCTGTGGTTTCTGATTTTGGGCGTTTGTAATTTATCATATATTTCATAACAACGTAGCTTAAGGTCATTTTTTTTTTATTTTCTTCTGCATTAAAATGAGATCAACTTCCTATTAGTTTTTGGAACCTTCAAGGCACATGAGTAAACAATACTAATTGTAAATAATATTGTGTGTGCCTAAATTTATTGTTAATAAAATTAGAATATATTGATGTACTTAATAATAATAATAATAATAATATATATATATATATATATATATATAAAAAGTAATTTCAAATTGTTTGCATGCTAGTCAGATGGGAAGGAAAATAATTTAATATAAGAATAAAATACACTACACTCTTCTAGTAGAGTAGAATAGAGTAAATTTAGCATAAAATCAGCTTATTTTTAGCCAACTCTACTCTACTCTTCTCCACTTCCCCTCCTTCCCCCTTTCATCCAAACAGGCCACAAGTTGTTTGCATGTTTGACACATGGCAGCGGTAGTGTAAATAAAAAAGAAAGCTTTTGTCGAAAAAGTGGGAGGATGGAAAATAGTGAGAGGATAGAACAATTTTTAATTTTCCTCAATTTTGTTTGGTTGGGTGTGAAAAATTAGAGGGATGAAAAAAGTGAGTTTATATAAATTTACGCATATATCCTTATTAAAAATTGATGCCTAATTAAAATAAAAAAGTGATAAACAACCAAAAAAAATCAATCACCTAAATTTATTAAAAAATAAAAATCATGTCCATAAAAAAAAATCACATCTAAACCAAAAAAAAAAAAAAAAAAAAAAAAAGAAGAAGAAGAAGAAGAAGAGGCAGGCAACGCCTGCCTAGTAAATCAAAAGAAAAAAGAAGAATAGAAAAAAGAAGAAGAGGCAGGCAATGTCCAAGAGGAATAAGAAAAAAAAAAAAGGTGTGAAGAAAAAGAACATGGATGAAGCACATGTCCAATTGCACATGGGCATTTTCATCCAAAAATAATATTCAATTTCTCCCTTCATTTTTCCCTTTAATCACATCTAAACCAAAAAAAAAAAGAAGAAGAAGAAGAGGCAGGCAACGCCTGGCTAGTAAATCAAAAGAAAAAAGAAGAAGAGGCAGGCAATGTCTAGGAGGAGTAAGAAAAAAAAAAAAAAGGTGTGAAGAAAAACAACGTGGATGAAGCACATGTGCAATTGCACATTGGCATTTTCGTCCAAAAATGATGTCCAATTTCTCCCTTCATTTTTCTCTTCATTTTAGAGAGAACTTTTTGGTGGACCTAGGGAGATATACTTGGGTCTCACCATTTATTTTCCTTCCTCCCCACCCAACCAAACATAATAAAAAAAGTTTTCCTTCCTATTTTCTCTCCAAAGTTTTCTATCCACCCTATTTTACCTCCAAACAAACGCACCATAAGGATATAAGTATAGTGAAGAATTGTAACTTATATGGGAAGAAAGGAAAAACTATGGGCACATGCACATCATACATGTGAGGTTGCTTTTCTCCAAGAAAAACGAGAGCTAACTAAGTTTAAGGACTAAGTTGTGTTTAAGAAACATATTGGTCGGTTTTGAAATGTTATTAATGTGATTGACATTAACCCAAATTTCCGAGCAGTTTAATAAAGTTACCCTTTTTATATAAATATGAATAACTCTTAAAGGATTCGCATCAATCTCTCCAGAATTTTAGCTAAACTAATTTCAAAAGCTCCTCTTTTAACTATTTTAACAAGTAGACACAATAAACACCATACCACCGACCACAACAAACAAAATCACAATCCTAGGCAACTCATACAATCAACCCCATCGGCCACAACCAAATATCACCACCAACCATAGGCAAAACCATTCGCATTGCCAAAGCCAAACCTTTCAGCTACCAAACTCAATCACTGGCCAAACCCATTCGCACCACCAACCCCACTGGCCACCACCAAATATCACCACCAATCACAGAGACACCCATTCGCACCACCAAAGCCAAACCCTTCAACCACCAAACCCAATCACCAGCCAAATCCATTTGCACCACTAACCCTACTGGCCAAACCCGCTTACACCTTTGAACCCACCAATCACCGACCAAACCCACTTGCACCACCAAACCCACCAACCAACGGCCAAAACCATAAAGTTAAGACCCAAAAATACAAAGAAATTTCACAACAAACCCACCATCCTAAACCCATAAACCAAACTAATAACAAATCCCAATTTCTTTTCAAACTCGAAATTGGTAGTGGAGAACCTAAGATTCGACACTGTTTGTAGTGGTGGTGGCCAACAGAAATAAACTGAGGCTGTGGTTTTGGCCTTGGATGCTTCACAATGAAAAAAAAAAAAAAAAAAAAAAAAAAAAAAAAAAAAAAAAGAGAAAGAGAGAGAGAGAGATAAAACCAATGGTTCACAATGTTGAACTCCGAAGATGGTTAACAGTGGTTTGAGGAAGGAGTAGCACGGCTTAAAGTTTGTCCATGGAGGTCCAAGCCATGAGAGAGACAGAAAGAGCAGAAAGCATGAGGGATGAGTAATTCTTAGGTGCTCTCGGAGCACGGAGAATGGTGCTTCTTCCTCTCACATTCATGGTAGAGTCTACTCATTAAATTCATGGCGGGTTCCACCATGAATGTGAGAGAAAGGAACACCATTTCTTCGTAGTCTGAGAATACCTAAGAATTTTCCATGAGAGAGAAAGCAGTGGCCAGTGACTGAAAGAAAGAGTCAGAGTTAGGTTGCTTCTTCTTCTTTTCTTTTTTTCTTTTTTTTTTCTTTTAATATTCTAGCAAGACCAAGGCATCGCCAGCTCTGGCAAGTGTCTCTCCAAATGTTAAAATTTTGGGACAAAATATTGAGACTGATGCATGAGGTTTTTATTTTTATTTTTTTATATAGTTTTTAGCTATATATTTGGTTAAATATTAAAATAACTACACTGATGTGAATGCTCTTAGTAGTAATTACATATGAGTTTTACTAAGTAAACTATTTTAGAAATTTTTTCATGGGAAAAAAAAAAACTTTTGTCAACAAATGTATGTTATAAGGATACATTAAGTATAGTCAAGAATTGTAACTTATATGGGAAGAAAGGAAAAACGATGGGCACATGCACATCATAAACATGAGGTTGCTTTTCTCCCAAAAATGCAGGAGCTGATGGAGTTTAGAGACTAAGTTGAGTTTAGGAATCAAGTTGGTCAACTTCGAAATGTCTTTAATTTAAGGCGAAAAACCCATTTTCGTCCCTACATTTTCACACGATTCCCACTTTGATCCCTAACTTTTTTTTTTCCACCGCTTTTACTCCATATCCTGGAAAATGCGTCTCGTTTTTGTTCCTGCTGTTACATTAGAGTGCACTGTTGGCACACTAAAAGCTGACGTGGCCATTAAAATACAAATAAAAATGTTATTTGGCATTAAAAAAATGCAACATCAGAATCTAAATTTAAAAAATTTATTTATTAATTTTAACTAAATAAAAAAAAATCAAAACAGAAATAAAAATCAAAATTCACATGAATTAAGATTTAAAAGTATCTTGAACAAGAATACTAAGAACATAAACCCAGACTATCTCAAAATTGAAAATGAAAAACCACAAATTGCATAAAAACCACCGCCACTACCACAAAATATCTACCAAACATCCACCAAAACTTCTGCCAAACTCCACAGATTGCACAATTTCTCCAACCCACTCAAATTCTTCACACGAACTCAATCCTCATCAAAATCAAATCTCAAAAACCCAGTAAGCCCCATTTAATGAGAAACCCATAAACCAAAATCAAACCCCAAAAACCCATCAAACCCTCATCAAAATCAAATCTCAAATACCCATTAAACCCATTCAATGAGAATCCCATAAACCAAAATCAAACCCCAAAACCCATGAAATCCCCAATCAATAAAAAAGCCCAGAAACCAACCCACAACAATGAGCTTCAGCCATGGTCGAGCAGCAGTTTTTGGCGACAGAGCTTCAACTATGCTCTCCGCACTCACATTCTTTCTCTGCTGCCACCGTGCAAAGCACCCACGCGAGTCCCAAGCTCAAAAGCTTGTTGGAGGAAGTTCTAGAGATAACAACAACTCTGTCCCACCCTCGAATTTTCTGTACATTGGAATCGTGGAGCCGAGCCAGCAAAGAGGTTCAATCACTGATAGGAGAAGATGAGAAAAAAATGGAGCTAATAGGTCTCGTTATCATAAGCTGAATTCGAATAAGAGATCTGATCTGTATCAGCCTAGTCAAAGATCTGATCTAATCTGGGTTTTAATTTTTTGAGTTATTCGTGATTTTTGGTTTTCAATTTTGAGTTAGTCTGGGTTTTTGTTCTTGTTCAAGATAATTTTCGATCTTAATTCATGTGAATTTTTTTTATTTAGTTAAAATTAATAAATTAATTTTTTAAATTTAGATGCTGATGTGGCATTTTTTTAATGCCAAATAACATTTTTTATTAGTATTTTAATGGCCACATCAGCTTTTAGTGTGTCAATAGTACACTCTGTTTGTCACGTGTGCATTTTCCGTCTCTGATGTAACGGTAGGGACAAAAACGAGACGCATTTTCCAGGATTGGGAGTAAAAGCGGTGGAAAAAAAAAAGTTTGGGACCTAAGTAGGAATCGCGTGAAAATGTAGGGACGAAAATGATTTTTTCGCCTTAATTTAATTGACATTAACTCACACTTTAAAGTAGCTTAATAAAATTTACAATTTTTTTATACACTAGGAAAAGCCCTAGTGTTAATTAAATATTGTTTTTACTAACGGATGTTCTTAGGGCATATAACGATAAACTATTTTAGAAAGCTGTTTATTGAAAAATAAAAAAGTGACTAGTTTCTTTGATAGATTTTTCAACTTCCCATAAAAAATTCTAAAAAATTGATAATGAATGTACAACTTAGGAGCATACATTAACTAGACAAATTAAATATAATATATATTATAATAATTATTTTTTTGATGTTAACATTATAATTATAGCTGGCCGGGATCACAGAACTATAAATATAATATAATATAATTATTATTAGATAGGCTTAAAAAATGTTAAATTTGTCCCTTTCTCATGAAGTGGGTCACATTATAATAAGATACAATCAAAGTGCCCACGCACATACAGCACAAGTAGCAGAAAGGAGTTCCTCTCAAAAAAATAAAAAAAATAAAAAAAAAAAGTAGAAAGGAAGAAATGGATTCTGAGAAGTTTGCAGCTGAAAAGCCCCATGCCATTTGTATTCCATATCCAATTCAAAGCCACATAAAGGCAATGCTAAACTTTTCAAAGCTTCTCCACCATAAAGGTTTTCACATAACCTTTGTGTTAAAATTGAAGAAGGAAATTTCCGTGGCAATTGCAAGGTAAAGAACAGAGTAACAGGAAGCATCAAGGTAGTCCACGTGTCAAAGAAAGAAGAAAAGGGAAGTTGGAAACAGCTGTCAAGCAATGAAGAAGCCAAGTGTCAAAATCTGATTTGTTGTATTGATAAATCTGTTAGTTAGTTAGGCGGGGAAAAGTTAGTCTCTGTTTTGTGTATACATAAAGAGTAGTTGCTAAATATTTGTAACCACTCTTACACATCTGAATAATAATTTCAGTTTCTTCAACTCCTTTTTCTCTGTTTTTACTAATGTTATGAATATCGTTCCAGATCCCATTTCAGTTTGTTTATTAGAACGGAATATTTTGATACTGGTTAATACCGGTGTACTATTTTGGAAGTACCATCATAATATATATATATATATATATTTACCATTTTGATATATATATTTTTGGTCAAACCTATAAAAATTACCATGAATCTTAAAGTTATAAGCCCATATTTAATATTAATAATAATTGTTATAATAACTAACAAGCTTTTTAAAATATGATAACAATAATATTTACTAGACCCAAAAAAAAGAAATATCACAGAGGATGGAAAAGACACAAAGCTTGCAACCGATTAACTCTCCTTTCGAATTGTATTATTATAATGCTAGTCACATGGAGTGGTTCACAAAACTAAAAAATTGGAACAGAACTGCCAAAATATAAAGCTCAATGAAAAAAAGTGGAGGGTAACTGAGTAAATAAATGGGCGGACAACTAAGAAAATGTACAAAGAAAAGAAGAAAACGGAGAGGACGAAGTGCAAAAGAAAAGAAGAACGGAAGAAGGCCAAGTTGCTGAGGTTACTGACGAAGTGAGATGAACTGCGATGGGTGGCTCTATCCAGGTAATAGCTATTAAAACTTGAAAAGGTAAAATTTTTCTACATTTATCAGTAGATTTAGTACCGGCCGAAATATGTCTACTAGTCGAAATTCACCGAAACAGGCTGAAATGGCCAGAATGGACCGAAATTTGGTCTAGGGTGGAACAAGAGGGTGATTTGTAACGGTTTAAGGATTGGTACGGAATTTTTTGGCCGTTTAGGCCAGAATGGAATAGTATTAATAACAATGGTTTTTACATGGTATCAGAGCAAGTTTTTCTATTTTGAGAATTTTCTTTCGTTTTCTTAGTACCCAAATAGAGTTTAGTTTTCGTTTTCATTCTTATTCATGGCTTCCGATTCCACAACTAATACTCAATCTCAAACTGCGCACTCAGTGCCTTCTTCAAGTGCAGCAATGGCAGATGAATCTATGAATAATCCTTTCTTTCTTCCAGCGAATGAGAATCTTGGTCTTATTCTTACTTCGCAACCTCTCATTGGTCCAGAGAATTACATGAGTTGGGCAAGATCTGTGTTTTTGGCCTTGAGTTCTAGAAACAAGTTTAATTCCTGGGCCTGATTCATCTTTTCCATTATATAATTCTTGGAGTAGGTGCAGTACTACAATGCTTTCTTGGTTAACAAATTCAGTTAGCCTGGATTTGAAGGAAAGTGTTATGTACATCAACAATGCAAAAGATCTGTGGATTGATGTTAAGGACAGGCTGTCTTAGGGCAACACTCCAAGGCTTTTTGAGCTTGGGAAGGAGATATCACATCTTTCACAAGGATCACTATCGGTGAGTTCTTATTTCACAAAATTTAAAACTTTGTGGGATGAATATGCTAATTGCTAGCCTTCCATAGTCTGTACTTGTGCTTGTACTTGTGGTTCTAAGCTTTCTCAACTTGATGCTCAGCATAAGGAGCATGTTTTTCATTTTTTGATGGGACTGAATGATAGTTATGGACATATAATCAGTCAAATTTTGTTGATTGACCCTTTTCCTTCTCTTAACAAAGTATGTTCCCTGATTTTGCAAGAAGAGGAAAGAATGAATATTGGTCAAGGTTTTAACGTGATTCAATCAGGAGATGCTAGTGCTATGTATATGAATGATAGCAAGGGCTTTCTTGGTCATCAAGGTCACAAGAATGGTGGTAAAGGGAGTAATGGCAAGAAAGATAGGCCTGTCTGCACTTACTGTGGTCTTGCTGGACATATAGCAGATAAATGCTATAAACTCCATGGCTATCCTCCAGGTTACAAACCAAAAGGAGGTAACAAGGCTATGGCAAATTAGGTTTCTTCAATGCAGACCTTTGGAAATTTTGGATTGGATGTCCTTTCCCTAAATGTGCATTCTAGTTTTATGCCTACTGGAGTTTTACCAAATGTTAGTGTCCAATCTTCTGGTGCCTTGCCAAATGCGTGTATTCAATTAGACATTACTTCACAGAACCATGTTGGTCACTCTTTTGGAGGTTCTTATGTGCAAGCTAGTCCACACAGGCTCAATGTGAGCAATTTCTGAATTTTTTGAAGAATTATATGGCTTCTGGATCAGGTAATGATGCTCAGACTGCTCACCAAGATGCTTCTGTTATGGCACCTTATCCTTCTATTCCACAACCTTCACCTCCCACATCCTCTTCACCTTCCTGCCATCTAAGTTCTCAGTTAATCCATATTGGATTTCACCTAATCTTTCTCATTCTATATTTGTTGCTCAAGTTTTTGATATGCATGCTTACAAGTTTAATACTTGGATCCTTGATACTAGAGCAACAGATCATATGGTTCATTCTGTTGCTCAATTGATCACAATCACTTCAATAGTCCATACTTGTGTCTATTTGCCAAATGGGGAACAAGCTTTAGTCACACATGTAGGCATAGTGCAAGTTTCTTCTACATTAATTCATACTAATGTTTTGTGTGTGCCATCTTTTACTTTCAATTTGATATCAGCAAGCAAACTCACTAAAACTCTTTATTGTTCCCTCATTTTTCTTGGTGATTGTTGTTTTATTCAGGTCCTTGCTCAATGGAGCACGATTGGTCTGGGTAAAGCACAAAATGGCTTATTTTTGTTGCAAGATTCAGATTGTAGACCTCATGAATCTGCTCTTGCTGCTGCTGTTAGTTCTGTCTCTTCATCAGACTTATGGCACAGTAGATTAGGACATCTCTTTCATTCTAAACTTCTCTTGTTAAAGCAATTTGTACATTTTGATGTTACCAATAAAACAACTTGTAGTGACATTTGTCATATTTCAAAAAGAAGAAGCTTCCCTTTGCTTCTAGTAGTCATGTATCCAATAAACTTTTTGATTTGATCCATTGTGACCTTTTAGGTCCATTTGCTACTAGTACCATTGATGGTTTTAAGGTTTTTTTTTTTTTTTTTTTGGGTCAATTGTGGATGATTTTGCTAGATGTACTTAGGTGTATCTGCTTAAACATAAGTCTGAAACTCAACATTATCTTCCACAGTTTGCTTCTATGGTGAATACTTAATTTAATTGCAAAATCAAACCTATTAGAAGTGATAATGGTACTGATTTTTATCTTAAGGATTTCTTTAAGTCTCATGGCATCTTGCATCAGTTTTCATGTGTTGACACCCCTCAACAAAATGTTGTTGTTGAGAGGAAGCATCAACATATTCTCAATGTAGCAAGGCCTTTAAGGTTTCAATCACAAATTCCCTTATGTTTTTAGGGAGATTGTATTTTAACTGCTATTCATTTGATCAATAGACTTCCATCAAGGTCTTTAGGTAACAAAAGTCCATATGAACTTCCTTTCAACTTTCCACCCTCTTATAATAATCTCAAATGCTTTGGTTGTTTGTGTTTTATCTCTACTTTACCTCATAATAGGGACAATTGCACCTAGGGCTAGGAAGTGTGTGTTCTTAGGCTATCCCCAGGGCATAAAAGGTTACAAAGTTTTGGACCTTACTTCAAATTCTATTCATATTTCTAGAAATATCATTTTCTATGAGCATATATTTCCCTATGTTCTTTCTTCCCAACCTCTAGCTTCATATCCTCGTTGTACTTCAGACCATACTTCCCATTCTATTGAAGTTGCATCCCCATCACCTCTTCCTACCTTTAATCCTCATTTGTTAGACACCACTTCTACACTTGCTGTAGACATTACTGTCCTTCCTGCTGCAGATCCTACTACAGAATCTGTTGCAATACCTACTGCTATTCCTCCTGTAGACACCACTGACATATCACCCTCTTCCATTTCACAATCTAACCCTATTTCCACTTCCTCTTCCTTGCCTACTGCTTCTTTGCCCAGTCTTAGAAGATCCACTAGATCTCATAAACCTTCATCTTATCTCTCTGGGTATTCTTGCAAGTCTGTTAGCACTAAGCCTAATTCTGGTTTGTCATATGATCTTTTAGATCATTTAGACTATTCTCACCTTGGCACTACCTTTCATTCCTTTGTCATGGTAGTTAGTTCTACTCCTTCAGAACTTGTCTCTTTTCATCAGGCAGTTCAGTATCCTTAATGGAGGGCTGCTATGGATAAGGAAATAGAGGCTTTTGGGGTCAATAACACTTGGACTTTGGTTCCTTTACCTCTTAGAAAGTGCCCTATTGGCTGTAAATGGGTTTATAGAGTTAAATACCTTCCTGATGGCTCCATTGAAAGGTATAAGGCTCGTTTAGTTGCTAAGGGTTTCACTCAAAAGTTTGGTTTGGACTTTTTGGAAACGTTTTCCCTTGTGGCTAAATCTGTCTCTGTCAGAATTGTGCTTTCTTTTGTTGCTGTGAAAGGGTGGTTTCTTCATCAAATGGATGTTAATAATTCTTTCTTGCATGGTGATTTGGTTGAGGATGTCTATATGTGCTTAACACTTGGTTTTCACAACAAGGGGGAGAACATAGTTTGCAAATTAAACAAGAGTCTTTATGGTCTCAAATAGGCATCAAGGCAATGGTTTGACAAATTCTCAAAGACTATTCTTCAAATGGGATTTGTTTAATCAAAATCTGATTATTCATTATTTACTCACACTCAAGTGTCTTATTTTACAGTGCTCTTAGTATATGTTGATGACATATTACTCACAGGATACAATCTTGCCTGTGTTGACAATTTCAAGAAGGTGCTTGATGACAGGTTTGGGTTGAAAGATCTTGGTTCCTTAAGGTATTCTTTAGGTCTTGAAGTACCAAGAACTGATGAGGGTTTTAGCTTGAATCAAAGGAAGTATATATGCTCTTGAAATTTTGAAGGATATTGGTTTTATTGGTTCTAAACCAGTCAAATTTCCTATGGAGCAAAACTTAAGGCTTTCAAAGTATGAAGGGAAGTTACTTGCAAACCCTGGGTAGTTTAGAAGGCTAATTGGAAGATTATTATACTTAACCTTGACAAGACCTGACATTACTTATATTGTGCATAGGCTAAGTCAGTTTGTTTCAAAGCCAAGGGAGAGCCTTATTTTCTTGTAGTTCACAGAATTCTTTAGTATATCAAAGGGTCACTAGGAAAGGGACTCTCCTTCTCAAGTAATTCTAATTTGCACATTAAGTCATTCTGTGATGTAGACTGGGCTAGATGCCCTGATACAAGAAGATCTTTGACAGGTTATGCAGTCTATTGGGGAGAATCTTTAATATCATGGAGATTAAAGAAACAAGGGGTGGTCTCAAGATCCTCAGTAGAAGCTGAATATAGAGCAATGGCTAGTGAAGCATGTAAAATTACTTAGGTGCTTCAATTACTCAAGGATTTTAAGATTGAATATCTGTTGAGGTTCAAAAAATCACAATGTTGTACCAAAGCCCAAAAAAGCAACATAAGGGATTGAATTCAAAAAGCGTTTGGGTTTCCTATAAAGGAAAAAAGGGAGAGGAAACCTATTAAGGGTCCATAAGGAGAAACTCGGGTCTATGGATGGGCAAGTTTCAGGCCCCATGAAATAAAGAATAGAAAAAGCCCAACCTAGCCCTTAAAGGTTAGGAAAATTATTGGGGAGCCCGGGAAAATAACTGGGCCAGGATACTTGGGAATTCCCAAGAGCTTGGGATCCTCAGGACGTGTAGCAAGGCCAGGTTTAGATTAAGACAGTTCAGGGGGAATGCCAAGAAACACAAGGAACGAGAGCAGATATGTCCCTATCAGCCACCCAATGATACAGAAAAGGAATCAGAAGGCTTATGAACCAACAATTCATGAACAAGGAGTTGGTACCTCGAGGAACCCAGAAAGAAGAACCATGAAGGAAGGTGGCTGGGAAACTTTCAACCTAGGAAGAAGGAATCAACTCACTCGGGAAAAATGACTAAGGGAAAGGCAGCCAAAGTTTGAGTCTAAAAAGGTGGGATCTAAAAGCCTTGAAAGAATAAAGACCAAAGGTCAGCTCTTTAGGACACCCTAGAACGGAAAGTCAGCAAGAGGCTTTTGAAGAAGAAACCCCCAAAGAAGAAAATAATGAGGAATGAGGAAGGGATCAGCCACCAATGTTTCTGGTACAATATTGGTTCTAGTATCTAGGGGAGCAAAATGAGGGAATCTGTAGTATCCCGGAAACCCTAGGATGGCACTATAAAAAGGGAAGCAGCCAACAGTGAAAAAGCATGCAGAAACAGTGAATTAGAGTAAAAATCCTTGAAAAAGCTCTATCAGAATTCAAAAAAATGGAGAAAAGAGAGGGAAATACAGCTCGGTATCCTTGAACAGCTACTCGAGAACACACTTGGATTCAAAGGGATTCAAACTTTGCAAGTCTTAGAGGCCTGAAGAGCCATCTAAGTCTGTGATTTTTGAACTTATTTGAACCTTGTAACACATCCTAGTAAGCATAATGTATTACACGATTAAGAAAGTGATGGAATATTCTACGTTGTTTTAAGGATCCCTAACACTTTATTTTGTATCCTTCTTTACCACTTCGTTCCTTTGCTGTTTCTTGCTGTTCAATGCATATATTTCTTGTTTGTTAGCATGTATGTGTTGTAGGATTTGTGCTCTGTACTCTACTTGGTTCAAAATCAGCCCAATTAGTTGTGGTGAACCAAGCCCAGTCCCTTAAAACAATCAGTATTGGACCCAGTATTCTTGTTTCTACTTGGGTCTGTGTCCTAAAAAAGAGAACCAACACAACATCCTAAACCAACTATGCTTTTTTGTGACAATTAGGTAGCATTATACATAGCTGCTAACCCAGTCTTCCATTAGAGGACTAAACATATTGAAGTGGATTGCCATTTGGTTCAAGACAAGATTTTGGAGGGAATGTTAAAATTGAAGAAGGAAAGAACAGTGGCACTTGCAAGGTAAAGAAGAAAGTAATAGAACGGTCAAGGCTGTCCACGAGTCAAAGAAAGAAGATAAGTGAAGTTGGAAACAGCTGTCAAGCAATGAAGAAGCCAAGTGTCAAAATCTGATTTGTTGTATTGATAAACTTGTTAGTTATTTTAGGCAGGAAAAGCTAGTCTCTGTTTTGTGTATATATAAAAAGTAGTTGCTAATTATTTGTAACCACTTTTACACATTTGAATAACAAGTTCAGTTTCTTCAATTCCTTTCTCTCTATTTTTACAGTTAATACTGAGTTTAACCACCAACATTTTCTGAAATCTAGAGGTCCCAACTCCTTAGATGGTTTGTTTGACTTTCGATTCGAAACCATTCCTGATAGCCTCCCTCCATCTGATCTCAACGTCACTCAAGACATCACTTCTCTTTGTGTTTCCATTTTGCAAAACTTCTTGGCTCCCTTTTCTGATCTCCTTTCAAAATTCAACAGTGCAACTTCAAACATTCCTCCAGTGACTTGCATTATCTCAGATGGTTTCATACCATTCACCATTATCGCTACTTGAGAACTTGGAATGCCAATTGTAATGTTCTTCACTATCTCTGCTTGCAGCTTAATGGGCAACATGTAGCTTCCTACTCTTAGGGTCTGTTCGATTAGAGGAGTGGAAAAGTGGGAGGATGAAAAATTGTGGGAGGATGGAAAAGTGGAAGGATGGAAAATATTTAGTTTTCCCTCTTGTGTGTTCGGTTGGAGGGATGGAAAAGTGGAAGTGTGGAAAATTCTTTTGTTTGGTTGGAGAAATAAAGGGAAGGATGGAAAATGTAATTTATATAAATTGACTATTATATCCTTGTTACATAATATGTAAGAAATAGATTTATTTGTAATTATTAAATAATAAAAAAAAAAGAAAAAAAAAACCAATGTTCAGTAATGTTGAAAAGAAAAGAAAAGAAAAAAAAAAAAAACAACATTCAGTAAAATGTTGAAAAGAAAAGAAAAGAGAAAAAAAAAAAAAAAAACAACAATAACAACGTTCAGTACAATGTTGAAAAGAAAAGAAAAGAGAGAAAAAAAAAATGTTCAGTAAAACATTGAAAAGAAAAGAAAAGAAAAAGAAGAAGAGAACATTGAAAAAAAATAGGTGGGAAGAGGGCATTTTTGTAAAAATGCTACTATAAAACTTTTCTCTCCAGATTTTCCTTTCAATTTGGAAAGAAAAAAAAATGTGGGCCCGGAGAGAAAACTTTCTCTCGAGTTTTCTTTCCTTCCTATTTTCCTTCCCCAAACGAACAGTAGAAAACATGATTTTCCACCCTATTTTCCTCCCTCTATTTTCCATCCTCCCTATTTTCCTTCCAAACGAACGCACCCTTAAAGACAAAGGCATCATACCACTTAAAGGTATAACAAATCATAAAAAGACCCTATTAAAGTTTTGCATTATTTTATTATCTCATCAATCACAATTTGTAAGCTAAAAATATTTTGTTTTTGCAGATGAGAGTTATTTAACAAATGGGTATTGGGACACGGTAATAGATTGGATTCCGGGTGTTAGGTTCTAAGAATTAGGAACTAATGTATTAGAACTTCAATTTGTAATGTTGGCAAACCATAATCAAAACAATGTTTAGTCTTGTGTAAGACTTGCTCAAAGTATGGCTCTTCATGTAAAGTTGGAATCGAGTTTTATGCAGAATTCACTGTGCACTTTCTGTCTGACTCAATCGATCGAAAGTCGTGCAGATTGTTTTTCTTCAGAATTTTCCAACTCAGCCCTAGTCCATTTAATGTATAGAGTTTTATGTTTTGCCCTAAGTATAAAAGGGAAAACCCTAGCCACGTTTTTAGAGTTCTGTTTTGTTGTGTTTGTGAATCTCATTGTGAGATCTAGAGGTGTTTGCCTTCACATAAACTTAGGGTTTACAAACTCGAGACTTATGTTTAGAGCTTGGTAAATCATTCAGTTGCAGTATCAAAGATCTTCAAGAAATACAAGCAGGTGCGCTTGTGGATTGCTGAAGAATTCAAGAAAGAAGGAGTCCGTGGATCTCGGAGCTATCATGGGGTCGTGGTAGTAAGTTTCCTACACTTGGGTAGCAATAGGATGTTAGTGGTCTAAGTCTTATTGTGTAAACTTCAATTCTTTCATAGTGAATTCAGTTTTACCTTGAGGATAGCTAGGTTAAATCCTCCCCAGGTTTTTTACAGGTTTGGTTTTCCTGGGTCATCAGATCTTTGTGTTCTTTAATTTCCGTTGCTTTATTGTTTTTGATATATTTGAGTTAACCTAGTTTTGTTTAAATTCCCTAAGTTAATCACTTGGCTAATTCTCTAGGTTAATCTGTTGGGTTTAAGGGGTCTAAACGAACTGACACTGGGTATGAGAAGCATTTGACTAAGAGATCTCCCAAGCTTTGTTCAAACTACAAATCCCAGTGGTGTTATCTTTGATTTTGTGATTGAAGCAGTAGAGAGAGCTCCCAAAGCTTCAGGACCTGTTATTCAAACATTCAATGTGTTAGAGCAAGAAGTTTTGGATGCTCTCTCTAACATGTTTCCCTGTGTATATGCAATTGGTCGTCTCCAATCACTACTCAATTGTTTACCCAACGACTCTTTAGAGTAACGTTTGTCAATATTACTTCACTTAATTAATGACTTTATATAATTATTTTTATAATCATATAATTTTATTGTTGAATTACGTTGTCACTTTATACTCGCTTGCAAAAGATCAAAATGATTAGCAATCAATACTCTTTTATTTATACATACTTAAATTTCTAGTGTGTTTTTGTGTGTGTGTGTGTGTGTGTGTGTTTAATCTTTTGGAATAATACACAAAGGAAAAGTTTAGCTCCAATCTGGTTTGGAGCTATCTTTCTCTAACCTCTTATGTAGAGATTGAAGAGACTGTTTATGTGTAATTTTAATTACATGACTTTTTTAATGAGTCATATAATTTATTTAAATAATACATTTGGATGAAGAAAGTTTGTCTACAAACCTGTATGAAGAAAACTTACTCCAAATAAGTGTTGGTTAAAAGGAGCATCCATGCGGAGCTTTAGTCGTATTACATTTTTAAAAAGTTGTATAAATTTTTTTCAGAAGTCTAAAAGGTTTTACAACTTGTTTAAATAATTCATGTAGATAGTTTTAGAAATTGTCACATGTTGGGTTAGAAGAGATTCCTCTAAATTAGTTTGGAGATAACACTTGTCTTACATGAATGGTCTTATAAATTGCCATGTATAGGGTTAAAGACAGGGACGGACCCAGGTGGGGGCCAAAGGGGGCCTGGGCTCCCCCTGGGCCCAAAAAAAAAAAAACTTTAGCAGCTAAAATTTTCAAAAAAAAAAAAAAAAAAAAAAAAAAGGGCTCGGGCCCTCTTAGTTTTTAGCTTGGGCCCCCCTCCCAAAAATGATGAACCCTTAGCCCATCATCCGGCCAGCCCAGGGTCCTATGACCATGACCCATGTAAATCTAAAAAAAAAAAAAAAAAAACTCAGCTCTCAATAGTCCAAAACCAAACGAAGAAAGCAAAAAACGAAGGGAAAAAAAAAGAAAAAAAAAAGAGAGAGGAAAGTGAGAGCATTGAGAGGCGAGATAGAGAGATTGAGAGGCGAGATAGAGAGTGCTCAGAGAGACCCACTCACCTACCCTGTGACCGCGTGATGCCGTCGCCCACGCCCACGCCGTGTCGCCATGACGCTTGCAACAGCGAGACCTATCTTGATCTTGCTACCCAGTACCCACGCCGGCGAGACCCATGTGAGACCCATTTGCCGCCGCCCACGCTAGACCCACTTGCCGCCACCACTCATAGGTATTTACTCTTATCTTTTCCTTCAAAACCTAATAAATATAAAATGTTAGTGATCTGATCTGAGAATCTGAGTTTCACAGAACTTTGCTTGTGCCTTGTGGACTTGTGGTTGTGGTGTTTCATGTTTGTGTTTTTACTAATGAGTGATGAACTGAAGACTGATTGTGAATTGAATCTATGCTGCTGCTGCCTGTGGAGTTTTTTTTTTTTTTTTTTTTTTTTTTTGGCTTTTTGGCTTTGTGACTCTGTCACTCTATGTATGTGACTCTCTCCTCTATTATATAGATAAGAGAGTCAGAGAGAGAGAGAGAGTAGAGTCTGTAGTTGTAGAGATTAGTTTTTTCTTTGTTGATTCATTGACTGGTAGTTGGGCATAATTGGGACAAATGGAGTTGGACAACGGACAAGTGACAGAAAAAAAAGGTAAAGTTAAAGAAAAGTTTTTAGTGTCGGTAATGGGATTCATTGGGTTAGTGGGTCAATGTTAGAAAGATGGAGACAACACAAAGATAACACAAAGACATAGACAAAGACAACACAACACAAACACAAACACAAAGACATAAATCAAGGCAAACGGCAGACCAAAGACAAAAAGAAAAAAACAGATCATATAATATAGAAAATTGTCACACAAATTTAAGAAAATAATGGTGATTCTTATATGATTATTATTTTATTTGTGGATCATGAAAAAATCAACTACAATGCTTGACTTTTTCAAAAGAAAAGGTTCAACTTCAAATTCTTCCAAAGTCAACGTGAAATTGCCAACAACTAATGTTGCTATTCCAATTCTAGAAAATGTTGATTTTCCAATTCTAGAAAATACGAATTTCCCAATTCTGAAAAATGTTGATGTTCCAATCTCTCAAACACAATTTCAAAGAATTGACCTTGGTTCTTTGGATTATGATTCCAGAACACGCAAACAAATATGAGAATATCATGTTAATCAACGTGATGAAATTCGACGGGCTTACATTATAAAAGGTCCACACCAACCTCCTCTAAAGACATTCAGAAAAAGTGGATAGCACAATCGTAGCTTTCAAGCTTCTTGGTTTAGATATAATTCAACATGGCTTGAATATTCTCCTATGGCAGATGCAGCTTATTGTCTACCCTGCTTTGTCTTTCATAATTCAAATGGGATTGTGGGACAAAATACATTCACTGTTGGTGGATTTAGAAATTGGAAAAAGGTTGGGGGCAAAAATTGTTATTTTCAAGGTTATATAGGAAAAGATCCTAACTCAGCTCAGAGTTGTTGAGCAAATGTGTAAGGATTTGATGAACCAATAGTAGCATTTACAACAGGTAATTGATCATTTCACTACTAAACAAATTGCAAATAATTGGTTGCAACTGAAGGCCTCAGTTTTTATTGTTCAATATCTTGCCTTTCAAGATATAGCTTTTAGAGGTCGAGATGAAAGCTTTAGTTCATTAAATCGTGGGAACTTGTTTGAATCATTGGGTATTGTGACTTTTTGGAATGAGAAGGTTGCTGAAATAATAGAAAAAGATCCCAAAAATGCAACCTACACATCACCTAGGATTCAAAAGAAAATTCTACATGTTTTCTCAGCCAAAGTGAAGAAGGCCATTCGGGAAGAAATTGGTGATGCAAAGTTTTGCATAATGGTTGATGAAGCTCGTGATAAGTCCATGAAAGAGCAAATGACTGTGGTTTTTAGATATGTTGATGCAGAAGACTTTGTGAAAGAACGTTTTTTGGGCTTATTCATGTTGTTAATACTGCGGCTTTGACTCTAAAGAAGGGGATATATTCTTTGTTATCTCAACATTGCTCAGATATACAAAATATTCAAGGGCAAGGATATGATGGAGCAAGCAACATGCAAGGTATGTGGAATGGATTACAAGCTTTGATTTTGAATGATTGCCCATATGCTTACTACATCCATTGTTTTGCACATCGCTTACAATTGACATTAGTAAAAGCATCAAAACAAGTTGTCCCCATTAGTCATTTTTTTCTTACATTGCTTTTTTTGATCAAAATTGTTAATGCTTCATGCAAGCGTAATGAGCAATTAAAAGTTGCCAATGCTAATGAAATAGTACGTTTGATTGATCTTGAAGAGCTTGAGACTGGAAGTGGACTTAATCAAATTGGCACTTTACAACGACCTGTAGAAACACGTTGGAGTTCACATTTTAGATCAGTTTCTAGCTTATTAAGGATGTTTACTTCAACTGTTGAAGTTTTACAAAATATAATTGATGATGCAATTGATGGAGAACATCATGCAGAAGCAGAGTCAGCTTATGATGGTTTAACTTCATTTGAATTTGTTTTTATCTTGCATCTTGAGAAGGAAACTATGGAGATAACTGATAAACTTTGTCAAGTTTTGCAAAGCCAATCTCAAGACATTTTAAATGCCATGCATTTAGTTTCATCTACTAAAGCACTTATCCAAAAATTTAGAGGTGATGGATGGGATGGCTTACTCACCACTGTGATATCATTTTGTGAGAAGCATTGCATTGATGTCTTAGATATGAATGCTCATTATGTTGCGAGGCGAGGTCAAGATCGTAATCAGCAAGATAACGTTACAATTGAGCATCATTATTGAGTAAATATTTTTTATGCTACAATAGATTCACAACTACAGGAACTAAATTATCGGTTTAATGAAGATGCAATGGAGTTACTTAGGCTTAGCTCAGCTTTAGAACCTCGAGAGGCATTAAAATATTTCAGAAGTAGTGATCTTTGTTTGTTGGTAAAGAATTTATATCCATAAGATTTCACAAATTATGACAAACAAGTGTTGGAGAAGGAGCTTTATCATTCTGAGCATAATGTAGTCCAGGATCCAGAGTTCAAAAAATTGAAAAGTTTATCTACGTTGTCTCAATGGTTAGTGAGAATTGGAAATTCAGAACACTACAAACTTGTTTATAGAATCGTGAGACTTGTGCTTACTCTTCCAGTTTCTACTGCTACTACAGAGCGAGCATTTTTAGTTATGAAAGTTGTCAAAACTAACCTTCAAAACAAAATGGAAAATGATTTTTTGACGGACTCTTTGATGTTATACATTGAAAAGGATATAGCTTCGACATTAGGTTGGATTCAATCGTAGATGATTTTGAAAATTTGAAAGAGTATCGAGTTCCCTTTTCATAGATGATTGTATAAAGAAACAATAGTGTTTCGTGTCTTTTGTTTTTGTTAGTAGATGATTATATCTTAATATCTTAAAAAATAATGACTTTTGGTTTTTTGTCTTGGTTGATAATTTATTAATACTATATGAATGCATATTTGATTTTTTTTTTGCTTATCTTCGCCACCTCCCCCCCCCCCCCCCCCCCAAGCTTAAAATCTTGGGTTCGTCCGTGGTTAGAGAATATTTCTCCAAACTGGTTTGGAATTGATTACACAAAACATGAATTTATGGATTAAAGGACAATTATTAGTTTTATTTTTATTGAATTGAATGATTTTGAGCTGTTTGAGATGATGACGAGGACGACGAATAGTCTATAAAGAGAGGAGGCTAAGGAGTTATAGGTGATAGTATCAGCTGTAGAGTGGAGATGAGTAGCCGGGCATATAAAGAGAGGAAAGGAGTTGCGTAGATAGATTTGCCTACACCATAAGCGGTAAAGAGTAGAGAAAAGGTGGGTATACAATTTTAAAATCATGTTCTGCCAGCTACTTTGAGAGTTGAGTGTACATTGATGGTAGAGAGTAATTATGGTCTCACACAACTTATTTGAAACTTTCAATTGTGAACAATTATGGCATCTGTCTTTTATATCCAATTTTTATATTTAAATGTGGATATCACATTTTTCACTCTTTAAAATGTGTAAATTAATGTGTACAATTATAGATACTACGTAAAAAATGGTGTAAAATGAGTACAAGGGGATAATCACCATGACTTTTTAAGCTTTTTTTTCTTGTTTATCTAGAGTATGCTCTTTCCAACACATGCTAAAAGGAGTACTTCACAAAAATAATTTACCTATTAAAAAAAAAAAAAACTGACATCTTTAAAAGTGTCCTTTCTCTTTACCCTCAATACTCTAAGGAGGCGTTGGGTATGAGATAATATTTTAAGATTCTCAATATATCATTCTTATATTTGGTTGCAAATTGCACAAGGAAATCAATGGTTGGGGGGAATCTGAATTCTCACTTAACCCCATTTTTATAGAAATGTGGATTCCTTTCAAAACATATAGATATTTGCATTCCCATGTAAGGAAAAGAAAGTTACATTAATTTTTTCTAAACTGACAATTTTACTCATTTTCCCTTACCCTTTAACCAATAGAAATAAAACTAAAGAATAATAATTATAAAATTGACAATTTAAATAATTATTTTTGTATTATATATGCTATTCAAACAATGTTATACTATAGTTTCATTGAATTTGCCATTATTTATAGTGTATATTTTATTTCTCATTATTTATTTGGAGGGAAAAAAAACTTGATATTGTGTTTACAAACCATAGGATATTTTATGAAAAATAAATAATGTTTATAATATTCTTAGGAATAAATCAAATATAAAAAACTTAGATTTCTAATAAAACCAAACATATATAGAAAAAGTTACATTTTTAATTTTAAGCATCCAAATTGTGGTATATATCACGTTTTGAGAAATCTAGAGGCTAAGAATAATATCGATTCCACCAAACCAAATGCCCCTTAAGGTTTTTCATTTGCTAAGAGGACAATTTGAGAAGGAAAAGAGGGATTGAATGACGCTCGCAAGCATAAGCCTCAAGTTCATTTCAATAGGATTGCTCTAATAACTTCCAAAGTTGCTTGAACACTTGTAATTCAATATCTTTGAGACTCATTCATAGCGGTTGAAGCTTTTATTTTTTGTTTGTAAATTAATATTTGAGAAGGAGAAAAGGAAAGGATTTAATTTTTTTTTTTTTTTGGTTTACTTTAACTATGTCCTTATTTTTTAAACCCAGATTTTCCGCTTTTTTTTTTTTTTTAGTAAATACTATCTCTGAGTAGAGAATTTTGAACTTATTTTGATGAGACGATAAATTTGTTCTTAATTTTCTCTTGAAAAAAGGACACACACACACACACATATATATATATAGCTTCCAAAAGGAAAAAAAATACAAAATTGGAGATCCAACACACAAATATTGTTCGCAAAGATGTTGTACACATAATTTCCAAGTGAAACGTACAAATAGTCTCAGCTTGTTTCATTCATCGGAAATATTAAAGCAAAACAAGAAGGGATTGATTCTTTCGTTGGCCAAGTGGCCTACTCTTTGAAGAAGCATCCGTTGGTGACATGCATTTGTCTTCTGTCACGCGTTCACTGTTAAAGGGAAAGAGAAATGAGAATGCTTGAAGGTAAGGTCGGCCTTGCAGCCAAAATTGTCAAAAATGGCTAGATTCAAAACACGTTTCATTTTGTAATGAAAGTGCATTTATACATACCCAAATAAAAGGTCGGATTTGTAGCCAAATCTAAAGCAATTTACAAGTGAAAAAGGACAGATAATTATTGCTTCCATAAAGAAAAAAAATGGGGGTAGGGGGAGGAAGAGTTACGACAGATCAATATTGTTTGCAAATTGCAATGATGTGTGGAATGATGATTCACAAAAATGGGATAATTTAAAAAGACTTCTACTAAGCAGTGAAAGAGATAGTGGAATATTGGTGACTACACGTGAGGAGAAGGTTGCAAAGATTTCAAAACTATTGAACCATACTTTTTAAGTGGTTTAAATGAAGAGGAGTCGTGGTCTTTATTTAAGCAAAAGGCATCTGAAAAAAGACAAGAACAAGAAAATTTAAGAATTAAGGAAATTGGAATGGAAATTGTTAGAAAGTGCAAAGGAATTCCACTCGCCATAAAGACTATAGTAAGCCTATTGTACTTTAAAGACTTAGAACGAGAATGGTTGTCCTTCAAGAATAATGATTTTTCAAATGTAAATAAAAAATAAACAAATATCCTACCAACACTTAAGTTGAGTTATGATCATCTCCCATCACATTTGAAACAATACTTTGCTTATTGTAGTTTATTTCCAAAGGATTACTAGATTGAAAAGGAGATGTTGATTAAGCTATGGATGGCATAAGGGTTTATTAAGCTGTCAGGTCAAAATCAATGTTTAGAAGATGTTGGTCATGAGTATTTTATGGAATTACTTTGGTGGGATGATGTACCTAAATTCAAAATACATGATCTCATGCATGATTTGAAAATATCAGTAATTGGACTAGAGAACATCACTTTCGGTATAAATGGGGAAAACATTGGTGAAAAAACCCTTCACATCTCATTTGGTTTTAATTTAGGCTCATCAGTGAGAATTCCAACCTTGTTGTTTAAAGCGAATAGGATGAGAACATTTCTTTTGCCAAGTCAAGCTTGGCATCCACGTCAGGTGGTATGGAACCAATCACGAGTATGGAACCAATCAACTTGTGATACATTTGTTTCAAGTTTTAAGTTCTTGCACTTGTTAGATTTGAATGGCATTGGCATTAGTAGTGTGCCACATTCTATTGGAAAGTTGAAGCTTTTAAGATATCTCAATCTTTCACATAAAAATGATTCCTAATTCCATTACAAGGATGCAAAATTTGGAGACATTAAATCTCTCTTGTTGTAGAGGACTAATAGAATTGCTGAGAAATTTTACTAAATTAGTCAATCTTAAGCATCTTAACATTGATGGGTGCTAGAGTTTGACTTATATGCCACGAAGACTGGGGCAATTGACTAATCTCCAGTCACTAGTTGAGTATGCGTTGAGTACGGACTCTAGGTATGGTGGTGAATTGAAGGAACTTCATGGATTAAACCATCAAAGAGAAAATTGTAGGATTAAAAATCTAAGACATGATAAAGCTACTGAATTAGAATGTAAGGCTGCAAGTTTGAAAGAGAAGCAACACCTTGAAGGCTTAGCATTAGAGTGGATAAAAGGAGATATCAATGAAGTGGATGTTAGGTACGATGAGAAGTCAATCGAAGCTTTGGAACCACCCCTAATCTTAAACATTTGGAATTAAAAGGCTACATGGGAGTGAGATATCCAAGTTGGCTTTCTTCACTAAAAGACCTCGTACACCTAACGTCAATTTCAATTAAGAAATGCCAAATTGTGCCACCATTGCATCGATTTCCTTCCCTCAAAACTCTTGAATTGATCGACTTTCATTCTCTTGAGTATGTATCATTGATATGCGAGAGTGTTAACCTTCCATCGCTAGAGTTCCTTCAAATTAGGTATTGTCCTAATCTAAAGGGACGGTGGAAGAGGAGGAGGGACTTCAACGAGGTGGATGATGATGATGATGATGATAATTATGGGGGAATATCAACGATAGCAATCTTGAAGGCAAAGAATTCTCCGCCTTCATTTACTCGTCTTTCTTCTCTAAGTATTTATCATTGCCCTAAATTGTATTCCATGCCTTTATTTCCCTATCTTGAAGAACTATATTTGGGGAACTCTAATTTGAGGCCTTTGGAGCAAACAATATTGATGGGAATGTTAAGTATGGCATCTTCGGAAAACCCAACAATGACAACAAAAACAATAATAGAGTCAATCTCTTCTGCTCGTAGTTCTTCTTCTTCTTCTTCTTCAATACTTATCGCCTCATTCGCCCCTCTCTCCAAATTAAAATCTTTGCTTATTAGTCTAATGGAAGGCAATGATGGTCTTCTCCTTCAAACTATAAAACATCTCACTGCACTTGAGGAACTTGTGTTATTTAATTATAATGGGGATAGGATGGAATTGGAATGGAAATGCCTAAGGAAGGTTCAAAATCTAAGATTGTATGATCATCCAAAAATGGCCTCTCTTCCAGTGGGACTTCAACAGGCCACCTCTCTGCGAAATCTCAAGATTTCAAGTTGTTCGAGTTTGAAAACTTTGCCGAAGTGGATTTGCAACATCGTATCTCTTCAATCACTTGAGATTTGGGATTGGTTCCTTTTTGGTCATTCAAGATGGATGAATCACTTGTAAGTAACACTAGAAACAAATTATAACCACATATTATATTATTTACAAAATATCTCGCCTTATATAATAATTGAATGTAATATACTTTATGCTTTTCAAATAACAAATATAAATAGTTTAATTTAGAAAATCTAATATATTTTATCAACTATAATTTATCATATTTAAGAAGATCTTGGAGATTAACATTTATAAGTTTCATCTATTATTTTTCATTTTCACTTAACCAAAAAAAAAAAAAAAGTCTATAAAGGATTTGGGACTAGTGGTTGTGAACTTACCGCCTTTGATTAAATCATTCGTACATCATTTTATTATTATTTCCCCTATATTCTATCGATAAGCACGTGTTTTTTATTTATTATTATTATCAAATCGTGACGTGAGGAGTGTCGGGAATAATATCTGTACAATTTTAAATTCATACCTAGTCAATGTTAATAATATGACTATGAATACAATAGCTTTTGCCTTTTGCGATATTTGTTGGGCAGATTATATATACAGTCGGCTTAGGACGAATGGATACAAAGAGAGGTTTCGGTATTGTCATGGGCCTTAGGGCAGCTTAGGCTTTATAACTGGGCCTTTACGACATAGTTGCATTACCTCTTCAATAAGCAATTGAGCTTTAGTTGAGTAATTGAATGCAAGCATTTTGAAAATGGTGCTAAGTAGGAAACACCGAAAGCGGATCAACTTGAATAGGTTATTTGCATATGGTTGTTCAGGGCCTCCAAGCACAAGATTCACATTTCTGCAAAACCTGGAAATCATAGGCCATTTTTAAAGTGATGAGTAGTATGAAACTGTAGACCATTTTCCAAGTAACCTGAAAAAGATACAAGTAATTAATTGAAGGCTTTTGTTAATGGGTGTATTATAGTACTCGTTAAGGAAGAATCAAACAAGTCCAACTATATTGAAAAGTAATAAAAACTAATCAATAATTTTTTTTTTTGTTGAGATAATTACAATATATTGAATCTCATAGCTTGAACCATTTTTCCACTAGATTCTAAGTGCTTTGTGTATGAGAAGTTGCTAATTTAGCAACAAGGCTCATCCTTTAACTAAAAGCCAGAACATCCACATGGAGTATCTATATCATTCATGCTTCTCAACCGATCTTTAATTTGCTTAGAAAGAAGACCTTTTTTTTCTTTTCTTTTCTTTTCTTTTTCTTTTTAATTAAAATGTTGTGCAACTCCTTAGAAAAATGCTACCCCCCGCCCCCCAAAAAAAAGGAACCTAGGTGGTAGGCGCAAGCTTGACTCATTCAATTTAGTTAAAGGTCTAATTAGTGAGGTTAAGGCTGAGTTTTTTTTTTTTTTTTTTTTTTTTTTTTTGAATCCCATGTTCGTTATTTAAATGAGATTTACACCAAACCAGAAGCCAGCCACCACATCCCACCTGTAGCTTAATTTCCACATATAATCTTCAATCATTTTAATACCTCACTTGGTTATGAGCTAGCTCTAGAAGTTACTAGGTTCGTTTTCAATAATAATTTCAATAGTTCTTATTGGAAAATAATTAAGCATTCCCGGAGTACTATAAATGCATAGTCCCCTTTCTTACATGAATGATGGGTCTCACCATGAATTTAATTAGTAGGACCCATCATTCATGTGAGAGGAGAGAGTATGTATTTATAGTACTCCAAGAGTACACAATAATTTTCCGTTTTTATAACTTGAATAGTTTTATTGCTTATATCAATTATTAACCAAAAAGCATCCACTGCTCTGGGCAGGGAATATCACACTGAATGATTGCTCTCAAATAGTTAATAGATAATTTGTGAACTTATATACCTCATGTTGACACAATAAACTCTATCATATGTACTTAAGGATAATGCACAAAGTGTAGCCATCCCATAATGCAAGTGGTACTTTTTTTAATGAAAATTTACGGAAAGTGATTAGGGTATTTCCTCTATATCAATCATATTCCTAGAGTTAGTGATCTACTTGTTTGTTGAATTCGAAAAAAAAAATAATTATGTAGTTATTAAGAAACTAAAATGTCAAATCTTGTATCTTTGAGTGTTTTTTCTTGCTATTATTTTATATTTCCCTTACTAATTGAAATATGAATGATAGTCCTAGATAGCGATGCTTTTGTTATTTTGGTCACAGTCATACATGACACACAGTCATCTAACCTTTATTTATGTCCAAAAAGAAACTATTGTTTGTTTATTATTATAATAACAGAACCGGGCAGGTTCAATCTGCAAGCAACATGGCGAGGAATCTAACATGGGGAAATAAAATACTGGTGTTTGGTAAATCATAGCTTTGTATGTGTTTGACACAAGGACATAAAAGTGGAGATAAAAATAAAACATATTGTATTTATTATTATATTCTTCTGTTGGATTACATGTTTATCTTTCTTGCGAGGATTAATCACTCACATCTTCCCGACTCCATTGATTTTTTTATCAATTTCAGTTTCTACTCAACAAATTGGACCAGATGATAATAATAAACTTCAAACAAGAGCAAACCAAATCAAGATATCATAAAAATAATCAAGTGTATCTAGATACAAAATCAAGCTTATTTCTAGACTATGTTCATTTAACTACAAAATAGGAAGAGATATATAGCAACCCAAATGTTATCTTCATTGTATTCTTCAACTATACAACTTCCCTGTTCAATATTATGAGAGTGAGATCAATCATTAATCAAACACTTTGGCTTGAAACATTCTCCCTACTTTCCTCCAATTTTGGGAAGATAAAGGGTTAGCAAGTCCAAATAGAATAATCATCCTTCCATTTTTTTTTTCCTTTCTTCCATCTTTTACCATAGAAAATAAGAGAAAATAGCTATTCATCTTTCATTTTCTTTCCACCATCTTCTATTCTCTTACTTTTACACCCTACAAAACATACACTAAATTTATTTAGTTTGTTTTTAAACCAAATGTATTTAATTTTTTTAAGAAAAACTCAAACAAAATTTTACTTTTTAGGAAAATTTTGATAGACACTCTTTATAGCACCCTCCATATATTGAAATCTTTATTTTATTTTATTTTTAAACACGATTTCAATTAAAAATGTGAAATTGTGTTTTAAAATAAAACTTTAAAATCATGCTTTTATCATTGCTCTTTTGTTTTTATATGGTTTGTATGAACCACAAGAACAATCGTTATTTAGATTTTTATGAAAATATTATATTCTATTTTAATGACCAAAAATAAAATATGAAGAACAAGTCTTATATTTTACAAATTTATCAAACTAAGTAAATTTTTTGTTTTAAGAAAAACTATAAATTATTTACAACAGCCTCAAATTTGTCATAGTCATTTGTCAAGAGAGAGCATCATGCTTTTATCATTGCTCTTTTATTTTTATATGGTTTGTTTGAACCACACGAACAATCGTTATTTAGATTTCTATGAAAAGATTATATACTATTTTAATGAACAAAAATTGTAGGGGTGTTAGGCCCATATCTCTATGTATATATTGGGCCGGGGGTCCAATCCGAGGACATGAAGTAGTCCGAGGAAGGGTGAACATTTTCAGGGGAGTTAGTGTTAGTAAGTGAAAAGATTAATTTTGATCATAAGGGTCCTTGAGGGTGGTCCGAGGATGAATGCCTCCTTGGCTTTGCTAAGCCAATGTCCGAAGGGGTGATCTGCTATCTAGGGCAACGTTCCAAGAGATTCTATTGATATGGATAAGCATCACAGAAGCGCAGGATAGAGGGAAGTCCTAAAATATCTAAAGAGAAAGCTGTTACCATCGCATTGAATGCTCTGTAACTAACTCCTTAGCCATATTAATGAGGAAGTGAAACCTGAATAGTAACTTTCAGCTTTACAATTACACTGCCAAAAACTTTAGGAAGGTGCTAATAGGATAAGGATCAACACCAACAATCTACTCTACATGTGGAGGGTAGAGAGGAAGGAAGAGAGTATAAAATAGAAAGAAGACTCTGAAGGAAAGGGATCGAGAGATAAAGAGAAAAACACTGTAGCAATCAAGAGTGGAACTTGTAAACGAACTTGAGAGAATATATAAGAACTGATCTCCTCGGATTGTGCCGAGGACAACTTTCTTTAGATTAAACTAATCTATTTTCATTTTTTTGTCATCTGGATCCACTTAACTTGTTGTCTAATTCATTAAAACCCAGTTTTCCAATGCACTCTTTCCAAATTCATTGTATTGGGCTCTTTGGGCCTAAGTTCATTCATCCTTTGGGTTTGAGAACCAAATTACGTCCTTGCAAAAATAAAATAGGAAGAACAAGTCTTGTATTTTACAAATATGTCAAACTAAATAAATTTTTTTATTTTAAAACATATATAAATTATTTACACCAGCCTCAAATTTGTCATATTCGTTTGTCAAGAGCTTTCAGCACTACCTCTTTAAGCAATTGAGCTTTAGTTGAGAAATTGAATGTTAAGTAGGGAACACCGAAAGCAGATCAACTTGAATAGGTTATTTGTACATGGTTGTCCATTGCACAAACTTCAAATTTTTGCAAGGTCCGGAAATCGTAGACAATTTCTAAAGTGATGACTAGTACGAAATCACAGACCATTTTCCAAGTAACCCCAAAAAAACAACAAATAATTAATTGAAGGCTTTTGATTATAGATGTTTAATTGCACTCCTTAAAGGAAGAATCGAGCAAGTCCAACTATATTGGAAAGTAATAAAAGCTAATCAATAAATACATCCTTTTAATTGAAAGCTAGAACATTCGTATGGATCAGAATTATCTATATCATACATGCTTCTCTGCAGCTCTTTAAACTGCTTCGAAAGAAGTCATTGCCTTTTTCTTTTCTTTTTTTTTTTTTATGTTGTGCAACATCCTAATAAAAAAAAAAATTGAATGCCAGAAAAAAAAAAATCTCAACTTTAACCACGTTTACTAACTGGACCTCTAATATATATATATATATATATATATATATATAATCTGATAGGCCAAAAATGTATTGATTCCTTGTGATAAATTAACTAATTAATTTAGTTAAGTGAATTAATTAAGTTAATTAACATGCAAAGCGCGTGGTAGCACAAACAAATCACCAAATAACTAAAGTATGCAGCAGAAAATAAAAGAAACGGTGATTTGTTTACGAATGGGGAAAACCTACACGGCAAAAACCCCAACGGGTGATTTTAAGGTCACTACTCCCGAAATTCCACTATTATCACAACAAGCAGTTACAAGTAAAGGAATCTCAATACCTTATACCAACCTATAGTTGAACCCTTACCCCAATACCCAATTGGACTTGTTCTGTAGTGACAATTTCTCCTTTTGATGCATGGCTCCCAAGTATGTGACTAACTAATTGCGCGGATCCCAGTACGTGACTTCAATCACGAACTAGAGAAGTTTGTTGGCTACAAAGTTCTTCAGTTCATTACACGATGAAGATCCAGAAGATGCTTGGTCACAAAACCCTATAGTGCACATACACAGCAACTTCTTCACAAGAGATGAACTAAGGCAAAACTTTGTCTCCGGTCACAATTTGCTTGAACAGACTTTGTTCAATGCTTGTACAACTTGCGAATACTTTAACGGCCCTTAAAACAATCATTTTATATGTCTAGGGTTAGGAGAAAAGAAGGCCCAAAGACATAATCACGGTCCCAAGAAAATCATATCAAAATTCTAAAATTATTAAACCTCGACAGAGAGGAGCTGTCGAACAGCTGTCGAGCAGGTGCCGAGCACACGGGGCTTGAGACAACTTACTGAAACTCGATAGATGCAGCTGTCGAGACAGCTGTCGAGCTTTAATGAACTTGCACTTTCAGCTTTCTTTCTTGGACAGACTTGAATGGTTTTAACACTTGATCTTGAAACAAGGTTTCTTGAAGCATTAAAAACACCTAAATCTACCCAAATACAAGTAAAAATGTATTTTGTCAAAGGATTAGCCAACTACACAAAATATTGACATATGTTCTTAACAAGTGAAACACATATGTCCTAACAAAACCCAAGCTTCTAGAGTTCTCACAATTTTCCACGTTACCACTATTTTCTTTTTCTTTTTATTTGCCACATCATTTTTATTTTTTTGCTCCAATTCCAATTAGAACACATCTTTACTTCTCTCTTTCGTAACCCTACTTTGCCAAAACCCACACTTTATCATTGACTCAAATAAAATCTGCCTCTATAAACCCTAAACCTTCAACAACCCTAAAGGTTGTAGCCAGCGTCTCCCTCTGCCTCCGAGAAAGCTGCTATGCCTTCCAAATCTCTCCAAGTATATAATCCACTATATTCATATATTTTTAATGTTTGCAATAGAGACTAAGGTACCAGCACAAGCAAAGGATACAGTCGTAGAGAAAAGTGAGGCTATGAAAGAGATTGCAATAGAGAAAGGAACACAGGTAAAGGACATTATTGTAAGCACAACTAAGACAACTACGGATTACACAGCATCAACCACAAAGAAAACAAAGTTGCTCAACATTTATCCATATTGGGTTTTCAATTGTACATCTAATCTTCCTTAGGAGCAGAGTATTCAATTCATGTAGCTATAGAGCTTACAATCAAGCTGCTAAGGATCCTATTGTAGCGACAGGAGAGAGTGCAAAAGAATAAACAACTACGAAGAAAGAAGAAGCTGAGAGAGAATTGGAGGCTCAGTCGAAAGAAAGGTATGTGTGTACCAAAATTATATCCTTACTATTGCATAGACCTTCAATTATATGACTTTTGAACATGAAATTCTACATGTTTACCTTCACAGCTTCACAACACTAAATTGACGTTAGTAAAAGTAGATCACTAATTTAAAGTTGCCACAAGACAGTATACATTTATTTAGAATTGCCAAAGACTAAGGTAGTATTAAATGTATAGATGAATATTGTGGATTATGAAAACATGTAGCATGGTAAGAGGAGTCTTGGCAATAATTTAGATTGAATTTAGTAGCTGTAGCCAAAATTAGGCTACAGTTAATTACTGAAGCATTCAATGGTTTTTTGTAGTTCACCATTCAATAGTCTACAAAAAAATATTCTCTTTGTTTGTGTTCATGACTAATCTAACGTTAGAAACTTTTTATTTGAACTATTTTTCCTTTGTTATTTTTGGCTTTATATTTATTCTTCAAACATATTTATTCCTTTGTTATATTTTGCTCTATGGGTATTTATTGTAAAATATAGGTTAATGCACTTTTTTGTTTAGTTAAAAATTTATATTTTGTTATTGTGATTTTCATGTTTTGATACTTTTGTTGTAAGTGAATGGACAAGTGCTTGCATTGCGAGTGTCCTAGTGGACCTAGTCAACGTATTCAAATAATTTTTATTTGTTAAATCTTTCATAGTTTATGAATTATGTTTGTTTTAATTATTCAAATTAAGCTTTTCTTAATTGGAGGTTTGGAGTGACTAAACTTATAGGGAATTTCTATTGAGACCTTGCATTGAAGATAAGAACATTGGTCTGATCCCTTCGTGACATTCAAGGTTTGGTCTTATCAAAATGAAATTTTTTCTAAGCAAGGTATGCTTTTGTTTCCCCACCTATCAACAAAAATCTAGCTGAATTTAATTACGTCTTTTACTATCTTTGATGTTAGGGTGTGCTGTCAATTAGGGGTTTCATTGTACATTTTTTTGTCTTTTTTTGCAAACTGATTATTAATGTACTTTCAAGCAAATTAAATATATATGATTGTTATTGAATTATCTCGTGCATCGCACAGGTTAGCGACTAATTAAATTGAATGAGTCAAGCATGCACATATCAGTATATCACCTAGTTCGGTTAAAGTTGGACAAACAAGCAGCCACCACAACTCCCACCTGTAGCTTAATTCCCACATATAATCTTCAATCGTTTCAATACCTCACTTGGTTACGAGTTCAAGAAATTAACTAGGTTCGTTTCCTTAATTTCAATAGTTCTTAATTCTTATTATTTGTAACTTAAATAGTCTTTATTGGTTATATCAATTATGAACCAAAAAGCATCCACTGCTCCCGTCCGGCAAGGAATATCACATTGAGTAGCTCTCAAATAGATAATATGTGAACTTCTTATATATCTCATATTAAATATTGAATAAACTCTATCATATGTACATAAGGATAATGGACAAAGTGTAACCATCCCATAATGCAAGTGGTCTTTTTTTTTTTAATGAAATCTTACGGAAAGTGGTTAGGGCCTTCCTCTTTATTAATCATATCCCTAGAGTTGGTGATCTATTTTTTTTTGTCGAATTCGGAAAAAAATTAAGTATGCTGTTATTAAATATCTCTTTCATAGGCCAAGTGCATGTACCCAGCGGCTGCTTCTTCAAAGAATAGGCCACTTGAAGAAATGTGGCTTGAATAACACCACTTGGAATAATGCCACAGGCTCGGTTATATCGTTTTACTGTGTATGGTTTGAATTAGTCTGGATGTCCCTCATCGTTTTTAAGGATTTTGTAAATTTTCGCCTTCTAATTAATTAATTATTATTGCTTAGTGTATGTTTGGCAAAAATTAAATAGTTAGTTTATTTTACTATTAAGTTTATTTTTGCTTCATTCTCAAAAAAAAAAAATAAAGTTTATTTTTGCTATTATTTATGAGTTCTACTGCACCTTTTGGTACTATTCATGGGTCTCACTGTACTACTTCAGCTAATTTTTACCTTTATCTACAGTACTTTCAGTAAAAAAATTTCAGTTTCAGTAAAATAAGCGAATCCTAAACAAACCCTTAATAAGGGTGTGCCACAAATCAATTAGTGCGAGACGGGAATGCAAATTCTTTATTCCATTTTTTGCGTTCCGCTTAATGTTCTACCAAACACAATGATGTCGCCATTAGTATTTGGTATGGTTCTTAGCTCTCTTGGATGTGTGGCGTAAGGGTTTGTGTGGTTTCTATGCAGAACTTGGCTTTTATCATTAGTATGTGGGTGGGGCTCTAGATGTCTCTGCCACACGTTTACCGTCAATCACTTTAATTTGACGGTGCATTTAAGATACAACGAGAGTACATTTAGTTAATTAATTACCTACACCCAAATTAAGGTCACCAGTTATGTAGCAATATTGGTTTTCACTGCATAATGTTTTTAGCAAAGACATCTAGGGTTTGAACTCCACTTTAACCATTGAATTATTAAAAATATTATATATACCCTGCTTTGTAGTTTTAGTAAAAATAGAATGCCACTTTCAATTGAAAAAGTATGTGCAAATGGATATTGCTTATGAAAGTTGTTAAGGACATATTTTATATAATTAGCTAATCCTTTGACAAAATGCACTTTACTTGTAATTGGGTAGATCTAGGATGAGTTTAGTACTTCAAGAAACAAGATTTCAAGTTAAGTATTAAAAGCATGAAGATTGGATCAAGAAACAAGTGAAGAAAAGTTCTTTATTAAAGCTCGACAGATACCTCGACAGCAACAGTATCTATCGAGATTTAAGAACAAAGCTTGATAGAAACTTGACAGAAACTGAATCTGTTGAGATCTACGAAATCAGAATTTCTAGATCTGATTTTCGGCTTATGCTGACATGTATGTGTAAGGTTTCTTTTCTCATAACCCTAGACATATATAAAACTTATTTTAAAGGTCGTTATATATGGAGAACGCAGGCAGAAAGTAACCTAGTGCCTTATTCTCTCTATAAGAAGTTACTACGTCTTTTGCGCCTTAGGATTTTGTAACCAAGTACTTCTTGATCTTCATTATTGATAAAGTGAAGAACTTTGCAACCAACAATATCTTCAAGTTGCTGGAGTTAATCATGTACTGGGATTCGCGCAAAAGGGTGGCGTTCATATATTGAAGAGTTCAGAGGTTCTAAAGTGGTAAAAGGTTTTTACTGTAAGTTCATCTACGGGGATTGTAGAGTCTAAAGACAAAGATTTTGTACTAAATCTGAAACTTCTCTTTACTATAGTGAATTGCTTTTCGGAAAGGTTTCCCCTCAGGTTTTTTACTGTGAAACTAGTTTGTTTCATTGGTTTTCCTAGGTCATCATATCTTGTCTTATTTACTATTTCGTTGTTCATGATATTAATGTTTGTTTGTTTTAACAAGGTTTATTCATAATAAATCTAATTAACAACTTGGATTTAAAACTTGTTAATTCTATTAATCGGGGTCTAAATTTTCCAACAAAAGTAAATCAGACACAGTTTTGCTCTAAATTAGTTTAGCAAAATCTCATTCAATTTTCTATGTGATAATTTATAAAAATATTAACACGTGGTTTTAGTCATTTAAGCTATTTAACTATTGAAGGAATCTTTTTCACAAAAAATGGTGATGTTATATATATACTAGAATTTCCAAGGGAAATAAAACGTAGCATACAGAGTCCAGGGATGATTCATTAACATTGGATATATAAAAGCAAAACAAGAAGAATTGTGTCTTTCTTAGACCAAGTGCCATATTCTTTGAAGAAGCAGCCGTTAACTACATGCAACCGTACGTCTCTTTCACTCTTATGTTATGCGCCTACAATCACGGGGAAAAGGCACAGTTTGTGGCCAAAATTGACACGAAATTGCTAGACTGAAACAGTGGGACATTAATCATTGAGATGTGTTACGTCCACAATATTTTTACAATATTTTTCACAACAAATCATAAGTGGTTAATTGTTATTGGTTCAAATTTGAACCTAACACTAAGATTATTTTTTTGCCCTAACAATAACAACCAGTAACAACCTGTCACTTAAGATTTGTTGTAAAAATGTTATGAAAATGCTGTGAACATATCATCTATCTCTATACTATTATTTAAGGGGCTTTCTTTATTTGGATTCCTCATTTTTTAGTTCAAAAATACCCCTACACTCCTATGTTTAAATAGAGACAAAACTAAAGGATAATCTAGTAAAAATTCAACTCTAACTCCCACTAAAACATTGCATAAAAAATAAGACCACTTCTCTATTAATTTTCAAATTGATTTATATATTTTTTAATTAAAATTATATATATGAAATAAAAAAAAAACACAGTTTTTTTTCCTACAAAATAGGACCACTAAAAAAAAATGACCCATCGCACGCGCGAAGCGCGTGTGACGAGGCTGGTTTCTCTTAGTCTTCGCGCGTGTGACGAGGCTGGTTTCTCTTAGTCATTTTATAAGATACATTGAAACTTGGAGAGTGCATATTCACACACACAACACATAATAGAAAGAAGTAAAAATGGATTCCAAGACACTAAAGGCCGATAAGCCTCATGCAGTTTGTATTCCATTTCCAATTCAAAGCCACATAAAAGCAATGCTCAAGTTTTCAAAGCTTCTCCACCATAAAGGCTTTCACATAACCTTTGTTAACACTGAGTTCAACCACCAGCGTTTTCTGAAATTTAGAGGTCCCAACTCCTTAGATGGTTTGTCTGACTTCCGATTCGAAACCATTCCAGATAACCTCCCTCCATCGGATCCAAATGCCAGCCAAGACGTCTCTTCTCTTTGCAATTCCATTATGAAAAACTTCTTGGCCTCATTTTCTAACCTTCTTGTGAAACTCAACAGTGCAACTTCAAACGTTCCTCCAGTGACTTGTATTATCTCAGACGGTTTCATGCAATTCACCATCAACGCTGCTCAGGAACTTGGAATCCCAATTCTAATGTTCTTCACTGTCTCCGCTTGTAGCTTAATGGGTTACATGCAGATTCCTCCTCTCAAGAATAAAGGCATCATTCCACTTAAAGGTGTGAAACAAAAAAAATGCGAAAACTCCATTGAAATCTTGCATTAATTTATTAGAGCAATTGCACTTTTGGATTATTAATTATTTTTTTTTTTTTGGAGAAGAATTATTATTATTATTATTATTATTATTATTATTATTATTATTATTATTATTATTACGAACTTACAATATCCATCTTTACTTCTTTAGTTTAAAATGTAGCAATATCCTATTTTTATTTTATTGAACTGATTCTACTGAACTCTTTACTCCTCTATTATCATTTTATATTAAAAACTCAATTCTTTTATTAGTTGAAAATGGGTCTGAACCAACATGTTAATGACTTTTATACCCTTTTATAACAAACATATTGCATGTGCGCAGTAATACACAATTGACAAATTGAAGGATTATAGTTGTGCATATGTGATGTGTTTGTTATGGAAGCGTATTAAGACCATCATTGTGTTTGTTATTGGATGGTAAATATTAATACCATTAAAGTGTGTTTGGCCATGTATTGTTTTTTAAAATGAATTAATTTTTTTTTATTTGACAAAAACACTAACCTATGGAAAAAAATGTTCATTACAACATTGCTATGTTTAAACTAAAATGAGAACATTGCAATTTTCTTATAGTATTAAGGGGATAAAGTGTAATTTTCCTGTTTTATTATGATTGAAAATAAATTTAATTTTAAGCTGAAAATATTCTGTCTTTTTGTAGATAAGAGCTATTTAACCAATGGGTATTTGAACACAGTTATAGATTGGATTCCAGGTTTGAGAGGCATTCGACTCAAGGATCTCCCAAGCGAGGTTCGAACCATAGATCCAAATGATGCTATCTTTAAATTTGTGATCGAAACAGCAGAGAGAGCTCCTACGGCTTCAGGAATTGTTATTCAAACATTTGATGCATTAGAGCAAGAAGTTTTGGATGCTCTCTCCACCATGTTTCCTCATGTATATGCCATTGGCCCTCTCCAACCACTGCTCAATCACTTACCCAATGACCCTTTAAAATCAATTGGATATAGTCTATGGGAGGAAGAAACTGAGTGCCTCCAATGGCTTACTCTAAGGCGCCCAACTCTGTAATATATGTGAATTTTGGCAGCATAGTTGTCATGACACCAACACAGTTGGTTGAGTTTGGTTGGGGACTTGCAAATAGTAAATATTTATTTTTGTGGATAATTAGACCTGATTTAGTTGTTGGTGAATTAGCAATATTGCCACCTGAGTTCAAGTTAGAAACTAAAGAAAGGGGTCTGATAGCTAGTTGGTGCCCTCAAGAAGAAGTGTTGAATCACCCCTCAATTGGAGGGTTCTTAACACATAGTGGGTGGAATTCAACTATTGAAAGTTTGTGTGCAGGAGTACCAATGCTTTGTTGGCCATTCTTGGGAGATCAACAAACAAACTGTAAGTATACTTGCAATGAATGGGGTATTGGCATGGAGATTGATAATGATGTCAAGAGAGAGGAAGTGGAAAAGATTGTGAAAGAGTTGTTGGAGGGAGTTGTTGGAGGGAGAAAAGGGTAAGAAAATGAAGAAAAAGGCCATGGAGTGGAAAAAGTTAGCTAAAGCGGCCACTGAGCCACTTGGTTCTTCATCCATTAACGTGAACAATTTGGTGAATGAAGTGCTCTTATCGAAATGATAGATTTTTTAGAAATAAAAGCGATAAAAAATTTGTTATAATTCGTGAAGATTTATTATAATAGCATGAATGTACCAATAACGCATTACATAATTATGTTAACTGAATTTTACTAATCATTGTTAGGACATATGTGAATCATGTCAGGAACATATGTTAATATAGAATTGACTAATCCTTTGACAAAACACACTTTACTTGTAATTGGGTAGATCTAGGATGTGTTTAATGTTTCAAGAAAAAATGTTTCAAGTTCAAGTGTTAAAACTATGTAAGTCTGTCCAATAATCAAGTGAAGAAGTGCTGAATATTAAAGCTCGACAGGTAGCTCCACAGCTAGTATCTATCAATGTTTGAAAGGCTGTTTAAGCCTGATGCTCAACAACTGCTCGATAGATAGGGTATTTATCGAGATGTAAGAAAATTAGATTTTTAGTTCTAATTTTCATCCAATCCATGTATAGATGTTTGAGTTTTCTTTTCTCACAACCCTAACATATATAAGGATTGTTTTAAGGGCCATTACAGCTGATGCACCTCAATGCAAAAGTTTTTCACAAGCATATTGTGAACCAGAGACATATTCCCTAGTTCATTTTCTCTTCAAGAAGTTGCAGTGTTTGTACACCATAGGGTTTTGTAACCAGGAAACTTCGTGATTTTCATCGTGTTGATGAACTGAAAAATTTTGCAGCCAGCATCCTTCTCAAGTTGGTGAGTAAGTCGCGTACTAGGATTCGCACATAGAATTGGTCAGTTACGTACTGAGAGCCGTGCATTGCAAGGAAAGATTGTCACTACAGAACAAGTCCAATTGGGTATTAGGGTAAGGGTTCAACTGTAGGTTGGTATAAGGTACTGGATTCCTTTACTAGTAACCACTTGTTGTGATAATAGTGAATTCTCAGGAATGGTAACCTTAAAATCACCCGGTGGGGTTTTTGCTGTGTAGATTTTCCCCATTCGTAAACAAATCACCGTGTCAATTTATCTTCTGCTGCATATTAACTTAGTTGGTGATTTGTTTGTGCTACCACGCTTATTGCATGCAAATTGAATTAATTAATTAACTTGACTAATTAATTGGTTAATTCATCATAAGGGGTCAATACATTCTTGGCCTATTAAGTGGTATTAGAGTAAGCATACTCTGATTAGGGTTAATCTTTGTTGTGCGATCCATTGACTCCTGTTTGTCATGGATAGAGGGCAATCTCTTATTATACCTCATTTATTTGATGGCACTAACTATACATACTGGAAAGTACACATGAGAGCTTTCTTGTAATTATTAGATGAGAAAGTATGGCAAGCTGTGGAGATAAGCTGTACCAAGCCAAAGGAAGCGCCGGCCAATTGGAATAACGCTAAGATCAAGGCGGCAAATTTTAATAGCAAGGCATTGAATGCTTTATTCAGTGCGGTCACAAATGAGGAGTTCAAGAAGATATCCTCAACTGAAACTGCAAAAGAAGATGCATATCCATTTTATTTGAAGAAGAATTCAGATTTGCATCTAAGGAAGATGCAAATCTATTTTATTTGAAGAAAAATTCAGATCTGCATCTAAGGATGATGCAGATCTATTTTATTTGAAGAAAAATCCAGATCTATATCTAAGGCAGATGCAGATCTATTTTATTTGAAGAAAAATCAGATCTACATCTAAAGAAGATGCAAATTTGTTTTATTGGAAAGAAAAATCTAGATCTACATCTAAGGAAGATGTAGATCTGTTTTATTTGAAGAAAAATTCAGATTAGATGATGCAGATCTGTTTTATTTGAAGAAAAATTCAAATCTGCATCTAAGGAAGATGCAGATCTATTTTATTTGAAGAAAGATGCAGATCTATTTTATTTGAAGAAAAATTTAGATCTACATCAAAAGAAGATGCAGATCTATTTTATTTTAAAGAAAGAGAGTTGACTACATGCAGATCTTTAAAACTAAGAAACAAGTTATATCAATAATAAAGGAATCAAAAACATATTTTCATAAGCTAAATTAATAAGGTAGAATATGAATATCTAAAACAATTAAACATGCATCATCATGATAAAGAAAAGCATAAAAACAAAGGGTTAGAAAACAACCTCTTGCATGAGCACACTTTGTTCTCAAGAGGATGTTTTAGGGTTCAAAGAAATTTGTTCAATTCTCTTTGAAACCTAAAAACCCTAATTTAGGTAGCAACACTCAGAGAGGGGATCATAAAATATGAGCAATTTGAGAGCCTAAACGTATGCCTCCCAGAGCGAAATAAAAGTGCTGAATCATGAGGTTCAGTCTTTATTTATAAAGGTCAGAAGTCTCTAAAAAATAAGTACGGACGATTAGGGTGTGAATCTAGACGCATCCTTTTGCGAAAAGATCGAAAAGGGTATGCATTATCATCACCCAAAGGCCGTTGGGCTAAACCCCAACCAAGGAAAATTTGGCACTCCGAAAGTGCACCGAACACTCTTTCGTGTTCGGGTGCCATTTGGACTCCTCTTCTAGGGTTTTTTGACCGGTCCTTGTACCTAGATATGTTTTCATTTTCTGTCTATGATTTTTATCTCTATTTTGGATAATTCTGGTTATTTAAGAACAATTATCTTGTAAATAAATACCCTAAAATAAATCTTGATAAAGTTTAGATTATTCACAATTTTATTGTTATCCAATCACCCATTTTATTCCTATGCATGCATCCTTATTTTAAACACTAATTATCAACCAATCACAAAATTATTTAATTAATTTTAATTGCTTAACCAATCAGAATTAATTTAAATCAATCATGCGTGGTCGACCTTACCTAGACAGAATGCATGTTGACCGTGCAAACTTGATCATACGATATCTTTCGAACTGATGGTCCGATTTGGAAACTAGAAACACCGTTGCTACCGTTAGAATCTCAAGATCATTTTTATGATATGCAATGAATGAATTAATTCATGTAATGCAAAATTCAAATTGATGCATGTAATGCAAGAAAAAATTGATGCATGTAATGCAATCATAATTTTTTGAGGTACATGGATGGTCATTCAAGTCATTCTTCTTGATTAAATAATGGGTACAAAATTGAGAGTCTACAGAATGCCCCTCATTGACAGAGTTTGAAAAGCGAATGTCAATGTAAAACAAGGACACTGATTTTAGTGACCATCATTTAATTGAGGTTAAATTTTCAAAGATTACCTACCCCTCAAACCTAAAATCTTAGAACATAGAACTAGTGCCTTATCTTTTGACAAACAATGAAAATACCGGACTTAGCTGGTAGTTGATGCTGGAAATAATTCTTAACAAATGGGTTGACCAAGAAATTTTCAATTCTGATCTTGAAAATGGAGTTGTCTGGGATGACGATCAAGGATCCTTTTCTACTTTGATCTAGAGTTGCTGGAACGACGATCAAAGGTCTTCTTCTATTTCAATCTGGATTTGCTGGAATGGCAATCAAAGGTCTTCTTCTACTTTGATCTGGAATTGGTGGAAAGGTGATTAAAGGTCATCTTCTACTTTGACTTGGATTTGTTGGAATGACGATCAAATGTCTTCTTCTACTTTGATTTAGAATTGGTGGAATGGTGATCAAAGGTCCTCTTCTAGTTTGATTTGGAGTTGTTGGAATGACGATCAAAGGTCTTCTTCTACTGTGATCTGGAATTAGTGGAATGGCAATCAAAGGTCCTTTTCTACTTTGATCTGGAGTTGTTAGAATGACGATCAAAGGTCTTCTTATACTTTGATTTGGAATTGTTGGAATGACGATCAAAGTTCTTCTTCTACTTCGATCTGGATTTGTTAGAATGACGATTAAAGTTCCTCTTTTACTTTGATCTAGATTTGTTGGAATGACGATCAAAGGTCTTCTTCTACTTCGATTTGGATTTGTTAGAATGACAATCAAAGTTCCTCTTCTACTTTGATCGGGATTTGTTGGAATGACGATTAAAGGTCTTCTTCTACTTTGATATGGAGTTGTTAGAATGACGATCAAAGGTCCTCTTCTACTTTGATCTAGATTTGTTGAAATGTTGATCAAAGGTCCTCTTCTACTTTGATCTGGATTTGTTGGAATGTCGATCAAAAGTCTTCGTCTACTTTGATCTGGAGTTCTTGGAATGTCGATCAAAGGTCTTCTTCTACTTTGATCTAGAATTGTTGGAATGTTGATCAAAGGTCTTCTTCTGCTTTGATCTGGAGTTGTTGGAATGACGATCAAAGGTCCTCTTCTATTTCGACTTGGATTTGTTAGAATGACGATCAAAGGTCCTCTTCTACTTTGATTTAGAGTTGTTGGAATGACGATCAAAGGTCCTCTTCTACTTTGATCTAGAGTTGTTGGAATATCAATTAAAGGTCTTCTTCTACTTTGATCTGGATTTGTTGGAATGGCAATCAAAGGTCTTCTTTTACTTTGATTCGGATTTGTTGGAATGACAATCAAATGTGATCTTCTACTTTGATCTAGAGTTGTTGGAATGACGATCAAAGGCCTTCCTCTACTTTGATCTGGAATGGAAATATTGATCAAAGGTCTTCTTCTACTTTGATCTAGAATTGTTAGAATGACGATCAAAGGTTTCTACTTTGATTTGAAATTGATGAAATGACAATCAAAGGTCTTCTTCTACTTTGATCTGGAATTGTTGAAATGTTGATCAAATGTCTTCTTCTACTTTGATCTAGAATTGCTGGAATGAAGATCCAAGGTCTTCATCTACTTTGATCTAGATTTGTTAGAATAACGATCAAAGGTCCTCCTCTACTTTGATCTGGAGCTGTTGAAATGATGATCAAATGTCCTCTTCTACTTTGATTTGGAGCTGTTGGAATCACGATCAAACGTTTTCTTCTACTTTGATCTGGATTTGTTGGAATGTCAATCAAAGGTTATCTTCTACTTTGATTTGGAGTCGTTGAAATGGCGATCAAAGGTTTTCTTCTACTTTGATCTAGAATAGTTGGAATAGCGATCAAAGGTCTTCTTCTACTTTGATCTTAATCTGGAATTGTTGCCTACAAAAAGTCAAAATTTAGAATTAGACTTTAATTGATAGGTGCTTCGTGGTCCTATTGTTTCTGAGATGTGTGATTTTCATTTGCTCACTCTTGGTTTGAACTTTATCAAGAAAAGCATAATTGACAAAAGATTTTTCTTTTGAGAAACATTTAATTTTTGAAACTTGGAAGTTTTGAAATTATTATTTCATATTTTGAGACTTTGGAACCTAGAAACTTTTACTTGAAATCTGGAACTTAAAATCTGAAATTTTGAGCCTTAAAATTTTGAAAATAAAGGCTTGGAATTTTGATCATGAAATCTGAGGTTTGAATTTTTTTTTTTTTTTTTTTTTTTTTTGAATACTGAAGATTTGAGTTTAAAATTTAGGCATTGGGAATGTGAAATTGAAAATTTGGGATTGAAAATTTGGATTCTAAAAGATATTTGAAAACTTTGAAAAATATTTTTTTCTTTTTCGGGTTGATTGAGTCAACTCAGTTTGACTAAGTTGACTCAGCTTTGGCTGAGTTTAAGTGTGTGGTGGTCGAAATTTTGCCTCCCACCCCCACTTCCTTGTCTCTCTCTTTTCTTTTTTGCTTCATCTTCCATTTACTTTTCTTCCTCCATTGGCATAATTCACCTTCTTCTTTCCCTTGATTTTTCTTCTTCATCTCTCCATTTCTTCTCACAAAAAACACTTTTCTAAGCTTCTCCACCTTCCCTCATCCATCTCCATCAATATTTCTTTAGATTTTTGTATTTTGAGCATTTTCATCACACATCCATTTTCAAAGATCTGATAACCTAGGAAAACCAAACCGGTAAAAAACCTGGGGAGGATTTAACCTAGCTATCCTCAAGGTAAACCGAATTCACTATGAAAGAATCGAAGTTTACACAATAAGACTTAGACCACTAACATCCTATTGCTACCTGCCTGTAGGAAACTTACTACCACGACCACGTGACAGCTCCGAGATCCACGGACTCCTTCTTTCCTTGAATTCTTCAGTAATTCACAAGCGCGCCTGCTTGTATATCTTGAAGCTCTTTTGATTCTCCAAGTGTATGATTTACCAACCTCTTGACATGAATCTTGAGTTTGGAAACCCTAAGTGTATGTGAAGGTAAACACCTCTAGATCCAACAAATAGATTCACAAACACAACATTCAGAACTCTAAAAAAATGGCTAGGGTTTACCCTTATATACCTAGAGCAAAACATAAAATCCTATACATTAAATGGGCTTGGGCTGAGTTGGAAAAATTCTGCAGAAAAACGTTCTGCACGATTTTCGATCGATTGAGCCTAATTTTCGATCGATCGAGTCAGGCAGAAAGTGCACAGGAATTCTGCAATCAACTCGATTCCAACTTTACATAAAAAGCCATACTTTGAGCAAGTCTAACACACAATTTAAAGAATGTTTTGATCATGGTTTGCCAACATTACAAATTGAAGTTCTAATACATTAGTTCCTAATTCTTAGAACCTAACAGGTTATTTTGAAAATTTGGGGGCATTGTGTGATTGATCATGTTTGGAAATGTTGGCTTTGGAGCATTATTGAAGTGTAACATTTTCTTTGATCATGGTGCAACTTGGGCAATGTTGGTGGCTTTTGGAATTTTGACAATGTAGGTAAATTGTGATGTTGTTGGATGAACTTTGGTTTGGATTTTGGGAGTATTGGCATGTTGAAAATTTTGGGTTAGGCTCATATGACTATGTTCATGATGTATGTGAGAAAAATTTATTGGTATATGTAAACTTTGTTTTATGGACATGAAAAAATTTTGTGGTATGTGCATGGACATATTGGTGGAATTGGGCAAATTTTGTGGGTATGAAATTTATGGAAGAATTTTGTTAGGTATGTGATGTTGATTCTTGGAGAATTTGTGTGGTTATGATTTTGGCTATGCGAGAATTTATTTGTGCATGTACTTGTGGGAATTTTTATCTTTTGCATGGCTATGGAAAATTTGGTAGTTGTGTATAGATATGTGAAAATTTTTTACTGTGGTGAAATTTTTGTGGGACATTGATTTTTTGTGGTGGTGGGGCATTGGTTGTGAGAATATTTTTTTGGAAAATGTGGGTTTTGGTTATGGAAATTGATGAGATGAAATTTTGTGTTGCAGAGTCTCAAGAGTTTAGGTAGTCTCCAAATGTTGAAAAGTGCATGGGCAGCATTGTCTCTTGGCATCAAAAACATCATCAATGAAGCGGGCTTCGGTACTTTCTTCAAAACTTTGTTAAATCATGAGACACATGAGTACAAATATTTTCAGTTACTTCTTTCCTTGGCGAGTACTTCTAGAACACAACCTATACCTTCCATTTTCTAGGCATTGAGGAGGTAATGTTGATGCCTTTTGACTTCTTTGTTATCACCAGTCTGAGGTTGGGTGGTAAAAGAATTCTTGTCAATGATTCCTTTACTTCAACTAAGCTCAAGAAACTTCTAGGTGTAGTGCCTTCTAGAATGAGGAGTAACAATATCCCCTTGTCTTGGCTATGTGAGAATATTCCCCAATGTGAGACAGTGGCAAAGGGTGTCCGCATGCTCATGTTTCTTTTCATTGGGACCTTTCTGCGTTCGGATTTAAGCAGTACTGTGAATCTGCGCTACTTGAAGAGCTTGAGAAAAATTGAACAAATCCAGAATTATGACTGGGGTAGCATGGCCTATGCTACTCTGATGCATTTCATGACCCAACTCTCTAGGCAAAGCCTTTCAAGCTTGGGTAGGGCTCTATTTGTATGGAAAGTGCGGTTTGGTATATATTTTGGCTATGTGTTAGTGGTGGAAAATTATTTTGGCTATGTATGGGTTATTTTGGCTATGTGGTAATGGTATTGTGAATTCTTCAGGTCTGGATGAATGAGTATTTTGGAGTTGGTCTTGAAATTCGGGAGGAAGTTGCTGGCATTTTTCCTGGATTTCTCCTTTGGTTGCCCAAACATCATTTATCTATACCCTCCAAGCGTCTTTGGAGATTTGGCGCTTGGTGATTGACAATCTGACAATTAATGATGTGAGTTCTTTCTTCCTTCTCCTTTTTTAAATCTTTGGCACTTAGTTGTGGTTCTAGTTTCTTCTCTTTCTAAGTTCCTTTTTTGTGATTTTTCAGATGAACTTAAATCCTTGGGTTGGATGTGAGGAATATGCTGAGTATGAGCGGGCTCTAGAACTGAATGGCCACCAAGTATTGTTTGAATATGAGCATGGAAAGTATTGGTATCTTGATGATTAGGTGTTGCCCCAACTTGAACTTGTGTATCCTCCTACCATAATTCCAACTCCTCCTTGTCGCACTGTTCAGTTTGTTGACTTTCTGGTTGATAAAGAGATTGCTTAGGCCCATGATGGTTATATTGTTACAAAAGCAAAAGGAAATTATTCTGAATTTGTCTAGGATCATCTACAAGGTTGCTTGGTTAGAAGAAAAGTATTTTCCTTCCCTTCTAAAGTCAAATTTCTTGATCTTGTAAATTCCTTTTCATATTTCTACTTGGTAACAACACTTGCATGTTGGATTTTTAGCCTCTATCTTCTGAAGGAAAGGAAGGGGGAAAGGAAGAGGAAGAGATTCCCTCTCCTCATTGTGCTGGTAGTTCTCCTAGTTCCTTCATGGAGACTTATCCTTATTTTTCAGCATGGCAGTAAGATGTGATGAATCTTGATGGAACGTATAGTTCTATGCCTTTAACTAGGCCAAAGAACGTACCAAATGTTCCTTGACCTGATCCGGTATGTTCTTGAATGTTCAATTCTTTGTCCTTATTTTCTTCTTAACTAGATGAATGGCTCTTAAACTGGTAGAGTTGTTTCAGGTTGGAGGCTTGCAGTCATTGGCTCGCACTCAGTTCTCCTAATATGTGCTCAATGATTCGAACTGTGCATGCCACGTTGCTTTCTGAGCATCTCTTGCTTGAACTGTGCTTAATAGTGAAATTAACACCTAATTCTGTTGAATTTTCAAGCACATAGAATAAAAACTGCTGACATTACCAAGAGAGCTTTAAAGGAAAGGATCAGGAGCCTCAAACTTGAAAATTGTCAGTACAATCCTCGCTTTTTCGCAAGTCAGGAAGGAAACACTGAAGGTGGCTCCTCTAGAGGTGGATCAAGGAGATCCTCACGTAGGTGGACTCGGAGTCCTAATGATGTATGAATTGTATTTTCATTTTTCCTGCAAAACAAAAGGAAGTGTTCCTAGACAATCTTATATTATTTTCCATGTTTTAGCTGTTTGCCCTTTGGATCATGTAGAGACTTTAACTAAGACAAGTTTAGAATTCACCTAATGAGACCTTGTAGTACTAATTTAAACTTATCTTACTTGGCTCTGTTGGAATCTGCACTTACTTGAATGAGATGGAGCCAAATGCCCCTAGTTTAAAATGAATGCATAATTTTTGGAAATCTTGACAATGATGATATTTTTTTTTCTTTGAGATAATGATTTTTGGTTTTTTGAAAATGAATGAGGCATGGGCGAATGCCCCTTGTTTGGAACAAAAATCCATAAGTCTTTAAAAAAACTTGATTTGATCAATCTAGAAAATAATGATGCAAAGGTTAATTTTTGAAAACAAATGTGTTAAATATGTCAAAATGTCCCAGTTTGATTAAAAAAATCTTTTTGAGTGTCAAATGTTCTTTAAAAAATTACACGATAATGTAAAACTGCATGGAATTGCATGAGTGTAGGATCGAGGGGCTGCGTGCCATTTGGCACATGAAGAATGCCATTCATCACTTTTGGAGTGCCGTTCGGCACTTTTAAAGTGTTGTTCGGCAGTTCTAAAGTGCCAAATTGCATTGAGCTACACCATGACGCTCATGCCTTGGTGGCCTAACTCCTCATGGTCTCCCAATACGTGTTTTGCATTTTTTGAAAAATATTCACTTCGTTTGTGATCATGAAACACTCTCCTAGTCAGCTACAAACTCTCTGAAAGCTATTCAAACCTGATTAGGACTTTATGCAGCTTATTTAAACTACTTTTCTTGCAATTAATCTCTACATAAAGTTTAGTAAAACGCAATAATCACAAGCAAAAATCATCCATGGCCAACAATTATAACTTTTCTCATTCAACAATTCATGATATCAACAAACGGGTTCGTAGCTTTGATTTCAGTACCAAAACCAATTTTATAGCCTTCAAACTAAAGGGAATCAAGGCTTTGAGGAATGTGAAGATCAAGTGGAACTTCCTTCATATTGCTGTGAAATTTTGGAATCCCAAAGATTATGTGTATGATTTAACACTGCTGAACTCTGTCCAACAATAGAAGAATATTCTACTATCTTAGGCTAAGATCCAAGCAAAAAAGTTGTAGCGATTTCTTGTGATCCTAGGCATAAGGAATCTTTGTCTGATGCTCTTAGTCTTCCTTCTTCCATTATTGATAGTATGATTAAAGGTCATATGGTGAATCTTCGTGCCATTATCTCTCGGCTGATTGACAAATGCACCTATGGAGTGACCGACAATATGCAGAAAAACTTCGGTTTGGCTTTATGCTTTATGGGAGAACTTTTGCTTTGCCCTGTAAGGCACGGTTTTGTGGATGCTCGAGCTATAAGTGTTGTGAATCAAATTAAGGATGGTGATAACCCTATTCCTTTGGTCTTGGCAGAAACTCTTCTAGGACTGGATGTTGTATTTCATGGTGGAGAATCTCAAAACTTCTCAAGGAGTTCTTTGACTTTGTAGATTTGGCTGATGGAGTGATTGGACATGATTGCGAAGCCCATAACCAGTAATTATAGGCCTAGCAGTTTTCTTAGACAAGCAATCTAGTACCTCAATTCAATGAGACAGTTATTGGTGGAAGTGCCCACCCCCTCTACTGAGTCTCTAGGATCAGACAACATCTTCCTTATTGGGTTGCGGAGGGCAACTTTCTATAAGGGAGATAGACTCTTGAGTCAATTCAAATATAAGCAAGGAATGCCTAGTGGCAAAAGAAGAAGACCTTTCTCTCCTGTAGACACAAATCCTACTTTTGTAAAGAACATGTTATTGTATTTAGAGACAGCTGACCGAGTGGACCAATCTTTTGTCAAGGTTCACTTTCACAAGATGACTACAGAATACTCTAAATGGTTGGTGATCAAGATTGTTGACAAAGAAGCTGAGATGGCTGCTATGAGAAAGCAATTTCTCAAGGATATCGGGGAAAACCTGATGAAGACAACTATGAATTCAAAAGAAGGGACAGTGATAACAAAGTACCTATTACAAAAATCAATGATCAACAGAAAAAGAAAAGATTGAAGACAAAGTGACCATCTTTTTTTCTTTTTCTTTTTTGGCTTTGAACATGTTTATTTAAGAAGTTAATGCAAAAACTCTTATGTTTAAGAATTATTTAGAATTTGCAGGTTAGGGATTTTGTTTAAAGTGTAGGCTTTTGGGGTTTGGAATTTTTTTTTTTTTAATGGTTTGGTTTAGGGTTTAGGCTTTTGGATTTTGTGTTATGTCATAGTTTAATGGAATGGTTGAATTTTTAGTAATTTTGGTTAATGGGCAAATGGTGGGTTTAGGGAAGTTGTGATTGAACCAATGCATGGTTGCCTACGTACCCCCTTAATAGAAGGATCAGGTTATCACATAGTTCATGGAAGATGATGATTTTTTATTTGCCTTAACTTTTGCCTTGTTCTTTCAGGTTTTTAACCTATCTTCTTTTTTTTTCTTTTTTTTTTTGCCTAGACCGCCCTTTCAGATTTTTAGCCTAGTGAGCTTTTTTCTTTTTTTGTTTTTTTTTTTTAGTCAAACCTAGGAAGGGAAATAACATAATTTGCAACCATTTCAAACGTGGTGCTTTCAGACTACCACCTCAAGTGTGGTATTTCTTCAATTGATCCATGTTGGTTGGCAAAGTGAAAGGGTTTGCATCTAAGTCCATCAGCCTTACTGCTCCCTCAGAGTATATCTGTTTGATAATGTATGGGCCTGCTCAATTTTGCTTGAACTTCCTGTTTGCATCTTGAACCAGGGCTTAAATTTCTTCCAACACTAAGTCCCCTAACTTCAAATCTCTGGTTCTCACTTTCTTGCAAAAAGATTTACTAAGCCTCCTCCTATAACCTTGAATATGATACAAGGCCTTTAGTCTTTTCTCATCTAGCATGCACAACTAATCATATTTGCTTTGTAACCAATCTGCTTCAGGGATTTCACTTTCCAATACTATCCTTAGCGAACGGACACCCATCTCAATGGGAAAGATTGCTTCCATCCCATACACTAATGAATAAGGAGTGGCTTTTGTGGAAGATTGAATTGATGTTCTATACCACCAGAGTGCATAGGGCAACCGTAGGTGCCAGTCCTTGTATTTCTTTGTACTCTTCTTCAAGATTTGCCCTATGTTTTATTAGTAGATTCAACTGCTCCATTGGTTTGAGGGCAGTAAGGTGAAGACTTGTGGTGCTGAATATTAAACTGTCGTAGTAGCTTCTCTGTTTCTCCTTTGAAGTGCTACCCATTTTCTGAGATAATTTCATGTGGTACTCCGTATCTGGAGATGATATTGGTCTGAATGAACTGAGCAACTTTCTTTGAATTCATGACTTTGTATGAAGCAGCTTCTACCCATTTAGTAAAGTAGTCAATGGCTACAAGTATGAATTCATAGCCGTTAGATGTTGTTGGGTGAATCTTCCCGATAATGTCTATCCCCATTGTGGAGAATGGCCAGGGTGATGTCATAGTATGTAGTGGCATAGGTGGCATATGTTTCAAATCTCTATGGACTTGGCATTGATGGCACTTTCGAATATGAGCCGCACAGTCGACTTCCATGGTAGTCCAGTAGTAACCCTATCTCATTATCTTCCTTGACAACATGTTTGCATTCATATGTGGCCCATAGCTTGACTCATGAACCTCTTCAATTAGCTGTTGGGCTTCCTTAGCGGTTACACAAAGGAGGTGAATTCCATCATATGATCTTCTATAAAGCTTTTCAGCACAAATAATGTAATTAATAGACTACCTCCAGATGGTCAATTGATCATTCTTATCTGCAAGCTTTGGGTAGGTCCCATCCTTGAGATATTGTAGGATGCCCGAATACCATTCACCTTCCTCGTTCTTTCCCTCATCATATTCTTCTATTGTCATGCAGTAGGCTGGTTCTTATTTTTGTTCCAACACTATCGGTCTAGCTTCATCTTCTTTTAACCCATCCATCATGGATGCCATGGTTGCTAATGCATCTGCAATTTGATTTTGCATCCTTGGCACATACTGATATCGAATCTTGGTGAATTTTGATGCCCACTTTTAAAGACACTCATGATAAGGCATAAGCCTTTCTTCTTTGATCTTCCATTTATTTTGTATTTGAGAGATTATTAAATCTAAGTCCTATATACCTCCAATTTTTTAACTTCGAGGCCTAAAGCTGCTTGTAGGCCCATAATGCGAGCTTCATATTCTGTGACATTGTTAGTGGCAAGAAAGTTGAGTTTGCTAGAAAATGGAATGTGTGCCCTTTTTGGAGAAATCATGAGAACTCCAACTCCACTTCCATTTTTATTTGTTGCTCCATCAAAATACATCTTCAATGATTCTACCTCAATCCCCATGATGTCTTCATCTGGAAAGTCTCCTTGGATCTCTTCGGCTTCTTCTGGTGAACAATGGGCCAAGTGATCGGCAATTGCTTTCCCTTTCATAGATTTCTAAGTCACATACTTAATATCAAATTCTGACAAAAGCAAAACCCATTTAGCAGTCTTCCCATCTTGCACAGGTTTTTTCATTAAGTACTTCAAAGGATCCATTCTTGCAATTAACAAAACCTTGTAATCAAGCATATAATGTCTTAGTTTATGGGTTGCCCATACAAGTGCCACACATGTCTTCTCTAATGGCGATTACCTCTCTTCATAGGGTAGCATCTTCTTGTTGATGTAATAAATTGCATTCTCCTTTCTAGTCTCCTCTAGGTATTGAGCAAGTAAAGCCCCCAATGTTGTATCTGTAGTGGTGAGATACAATAACAATGGCTTTTTAGGAACTAACAGGACAAATATTGGTGGTTTCATCAGATAACTCTTGATCTTCCCAAAGGCTTCTTGGCACTGCTCGTTCCACACTGTAGGGACTTCTTTCTTGAGCAGTCGGAATATTGGTTCTCATGTCATTGTAAGTTGGGCTATGAACCTGTTGATGTACTGTATTCTCCCCAGAAATCCTCAGATGTCCTTTTCAATTCTTGAAGGCTTCATTTCTACAATTGCCTTGATTTTTTCAGGATCAACTTCTATTCCCCTTTGGCTTACCTTAAACCCTACCAATTTCCCAGATGTGACTTCAAAAGTACACTTCTTTGGATTCAACCGCAACTTGTAGAACCAGATTCTTTCAAAGAACTTCCTCAAAGCCGGTATGTGCCCTTCATAGTCTTTGGACTTTACTATCATGTCATCAACATAAACCTTTACTTCTTTGTGGATCAAATCATGCAACAAAGTGGTGGCTACTCATTGGTAAGTAGCACCAGCATTTTTGAGGCCAAAGGGCATGACCTTGTAGCAATGTCTCCCATGGCGTGATAAAAGAGGTTTTCTCCATATCTTATGGAGCCATCTTAATGTGGTTGTATCCTAAAAATCCATCCATAAACAAGAGCAGTGCATGCCCTCCTGTGTTGTCAACCAGGACATCAATGTGAGGCAAAGGAAAGTCATCTTTTGGACTGGCCTTATTCAGATCTCAACAATCTACACACATTCGAACCTTCCCATCCTTCTTTGGTACCGGAACCACATTAGCTAACTACTCTGGATAGTTGACCACTCTTAGGAATCCTACATTGTATAGTTTTTCTACTTCTTCTTTGATCTTGAGAATCCACTCTGGCTTCATTCTTCTTACCTTCTGCTTGATTGGCTTCATGGTTGGGTCTGTTGGAATGTAGTGTTGTACTATATCTATATCAATCCCAACCATTTCTTCATATGACCAGGCAAAGACCTCCTTGAACTCTGTTAGCAATGCCACTAATGCATCTTTCTCTGTAGTGGTTAGGCTATCGCCCACTTGGATCATTTTGGGCTCATCATCGGTTCCTAGGTTAATGGGTTGGGTTTCTTCTTTATAGGTTCTAAGTATCCATGTTTTAATTCCTTATTATTAAGAGTTTTTTTACCAATTTCAAAAATAAAACCATTCAAAGCCAGCAAATAAGCAGAATCAGAAATCATATTAAAAGGGAAAGAGTTTTTAACAAACTCTATAGACTCAACATACTCAACTGGAAAACTATCACAAACAGACTTAACAGGAATAGAAACTCTAGCAGAAATAGACTCAATAGGAACGGACACAATGTTCTTGGCAAGAGTGACTAGCTCGGCTGTCTTAATCTTCTTGGCAAAAGTGACTGTCTTGACAATCTTGATCTTCCTCACAGAGTCCTCCATGGGGTGGGCAGCTCTTTCCCATGCCCAGTTCTTTAACTCAGTTGTGGCTTCCATAATTGTAGGTGGCTCCCAGTAAGCTCTTTTTTCCCTCAGTATCAATATTGTGGGATCTACATCCATATAATCTATAGCTTCTTCTTCTTCAACCTTCATGTCTGTAGGATTGTCAGTCACAACAGCATCCAAGCGTTCTATGCTATTTATCCATTCATCAAATTGATCTTGTTTTCCTCTGCTACCTAAGTCAGTGGGTTGAGGGAGATGCTCTGGCACACTTTCTTCCATTCTCTCCTCATTACATTCAGTATTCTCAAGTGTTATGATTCTGAGACTGTGGACCATCAGTTTTTGGTCTAGAGCGGCCAGCCTGGCATCTATGTTCTCCTCCTCTTAGTATGTGGGGTTAGTGAACTTGGTTCTGAATCATAATATGACCCCAATTCTGGAACTTCTCTTCCATGCTTGTCATACCTAGGGCCAGACCTTGAGCTAACATTAGTGATATCACTCTAATCTAAAATATGCCCATAGGGATATTCATCATGACACAATTAATTGGTTTGTGCATTCTCCTCTCTTGCATTCTCTAACACATTTATCAGCCTATATCAATCACTACCAGTGTCGCTCCACTTGTTAGCTTCAACATCATCTTCTATATTGTGATCATAATAATCCACATCACTATCATATTCCTCATAGAATAGGTCTGCATCTTCATCTTCTTTATCAATAGGGGGTTCATCCCAATCATCTCCCCCGTTTGGGCTATCATAACTTCTACTGCTGTTGTCATCACTATTGGTGCTACTGTCATCATCATCATATCCACTGTCACTGCTGCTATTATCACTACTACTTTCACTCTTGTCATCACTTTCATCCTCATCATCAGTAGGGGCTGTTCCATCTTCCTCATCTCCATCACTGGCCCTTAGTTCATACAGGCTCTTTAATGTATGTTGGCAGGCATTCCAATATTCTTCTTCTATGTTGCAAATATGATCTCCAAGGAGTGTAGTCATGGCATCAATTCAATTCTGGAACCTTATTATTGCAATCAAGTAGTATCTCGAAACTGGGCACCATTGTCTTTGTCACAAGATCAAACCTCGGTTCCAGGAATCCCCAATAACGTTGACTTTCTCTAACTTCTACAAACTTCTCATTCAATGTAAGAGTGTAGGGCTTCAAAGGTTCTAGAGGACAAGGGAGTCTTTTTGCTTTGAGGCTATGTTAAGGACTTGAAAATCCACCTTCTTAACCATCGGTCCTATGGTAAGCTCTAATGTTATGGTTCCCAAGACCTCTCTTCTACTGTTGTCGTATGCCCTCACATGTCGATCAATAGGCACAAAGTCTTCAATGCTTAGGCCAAGGAAGCTTGCAATCTTCAAAGGACACACATTCAAGGCACTTCCATTATCTACCAAAACCATCAGTATCCTCTTCCCCATGGAATCTACAGTGATATGCAACAGATCGTTGTGGTACTTCCCCTTCTTGGTCAGATACTTGTCAGAATTGGAAATAGTTTGTTCCCTATTTATGGACCCTATCATAGCATTCAGATCTTGGGAGGTTGTGGTTGTAGGAACTTGAATTTGCTTGAGAAGGTCTACTAGATTTTGTCAATGTTTATATGAGGCCATGAGTAAACCTCATAAGGATATGTTGGGTATATCTATTCAAAGCTTCCACTGGGTTGTCAGTCTCTAAATGTGGGGGTTTGAAGTGTCTCCCCCCCTTGTGATGTGGGCAATTTTGGTTGGATCATGGGGATCAGTGTCTTAGGGTTTGAAGTGTCTCCCCCCATTTATGGATGTTCGGTTATTTTCTTGGGGTTTGAAGTGTCTCCCCCCATTTGTGGATGTTTGGTTGTTTTCAGGCTCTGGTATTTCATTCCATATGTCATATCCTGTGGAGGTAGTACAGGTCCTATCCATTAATTCTTCCCATGTTGTCATGAAGTACTCAGGTAGGTCATAGATCAAGTCAGACGGGTCTTCCTTATTCCCTTCTTTGGTCATCAAGAAATTAATCCTTGGTCCTTTCCCAAATTTTTATTGGGCAAGGGATTGTTAGTAATGCTAGGCCATGTAGGCAGCACAATCACTTTGTTGTCAATTAAGTCTTGAATTGCATGACGAAGGGTGACAAAACAGTCAGTCTTATGACCAGGAACTTGGTGGTAGGCAAATCTTTTATTCATATTGATGATGCCAAAGATCAACTCAGTAAGTTGCAAGGCCTTCACGTACTTCGGACGAACTTGCACAAGTAGAAAGAACCTCAAAGGGAGGTACCGGCGTGCCATCGGCCAACGACCCTCCGATGGTTAAGTTAGTATTGCTCACAACTCTAGAGTGCCAGAGTCGGGGTAGAAGCATGCGTACCTCGATTTTGGAGGGCGTGGAAGTATTTATAGTAGTAGTAGGAGCCCTTGGCCAAGGTGTGCTGGAGAAGATATCACTTTACCGGAATTGCCCCCGAGTAGCGTGGAGCGCAAGATACCTCTGGGACAATCCAGCGTGCTGGGCAAGACACCCCTTTGGGAACAATCGTACTCCACAAGATATCTGTCCAGATAGTAGCGTGCGCGACAAGACTCATTTTCTCAGGGTAGCGTGCGTGGCAAGATAGGCTTTGGTGCCCCTTGCCTCCCTCCGTCGACGGTCTCCCCCGTCACCCCGTTCGAGGGTCGCGTCGTCAGGGTCCATCTTCCGTCATCATACATCGCACCGTCACCACGCGCAGGGTGCCGGCGTCTTAGTGGAAGTTTTATCCCTATCACATATCAAACCTTGAGGGCAAGGGGTTTGGAATTGCTCTTAGGTCTAAGGGCTTCAGTAACCCTTTTGCTTTTGGCTTATCAAACACTTGGCTCATGGGCATGTACAACTCATGAAATTATTTCTTGGTCCTAGGCCCTTGTGGTACTTGCACAGGTGCAATGTGTGCAATCAATTGATAAGGATCATTTTTATGAATATTGGAAATTTTTGCAGCCTTGGAATTAGATCCTACATTCTTTCTAAACCTTGGAAGGTCATCAGTCTTTATAGTGCCATTGTTTATTGCATCCTTAATTTGGGTTTCAGCAGCAATTAAAGCTTTAAAATTGGGAAAATACTGTGCAAACAAATATTTGTGGTATATAGGCAATAAATTCTTTAGAGCATTTACATCAGCTTGTGAATAATTGTGCAAAATGGAAAATCTAACTATTTTTACACAATTTGAGCAAAAAAACACCCACATCAGTGGGTGTAAACTTGTGTATAAATACACAATTGCTACAGTAATCGTGCATATATGTAGGGTTACTATAGCATGTGTATTTATTATTTTATTATTTTTTCATTCGCACCATTTTTTCTTTCTCTTTTCTGTTCACAATGACCTCAGTCTACTCCTCTTCTTTCACCTCAGATGCACACAAACACACCCACACACAAACTCATCCAAACAAATCAACACAGAAACACACCCACACACAAACCAACACAGACAAAGACCCTGGAGGTTGGATAGGCCGGTGAAGAAGGAGCTGGGTCGAGAAGGATCGATCGGTGAAGAAGGATCTGGGTCAAGAAGAATCGGTCGGTGAAGAAGATCTAGATCGTGGATCGGCCGGTGAAGAAGGATCGTGGCCGGTGAAGAAGATCTGGATCGTGGATCGATCAGTGAAGAGGTCTGGATCGTGGCCGGTGAAAAAGGATCGACTGATGAAAAGGTCTGGATCGTGGCCGATGAAGAAGGATCGGCCGATGAAGAAGGATCGGCCGGTGAAGAGGTCTGGGTAGGGAGATGGGTTTTGGAATTTTTGAGAAAGAATGAGAGAAGGTAGAAAAGAAGAGAGAGAGAGAGAGAGAGAGAGAGAGAGAGAGAGAGAGAGAGAGAGAGAGAGGCGAGATAAATAAATCAGATCAGATGGGGGGTAGAGAGAAAGAGGAGCGCGCGGATTGTTGAGAAAAATAATAAAAAATTGAGTAGAATGAATATTTTATTAAATAAATGTGTAGAATAGATAAACTGATGTGGGTGTTTTGTAAAAATGAGTGTGTAAAATAGAAAAAGTAAGTTTTAGATGTGTAAAATGCAAAATTTTTTACACCAACTGATGTAATTGCTCTTACAACCATGGCTAATTGTTCTTCCTTACTCGGCCTACTCATCATCTATGTTGCCTTGGCTCTCTACTTGGTAATGAAAGTAAAGAAGGATTCTTTCGGCTCTTTCTTGGTAGTCTCAAGGTCTCTTCTTATGATATTCACTTCCATGTTGTACTTGTATTACTTATGAAACTCTTAGCAGATGTCCTCCCAACTTTTGGCTCTTGCATCATCCAAGTTGAGGAACCACCTATGAGCAGTTCCAGTCAGTGTGTTTTGGAACATCTGACCAAGTACTTCCTCGGTCGCTCCTAAGGGCTGCATAGCCCTCATATACATCTTTAGATGAGACTTTGGGCAGCCGGTCCCATCAAACTTGTCTAGGGTTGGCATCTTGAACTTAGGTGGCAACCTTGCGTTAAGGAACCAGGAGAGAGAATCGTAGTCCATAAGTTCCTCCATCTTACGGGCTCTTCTAATTATCTCCTCCATTTTATTCATCCTCTCATTAATCTTCTTCTCATTCTCTACAACTGATGGATCATGGTCAGTCTTGTCCCCCTCTTGATTATTCTTCGAATTCTGAAACTATTGCATCATACGGTTCGTGTCTTCCCTCAGCTGAATCTGGCTAGCTTCCATAGTGTTGAGTAGCTTTAGGGTGGTCATGGGTTCCTTTGTGTTCAGGTGTTCTCCCTCTTCCGCTGTATTGCCTGGAGCTTCAAACTTCTTGTGGCTAGAACTGTCTTGGAGGTCATAGATGAGGTTGTGATGTTGCAGCAATGGAGTCTCTTCTATGCTTGAAGGCTTCAGTATTGTGATGGGAGTGACAAGCTTGGAATTAGAGCTACTAGCTTGAGTGTCAGGCTTTGGTTCTCTTTGCAACCTTCCTTCAGATCTTGACCACCAAATTCTCCCCTAATGACAGGTTTGGTTGGGTTAATCAAAGCTAAGACCCCATCCACATCCACCAATCAACCAAAACAAATACACATAACATGCAATGCAGTTTTAACCGGGACCAACCTAAGGGTTGGTTCTAAGTCATTATGTTGTAGGGTGGGTTTGTTGTTTCATTGTTTCTCATTGCTAGGACGTTACACCTCCCAACTTGTAATGTAATGAACATTGCATTGGTCCAAACGACATGGTCTATCCTTTACAGTCAACTAGAAATGATCCAGTGACTTTGGGCTATGAGTTGGTGAGTTCACTACTGGGTACCCAAATCTAAAGAAGATCGGTGATCCATGGTTACTACCACCACAAGTTGTTGAAAAGGGGTGCATACATATTGTTTGGATGGCACACACTATGACAATTAGGAAAAGATTTTAACAAACAATACAAACAACAAATACACCAAAATATCATACAACATCCCATCAAATATAATAAACAAACAACAACTATATCATGGAAGATCACGTAAAACAAAGGTACATATTTGGTCACTTAAGTGTAATACGAAGTTTAGCCCTCGACATGCCCAGCGAAGTCGCCAATGTGGGAGACCTTGAAAAAAGTGCCCCTTAAAAAAGAGATTCGGGTACCTTTTAGGGCACCTCTCTTTTTGGGTAAGTGGTGTGGAGTCGCCACTTATTTTTTTATACAAAAAATAAGAAAAAATAAATACATAATTGAATTATTCTCTTCATTGATTGACTAAAAAAATTACATATCTTGCAAAACTTGAAAATTACATAGCTTTGGGTCCTAGTTACAATCTACCAAAAATACATGGTTTGTTGTACTAGTTACATTCTACCCAAAATAAAAAGTAAAGATAAGGCTAGATCTACTTAACCAATGACCTAAATCTGAAGGCTAGGTTACAGAATAGGAAGGTGTTAGGCACCCATTCCGCCAGACAGAGTTTAGTCTTCTAGACTCTTATGACCTATATACCTTTTTATGCATGTCATGAATGATATGTTGAACATGTGAATTAAAAATTAAATCACATAAATTTATTTATGAATGAAGTCTCTTCTTTTATTTAAAAAATTTAGATCTATTTTGATTAGTAAAAAAAATTGATATTGATTTGTCAAAATACTAGATCTATTTTATAGTATGTAAAAAAATGGTTGTTGGAGATGAAAATTCAGATCTATGTTTATCTCATAAAAATAAAGTCTTTTGATTTGAAAAAGCATCAGATCTGTTTTTTGAAAGAACTAAAAAAATGGTTTTTGGAACAGATTTTTTTAAGAAGAGAGTTTCACTCACAATATGAATTTATGCAATATGAATTAATCAAAACAAAATCATGCATAACCCTTTTCTTAATTTCAAAAATCTGCATGTATTAAAAAATTCAGATCTATATCTAAGGAAAATACAAATCAGTTTTGATTAAAGAAAACTCTTATCTACATCTAAGGAAGATGCAGATTCGTTTTATTTGAAGAAAAAATCAAATCAGCATCTAAGGAAGATGCAGATCTATTTTATTTGAAGAAAAATTCAACTTTACATCTAAGGAAGATGCAGATCTATTTCATTTGAAGAAAAATTCAAATCTACATCTAAGGAAGATCTATTTTATTTGAAGAAAAATTCAGCTTTACATCTAAGGAAGATGCAGATTTTTTTTATTTGAAGAAAAAATCAGATCTACATCTAAAGAAGATGCAGGTCTATTTTAAAATTTTAGATCTACATCTAAAGAAGATGCAGATCTGTTTTATTTTGAAGAAAGAGAGTTGACTACATGCAGATCTTAAAAACTAAGAAACAGATTATATCAGCAATAAAGGAATCAAAAACATATTTTCATAAGCTAAATTAACAAGGTAGAATATGAATATCTAAAACAATTAAACATGCATCATCATGATAAAGAAAAGCATAAAAACAAAAGGATTAGAAAACAACCTCTTGCATGAGCACACTTTGTTCTTGAGAGGATGTTTTAGGGTTCAAAGAAATTTATTCAATTCTCTTTGAAACCTAAAAACCCTAATTTAGCCAGCAACACTGAGAGAGGGGATCAGAAAATATGAGCAATTTGAGAGCCTAACACGTATGCCTCCTAGAGCAAAAAAAAAAAAAAAAAGATACTGAATTATGAGGTTCAATCTCTATTTATAGAGGTCAGAAGGCTCTAAAAAATAAGTACAAATGATTAGGGTGTGAATCTAGACGCATCCTTTTGCAAAAAGATCGAAAAGGGTATGCATTACTGTCACCCGAATGTCGTTGGGCTAAAGCCCAACCAAGGAAGATTCGGCCCTTTTAGAGTGCTGTTCGGCACTCCAAAAGTGTCGAATTGGCCTTTTGGCACCAAACACTGTTTCGTGTTCGGGTGCCATTTGGACTCTTCTTCTAGGGGTTTCGAATAGTCCTTGTACCTATACTTGTTTTCATCCCCCGTCTATGATTTTTATCTCTTTTCTGGATAATTTTAGCTATTTAAGAACAATTATTTTGTAGATAAATACCCTAAAATAAATCTTGATAAAGTTCAGATTATCCACAATTTTATTGTTATCTAATCACCCATTTTATTCCTATGTATGCATCCTTATTTTAACAATAATTATCAACCAATCACAAAATTATTTAATCAATTTTAATTGCTTAACCAATCAGAAATAATTTAAATCGATCATGCATGGTCGACCTTACCTAGACACAATGAATGTTGACCATGCACACTTGATCATGTGATATCTTTCAATCTGATGGTCCAATTTGGTACCAGAAACGCCGTTGCGATTGTTGGAATCTCAAGATCATTTTTATGATATGCAATGAATGAATTAAAGCATGTAATGCAAAGGCAAATTGATGCATGTAATGCAAGAACAAATTGATGTATGCAATGCAATCATGATTTTTTGAGGGACATGGATGGTCATTCAAGTCATTCTCCTTGATTAAATCATGGGTGCAAAATTGAGTGTCTACACAGAGATTTTACAAGTTGAGCTAATTAGAACCTGCCTATATATTATGGTTGATTGATGTGCAATTGGTGATGCTATATGCATTAAGCCCATATTATTTTAAATGATTAGAAGCTAATTGGTAAATTAGACATAATTGGACTTAATCAGTAAAACCCTTTTGTATAATACAACAGGAGTCTAAATTATCTAAACATGATGTTAACCATAATGAATGAACACTTAAAGCTGATTTTGGCATTTTGTTAAACATTTGGTGTTCATTATCATAGGTGGGTATGAATGGGTCTGGCTCCTCTCCCGTTAGAAACCCTCCCGTTCTCTCTCTTTTTTGTATAGATAAAGGACATGTCTCTCTTTTTTGTATAGATAAAGGACACATGGTAATTAAATGATCTAATGGTTCAAAAAAAGCCACTTCAAGCTATCCTTTTTCTTGCAATCTCCTAGTCTTCGCCTATCTCTTCTCTCCTTGTTTTTTATTTATTTATTTATTTATTTTATTGAAGTGGCACAACAATGAGTAGGTAGGAAGGCTTCTGGTGGGATCTCAGTTGTGGCATGATACTTCGTGCAGTGGCTTGACAAGATTGAGGATAAGCATTCACTTTATTTGGGTTTCTCTGCTAAAGATGGCAAAAATAGTGATTTTGGATTGAGGAATGGGTAAGTGGTAACTAAGGATGGCAAGTGTTACTCAACCTGCAGGTACTCGACCTAACCCGACAAACAATAGGGTTGGGTCTGGGTTTTTAAAATAAAACCCGAAGCGGGTGTGGGTCGGGCTTGGGTTTTTGCAATACCAACCCCAAACCCGAACCTAAACCTGACCCGTTTGGAATAAAAGTAAAATTAAAAAAAAACCTATATATATATATATATATATATAACTTATAACCCTAACCTCTCATTTTCTCTTAATTCTCTCTTAACTCTCACACTCAACTGCCGCCTCTCACCTCTCTCACTCTCATTTTCTCTCAGCCACCCCTTACCTTTCTCATTGTCACTCTCATTTTCTTTTAGCTGCCCTTCACCTAGTCACCCTCACCCTCACTCTCATTCACTCACTGACCCACCCTTACCCTCACTCTCATCATGTGGTGGTTGCTGTTTATTACAGAGGAGCACGAATCTCGTAATGGCTACTGTTTGTCACGAAGGAGCACAAGATTGTTAAAGCGGAGCACAAGATTGTTAGATCGGAGAGAGAAGTGATGATCGGAGGAGCTTTTGGTCGTGTTAAGGTAAGGTGAAGCCCAGCGGTGGGATTGATAGCTGAAACCACTGCTGATGAAGCCTTAGTGGTCTGAGTTCTCCATTTTTTTTTTTTTTTTTTTTGGGTTCATTTCCTCTCTCAAAGCTATAAATCTCAAGGTTTTACTTTTTTTTTTTTTAATTTCATTAATGAATGTTTGTGTTGGTGATTTTTGTGTTTATGATAGGATACGTGTTGCTGTTTGTGTTTGGGTTTTTTTTTTTTTTTTTTTTTTTTAAGATTGGGTTGGATTGGGCCATGGATTTGGGGCTTTAGATTAGGCCTAGAAGTGGTTGGACAAGGCCCGCGAGGCCCGTAGGGCCCGATGGGATGGGTTTGGGATTTAAAAAAATCGTTTATTAAACGGGCTGAGTTCAGGCATCAAAAAACCCGGCCTAAACTCAACCTGTTGCCATTTCTAGTAGTAACCTGTGTGTTGTGATTTTTCCAATGTGAGTAATTTCTTTGTAATGTCAATGGTAACAAAAAGGTATGGCAATGGTTATAAAGATGGGATTACGATAGAGAAGTAATTTTTTTGTTGTTGTTTGTGGGTTTCTGATGGGTAGTGATAGGCCTAGAATGTATTGACCCCTTGTAATAAATTAACTAATTAATTAGCCAAGTTAATTAATTAATCTGATTAACGTGCAATACGCATAGTAGCACAAACAAATCACCAACTAAGTTAATATGCAACGAAAAATAAAGTTGACACGATGATTTGTTTATGAATAGTACCTTATACCAACCTAAAGTTAGACCCTTACCCCCAATACCCAATTGGACTTGTTCTGTAGTGACAATCCCTCCTTTCAATGCACGGCTCCCAGTATGTGACTAACCAATCGATGCACGGATCCAATCCAAGTACGTGACTAACCAATAACTTGAGAAGGATGTTGGTTGCAAAGTTCTTCATTTTATCAACACAATGAAGATCACAAAGCCCATTGGTTACAAAACCCTATGACGTACAAACGCAGCAACTTCTTGAAGAGAAAAATGAACTAGGGCATATGTCTCCGGTCACAATATGCTTGTGAAAAACTTTTGCATTAAGCTGCACTCACTTGTTTCAGCTGTGATGGCCCTTATAATAATCTTTATATATGTTTAGGGTTGTAAGAAAAGAAAGCCTAAACATGTATGCACGGATTGTGTGAAATCAGAATTGAAAAACTGATTTTTGTAAATCTCGATAGATAGGTTATCTATTGAGCAGTTGTTGAGCATTGGGCAAAAGCTACCTTTTAAATCTAGATAGATGCTATTTGTCAAGCTAGCTTTCGAGCTTTAAAATCCAGCACTTCTTCACTTGTTTCTTGGATAGACTTGAATGGCTGTAACACTTGGACTTGAACTCTTGTTCCTTGAAGCATTAAACACATCCTAGATCTACCTAATTACAAATAAAGTGTATTTTGTCAAAAGATTAGCCAATTCTAGATGTCATATATTCCTAACATGATTCACATATATCCTAACTGATAGAAGTGTTAAGAATATGAATCCTAGTAAATCACCATTTGTTGAAGATATTGATGATAAAGTTAGGGAAAAAGATAAAGTTGCACGTAACATCAGATAACTGGAGTTTATCCCTTTTTGTTGTAATCTTTTCATTTTTCAAATGCTTGTAATTATCCTTATAAATGAAATCCATGCAAAAGCCTGGAGATTGATTTGGCTAGCTTTTTTTACACTCTATTTTTCAAACTAGAAGAACATTATGACAGATTTTATTTTATTTTTTTTAGAACCCAATTTACTGCTGCTTGGGTACTTTTGCTTCTTATTAGGATGCAAAATGGTGAAAAGATTAAAGATTCCATCATTCATTTTCATATTTTGACAGTAAAAGTTAGCCAAATGGGTTGAATATCTGTAAAATTTTCTGGCTGTGATTATAACAAGTAAGTTTTCAGTTTTTTAAAGTGGTATTAACCTTTATACCTGCATTCTTATAGTAAAAAAAAGGTTCTTTTTGTTGATTCCTTTGAAAAGCTCACGTTCATAAGTGATGAAGTTTGAAATGATGATGAGTTTGTAAAAAAATGAGAGAATGGGTCTGGCAGTAGTGATGTTTCAGATTGCAAAAATAAAGATGGTTTGAGTTGGATTTTTTTGAACTATTAGATTATTTAATTGCCACGTCCTTTATCTATACAAAAAAAAAAAAAAAAAAAAAAAAAGGGAGAGGAGCTTGACGCAGTTTGAATAGGGTGAGACTTAAGTCCAATACATATAGTGCACTGAATTCATTAGGATGGTGACATATGTCCAAAAGTGGACAATAATCTCAACGGGTCCAGTGCAACTAGACACTAGACCCAAACCTCACCCGTTTGAATAAATGACAATATCCATCAAATGCAACCCCACAATCAAATACAACACTTTTAAAACACAAATTTTAATGAAAAAATCAAAACCAAGCCCAATCAAGAAAGATTGAAAAGATGCCCAAAAATTCGGAACCTTATAATAGGAAAATTGCATAAAACTGGAACAAAGAGAGGAGTTGGATTATGAAAATCAGCACACGATTTGATGAACTTTTTTCTTAGAAATACTCAAATGAGATTAAGAGAGGAGTTGCAAAAAAAGAAAGTGCTTAATCGAAGTGAAAATAAATGGTAAAAATAATGAATTTAAAATTACTTATGATACGTTTGATATATTAAGTGTGCATTTGGTATGGATGAAATTTGCAAGCTTATTTTATTATTTAGCTTATTTTTGCTACTATTTATGGGTCTCACTGCACTTTTTGGTACTATTTATAGGTCCCACTATACTATTTCAGCTAACTTTTACTTTTATCTACAATACTTTCAGTAAAAAAAATTTCAGTTTCAGCAAAATAAGCGAATTTCATATAGACCCTAAATGAAAATTATGTTAAGAATAATCATCCGTATTAATGAGAATAAATGGGATATAATGGAATAACTATTACTCTTAATACAATTGGTTGTGAAGTAGGAAAACCACAAAATATGTATACTTGGAACATAATAATTTTATAATAATTATGGACATAGAGAAAGTTTGTATTTTTGGAAATATAACAATTTCTAAAATTATTGTATATATTAAGAAATAACTATCATATCCATTTTAGAAAAAAAAAATAGTTATTCTTGAATTTAAGATATTAAAGAATAGCTATATATTCATAAGGAATAATTAACACTTGTAATAAAAATGCAACCAAATGATTAAATAGCTATTCCACATGAATAATCATTCCATTACAGAACTTATTATAGCATACTGAACATCCAGGACCTATTATTAGTTTTAAAATTGCTCTAACTCCATTGAGCGAGACTTAAGTGTAGGTTGTACGAAATCACTGTTAAGAGGTTTCACTTGAGCGACACTCCAGCAAGTGTCTAGCAAACTTCAGTGTTGAAGTCTGCTCTAGTATAAGCAGGGGTCTTATGAGATGATGTTTGATTTTCACTTGTGCGAGTAACTTGCAACTGTTTGAGCGAACTTTTTATGTGAGGTCTGCTCAAGCAAGTGACTCACTAGGTAACTCTCTTGATGCACTCTATTTCCCAAAATGGCATAACCAACCAGGAAGCATAGTGCCAGACTCCTACCCATGTGAATGAGTATATATGATCCATGCCAAAACACAATTTACAAGTATTTCATTAGTTTGAACTTTGACTCTACTTAAAAATTGACTCTACATAAAAATCAACTTTAGCTAGACACAGAAAATGGATCCATCGCTAGTGAACAAGGTGTAGATATAAAATTATGTGTACCAGGTGATCTTTTGTTCATGAGTCAAAATTTAAGGCCTTAAAATTTTTGAGGGGGTAACTTCACATATTAACATATGAGTGAACCACAACCAGACAGGACTGAGATTCTTTTTTATTGGGTAAAAAAAAAAAAAATCCCATAGCAGAAAAACTCAAAATGTAGATATAAACTTAGGATATAATCCCCCTAACCTGAGGAATTCACATGGAGTTGCCACTGAATTTAGCTGTAGAAAAATTTAATAAAACGCTCAAAATCAATCTCATTTCATTAACAAATATTAAAAATTACATGGAATGTCAAAGAAAATCAAATTATATGCCTCCGATCCTTTTGTAGTGATCCTTGAAGTGACAAAGGATAAAAAATCAATCTTTAAATCTCCACCAAATCGACTAAATTTATTCATTCTAAAAAAATAAAAATTGACTAAATTTATTCATTGCTCTTATTAACTAAAACATCACACCTTTATTTTTCTAAAAACATATCACCATTTAATAAAAGCACTTCACTCACTAAATTATTCAAGTTAATGGGCGAAGAACCAATAAGATTAGCAGCCTCTTCAGCCAATTTTTTCCATTCCATAGCCTTTGTCTTCATTTTCTTGCCCTTGCTTCCTTCTATCAACTCTCTCACAAGGTTCTTCACTTTCTCTTTCTTGATATCATTGTCAATTTCTATGCCAATGCTCCATTCATTACAAGTATACTTGTAGTTTATTTGTTGATCTACAAAGAATGGCCAACAAAGCATTGGCACTCCAGCACACAAACTTTCAAGGGTTGAATTCCGCCCACAATGTGTTAAAAAACCTCCAATCGAGGGGTGGTTAAGAACTTCCTCTTGAGGACACCAACTAACTATTAAACCTCTTTCGAGTATGGGTTCCTAAAAAATTTTAGAACCTGTGAATAGTTGGTTCTAATATATAGAACCAACTATTCACTTGGATGTAAAAAAGAAAACAAAAAAACAAAAAAAAAAAACAAAAACTATTATTTTAATTGAGAAAGGTGAAGAGAGAAAAAAGAAATGAAAGAGAAGAGGGAGAAACATGATTTTTTATATTATTTGATGTTGTAGTTTATATTATTTTAATAAGTTGTATATAAAAATAGAAATTGCAATATTGGGTGAGTTGTAAAATAAAATGGTAAAATAAATAAAGTAGGTTTTGAAGTTGTAAAATAAAACTTTTTTGAAATCCCGGATGGGAATGCTCTTATGCTACCGAAATTCTCATATATCATAGAGTTGGGTGCCTTAGAGTTAATTAAGCCAGTGGAGTTGGGTGCCTTAGAGTTAATTAAGCCAGTGGAGGCGCTCAACTTCTTCTATCTTTCCATAAACTATAGCCACTTGATTTCAAAGGGTCATTGGGTGAGTGATTGACTAGTGGTTGGAGAGGACCAATGGTATATACCCGAGGAAACATGGTAGAGAGAGCATCCTAAACTTCTTGCTCTAACACGTTAAATGTTTGAATAACAAGTCCTGAAGCTTTAGTAGCTCTCTCGACTACTTCAAGCAAAAAATTAAAGATAACATCATTTGGATCTGTGGTTTGAAGAAAGGTTGGGAGATCCCTTTGGCGGATGCTTCTCATACCTGGAATCCAATCTATAACAGTGTCCAAATACTCATTTTGTGAGGTTGAATTTTTTCAAACATTTTGTTGGTTTTATCCCATGCTAATTTGCTTGTATTTCAGCATTTAGAAACCTCGTATTTAGGTGGGAATCATGAAAGGGTAGTGTGTGAGAGAGTGTGAAGAAATGCTCAAGACTATGTAGTAAAATAGGGACTCGCGACTGGATCTCGCGAGTGTATCGCAATTGGCAAGCTGCCAGATGTTGCACACGAGTGAAGCGTGCAAAGAAGAACTCACGATTGGATCTCGCAGGTATCTCGCGACTGGCAAGCCGCCGAAAACTGAACCGCCATGCCAGCTGTTGCACTACAGGACAAAAATTCCAGTCTGGCCATTCAGTTAGTTCGCGGCTTGAACTCGCAACTCAGTCAAGTCGCGAGGTCAAGTCGCTAGACAGCTCTATTTTGGAAAAACTGACTCTTCGCATTCCTTTCTCACCCCAGTATAAATACTCTTTATACCCACGAAATGCAAAGAGCTTTCAGAGAGAATTTTAAAAGAGAAACCCTAGAGAAAAACAAGATTTACTCATCCACAATCTTCACATAGAGACTCTTTAAATTCCTCTACTCTCACCCTCTCCATTGTTAGACCCTTGAGAGGTTCATTACCCAAAACATTTTCTCACCATACCCATATCTGTGAGAATGCTTTTTGGTGCTTTGGGAAGCAGTTAGGAATGGATCAATTGATATTGGTTGATGCTATAGGCTATAGTGGAATCTGGGAAGCTAAAGAAGAAATAGGTTCGGCGTAACCTCGTTGGAGTAGAAGCTTGGAGGGCTTAGGTACACTGAGTAGATTAGGCTTGGAGGGTCTACTGCTGTCCATGTATCCCAACTACATTCTTTAGTGGATTATTTGACCGCTTGGAGGGCAGTGGAGAGGTTTTACGCTGAGGGCTTCGGTTTCCTCTTTGATAACACATCGTTGTGTTGTCTTTGTGTTTGCATCTCTCTTCTCTTAATCTTTGGCATTTAATTTCTGCTATGGATGTGATTTTATTTGGCTTAGATTGTTTATCAATTATGTTTTAAGCTTATGTTCATTTTCCGCACATAATTTGTTTGATATTAAGCTTGAATTGATAATTTGTAATTTGGGGGTTTAAACATTCATAGTGTTTTATACGCTATTTGAACTTTCAATTGGTATCAGAGCGGGTGCACTTACTGTGGTTTAATTACCTTAGTGCGATCCTTGACCCCTTATTGAGATGGACCGGTCTCAATCTCTAAATGCACCACCATATTTTGATGGTAGCAACTATGCTTTTTGGAAAGTCCGGATGAGGGCATTTTTATGTTCTAATGATGAAAGTGTGTGGGATGCTATTTATATTGGATGGGTTAGGCCGGAGGCCGAAAAATTCACTTGGGATAAAGCAGCCCTTGCTGCATCTAACGCTAATAGTAAATCTTTGAATACAATTTTTGGTGGTGTGTCTCCAGATGAGTTTCACAAGATATCTCATGTCTCAGTTGCTAAGGAGGCATGGCAAATATTGGAGACCACGTATGAAGGAACCAAAAAGGTGAAAGACACTAAGTTGCAGATGCTGACCACTCGCTTTGAGGAGCTCAAAATGAGTGAGGACGAGTCCTTTGACTCTTTCTATAGCAAGCTGAATGAAGTAGTCATCGGCAAGTTCAACTTGGGTGAGAAAACGGAGGACTCAAAGATTGTAAGGAAAACCCTTCGATCATTGCCAGAGAGCTTCTGTGCAAAAGTCACTGCAATTGAAGAGAGCAAAGACTTGAATGATATCAAAGTTCAAGAACAAATTGGCTCACTTCAAACTTATAAGCTGTCTTTGCCATCACAAAGGAAGAGCAAATCTCTTGCTCTTAAGACAATTAATGAGAAGGTGGAAGCTCATGATTCATCGAATGAAGATGAGGCCGATAAAGATGTGGCATATCTTATGAAGAATTTCTGAAAGTTCTTAAAGTTCAAGAAAAATGGAAAATTTGTTGAGAAAGGAAAATTCCCAAGTTTTAGAAAGGAGAAAAAGGACTTTAAGAAGAAAGATGGGAAAGAGTCTCAATCCTCTCAAGGAATCACATGTTTTGAGTGCAATGGACATGGACATATCAAGAAAGAGTGTCCCAATTATTTAAGAGGAAAAATAAAAGTGTATGCCACGACTCTAAGTGATTCAGATTCTTCTAACTCAAATTCGGATGAAAGTTGTGACGGTGAAGGGAATTATTCTGCTTTTATGACCATTGATCATGTTGCATCGTTAGATAATTTGAGTGTGCTTGTAGAAGAGCTTGGTGAGCACTCTGAATTGGAGTTAATAGGGGTAATAGAGGAATCCAATGATGAGGAAGATGAAGGTACTGTGGGATTGCAAGAGGCTTATAATTCTTTTCTCGAGAAGACAGGTGAGTATGCGAAAGTGGCTAATGCAACCATTAAAAAAATGAAGAGGGCAGAGGAAGATTATAGAAGTCTCCTAGTACAACATAAGGAGGCCAAGTGTGAGATAGAAAAGCTAAATGGAGAATTGAACGAAACTTATGAAAAAGTGAGATTCCTTGAACTAGAGGTGGTACAAGCCAATGCCAAAGTAGAAAGGGTTTCCACCAAGAAGCTTGATGATGTCATTTCCTCACAAAAACATTTCTCAGACAAAACCGGGTTGGGATATACTGGAGAAAGTAGTTCGGCTATCAAAATTGCCAAGGAAGTGAAGTTTGTGAAAGTCAAAGAGCCTGTAGCGGCTGCATCTACTCTTGAGAAAGAAGAGAATCAAAAGAAGAAGAATGTGGTTGACAACGGGTGTTGAATAAGCCCCATAATCATTCAGCGATCAAACCTGAAGCTAGAAGGAAATTACTTCCAAGATCACAAAGAGGTCCAAGAACAAATCATTTTTGTCATCATTGTGGACTTCAAGGGCACACTAGACCAAATTGTCACAAACTGAAAGCGTTGAATAATGCAAGTGATCAAAGTTCAAGAGGACCAAGAAATGACAAGAGGACTTGGGGTGTTGAGCAATCAAGAGGTCGAGATGATGATTCCAAAATGATGGATGTGATGAAGATGATTGGTGCTTTCATCACTTGCTTGGAAAGCTTCACTAAAAGGTTTGAAAGTCCTAACTCTCATACTTAATCCTATAGGGATATCACCCTAAACGCACGTGACTTGTGGGTGAAAAATGGTACTCATGCATAAGCATTACAACATGTCCATGCAATAATACTTCCTATGTTTTGTGACTATGCTTAGTTGTGTGTTTTGTGCTTGTTTTGAATTAAAAAATTGTTTGTTTGATTGTTTGTACTTTACATGCTTTTTACATTGTTGTTTTGATCAATTTTTCCTTACTTTTGTGTCAAAAATCCTAAAACACATAAAAAGTAGAAAATCCAAAAAGTTTGATCAACTTTGATGAGTTTTGTCTTAAACTTGTTTTGGCTTGTACCTTTGTGCAAATGAGTTTGTGCATTCATGAGTGTACCTTGTTCTTAATGCACTCATATTATTGTGGGAAAAATCTTGAAATCTATGTGATTGTTGTAAATCAATCTTCAAACTTGTTATGAATGATTAGCCAATGGTTTTGTTGATCTTGAGACATGCATAGACTTGTGTCTATATATCTTCTCACTCTTTATTTTCTTTGTTTTTGCCTAAAGAGCTCAAAATGTAAATCTCCAAATAAAAAGAAATAATGAGCTGCAAAAGCCTGTCGCACATACTAGTATTTAACTAGGAAAAAAAGAAAGCGACTTTTATGAAACTGTATGATGTCCAAAAAGCCAGAGGCTAACTCATCAAATTGAAATATAAAAAATTTCAAGTATCGATCTCCAAAATGAGTTGTTACGATTCAAAAGATCAAATGAAATGTTGAATATGAAGCCAAATGAAAAGCTTCAAAGTTATGTTATCAAGTTTTTGTGGGAGGTCATATATGCATATTTCTATAATTGAGATGGGTCACATTATCTAGTGCTAATTGTGTATGCCTTGGTTGAATTGATCATTGAAGCTTCACATTAGACTAAGGACTATCTCATTGATGATATCCACACACGTCACACTTGTCTATGTTCATTGAATACCTTATTCATTCGTGTGATTGTACTTGATAAAATATGTTTCACATGCTCAATTTTTGTTGATCAACTTCAAAAAGATTTTTGAGTTTTTTAGTTGTTTTTGGAAAGTCTTTTGTTTTAGCAAAAATGTAAAAAAATTTCAAAAACTTGATGTGTCCTGTCTTGGCGACTCAGTCGCTGGTGTGTCCAGTTGCATGCCCCAGTCGCGAACTCTATACAGTAAGTTTTCGCATCTTACTTGCGGGTCAATACCCTAGTTGCGAAAAATACTTAGAGAATTTTTCAAAATATGGGTTTTAATGTTTCTCAGGACTTGATGTGGCGACTTTGTCGCGAGTGGAGGTTCAGTCGCGAGAATTACATAGAAAGTTTCGCGGCTCAGCTCGCGTTTCTCTCGCGGCTTGAACTTCCAGTCGCGAAAAACACTTGGAAAATTTTTCAAAATTTTTGTCTAAGTGTTTGGCGACTAGCCCTAGCGACTGGCCCTGGCGACTTGCATGCTACTTGACTCAGTCGTGAAAATCGCATGTTTTGCGCTTTTAAGGTCAGTTTTTTTTTTTTAACTTTTCAGTCTTCCCTCGAATATTAGTGACTATTCATTATCTTGTCCGTGTTACCATTTCTCAAACTCACCGTATTTTTCACAAAAACATCATTGTTCTTCATCATTTCAACTTCAATTATTCAAGAAAAAGGTATTGGTTTTCTAATTTTCTACACATTATTCATGGGTTTAGCCTTTATTTCTTGGATATTGTGTTGATGTTTGGTTTTTGAGTTCTATGGTGTTTTGGCCATATTTTTTTTTGTTTGCTGAGTTTGATAATATGAATTCTATTGACTATGATAATATCTTGCATGTGTCACATGCTTTCATATTTGTCTTCTATTGTTGAGTTGAAATTCTTGCCAATACTGTGTTTTGCATGCCATGCTCACAATAGATTGTCACAATGACAGTCTCTTGCATCTCTGTGATGTCCATAGGCTACTATGTTCTCTGTTGTGCCAGCACGTTCATATATTTTGGCATCCTGTTACATACTACTATACACAATGCACATGTGTTTCCCCTATTTACTTGCTGCTAAACTGGTTCATACTCTGTGGTTGGTTGTTATATCTCTCTGAAATCATTGTGTATCCATTTCTCTATCTAACTTGAATCTAATCAACTTGTTGTTTGTGTCTTGGATTTTGTTTGCTCTTGGTTCTCTGCTGTGTCTCTGTTCTTTTACAGATATCACGCCGTTCCTCTAAAGGAAAAGAGATTGTAACTGATGTTTCTTCCCCAATTGCTAAGAGGACTCGACGCTCATCCCAGTCCTCTCTAGACACAAACAATGAGAGATTCAAGACTCCAATTGATTCACAAACTTATTCCCACATCTTTATAGATGCCCCTATTATTGTGGAACGAGTAGTAAAATTTGAAACCTTGGGAACAACATTTATCCCTAGGATTTTTGAAACAAAGGATTAGGCTGATCTATTTGGAAACTTCGAAGATCCATCTGATGCACTAGTTCGGGAGTTTTACTCGAACGCTAGATTTGTTGGAATTGAACTACATTGCTGGGTACGAGGAAAGGAATTTGTCATCAATCCAGACTATATTGCAAGGGTTCTTCGTATTGGCAGACCAGAAAATGTGGATAAAACTCCATATGATGATAGACTCCCTCAAGTACAAAACTTTCTTCAAGTTCTTGGGCCTGAACATGAGATTAGAAGCAAAGGGTTGTCTATAGGAACTGCAAAGTTTTCACCTGAACTGATGACTCTAAAATTGATCATGTTCTCCAATCTCTACCCATTATCTAACACCACCTTCATCAACCTTGGAAGAGCCTAAATTTTATGTGACCTCATTACCGGTGTTTCAATTGATATCTGTGCCCACATCTTTCAAACTAGTGGGAAAACGGCGGCTCGATCAGCAGCACGAACCTGTCTCCCATTCAGTAATCCCATCATGAAGATCATGCTTCAAGAAGATGTACATCCACCAACAAATGGAAATATTGTGCAACGTTTGCGACCAATATCCATGTTCACTCCTCAAGCAAGCAAGAGTCACTCCTCTAAGGCTCCCAAGAATGAGCCAATCACCCATGCCACTCCATCTGGTCATGACTCTGCTCCTCATATGCATACTAAGACAGCTCCTCCACACACTCTAGAGTTGCAGACATCTAGCACTCAACCTTTACATCCTAGCGTTTCAGCTGATAGGTTGAGCACTCTGATTGATGGTGTACATCAACATATATCCGGACTGGAGAAACTACTCCTCTCATACAACAACTCAGTTCACATGCGCTTCACCGGAATCGAGGCACAGTTAGATGCTATTCAACAGAAGATTGAGGATAGTCTTAAGCTATTCGTGACAAAAAGGGGGAGAATGGAAGTGGAATACATTGGAAGGGGGAGTGATTGTGATTGGAAGGGGGAGTGAGCACAGTGAAAGGGGGAGTTATCACCTTTGACTTAACTTCAGTATATTCATAGATTTCTTACATCTATACTTTTGGTTTTGGTTCTATATATTCTGTTCAAAGCTGTTGGTACTCTAGTTTATATATATTAGATGATTATTTTGTACCTTTGCTTATGTGGCGTTGGTTATATTTTGTACCTTGCTTTTGTAAACGTATTTTATACCCTTGCTTTGTAGCTAGTACTTTTATTTAATGTTTTGCATTTCCTTAAGTACATCACTCTTGTGCCCTTTGTTGGATTTTTATGCTTAATGCAATTACTTTGTGTTGTTGCATTGGTTGAGTGTTGGACACGCAATTGATCCTTTGCATTGAGCTTATTAGCTTGCATGTCCGGATGTTCATTCCATATGTGAATGAACATTGTGATCTCTATTTATAATGACTGTTTGTTTTTGGTCAAGCCTTGCTATATTGCTTTAATTCGTTTTTGCTTGATTGCATTGTGCTTGCATCATATGCAATACAAGTTTTTCTGCATACAATAATCTTATTGTGTGATTGCTTTTCAGGAGATACTTGTACTTATGATTCAGGAGCTTTACAAATTCTAGAGTTAGGTGTGAGTGAGTTTTGTTCAAATGTTCCCAACTCACACATTAAGTTTAGAGTTTTCTGTAGGGTTTTGTCACGAAATAGCCAAAGGGGGAGATTGTAACGTTGAATTTTTTCAACCATTTTGTTGGCTTTATTCCGTGCCAATTTGCTTGTATTTGTATTTCAGCACTTAGAAACCCTGTATTTAGGTGGGAATCATGTAAGGATAGTGTGTGAGAGAATGTGGAGAAATGCTTAAGACTGTGCAGCAGAACAGGGACTCGCGCCTAGATCTCGCGGGTGTATCGCAACTGGCAAGCCGCCAGATGTTGCACACGAGTGAAGCGTGCAGAGAAGAACTCATGACTAGATCTCGTAGGTATCTCGCGACTGGCAAGCTGCCAGAAACTAAACCGTCGTGCCTGCTGTTGCACTACAGGACAAAAACTCCAGTCTGGCCGTTCAGTTAGTTCGCGGCTTGAACTCGTGACTTAGTCAAGTCACGAGGTCAAGCCACCAGCCAGCTCTGTTTTGGAAAAACTGACTCTTCGCATTCCTTTCTCACCCCAGTATAAATACCCCTTATACCCACGAAATGTAAAGAGCTTTCAGAGAGAATTTCGAGAGAGAAACCTTAAAGAAAAACAAAATTGACTCATCCACAGTCTTCACATAAAGACTCTTCAAATTCCTCTCCTCTCACCATTTCCATTGTTAGATCATTTAGAGGTTCATTACCGAAAACCTTTTCTCACCATACTCATATCTGTGAGAAGGCTTTTTGGTGCTTTGGGAAGCAGTTAGGAAGGGTCCAATTGATATTGGTTGATGCTATGGGCTATAGCGGAATTCGGGAAGCTAAAGAAGAAATAGGTTCGGCGTAACCTCGTTTAAGTAAGAGCTTGAAATGCTTAGGTACACTGAGTAGATTAGGCTTGGAGGGTCTACTGCTGTCCATGTATCCCAACTACATTTTTTAATGGATTATTTGACCGCTTGGAGGGCGGGGGAGAGGTTTTACGCTGAGGGCTTCAGTTTCCTCTTCGATAACACATCGTTGTGTTGTCCTTGTGTTTGCATCTCTCTTCCCTTAATCTTTGTTATTTAATTTCTGTTATGGATGTGAATTTATTTGGCTTAGATTGTTTATCAATTCTGTTTTAAGCTTATGTTCATTTTCCGCACATAATTTGTTTGATATTAAGCTTGAATTGATAATTTGTAATTTGGGGGCCTAAATATTCATAGTGTTTTATATGCTATTTGAACTTTCACATTTGTTAAATAACTCTCATCTGTAAAGATCAAAAAAAAGGAAAAAAGAAAAAAAAAAGCTTATAAAATTACGATTAATTAATGAGGAGAATAGAAACAATGCCAAAACTTCCATAGGATTTTGCAAGATTTGTTATAGTACGTATAAGTGGTGTGATGCCTTTGTCCTTGAGAATTGGAAGCTGCATAGTGCCCATTAAGCCGTGGGCAGAGATAGTGAAGAACGTTACAATTGGGATTCCGAGTTCTTGAGCAGCGGTCACTACAACAAACTTGGCCTACGGTGAAACCATCTGAGATAATGCAAGTTACTGCCTCACTGGAGGAATGTTTGAAGTTGCACTACTGTTGAGTTTTAAAAGGAGATCAGAAAAGGGAGCCAAGAAGTTTTTCGAAATGGAAACACAAAGAGAAGTGAGGTCTTGAGAGACGTTAAGATTAGATGGAGGGAGACTGTCGGGAATGGTTTCGAATCTAAAGTCAGACAAACCATCTAAAGAATTGGGACCTCTAGATTTTACAAAACGTTGGTAAGTGGTTAAACTCAGTGTTCACAAAGGTTAAGTGAAAACCTTTATGGTGGAGAAGCTTTGAAAACTTTAGCATCGCCTTTATGTGGCTTTGAATTGGATATGGAATACAAACGGCATGAGGCTTATCAGCTACAAACTTCTCAGAATCCATTTCTTCCTTTCTGCTACTTGTGTGTGTATTTGCGTTTGCACTTTGATTGTGTCTTATAATGTGACCCATTTTTTCAATCTTGCTATGTCGTGACAATTTTGGCTACAAAGTCAATGTTTGAATGGTAAATGAGACGAGTAAGAAACAAAGATTGGGGACCAGCCCATTTAGCATTTAGCATAGTTTTTGGATCACAAAATTAGATTCCGTAAACACTTAAAACAATACAGAAAGGAAAAGAATTTAACATTTTTCTAGCCTCCAATAATTGGATTCAGTCTTCCAGTGAGGGCAGCAAACAAATGGATCTTTGTAGTGGTATTATCACATTTAAGGCAACATAAAATTCTCTTCCCCTGACATTGTGTATGTGTGCATATGCATTTTCCTTGAGCAATGCTAGAAACAACAAAAATCACAAAATTTTTGTAACATTCTTAAATTAATATGCCACAATTATAAATATATTTTTTTAATCCAATTATTTTCTTTTTTTCGAGGTAAAGCGACAGAATCCAATCATTTTCATTAGAAGGTAGATTTTTTAAGAATGGAGTATTGAAACCTAAACATCGCGATTTGAAATATTATAAAGTGTTTAAAATATTAAGAAGAGTTGCCTAAAACTATCATTTCCAAAATCTAACTCTTTCGTGACACTCTTGGCTATGAAGCCGGCCTTTTGACATTTTCAATTTGGAAATTTTATATCCAACGTCATTGCGCGCAACACTCTTTGTTTTATTGAGAAGATAAACAGACATTTAATAAAATTTATAAAATTTATAAAAATTATAAATATACATACAGAAATGGTTTATTCATTATAAATTTTGAATGTACTCAACTAATGACTAATTTATTCATCACTTATGTAATAATATTTAACAAGCTAACTAAATAAATCAAACTAGCATGTGTTTATAACATACACATTCAAATTACTTAAATTCAAAAGTAATAATATATTACAAATAACCCAAAAATAATAATTTATTTTCATCATATTTATCAAATTGCCTAATCAACCACATCTAAGTCAACGCTGTCATCATGTTTATAATTTTGGAAATTTATTTCTTCTTTAAAATTTTCTTCATCGTTATTCGTCATTAACATTTACTATCACTTCTTGTTCTTTTTATTTTAATAATTTTTTTATAATTTTTTTTTTTTTTTTTTTTGGCATTCTAGTTTCTTGGACTTATAACAACAATGATAAAAAATAATTTAAATAAATTTAAAATAAATTTTTAAACATTAAAGTGAAATGTAAGTGTGTACTGTATAGTCCAATTATAGGAGAGGGGAAAAAAAACTTATGAATATGTTATTTTAGTAGGCTAAATTAAGTAAACTAATAATTTTTTGCTAAAGCAAATCTAACAACTTGTTTGATTCAAAAAAAATACAAATTTTAACAAAAAATCTCATTTAAAGCATTTACCTATGTATCATACAATACGTATGATTTTACGATACGATACACACAATGTGTCGTACGATTCATGAGCACTTATGATACAAAACTTTTTCCACACGATACGATACGTATCGCGTATTGTACAATGCTGACAACTATGAGTAAAACTTCAATTTGATTCATTAAATAAGCCATAATAAATCTTAGCTTATTAAGACTCAATATAATTATGTATTGCAATATTTGCATATTCATTTTATTGTAATTGTTAGATTAAATGAATAAATTCATCATTTCTTAATAATTTAATTTTTTAAGAGAATCAATAATTTAACATGGTATCAAAGTAATCTTCGTTACCACCTCACTTCTCAATTAAATTTTCACTTACTGGCCTCTCACTTAATGGCACTTCAAGTGGCCCATGAGTGAACAGGGGGAGTTAAATTAAATCCCTTTGGAAGAATTGGTAAAGTCTACTCAATAGCAGCTCAAGCGGCCCACACATGAAGGAAGAGTGTTAGATTAAATGAATAAATTCATTTTAAACTTTAGGAAGAATTGGTAATTTAACAATCATAAATCTTCAACAAGTATAAAAACTAAGATAAAAAAAAAATTTATTTAACAAGGTCATAATATAAATTGACAAAAATTATAATTTCTATCATCTCATTTTTATTCTTAACAATAAATAAATAAATAGTAAAAACATTTCCTATGTCATAGTTTTTATCTGTTCTACCAAATACGCTTGATAAAAAATTGAGACCTTTTCAATTTGTTACTTTTCCACCTTTTTATATATTTTATCTTACTTGTCAAATTAAGCAAGATTTAACTTTGAAGTCACTTTTTTTAAAAACATTTATTCTTGAAGAGCACTTCAGTAACCAAATCATTCAAGTTAATGGATGAAGAACCAAATGGGCTAGCGGCCTCTTCGGCTAATTTTTTCCACTCCATAACCTTTTGCTTCATTTTCTTTCCCATATCTCCTTCCATCAACTCTTTCACAATCTTCTCTACTTCCTCTCTCTTGAAATCGTAATAAATCTCCGTGCCAATGCCTCATTTATTGCAAGTATACTTGCAATTTGTTTGTTGATCCCCAAAGAATGGCCTACAAAGCATGGGCACTCCTGCACATACACTTTCAATGGTTGAATTCTACCCACAATGTGTTAAGATGCCTCCAATCAAGGGGTGGTTCAGCACTTCCTCTTGAGGTCACCAACTAACTATTAGACCACTTTCTTTAGTTTCAAACTTGAAACTCAAGTGGCAATATCGTTGATTCACCAACGACTAAATCAGGCGTAATAATCCACAAAAACATGTGCTTACTATTTGCAAGTCCCCAACCAAACTGAACCAACTGCGGTGGTGTCATGATAGCTATGCTGCCAAAATTCACATAAATCACTGAGTTGGGTGCCTCAGAGTTAAGTCAACGGAGGCACTCAGTTTATTCCTCCCATAAACTATACCCAATTGATTTCAAAGGATCATTGGGTAAGCGATTGAGTAGTTGTTGGAGAGGGCCAATGGCATACACACGAGGAAATATGGTGGAAAGAGCATCCAAAACCTCTGGCTCTAACGGGGCAAATGTGTGAATAACAATTCTTGAGGCCATAGGAGCTCTATTTACCATTTCAATCAAATATTTATAGAAAATATTATTTGGATTCATAATTCGAATAAAGCTTGGGAGATCTTTCAAATGAATGCCACTCATACCTAGAATCCAACCTACAACTGTGTCCAAATACCCATTAGTTAAATAGTTTTCATCTGCAAAACCAAAAAACAAAAAAATAGTGTTATTAACTTAAAGACTTGTTTTAATCATAAATGACAATAGATTTCAGGGCTTTTGCATTTTTTATTATACCTTTAAGTGGTATAAGGCCTTTATCCATAAGGGAAGGAAAATTCATGATATATAGCCATTAACCTATAGGCATAGATAGAGGAGAACATTATAATTAGGGTTCCGAGTTCTTGAGCAGCAATAATGGTGAATTGCATTAAAATATCTAAGATAATGCAAGTCACTGGAGGAACGTTTGAAGTTGCACTGTTGAGTTTCAAAAGGAAATCATAAAAGGGAGCCAAGAAGTTTTTCATAATGGAAGCACAAAGAGAAACGACATCTTGGGTAGTGTTGGTATCCGATGGAGGGAGGCTATCTGGAATGGTTTCAAATTGGAAGTTGGGCAAGCCATCCAAGGAGTTTGGACCTCTAGATTCTAGAAAACGTTGGTGGTTGAACTCAATGTTGTGGGCGTAGCGGTTTTCTCCTTAAGGAAAGGGGAGTACGACTCAACCAAGAGGACCGGGGCGGAGAAAAGTGGATTCGTTACCTAGATTAGGTTTAGGCACCATAAATATAGCGCCCTTACATGGAATGACTGATCTTACTACTAGAGTATGGGTTCGGAGTTTAGGTATGGGGATGGAAAGGTGTTAGGCACCCAACCCCACCCGACCCGTGGGTCGACTTCCAATCATTGTGTCTTATGTCGTAAACTCATTAAAGGCTCATTCAATATTTTTATCTATACTCACACACACACTAGCATACATCTAGCAATCAATCATCCCAAAACCCTAACATACATCTATCATGGCAACTCACATCAAGCCTAGCATACATCTATCATGCATATCATATCATCTCATCCAAGGCAACAAACAACAAGATATCACAAGGGCAGAAACATAAACATGGTACGATCAAAGAAACATGTGATTGCATTCTAGACATCAAGAACACATCATCCAACCAAGCATGTTCAACTCATCATTGAGTATATCCAATGCATGACTTACCTTATTGTATCTCAACACCTATGCATCAATGAATTGACATATGAATGCATGTTCATTGTATTAAAGTAAGAAAAGAAAATAAAATAAAACTCTAATCTAGCATGTTAAAGGCAAACAAACAATTAAACAGAGGAACAAAGACTCAAAAACATGAAAAGGAGCCAAAATAGAGGTATATGACATAGGGAAATAAAGAAAAAGAGGAAGAAAAACTTGGATTAGGGTTTTTGGGTTGAAGTATGCGTGCACATACATGAGCCTGCATACATGAGCAAGTTGTATGCATACGCATACTTCAAGCCTGCGTGCGCATATAGAATTATGCATGCATAGACATGCCCCTAGAAACCCTAACCCAGAAGAAACTCAGAAACACAAAAACAAAGCAAAAACAAAAACTAAGAAAACAAAACAAACTAACATGCTTTAAAACATGAATACCACATAAACCTAAACTAAAAATGCATATTAGAACATATCAAACATAATTAAAAACATCAAACAAACAAATATAATGAATGGAGAAACTATATCAAGAAAATCATGTGAATCATATTAAACAAAGTGGGAAACCATGGAAATGAAGCTCAGCTTGCTTTAGAATCACAGATTTGAAGTTGTTTAACTGATCCCTCAATGGCTACAACACAAGGATTAGATTGAGGAAAAAAAAATCAAAAGAACACAATATTTTAGATAATCACAACTCTAGAACAAACTTTAATTGAAAAAGGTTTTTGAGAAATCAATTTTGGAAAATAGTTTCTGCCTTGGAACTAACTAAAGAGAGGATTTTAATTTGTAAAATAAAATAAATAAATAAATAAACATGCTAAAGGGCTGTGTGTGTGTGTGTGTGTGTGTGTGTGTGTGTGTGTGTGTGTGTGTGTTTTAGAAAAGAGAATTAGGGTTTTAGAGAAGGAGGCTAAAAAATAACTCTCCCTTGCTAGGGTTTTGATTGGAGACATAAGATGAATATTTATAAGTTAAAATTAGGGTTTTGGGGGCTTTTTAATTGTCTTTGGATGTTCCAAGAGTCTATGGGCCGGCCCACATCAAAGCATGATGTTTTGGGCCCATAAAATGAACTTTTAAAACCCAGAATAACGAACTCCCCAGTTGGCCCAATTTCAAATGATCATAACTTACTTGATATAAGTCCAAATTAGGCAAAAGTTATATTTAAATTGAAGCCCAGGATATCTACTTTTCAATGAAATAAACGTCACTTAAAAATTCTATGTGGATCAATAGTTATGGTCAAAAAGCTAGCTAAGGTCATTTTTTAGTATCAATTTCAAAGCAATTTGGTCCCTTTTGAGTTGTGATTACTTTCAAACTATTGTAAACTATTTAATTACCCTTGGTTGACATATTTCAAGCTCATCATTGGGGCCGAGGACCAAAATTTTTTAACGGATACAAAATGCGGTGTCTACAAATGTTGACAAAGGTTATGTGAAAACCTTTATGCATATGGTGGAGAAGCTTTCAAAACTTTAGCATTGCCTTTATGTGGCTTTGAATTAGGAAAGGAATACAAACTGTATGAGGCTTATCAGCTACTAATGTGCTGGAATCCATTTCTTTTCTTTCTTTTTAAGACTTTCTTTGAGTGCTTGTAAGCACTCTTTTAGAGTGTTTTTCTCCAAATGTTTGTTAATGCTTTGCAATAGTCTAGAATTCCCTTTTTATAGTTTAAAATTGGGGTGCAAAAACAGTCCTTCAATAATGTAGGATTAGGTTTTGCATCTTTTCTTTTGAAGAAATACTTCCACAAATTGTTCTTCTAATGGCCTCATGCGCACTCATGGACCAACCTATATATGTAAACTTTTTTTTTTTTTTTTGAGCAAAAGGTAAGCGATATTTTATTAAAAAAAAAAAGTAAAAAAATTAAGACAAATCCGATTAGAATACAACATCCAAATTACTGGGTAAATCCTCTACCCAAACATTAGTATTTGTAGCTAAAGCTGCTCGTCTAGCAAGGCTATGAGCCAATCGATTCCCATCCCGTCGAACATGTTGAAATTGACACCGTCGCAAAAAACTACCCAACCACTTAGTCTCATCAATAATATGACCAAAGAGAGTGAGGCAATGATCCGAATCCTGTAAAGCCTGTATGACACAAAGACAATCACCTTTAATCTGCACATTAAAGAAACTCAGCTCCCTAGCAAACTCAACAGCCCTTATCCTTGCCAAAGCCTCTACCATTTCCACCGATTGCACCAATGCCACATTCTGACTCAAAGCAGCCAAGACATGGCCTTCACAATCCCTACACACAACCCCTATCCCCACTCGGTTTGTGCCTTCCCGCCGAACTGCAGGAGGGCGAACATGGATCGGCTTCTCCTTGAAGTGGATATCCCAGTACTCTTGAACCAAATCCCTAGCTCTATCGCCAACCTCATGGAGCTGCCAGGTTCGTTGACGTTCCCTAACTCGATTCCGTCGTTCCCACAAACACCAAGCAATCATAGCAAAGAAGGCACACCGAAAACTTGACCCAATAGAGAACAATGTCTCCAAAATCTCCGAAAAAGACCTGCAAATTCTTCTGAGTTAAGAAAAGAAAATCTGAAACAGACAACCACACAACCTGAGCCTGATCATAGAGCCATAAGACATGCATGAGGGACTCCGACTGGTCATTACAGCCATCACAGGTATCATCTAGAGGGAAATGCCAATGCTTCAGGTTCTGCTTTGTAGGAAAAGTCTCTTGCCGCTCTCCACAGGAAATGGCGCACCTTGTTTAGAACTTAAAGCTTCCAAATCTTCCTCCAAATGCTATTTGAGGACATTGGAGAAGAAGAACTTGGCAGGGAAGAATTTTTAGCTTCCATAAGCATACAATATGCACTCCACACGCTATAACTCCCAAATGGAGATAATGGCCAAATCAAGACATCCTCTGCGTCAACCTCTCCCACATATATACCCCCCACCTTCTCGGCTTCCCAAAGTAAAAAACAGCTAGCCAATTTACCTGGGTCCCAAGTCATTGAGTTTGGATAAAACAAGTCACATACCCGAACCACATTAGAACAGTCTCTAGAAGACATAATCTTACTACAACCCGGTTCAGGCAACCATTGATGATCCCATATATTGATTGCTTCGCCATTCCCAATCCTCCAAATTGCTCCCTTATGAGTTACCTCCCGAGCCTGCAAAATACTTTTCCAGGCATAAGAATTTTCTAGTGTACAGGTGCATCAAGGACACTACCATTAGGAAAATATTTGGCACTAAAAACCTTATACGCAAGAGTATCTTTGTTATGAATGAAGCGCCAAGCCTACTTGGCCAACATAGCATTATTAATTTTTTTTAAGGTCCCTGAACCCCATACCACCAATTGATTTAGAAGAGCAAAGAGAATTCCACTTCACCCAATGAATCTTCTTTGTGGCACCATTACCACACCAAAACTTCTGTATCATTGCTTCAATATCCTTGCATAAACCCACAGGTAAATTTAAAACACTCACAGAATAAACTGGGATAGATTGGACCACAGCTTTGATCATGACCTCCTTGCCTGCCTAAGATAGAAGTTTTTCCTTCCAACCTTGCATTCAAGCCCAAATTCTCTCTTTAATCTGAATAAAGCAAGCCGTCCTATTTCGGCCAACAAAAGAGGGTAGCTCCAAATATTTTTCATAGTGACGAATAGCTGGAACTTGCAATGCCACTTTGATAGCTTCCTGAGTTGGCACATCTGTATTTTTGCTAAAAAAGAGAGTCGTTTTCTCCTTATTAATTATTTGACCTGAAGCCATCTCATAGTACCCAAGTAACTCCTAAATTTTATGACATTCCTCCAAGGTAGATCTACAAAAAATCAAACAATCATCGGCAAAAAATAAATGGGTTAGTTTGGGTCCATTCCTGCAAATAGAAAACCCATGAATTTCTCCTCGTGAAGTTGCACCACATAACAGAGCATTTAACCCCTCCACACAAAACAGGAATAAAAAGGTAGAAAGAGGAGCCGCTTGCCTCAAACCTCTCGACGGTGTGATCATACCCCTAGGTTCACCATTCACAAGAATATAATATGAAACTGAAGTAATGCACTCCGTTATCAACTCTACCCAAGACTCATGGAATCCCAATTAGAGAAGGATTTGCTCAAGAAAAGACCATTCCACCTTGTCATAAGCTTTGTTCATATCCAACTTTATAGCTATAAAACCTTTCTTCCCTGTACAATTCGTCTTCATATGATGTAAGGACTCAAAAGCAATTAAGATATTATCTGAAATCAATCTATTTGCAATAAAAGCACTTTGAGTTTCTGAAATTATGGAGTGAAGCATAGGTTTAAGATGATTTGCTAGCACCTTACAGATTATTTTATAAATCACATTGTAGAGGCTTATAGGTCTAAATTCAGTAACTTTCTCCGGGTTCTGAAATTTAGGGATTAACATCATAAAGGTATGATTAATAAACTTAAGAATAAACCCCAAATTTAAACTAGACAGCACAGCCTGAGTAACATCCATACCTACATCTGTTTAGTAAGTTTGGTAGAACAGCAGGGGCATACCATCTGGGCCTGGAGCTTTAAGTGGTGCCATCTGCCTGATGACTTCACCAACCTCCTCACTAGTATAAGGTTTCCTAATCTCTACTCTCATCTCATCAATAACACAGATTGAACTTCATCCAAGATGCAATCTAAATCATGCGGGTTAGAAGAGATAAAAAGTTTAGAGTAGTACTCAACAAGGAGGGCCGAAACAGCCCCTTCATCCTCTTGCATCACTCCCTGCTCATCCCACAACCCCTTAATTAAGCTCTTCCTTTTCCTCTGTGTTACAGACCTATGAAAAAAGCAAGTATTCTAATCCCCATTCTTCAACCATTGTATACAAGACCTTTGTTGCCACATTTTTTCCTCTTTGTCATATAAAACAATTAACTCTTTTTTCATCCAATCAACCTCATCACAATTCCAAAATCTGACCGAGGCATCTTCAGCCCTCAAAAGCCGATACTTGGTTTGCTTAATACTACTCTGCACATGCCCAAAATGTTCTCGACTCCATGCCTTTAGACCTTGTTTACATTTTTTCAATTTCAAAGTCATGGCATGCATAGGAGTACCACTAGAAGAGCAATCCCAAGCTCAGGTAATAGTATCTTTACACCCAAGATCCGAAACCCACATAGCTTCAAATTTAAAAGGTTTACGATGCCACTTAAGACGCTCCCTTCCTGCATCCAAAGACAAAAGAATGGGATGATGATCTAATGTGAAGCAATTTAAATGCCTTACCCTACCTGTGAGAAATTTAGTCAACCACTCATAGTTCGCAACACCCCTATCCAATCTCTCCCAAATCATCTCACCCCTTCGTCTCCCTCTCCAAGTGAAAATCGAACTTGAATATCCCAAATCAACAAAGCCATAAAAATCTAAAACATCCCGAAAGTTTTCCATTAAATTATGAGCTCTTGGTTCCCCACCTTTTTTATCTTGTACTTGAAGCAATTCATTGAAATCTCCAAAACAACACCAAGAAAGCTTAGGTTTTGAATTCAGCATGCGGAGCACGTTCCACCCTTCACTTCTACAACTTGCCTCAAGTTCACCATAAAATTCAATCAATCGCCAAGCATTTTCTGAATTACTATGTATAATGGAATCGATATGGTAACTCGAAAAACTATCCACCCACACATCAATCCCCTATTTCCAAAGAAGAGCCAAACTTCCTCCTCTACCATCTGTTAGAACCGTAAAACAACCAACACACTGAATCCTATCCCGGACCTACAACATGTACTCTTTAGATGGCCATGTTTCTAATAAAAACATAATCATAGGATCTTGAGCTTGTACAATATCAACAAGCTCCTGAACTGCACGATGGTTCCCAAGCCCTCGGCAGTTCCATGCTAAGAGTTTCATGGCTATCGACGGGGCTGACTATCAACCTCCACCATTAAATCATTAGAAAAAACTGCCTATTTCTTGCACCTCTCATTTGCATCCTCCAAAACCTCATCCCCATCTTGCCTCGACCGTTTAGATAAAACCACCTGTAAAGGTTCATGGACCTCACAAGATTTTCTAGGTACTCGGGTAAACTTAGGCTGATTCAAATTATGTCGAGTAGACTTCTCTTGTGTAAACAAATTCTTCAAAAAAAAGGGCTGGTCCTACCAACCTAAAGCCCACCCCTTCCTGAGAAATCTCTAAACCACCCTCCACATTATCAAATCAAGACAATTCACCATCAATCTTATCCAGCTGGGCTTGAAAAGAGTGTGATGAAACGATCTGCTCTGTCACGCAGCCCAACCCTGAGACCAAGTACACATCTGCCCGAGATTCTTGCACCACCATCTGTACTCCTTCGTCATCCCTATTATGCGGAGCTTGCTGCCCAACCTCAATCGTCGTCCTCTGAACACTGTTGACTCCAACCGAATCCCATTCTTCATGCATTCCTTTCGGTGAATTTGACGCAAACTCCCCCTGAACTTCATCCTCATAGCCTACAACCCGAACAACTATTCGCTTAGCCAAATTCGGAGTATTAGCTCGCAACCATGGTCCAAATTGCTGATTCTTTTCCGGCACGACTCCTTTTCTATTCTGCCAAAGCAAGCAATCCCGATCATGGTGAGTCAAGCGGCCACACCAGTAGCACAGGTTAGGCAAGCGCTTATATTTGAAATTGACCCAACTCACCTCACCATTACTGAACTCAACCTTTCTGCCTCTGCTTAGGGGTTTTGTAATATCAATAGACACCAGGACTTGCATAAAATTACCCCCTTCAAACTCCTCAGCGTCATTGGACCCCGAAATCACCTCCCGCGCCACTGAAACAATATCGGAAGCCATTCGCATATTCATACTACCTAACGGAAGGTCATGGACCTAAACCCAAAACCTAACGTTGTCAAAAACCAAACCCTTCACCTCTACCAGTCTCAAAACTCTCTTCTAACGCCACCAAATTTTTATCAAAGGACCATTGCTCACCTGCAAGAATATTCTCAACATCAGTTTCCCCCTTGAAAGCAAATAGTTCATAGTGATTTCCCATATCCCTCACCTCAAAACCCTTCTTAGTGTGCCGACGCAACTTGAAAGTTCTTGCAATCGCCTCCATGCTAAGAACTCTTCCAGTGAAAAACCTTGCCGCCAATAAATATGGCCCCTCCACGCTACTCTCACCTAGAATGCACGGATGCGGCATTTTGGCCGACGAATCCGTGTCCGACGCCGGCCGACACGGGGTGCGGTGGGCGACGCCGTTGCCTACGCGTCAGTCCGTGTCGTTTTTTTTTTTTTTTCCCCTTAGCGCGATTCGCGCCGATTCGCACCGACTCAGCTCGATTCGCGCCGGATCGGCTTAGAATCGCGCCGATTCGCGCCGAACCAGGCCAAAATTGGCCAGAACGGGGCTGTACTGGCCGTATCGGCCGGCGACCGAAACGGCCGAAACTGACCGAAACGGCCGAAATCGGCCGAAATATACCCTAAATACCGCCGGAACAGCCGAAATCGGCTTTAAATGAAGCCCAAACATCCTAAATCTGTCATTCCTCAATTTTTTAAGAATATTTTAATAGTAAAAATATATAGAAAATATAAATAATAATTTTTTAATCGCCGAGTCCCGCCGCACCCGCACCCACCTTTTTCAAAAATTGCCGAGTCCCGCACCCACACCCGCACCCGTACCCGAGTCCGAAAACGCACCTGTGCTTTATAGACGCTCACTCACCCTATACTGGCTTCCCTCGGATTCAGGCAAAGAGAAGGTTTTCCACATGGCCAAGAGATTCTCCATGACCTCCTCACATTATTGTTATTCACGTTCCCCTACTTAGAATACTGAAAGAAAAAACAGAAGCCTAACTCAAAGAGTAGGCACACCTTCCACTAGCCGCTTATGTGGCATTTGGTACAGAGAAATCCAAATTACTCTTGGTATCTAGATTCCTAGGAATGTAACTATTCCTATGTTTGATTTCATTAGGAAATTCCCAGAAATGTGAGATGATAATGTTTGGCGTATTCTCAGGAATCTTAAATGAATTAATTATTTTTCTCATTCTATCCTTAGATTTAAATATGAACTACCAAGTCCTTTAAAACAAATTCCTCTAAATAAATGATGAAAAAAAAATATAAACTATTAATTAGTCCTTTAAAAAAATATATTCCTCTAAATAAATTAATAATTTGTTTAACAGCACATACACAACAGTAAAAGTGAATACCTGGCAATAATGGAGGGTCTCCTTTAAACTTTTTTTTTTCACACATAAAATCTAAATAGAACTTTGTTAAAAAAATATATTAACAGGGTTGTCTATCCTATTTATGTTGTTTTGACGGGAAAAGATAAAGACAAGAGAAAAGATATTGATAACTTGTTTTATATTTTATCTTAATTGCTTAAATGATAAAAAAAAAAGGGGTTAATATTGTCAATTTATAAAAACTACAATCTCCTTTAAACTTGAGAATCTGGATACCCACCTGTTTTAAAGGGAATCCACATTCCTACTGAGAGGGGTTTAAGGGGGGGAATCCAAATTCTCCTGGCATCTGATTCTCTAGCATAATTTGCAACTAAACATAGGAATCTTTAAACATTCTTGAGAATCCTAAAACATTATCCCATACCAAACGCCACATTAGGTTTCACACGTTCCCTAGGGCAGAGAAACTTATGTATCAATTACCTATATATGTGAACATAATTAGGCATACCGCATACGCAATAACGCAAGGAAAATGGTTTTGTCATTTATGTTAGCAAGGGTATACGCACCCTCAATTTATCTTATATATAAAATGACCCATTATTTTCTTTGTTTTTTTTTTTTTTTGTTTAAATTATTATTTTTATAATGACCCACTGTTTCAATCTAGCTATTTAATTGGGGACAATTTGGGCTGTGAAGCCGACCTATATATGCACTTTATTGTATCTTATAAATGAACCATTTTTTTCAATCTAGCTATTTCGTCAATCTAGCTATTTAATTGGGGACAATTTGGGCTGTGAAAGCTGAACTCTGGACCATCGAAATATTTTTTCGCCGTGATGGTAGGACCTCAATATATTTATCAAAGATGAAGATTTATTAAAAGAAAAAGTTTGGACAAAGCGTGATTGATAGGATCTCAATATATTTATCACAATAAGCAAATAAATTTGAGATATTTGATGCAAATAAAAAAAATGGTTTTTTTTTAAACACAAATAAAGTATAGATTAATCAAAATACAATAATCAAATATGAGTTTCTAAATTGAATAGAAAATTAAGAGATTTTTTTAAGCCTAAAAAAAGAGATCGATGAATAGTAGGAATGAATATATACATTTTATATAAGAGAGTATAATAGTAATTAGAATCTAAAGTGGCATTAATTTTAATTGGATTTACAAAAGGCTATAATAAATTTGAATCATGATTAGTAAAATTCACTTAACATAATTATGTAATGCGTTATTGGTACATTCATGCTATTATAATAAATCTTCACGAATCTATATATTACTAAAAGCTGAAACATAGCATTTAATGTTGCTACGCTTACGTTGAGCCACATCAGTAGCCATGTCATTTCCACCACATTTTTTGAACTTGTTCAACAATTTAAAATTAGTTTTTTTCAATTTTAAAATACTAACAAATATAAAATAAATTTCACCCTTATCTTCACCATAAAACCCACTTCTTATTAACTTAATTCACACCACTATCTCCACCATAAATCTCACTTCTTATTAATTTAATTCTACTATATATATATATATATATATATCTATATTATATCTAAAAGCTGAAGCGTTGCATTTATTTTTGTTATACACCGGTTGAGCCACATCAGCATCCATATCATTATTTTTTCTCTTTTCAATTTTCTTATAATTGCTTTTATCATTTACTCTCTTTTTTTTTCACTTTCACCAACTTTTTCCCTCCCTCACCTTTTCATCTCCTCACTATCCTTTTCATCTCTCCACTATCCTTTACATCAATATCACTCTTTCTCTTCCTCTTCCTCTTCCTCTTCATCTTCCTTTATTTTGTCTCTTCCTATTCACTCCCTCTTACTATAAATTTGTCACTGTCTCTTCCATTCTATGCATAGTTTCCCTCACAGAAGTTTTTTTTTAGCTCTCTCTCTCTCTCTCTCTCAATTTTTTGATGGTTTTTTTTTTCTTGCATCTCTACTTTAGGTTGATAAATTTGTGTTCCATAGAACCCTACTTTAGGTTAATGCGATTTAGTTTTGTGTTGAATTTTATCCTCGATTCTTTAGGTTTTTTTTTTTTTTGTTCTCTTTTATTGTTAAATGTTATCTTGCTATGTTATAAAGAATTAAATATAGTAATGTGATTTAGTTTTGTGTTGATGTTATCCTCAATTCTTTAGGTTGTTTTATTTATTTATTTTTTTTGTTATCTTTTATCTATATATTACTAAAAGCTGAAACATAGCATTTATGTTGCTACGCTCACGTTAAGCCACATCAGTAGCCATGTCATTTCCACCACATTTTTTGTAATTGTTCAACAATTTAAAATTAGTTTTTTTCAATTTTAAAATACTAACAAATATAAAATAAATTTCACCCTTATCTTCACCATAAAACCAACTTCTTATTAACTTAATTCCCACCACTATCTCCACCATAAATCCCACTTCTTATTAATTTAATTCTACTATATATATATATATATATATATCTATATTATATCGAAAAGCTGAAGCGTTGCATTTATTTTTATTATACACCGATTGAGCCACATCAGCATCCATATCATTATTTTTTTTCTTTTCAATTTTCTTATAATTGCTTTTATCATTTACTCTCTTTTTTTTTTCACTTTCACCAACTTTTTCCCTCCCTCACCTTTTCATCTCCTCACTATCCTTTTCATCTCTCCACTATCCTTTACATCAATATCACTCTTTCTCTTCCTCTTCCTCTTCCTCTTCATCTTCCTTTATTTTGTCTCTTCCTATTCACTCCCTCTTACTATAAATTTGTCACTATCTCTTCCATTCTATGCATAGTTTCCCTCACAAAAGTTTTATTTTAGCTCTCTCTCTCTCTCTCTCTCTCTCTCTCTCTCTCTCTCTCTCTCTCAATTTTTTGATGGTTTTTTTTTTCTTGCATCTCTACTTTAGGTTGATAAATTTGTATTCCATAGAACTCTACTTTAGGTTAATGCGATTTAGTTTTGTGTTGAATGTTATCCTCGATTCTTTAGGTTTTTTTTTTTTTTTTGTTCTCTTTTATTGTTAAATGTTATCTTGCTATATTATAAAGAATTAAATATAGTAATGTGATTTAGTTTTGTGTTGATGTTATCCTCGATTCTTTAGGTTGTTTTATTTATTTATTTTTTTGTTATCTTTTATTGTTAAATGTTATCATATTATGTTATAAAAAATTAAACATAGTATATAAAAATATAATATTATTCTATTATATAGCATGATTCAGAGAATTTGGTATTTGTTGTTATATCTTTTATTTTTACTTTTTTCCTTCTCATCTTATGTTATTCAGGATCAAAATCCTCTAAAGTTCTTAGGGTATTTTAAGACATAGATCTTGCCACATCATCCATCCACCAAAATAACGATTCCCAAAAATAAAAAATAAAAAATCAACCTTATTCACCGTTTGCCATTTAACCAAAAACAAACTACAGAGTTGTAACTTAATTTCTCCCACATTTGTCCCACGACCAATCTACATAGCCATATTCTACTTTGGGCTGAAGGTACAAATTTAAGTATTTGAAAGCAATTCCCACTAGGAAAAGAAAAGCCTAACTGTTAAATTTATGCATTAAATTAGTACCTACTTGAAAATTTAGAACATAAAAACCCAAAACGTTGCTCTTCTTTGGACCAAAACGTACCTTAAAATTTCCACTATTAGATAAGCACTTGAGATTATTTGGATCAAAACTCAATCCAGCCTTTTGTGCTTTTTTGGTTTCTTCTGGCTTTGATCATTGAATAAACTCTTTTCTTTTGGTTTTGCTTCTTTCTTATAGATTTGATATGAAATTTGTTCAATAAAAAAATAGTATGGGCTTAGTTGAAATTTTTTTATTACGTGGAGAATGGCAATGTTTGCTTTCTTTTGCAAAACCATCGAGTCCACGGTGGTGATTTCCTTCCATTAATATTTCCTCATAATTTTGGTAAGGTGAATAAATTTGAATTTTTTTTTTTTATAGCATTCAATAATGGTTATGGTAGTGGATTGATAATATGGCAGAATCTTAGTCATTTATTTTAAAAGAAATGTGAGGATGTAAAGAACTTTATATGGTAGACTACCTTAGAAACTCTAGAAGATTTTGATCCTATTATTTAACATTTAAATTCAATCAAATCTTCCTTATCATTAAATTATTTATAATTTTTCTCATTTTTTATTTTTAAAAATTTAACATAGAATATTTTATTTAAAGTAAATAAAAATGTTGTAAAAAAATTGTACTCATTTTTTTTTTTTACATTTACACTTTTTCCAACCTTTCTTCTTCCCTTTATCCTTTCATCTCCCCACTAGCCTCCACTTTAATATCACTCTTCTTACTTCCCTTCATCTTCCTTTATTTTGTTTCTTTTTATTCTTATCATTATAGTATAAATTTGGCATTCTCTCTTCCATGCTATATATAATTTTTTCTCACAAAAAAAAAAAAAAAAAATTGTCATTTCACTCTCTTTAATTCTCACTCAATTTTTTGGTGGATTTTTTTAAATTTTTTTGCCTCTTTGTTTTAGGTTGATTAATTTTGGTGTTCTTTAAAACTCTACTTCGGCTTGATGTGATTTAGTTTTGTGTTTAAATTTTTTTTTTTTTTTGTTCTTTTTTATTGTTAAATGTTATCCTATAGCATTATAAAGAATTAAAGATACTATATAATAATATAATAATATTTTATTATATAACATGATTTGGATAAGTGTTTATTGTTATATCTTCTATTTTTACTTTTTTTTTTCTTCTCATCTTATTTTATTCTCCATTTAAATTCAGCCACATCTTCCATATCATTAAATTATTTATATTTCCACTCCTCTTATTTAAAAAAAATTTAAATATTTAATATTTAATATTTAACTTAAATTCAATAAATAAAGAACAAAAGAGTAGATAAAAAAAAAAATCAAACGTCAATTAGTGATAAAGAGTAGATAGAGAGAGCAAGAGGTTTATGGTAACAAAAAAAAAAAAAAACAATACAAAGTAATAAAGAATAGATAAAGAAAAAAAAAATCAAACATCAATTAATAACTGTTAATTGGAAAACAAAGAGACTATAGGAGAAGTAAAAAAATTAAATAGATATGACCATACGGAGAACATTAAAAATTTTACAGTGCAATAAAATCAATTGTTATATTCACTTAAAAAATTAAATCAATAATAAAAAATAAAATACAATCATATTATTACATTTAAACTTAAATCTAATCAAACTCTAATCATAGAAACCATATTTCCATTCATAACTAAAAGGGAGATGTTCTCCATTAATCATATAAATTACATAGGAAATAAAGTCAGGAAATTTTAAAATCCCTTTTTTGACATTTCATTTAACCCTTTATATATATATATATATATATATATATATACTCTTCATACTTCAATACTTTTAAAAATCTAATGAACGATGCTACATCTCATTTAAAGCTTCTGATATGCAAATCATCAACCAGTAAATATATGATAATACTAAGAAACATTATGAATGAGATCATGAAAAAAATGATAAAACTAATTAGCTACTATCATTATGGAGTAGTAGTCTATGATTTTACACATCTAAAAAATTGGAATAAATAGAGTTTACTTAAAGTATATATAAATATTCATATTAAAAAAAAGTATATGTAAATGTTAAAAAAAAAAAAAAACAAAACTTAGGTATAGTACTTAGATGCTGTTCCTTAGAATCCCCTTTTAAAATTTGGTCATATAGCTATTTTTTCATGGGATGAAAGCGTATTTTATAGTTAAATAGCCACATGACTAAATTTTAAAAAGGGAACCTAAAGAACAATACCTAAGATACTGTACATAAGTTTTGTCATAAAAAAAGGGTATAAGTAAGGTTTTTATTAATTTAAAAAATAATGAAAAATCAATTGTTAATAATAATAATAATAATAATAATAATAATAATAATAATAATAATAATAATAATAATAATAATATATTTAATGAGATCGCCCTAAAAAAAATTATCCGGCGCAACACGCGGGTTTGCGACTAGTTATAATAATTTTTCTATCACTTTTATTTCTAAAATATCTATCATTTCGATAACAGCACTTCATTTACCAAATTTTTCAAGTTAATGGATGAAGAACCAAGTGGCTCAGTGGCCTCTTCAGCTAAATTTTTCCACTCCACGGCCTTTTTCTTCATTTTCTTACCCTTTTCTCCTTCCATCAACTCTTTCACAATCTTTTCCACTTCCTCTCTCTTGACATCATTATCAATCTCCATGCCAATGCCCCATTCATTGCAAGTATACTTACAGTTTGTTTGTTGATCTGCCAAGAATGGCCAACAAAGCATTGGTATTCCTGCACACACACTTTCAATAGTTGAATTCCACCCACTATGTGTTAAGAATTCTCCAATTGAGGGGTGGTTCAACACTTCTTCTCGAGGGCACCAACTAGCTATTAGACCCCCTTCTTTAGTTTCGAACTCAAATTCAAGGGGCAATATTGCTGATTCACCAACAACTAAATCAAGTCTGATAATCCACAAAAATAAATATTTACTATTTCCGTTAGGACATATATGTTTCACTTGTTAGGAACATATGTCATTATTTTATGTAATTGGCTAATCCTTTGACAAAATGCAATTTACTTATAATTGGGTAGATCTAGGATGTGTTTAATGCGTCAAGAAACTTTGTTTCAAGATCAGTGTTAAAGCCATGCAAGACTGTTCAAGATTCAAGTGCAGAAAGTGCTATTCATTAAATCTCGACAACTAACTCAACAGCTATCTATCTGTCGAGACTTGTAGAGCTGTTAAAGCCCGTGGCTCAACAGCAACTCGACAGATAAGGTATCTGTTGAAGGTTTATGAATTTCAGTTATTCAGGACTTTTTTTCATTCAATCCATAATCGTATGTTTGGGCTTTCTTTTCTCACAACCCTAAACATATATAAGGATTATTTTAAGGGCAATATCAGGTTGCACAGCTAAAAGCAAAATTGCACAAGAGCATAATTCCTCAAGTATGACCAGAAACCTAGTTTGCCCTAGTTCTTGAAGAAGCTGCTGTGTTTGTACACCATAGAGTTTTGTGACCAAGCAACTTTGTGATCTTCATGTGTTGAAGAACAGAAGAACTTTGCAACCAACATTTTTCTCTAGTTGGTGAATCAAGTCGTGTACTGGGATCCGCGCAATTGGTTAGTCACATACTGGGAGCCATGCATTGAAAAGAAGAGATTGTCACTACAGAACAAGTCGAATTGGGTATTAGGGTAAGGGTTCAACTGTAGGTTGGTATAAGGTATTAGGATTCCTTTACTTGTAACCGTTTGTTGTGATAATAATGGATTCTTGGGAGTGGTGACCTTAAAATCATCTAGTAGGGTTTTCGCTGTGTTGGTTTTTCCCATTCGTAAACAAATCACTGTGTCATTTATTCTCCACTGCATATTTAGTTATTTGGTGATTTATTTGTCCTACCACGCATTTTACTTGTTAATTTGATTAATTAATTAACTTGGCTAATTAATCAATTAATCTATCACAATGGGTCAATACATTTTTAGCATATCAAGTGGTATTAGAGCAGGCGCACTTTGATTATACCTGTTTGTCATGGATAGAGCAGGCACACTTTGTGTGTGATCCATTGACCCCTATTTGTCATGGATAGAGGGCAATCTATGATTATACCTCCTTTATTTGATAGTACTAACTATGCATACTGGAAAATACGCATGAGAGCTTTCTTACAATCACTAGATGAGAAGGTGTGGCACACTGTAGAGATTGGCTGAACCAAGCCAAAGGAAGCGCCGGCCGACTGAGATGATGCTAAGATCAAGGCGGCAAATTTCAACAGCAGAGCATTGAATGCGTTGTTCAGTGCAGTCACCAACGAGGAGTTCAAGAAGATATCCTCTATTGAAACTGCTAAGGAAGCATGGACCATCTTCTAGACAACCTTTGAGGGAACCAAGGCTGTCAAGGATTCAAAGTTGCAGAGGCTCACTACAAGCTTCGAAGAGACTAAGATGGAGAAGGATAAGTCATTTGATGAATTCTATGCCAAGTTCAAGGACATAGTAAACTCAGCTTTGAATCTTGGGGAAACCATTCCTGAACTTAAGATTGTGAGAAAAGTGCTCAAATCTCTGCCCGAGAGATTCCATGCCGAGATCACTGCCATTAAGGAATCAAAGGATATTGACAAAATTCCTTTGACAGAGCTAGTTGGTAATTTGCAGACCTATGAGTTGGGTTTGTCTAGGATTGGAAAGTCAAGTAAAAGCAAGAGCATGGCACTAAATGCCAAAAGCAGTGATACTGATGAGTCTTCGGACGATGAGAACTCTAAGATGAAGTCCTACATTACTCGGCAATTCAAGAAGTTCATGAAAAATATTAATGCAAAGGGCTTTGATAAGGACTGTAGATAGTCAAGTTTTTCTCAGTCTAAGAGTTAAGACAAAGGGAAGAAGGATTCAAGCAATGGCGATCAGTACACTATTCCCGTAGGACAAAGGTGCTTTGGGTGTCAGGGTTTCGGTCATATGAAACAAGAGTGCCCTACTTATCTCAAGATTATCGGGAAGAGTAAGGTACTTGCTACTACACTAAGCGACATCGAGCCTGAAGATGATTCCGACAATGAGGATAAAGGAATCTTGAATGCCTTCACTACCACAGTCAATCCTACTGAGGGGATTGTTGAAGATGTGGATGAAGAAGAAGAATTGGTAGAGTCTAAGTTTGAGAAGATGGATGAACAAGATGACATCCACACAGCTTATGCAAAGTTATACAAGGCCTTCGAAAAGCATGAGAAGTTGTATAGGCTGGCCACCAAGGAGCTCAGTGAGGTGGAGCTCGAACGTGAAGAACTCTCCATGAAATTTGATGAAGCTAATCAGAATATTAGAGCACTTAGGTTCGAGAACAATTTCTTGGCTGAGAAGACCAAGAAACTTGAAGTGGAGCTATTTCAAGTCAGAGTTCAATTGGAAAAGACTTCAAGTGCAAAGCTTGACGAGATGCTCAACATTCAAAAATCTGCTTCCAATCGAACTGGTTTAGGGTGTGATTTCTCTTCTCCTAGTATTGCTTCTACTAGTTCTACTATTTTTGTTCCTCCTACTAATAATGTTAAAACTGAGAACATTGATGTTAAAAATGAATTAGCTAGTGAGAACATAGACAAGGGTAAGTCAATCTTAGGATCACCCCCTAAACCTATTAAGAATAAGACTAAAAACCCTAGGGCTAAGAAGGCTAACTCTCAAAAGCCGAAACAGAAGAAGCAACATCTCTGTCATCACTGCGGTGCAACCGGTCATACTCGACCAAATTGCTATAAGTGGCTAGTCACTTAACAAAGCAACGGCATGATCGCATCGGGAAACCAGAATCAGTTTCCACCTTCTTTTGCTCCACTTGGAGATCTTTTCAAAGCTCTCATATTCCTTTCAAACTTGAACAGTTTTAATTCTTCCCCCTCACCTCCGATTCAAGGGTTCACTCAAAGGAAAGGTTCTTCCAAGGTATGGAAGGAAAAACAAACTAAGTGATTCTATCACTTTTTCTCTTTCTCTTTCCCCTTCTTGTTTTTGTTTGCAGTACTTGTGTGTTTTGCTTTCAAGTTTTGAGTCAATCTAGTTTTATGCATTGCTTTATTTTGTTTAACATGTTTTTGTTTGGTTATTTTTCAGTTTTGCTTTGTTTTGTTTTCATATAAAAAAAATTTTGAATTGAAAAATCAGAAAAATACAAAAACAGTATGTGTTTGTGTACCTTAGATGGCCATTGAAACTAAGTTTTCTAAACTTTGTATCTTTTGTAGCTTCGATGAGCATCTCTATGCACAACTAAGCAAGTGAGCTTTGTGGCTCATGTTTGTGACGAGTAAAGATTAAGTAGTCTCTTGTACTTAACACTCGTATCACTCTTTTTGATGGGTAGGACTAGAAAATTCTAAGAGAAAGGCATAAATAACTATCTCACCACTGTTATCCGCCAATCATGAAATGACATCTGTATGCTTCGTCATAGTAAAAGTGCAATGTCAAAAGCTTAACATAATTGGGTAATTCTTTTCTCTCTCTTACATGCCCATGCATGATATGCTTATCAAAGAAAAATATGCAAAGATAAATAAAAAGCAAAAAGATAAAAATGCTTTATATATGATTGCAAGCGTGTATTCTAGGAGATGTAGCAGTTATAGGATGTACCTCACATGTGATAGTCCCCATCAAACAGTTATGATTGTGTGTGAGTTAAAGTGATTTTTTCATATCTCAAATCGTCATAACATGTATACACTTATGCAGTTTTGCGATCTTTTTCACACACAACACGCAATATTCTTTACTACTCTTGATACTGTGCAGGTACAATGTGATTTGGTCATCACAAGATTTACATGTATTAATGTATGCTTACTAAACTGTCTTGACTTGTTTTTTGAAATATAAAATTGGTTAAACTTGTTGTTTATGTGTGTGTGTGTGTGTGTGTGTGTGTATATGTGTGTGTGTGTGTGTGTGTATGTGTGTGTGTGTGTGTGTGTGTGTGTGTGTGTGTGTGTGTGTGTGTGTGTGTGTGTGTGTGTGTGTGTTTTGGGATCAATGTGCTTAAAATTTTTGTTGAGAAATGATTTTAAGAACTTAAAATGTTGCTTGGATCCTTGGTTAAGTTGCATGCTTGATTGCATTCATATTTGTGTTTTTCCCTTCTTCAAAAATTGGTTTAAAGCAACCTCAACAGATCCTTGACCCCTCTCGATACCTGGCTTATCTATCGAGCTCTTTAGTTGATTTTTATCGCAATCTCGACACCTCTCGATAGCTAGGTGGATCGATCGAGAAATCTACTGTCTCCTCGATGGATTCTCGATAGCTAAGTGGATCGATCGAGAAACTACTATCTCCTTGATGGATTCTCGATAGCTAGGTGGATCGATCGAGAAACTACTGTCTCCTTAATACTTATCGATACCTCCTCGATCCATCGAGTTTATTTTGTTATGGACACCTCTCAATAGATGCATCTGCCAAAGCTTTTAAAGCTCGACATTTGTCGAGAATTACTGAACTTCTATATAAGGGTCAAACGTGATTCGGACTTCATTTCCTCAATTTGTCCTTGTCTCTCTCACTCTTATACCTCTCTCACTCACCTTCAACCTCTTCCTCAAGGATTTTCAAGCTTTTTCAAGTTTTTCTTCACTTGGTAAGTTTCTAATCCCTCATTTTCATGCATTTCATGCTTTGTAGCCTAAGTTTTTAGGATTTTTGTAAAATTTGGGGTTTTTCAAAATCAAAGAGGTTTTTGTGAAATTTTTGGGATGGGTTTTGAAGATTTGATCTTAAAAACTTCTTACATTGCATCACATTTGCATTATAACAGTATTATCATGCATTTTAGATGTGTGCAATTGATTGTGTGCTGGTAGGATTGGTTTGGGCTGAGCCTATGATGCTTTTTATATTGCATGTTACATGTTCATGCATTCCTATGCATTCATTCTCTCTTTTCAATATATTTTGATATATTTTGAATTGCTTGGGACTTTTCTGAGTGTTTCTTTCTCCCCCCCCCCCCCCCTTCACTCTCTAGTTTACATTAGTTGCTTCCATGGCACCCAAATGTAAATTTACTCCGTCCCGAAACCCTCTTCATTCTGGGACATCCACTACTTCTGATCCTAATCCCTCACACGTCTGGTTCCATGATGAGAAGGCCAAAAAGGACTTCTTTGAGAACTTTTCTCGACAAGGTGTTCATTCGGAACGCCGAGTCATTTTGTCGGACTTCTATGACATTGACCTTCCTACTGTCATTCATAGTAGGGGATAGGAATCACTGTGTGACTTCCCAATCACATGTCCATCCCTGCTGATCTAGGAGTTTTACTCCAACATGCATGGATTCGATTATTCTGTACCTCTCTTTGTTACTCGTGTTCGAGGTATGCGCATTGTTGTCGCTCCGAATATTGTATCCAAGGTGCTCCATGTCCCCAGGGTAGATCATCCTGACTACCCCGGTTATGAGCATCTGAGGACTATGTCCAAGGATGAACTAATGTCCGCTTTTTGTGAGCATCCCTCTGATTGGGGCGAGCGTCAGTTCACACCATGTTCGGCCTTTACTAAAGGCCCTAGGATCATGAACATGGTTATGACTTCTATTTTGCATCCACTTTCTCACTATAACTCTATCACAGAGCCCCGTGCTCAATTTTTGCTTTCCCTCATTGAGCATTTTACTATAGATTTTCCCTCTCATTTCATTCTTTCTATCATCGATGTCTATAGGAATTCGATGACCCGTGATAAGCTCATCTTCCCTTCGGCTATCACGAGGATTTTAGGCCATTTTTCTGTTCCCTTTCTCGCATTCGACCACTTCTCTGTAATGGGTGCTACTAATGCCGCTACCGTTAAACGGAGCGAGGCACAATTTCGATCAAGGCGGTCCGAGTCAGCTACTCCTCCTACTCCTTCTACTCCATCTACCTCTACTCCCTCTACTTCAATGGGAGGTGTGACTTCGGATGTGATCATGGTGTAGCTTCATCACATGGATGCTCGCCTTGACACTTTCACTAATGAGTTGTGTCAGGTGAACACCCGTTTTTGGCTATATTGCTAGACGGCAGGCTCGCCTTTTTAGCTTTGTGGAGTCTCCTTCTCCTCCTCCCGAGGCATCCGCGACATCTGAGGACGACAACTCCAACAACGATGCAGATGATGGGGATAGAGATGCTAGCTCTTCCATCTCTGATGAGATGTCTACTTGACTACCTTACCCTTTGTCACTCATGACAAAAAGGGGGAGTAGTTTTGGCTATGAGAGTAGTCATACTTAGGGGGAAAGTTAGTATAGGACTATTTTGTTAGGGGGAGTGTTGATATCTTGAGGGATGTAGTAAGGATTACTTGTATCTTTTTCTTTTCTTTCTTTTAGAGATACTTTTATTCTTGTAATGGGTCTTGTGACCATTATTGACATACATTGTACTTATTCTCTTTATATGTTGATCTATGTTTCTTTCACCTACCCTTACATTTGTTGTTTCTTTTCTCTCTTTATGCACATGCTTCTTATTACTTCTATGCAATCTGTTATTTCTGCTCACACAAAGATGCCTTGATGTGTTTTGTTTAAAGTGTTTCAGAAATACAAGTTGTCAAAGTCTACTTGCCATAAACTCTCTTCTTACAAAGTTTTTCAAGAGTTTGTGTTAGGATAGATTTTATTGTATTCAACAAGTGAATATGAGTTGAGTGATTTATGACTTCTCTCATATGCTCATTTGTTAGTTGTGGTTTTGTCACGGATTGCCAAAGGGAGAGATTGTTAGGACATATGTGATTCACTTGTTAGGAACATATGTCACTACTTTATGTAATTGGCTAATCCTTTGACAAAACGCACTTTACTTGTAATTTGGTAGATCTAGGATGTGTTTAATGTGTCAAAAAACTTTGTTTCAAGATCAGTGTTAAAGACATGCAAGTCTATTCAAGATTCAAGTGCAGAAAGTGATACTCAATAAATATCGACAGGTAGCTCGACAACTAGCTATCTATCAAGACCTATAAAGCTGTTAAAACCCGTGGCTCGACAACAACTCGACAGATAGGGTATCTGTCGAGGTTTATGAATTTCAGTATTTCAAGACTGTTTTTCATTCAATCCATGATTGTATGTTTGGGCTTTCTTTTCTCACAACCCTAAACATATATAAGGATTATTTTAAGGGCCGTATCAGGTTGCACAGCCAAGAGAAAAACTGCACAAGAGCATAATTCCTCAAGTGTGACCAGAAACCTAGTTTGCCCTAGTTCTTGAAGAAGCTGATGTGTTTGTACACCATAGGGTTTTGTGACCAAACAATTTCGTGATCTTCATGTATTGAAGAACAGGAGAACTTTGCAGCCAACATCTTTCTCTAGTTGGTGAATCAAGTCGCATACTGAGATCCTCACAATTGATTAGTCACGTACTGGGAGCCATGCATTGAAAATAAGAGATTGTCACTACAGAACAAATCCAATTGGGTATTGGGGTAAGGGTTCAACTGCAGGTTGGTATAAGATACTGGGATTCCTTTACTTGTAACCGCTTGTTGTGATAATAGTAGATTCTCGGGAATGGTGATCTTAAAATCACCTAGTGGGGTTTTTGTCATGTTGGTTTTTCCCGTTCGTAAACAAATCACCATGTCATTTATTTTCCGCTGCATACTTAGTTTAATTGGCGATTTGTTTGTGCTACCACGCATTTGCATGTTAATTTTATTAATTAATAAACTTGGGTAATTAATCAATTAATTCATCACAATGGGTCAATACATTCTTGGCCTATCAGGATCTACTTCCATCAGCCCAAGGTACGTTTTCACTATTCATCTACTCACTATCCTTGTGTTCTAGAGAGAAAACTGACTTAACCGTCGGAGGATCCTTGACTGGTTCACCCCAGTCACCCTTGACAGTCTTTTTCTTTCTCTTCAGATCATCAAACCGTCATTGTAGCCCAAAATATTCAGCCTACTGATTTTTGTGCATCATCAATTATAATTTCTTTCCTTTGATTTTCTTCTAAACAAAAAATAAGAAATATATAACTATTTTCTAACTTTCCATTTTTCTATCCATTCTACTAAACACACAGGTTATAAACTTGATACATTTTTTATATTAAAAATGTGATACAATTCTTGTAGGGGGAAAATATATTCTTTTTCCTTCACTTTTACATCCTCCCTACTAAATTGAGAATAGTTTTTTTTTTTTTTTTTCTAAATCATCTCATGCCTTTTGATAAAAGCAATTGACTCACTAAATTGTTCAAGTTAATGGACGAAGAACTAATAGGATTAGTGGCCTCTTCAGCCAATTTTTTCCATTCCATAGCCTTAGTCTTCTTTTTCTTACCCTTGTTTTCTTCCATCAACTCTCTCAAAATTTTCTCCACTTTCTCTCTCTTGACATCATTGTCAATCTCCATGCCAATGCCCCATTCATTGCAACTATACTTGCAGTTTGTTTGTTGATCTGCAAAGAATGGCCAACAAAGCATTGACACTCCAGCACACAAACTTTCAAGGGTTGAATTCCACCCACAATGTGTAAAGAAACCTCCAATAGAGGGGTGGTTCAAAACTTCCTCATGAGGCACCAACTAGTTATTAAACATCTTTCTTTTGTTTCTAACTCAAAGTCAGGTGGCAAAATGGTTGATTCACCAAAAACTAAATCAGGTCTAATGACCCACAAAAACAAGTGCTTACTACTTGCAAGTCCCCAAGCAAACTCAACAAATTGTGGTGTTGTCATGACAGCTATGCTCCCAAAATTCACATATAACACAGAGTTGGCTGCCTTAGAGTTAAGCCAATGGAGGCACTCAACTTCTTCCTTCCGTAAACTATATCCAATCGATTTCAAAGGGTCGTTGGGTAAGCAATTGAGTAGTGATTTGAGAGGACCAATTGCATATACACAAGGAAACATGGTAGAGAGAGCATCCAAAACTTCATGCTCTAACACATTGAATGTTTGAATAACAAGTCCTGAAGCTTTGGGAGCTCTTTCTACTGCTTCAATCACAAAATTAAAGATAACATCGTTGGGATCTGTAGTTTGAACAAAGCTTGGGAGATCTCTTAGTCGAATGCTTCTCATACCTGGAATCCAATCTATTACCGTGTCCAAATACCCATTTGTTAAAAAACTCTCATTTGCAAGAACAAAATATTTTTAGCGTACAAATTGTGATTGATGAGATAATAAAATAATGCAAAACTTTAATAGGATCTTTTTATGATTTGTTATACCTTTAAGTGGTATGATGCCTTTGTCCTTAAAGAGTAGGAAGCTGCATATCACCCATTAAGCTGCAAGCAGAGATAGTGAAGAACATTACAACTGGGATTCCAAGTTCTTGAGCAGCGGTAATGGCGAATGGCATGAAACCATCTGAGATAATGCTAGTCACTGGAGGAATGTTTGAAGTTGCACTGTTGAGTTTTGAAAGGAGGTCAGAAAAGGGAGCCAAGAAGTTTTGCAAAATGGAAACACAGAGAGAAGTGATGTCTTGAGTGACGTTAAGATCAGATGGAGGGAGGCTGTCAGGAATGGTATCGAATCGAAAGTCAGACAAACCATCTAAGGAGTTGGGACCTCTAGATTTCGAAAAACGTTGGTGGTTAAACTCACTGTTAACAAAGGATATGTGAAAACCTTTATGGTGGAGAAGCTTTGAAAACTTTGGCATTGCCTTTATGTGGCTTTGAATTGGATATGGAATACAAACGGCATGAGGCTTATCAGCTACAATCTTCTCAGAATCCATTTCTTCCTTTCTGCTACTTGTGTGTGTATGTGCGTTTGCACTTTGTTTGTATCTTACAATGTGACCCAGTTTTTCAAACTTGCTATGTCGTGACAACTTTGGCTACAAAGTCAATGTTTGAATGGTAAATGAGACAAGAGTAAGAAACAGAGATTGGGGGCCAGCCCATTTAGCATTTAGCAAAGTTTTTGGATCACAAAATTAGATTCCGTAAACACGTGAAACAATCCAGAAAGGGAAAGAATTTAACATTTTTCTAGCCTCTCCAATAATTGGATTCAGTCTTCCAGTGAGAGTGGCAAACAAATGGAACTTTGTAGTGGTAGTATCACATTTAAGGCAACACAAAATTCTCTTCCCCTGACATTGTGTATGTGTGCATATGTATTTTTATTGAGCAGTGCTAGAAATAACAGAAAGTCACAAAATTTTTATAACATTCTTAAATTAATATGTCATATCATTACTCATTTTCCTTACATCTTATTCATATATATTTTTTTAACCCAATTATTTTCTTTTTTTTGAGGTAAAGCGATAGAATCCAATCATTTTCATTACAGCATTACCATCAAGTATGTCAAATACCAAATGTTTGACATTTGACACACCAAAAACCCACTCTCATGAGGTGTTCTAAATGCCAAAATATTTGGCATAAGTGAACAGTACCATCTCAAAGATAGAAGCGTACGTACAACAATTGTAAAAGTTTTATTTTTTTTTTATGAGTAAACATTCGGCCAGGCTGTGGCATAAAACCAATGTTTTACACCAGCCAATAGGAGGCTGCCACGTCATCAATTAAAATATCTTTTCTCTTTCTCTCTTACTGTCTCTCTTGTCTTCTCCGTTTCACAGGTCTCTCTCTTCTCTCTTTTTTTTCTTTCTGTCTCACTTGTTCTCTTCCTCTCTCCAGCCCTCTCACCCATACCTTTCTTCTCCATCTAAAATCAAATCCAATTAAAAGCTTCAAGGCCATCAACCCCTTCCCTTCTCCCTCTCAGCAAAGCCAGAGATTATTGTATTGTACTGTATTGGTTTTTGTTTTATATAAAATTCCCAACGAATCGGATCAAATCTAAAGCATTCCCTCTAACTTAGAGACGAAATCACCATCATGGGCTTTACAAAGAAATTGATGAACAAAAACAACAACAATCTCAGCAACCCATTTGAAAGAGTGAGATTTTGATTATATACATACATATATATATATATATAATTTCTTTTTTATATTTTCAAATTTGGGCCCCCAAAAAGAAAAGAAAAGAAAAAGAAAAAGAAAAAGAAAAAAGAAATGTATAAAGCAGTGTTGTATCAAGGGGAAGAATTACTTGGAGAGGTAGATATATACCTAGAAGAGAAAGAGAAGATCGAAGTGAAGGAAATCAAAATAAGACAGTTTTCACAAGCAAGTGAAAGATGTCCACCACTGGCTGTGCTTCATACTATTACTACTACTAGGATTAAAAGCTTCAAGGCCATCAGCCCCTTCCCTTCTCCCTCTCAGCAGTCAGAATGTACACTCGCCAATTACAACATCTAGAACGAGTTCATACATAATGCGGCGACAATGCGAGGCTAGATCCTTATGGGTCAGGCTTGAGACAAGGAAATCCGAATTACAGGAGTTGCGGTCGATCTGTGGCCATGGTCCGGGCTCTATGGTGGATCTGTGGTGTTAGGCAGTTGGGATGTGGTGAACACTGAATATGGGTTTAGTAAATCTGAGTTTGGGTTTGTGTAGTGAGATCTCTGGCTTTGCTGAGAGGGAGAAGGGAAAGGGCTAATGGCCTTGAACCTTTTAATTGGATTTGATTGTAGATGGAGAAGAAAGGCATGGGTGAGAGAGCCAAAGAGAGGAAGAGAACAAGTGAGAAAGAAAGAAAAAAAGAGAGAGAAGAGAGAGACCTGCGAAACGGAGAAGACAAGAAAGAAAGTAAGAGAGAAAGAGAAAAGATATTTTAATTGATGACATGGCATCCTCCTATTGGCTACCATAAAACACTGGTTTTACACCACAGCCTGACCGAATGTTTACTCTTTTTTTATTCACTTTTCTCTCTCCTCTCTCATCACTTTATTCCTTTTTTTTTTCTCTCCACTCTCATTCTTCCTTAGACATTCCTATCAACCCATCTCTTCTTCTTTCACTCTTTTTTCTTCTCACTATTGTTGTTTTTCTCTCTTCCTCTCAGCCTCACCACGCCACCTCCTCAACCTGATGCCAATCTCTGTTACTATGGATTTTTTTTTTTTTTTTTTGGCAATGATTTGATGGGTGGGTTCGGCAATGGGTGGGTTCAGATGGTAATGGGTAGATCAGTGGTGGTAGGTTGCAATGGGTAGATTCAATGGTGTGTGTGTCAACCTGTCGGTGGGTTGAGATGGTGATGGGCGAATTGGTGGTGGTGGATTCTGATGTGCGAATTCAGTGGTGGGACCTATGGATGGGCCGGTGGTGGGTGGGTTGGCGACGGTAGTGGGTGGGTGGGGGGGATGCGGTTGCTTGGGTTGTGTTTTTTGTTTTTTGTTTTTATTTTTCTGTGGTGGTGGTTTTGGTGTTCTGCTGTGGTGGTTCTAGTGTGAGATGGTGGTAGGGTGGGATGTGGGGTGTTGATGGGTGGGTAGGTCGTCGGTGGGTGGGTTAGAGGCGGTAGTGGGTAGGTGTATGGGATACGGTTGGGTTGTGTTTTTTGTTGTTTTTTTTGTTTTTCTATGGTGGTGGTTTTGGTGTTCTGCTGTGGGGGTTCTAGTGTAAGAAGGTGGTGGGTGGGATGTGGGGCGTTGATGGGTGCTGGCAGTAGGGGTGGGCTGTGGGTTGTGGTAGGGGTGGTTGGTTTTTTTATTTTGTATTTTTATATATTGTTGATTTTTTTAATGTTATTTTAATATTTGTATATATTATTTTAATGTATAGAATTGAAAAATAGAAGATGTGATAAATAAAGTAGCCTTTTTGGTGTGTTAAAATGGCATATTTATAGAAGAGCTGATGGTAATGCTCTTAGAAGAGATATTTTTTTAAGAATGGAGTATTGAAATCTAAACATCACCATTTGAAATATTAAAAAGCATTTAAAATATTAAGAAAAGTTGTCTAAAACTGTCATTTCTAAAATCTAACTCTTTCGACTATAAACCCGGCCTTTCGGCATTTTCAATTTGGAAATTTTAAATCCCACATCATTGCACGCAACACTCTTTGTTTTATTGAGAAGAAGTAAAACATCAATTTGATTCATTAAATAAGCCATAATAAATCTTAGCTTATTAAGACTGAATGTAATTATGTAATGCAATTTTGCATATTCATTTATTGTAATTGTTAGATTAAATGAATAAATTCATCATCTCTTAACAATTTAAGTTTTTAAGAGAACCAATAATTTAACATGGTATCAAAGTAATCCTTGTCACCACCTCACTTCCCATTTAAATTTTCACTTATTGGGCTCCCACTTGATGGCAATTCAAGTGGCCCATAAGTGAAGGGGGGGAGTTAAATTAAATGAATAAATTCAACTTATCCCTTTGGAAGAATTTGTAAAGCCTACTCAATAGCAGCTCAGGTTGCCCACACATGAAGGAAGAGTGTTAGATTAAATGAATAAATTCATTTTAAACTTTTGGAAGAACTGATAATTTAACAATAATAAATCTTCAACAAATATAAAAACTAAGATAAAATATATATATATATATATATATATTTTATTTAACAAGGTCATAATATAAATTGACAAAAATTGTAATTTCTATCACCTCATTTTTATTCTTAGCAAAAAATAAATATATAGTAAAATCATTTCCTATGTTATATTTTTTATATCCAGTCTACTTTCCACCTTTTTATATATTTTATCCTACTTGTTAAATTAAGCAAGATTTATTTTTTAAGTCACTTTTTTTTTAAACGTTAATTCTTCAAGAGCACTTCAGCAACCAAATCATTCAAGTTAATGGATGAATAACCAAATGGGCTAGTGGCCTCTTCTGCTAATTTTTTCCACTCCATAACCTTTTTCTTCATTTTCTTTCATCTCCTTCCATTAACTCTTCCACAATCTTCTCTACTTCTTCTCTCTTGAAATCGTAATAAATCTCCATGCCAATGCCCCATTCATTGCAAGTATACTTGCAAGAATGGCCTACAAAGCATAGGTATTCCTGCACACACATTTTCAATGGTCGAATTCCACCCACAATGTGTTAAGAAGCCTCCAATAGAGGGGCGGTTCAGCCAAGGAAGTCAATTTCATACCGTACCCGTTAGTACGGTCAAAATTTTCAGTACCAGTTCTTAGGCCAGAACAGAAACACGGCTGTTTCGTTCCACTCCAAATATCGGGTCATACCGGGACGTACTGGCCATTCCGAGAAAAATACTGAAAATCAGCCGAAAAATGAAAATCGGCTAGTAAAGTGTAAACCCAAAAAAAAAAAAAAAAAAAAAAAAAAAAAAAAAAAAGATACCCAAATCCTTACTGTTGCTTCCACTTTTTTGGCAGCAACCCCACCTCACCGATCATCCTCCATCTCCCCTTTGTCTTTGGTTCTTCTTCTTCTTCATCTTTTGTCCAGACTTGTCTCTCTTCTTAGAGCACTAGCATTGGGGGGTGTAAACACCCCCTAGTTCCTATTTTACAACCAAATCCTCAAAAAACACACTCCAACCGGATTTGCGTTTCTATAATTTTTTAAAACTTGTGAACAATTGGTTCTTATATATAGAACCAACTATTCACAGGAGATGTAAAAATTAATATTATTTTCATTAAAAAATATCTGATTCTCTCTCTTTCAATCACCTCACCTCACCTCACCTCTTACTTTCAATCTCATTTCTCATCTTCCTTTCTCTCTCTCCTCTCTCTGTATCAATGTCTCTCTCATATCAGCCTCTCTATATCGACATCGACATCGTGGATGATCGGCGTTGTTGTCGTGGACGATTAGCATTAACAACGTGGTGGTGGCGAGATTAGGGTTTAAGTTTCAATGGTTGCTTTGTTTGGTTCTCTTCCATTTCCAAGTAAGTTACTTTGATTGGGTTGTTGAGTTTGTGTTCCAAGGTTTAAGTTTCAGTGGTGGCTGGGTTTTGTTCGCAATGGTGGTAGCGACGGCGAATGGTTTGGGTTTTGGATTTTTTTTGGGTATTTTGAGTTTCAGTTTGGGAAGTTTTAGTTTTAGTATAGGTCTTGGGTTTTGTTTGAGTTTAGGTTTGAATCTCGACGGTGGGTGGTGCTAGGTTGATCGGCGGTGGGTGATGCTAGGTTGATCGACATTAGGTGGTGGTGGTGGGTGGTTTGGGTTTTAGTAGCAGTTGTTGACTGTGGTTTTTTGTTTTGGGTTTGTGGCGGATCCCGGTACCTATGGCAGTTTATGGTGGTTTTTTGTTTTGGGTTTGTGGCAGATTCCGATGGGTCTATAGTTTTGGTTGTGGTTTTGGCAATTTTTTTTGGGTTTGTAGCGAATCGAGTGGGACTGTTGTGATTTTTTGTTTTGGGTTTTCAATGGTGATTTGTGATTTTGTGGTTGGTGGTGTGGGTGATTATGGTGGTTGTTTTGGTTGTTGGTGGTGGTTTTAGTTTTGATTGGTGATGGTAGTGGTGGTGGTGGCGGTTGCTGAGTTTAGGTGGTTGGCTTGATCTGGGTTTTGTTCTAGGTTTGGGTTTAAGGATGATGAAAAAGAGAGACAGAGAGAAAGAGAGAGAAAAGAGACAGTGGAGAGGAGAGAGAGAGAGAGAGAGAGAGAGAGAGAGAGAGAGAGAGAGAGAGGCGTAATTTTATATTTATTTTATTAGGAAATATATATTATTTTATTGTGATGTATGTAAAAATAGAAATTGAGATGTTGGGTGAGTTGTAAAATGAAAAAGTAAAATAGATAAAGTAGGTTTTGAGATTGTAAAATATAACTTTTTTGAAAACCAGAATGGGAATGCTCTTAGTGACTAATGTTTCTTTGAACTTTCTTTGCCTTTTGTTTTTATCAAAGAAGAGACTTTACCTTTTGTTAAGTTTTTGTTCAGTGTGGAGGTGTGCCTTGACACTACCCACGTGAACTTGGACAATTTAAATTTCAAATAGAATTTTTTTTTTTTTTAATATTAAAAGGACACAAGTTTCAAAGGCATTTGACAATTCAAACTTGTACTACTTTTGTTAAGGATACAAGTGATTTGCCATCTACAACTACAAACTTGTATTATTACTATTATTAATATAATTATCACCATCATGTAATCTATTAAGTATTATCTAAGTATTTTCTTTTATTTATTATTAATGAGCTGACACTTTAATCAGAAGGTTCACATATTAAAGCATATATGGTATGTGTTATTGCGAGGGTATACCGTATACACACCTTCAATTTATCTTATATATAAAATGACCCATTATTTTCTTTGTTTTTTTTTTAATAAATTATTATTTTTATAATGACCCACTGTTTCAATCTAGCTAATTAATTGGTGACATTTTTTTTTTTTTTTTTTTTTGAGAAGAAGGTAAGCGAAATTTTACTAAAAAATTAAACTAAATCAGATTGGAATATATCCTCCAAATCACTAAGCAGTTCTTCTACCCATACATTAGTGTCAGCAGATAAAACTGCTCTTCTAGCCAAGCCATGAGCCAACCTATTCCCCTCTCGTCAAACATGTTGAAATTGACAAAACCGCATCAAGCAACCCAGCCATTTAGTTTCCTTAATGACATGTCCAACCAAAGTCTTGCACGAACCATAGTTCTTCAAAGCCTGAATAATCCAAAGACAATCTCCTTCGAAAATAACATCGAACAAACTTAACTCTCTAGCTAGAGCCACGGCCCTCCTAGCTGCCAATGCTTCAGCCAATTCAACCAAAGAAGTGTGATCAATCTATTGGCTTAAAGCAGCAATGACATTCCCTGAAGAATCCCTAAACACAACACCAATTCCAACATAATCCAAACCATCAAAAAGGGCGATATCAAAATTTCCTTTGAAAGCTCGAAAATGTGTTAAAAACACAAGAGCTGTTTAGATCCCCAAATTAAAATATTACGGCTCGATTGATTTTACTTTAACTTATACTAAGTGCGGAATAGAGTAAATGCGAGCGGATAAACAATACAACTACTTTAAGCCATATTCAATAAAACACAATAATAAAATGAAAGATAAAAGAGTAGGGAAGAAAAATGCAAACACAAGATAACATGCCGATATGTTATCGAAGAGACAACCGAAATACTTGGTGTAAAACCTCTCCACCACCCTCCAAATAGTAAATCAATCCACTAGACAATTAGTTGAGATACACGAATAGCAAAAGACCCTCGAAGCCTAATCTACCCAATGCACCTAAGCCTTCCAAGCTCCTACTCCAACAAGGCTTCTCGAAACCATGTCTTGTCTAGCTTTCCAAATCCCGCAATACACCCGATTGCATCCACCAAAGCTTGGCTTCTTCCAATGCTTCCCAATAGCACCAAAATCTCACTGGACACTCAGTATGGGTGTAGTAAGTGTTTAGGCTAGCAACCTCTCAAGAATATGAAAATGGAGAGGTAGGAGTTGAGAAAAACCACAATGGATTATGTAGAGAAATGTGGGTATAACAATCTCTAACTTTCAAGGATTTTGGCTAGGGTTTTCTCTCAGAAGCACTCCTCAACATCTGTAGGTAATGTGAGTATATATAGTATGAGTACAAATAGTGTGTATCAAATATGACAGATTGGCAAAACAAAATGTTTCGCGGGTATCTCGTGGGAAGACCTTACCCGCGAGACACTCGCAAAAACCAACTGTCACCAACCTGTCCTGAATCTTCGCATTCCAATCATGTGCAGGGCACATGCTTCACTTCGTAGGTAAACTTCTCACGAGACACCCGCAAAAACTTCTTTGTCTTTTATATGCCTTGAGTCTTCACACTCTCTCTCACACACACAACCCTTACAAGAAATCCCACATAAAATACAGGGTACAAAAGATTGAAAATAATTACAATCAAATTCAGCACGGAATTAAAGCCAACACAAAATAGTTGTAAATCACAACTTTACATCCTTTAAAGCATGTGTCAAGAGGTGGAGACCAATGAACCGGTATCCATCAAACTGGATTACTTGCTTCCTGTTTGTGAACCTCTCAAAACTCATGTACCAACGCCAAAGCTTGCTCACCAATCTCATGAAGGTGCCAGGAAGGTTCGTGCTCCCTCACCCTGTTGCGCCGCTACCATAAACACCAGGCCATTATAGCAAACAAAGCAACTCTAAAGCCGGAGCCATTCTTGAGCACCTCCTCCAACAGATCTTGCACATACTGAACCTCCTTTCTAAATAAAAACCTGAACCCCGGATCTGATCTCCAGACCGACTTGGCCTGATCACACAACCATAAACAGTGCATTATCAACTCTACATGATCTCCACAGCCATCGCAAATATCATCCACTAGAACATGCCTACTTTTCAGATTCTTCTTGGTAGGGAGAATTTTATTTAGGACCCGTATCTTCCAAATAGCCTTTCAACACGCTTGGGAAGGATTTGAAGAAGAAGAACACAGCATAGAACTATTCTTCGCTGAAGCAAGCATACCATAAGTACTACAGACACTGTACTCACCATCTGAAGTTAACGGCCAAATTAAAATGTCCTCATCCCAATCTTCACAAAGGGGAATCCGAGCCACCATCTCAGCCTCCCAAGGAAGGAAACATGCCGCCAAACACCCAAGATCCCAAATTCGAGTACCAGGATGGAAGAGATCATAAACTTGAGTCATAGAAGAATCGGTCCTAGGAGAGATGATCTTGCTACAAACCGGATTAGGCAGCCCATGATGGTTCCAAATATCTATTAATTGACCACTCCCCACCCTTCAAATTGCCCCTTGATTAATAACATCTCGAGCTTGCAAAATACTCCTCTAGGCATAGGAGCACATCGGATGAACAGGAGCCTCAAGGTTAGTACCGTTAGGAAAATATTTAGCACTAAAGACTTTAAAAAGAAGCGTATGTTTTTGATGAAGAAGGCGCCATACTTTTTTGACTAGAAAAGCATTATTAAACTTTTGGAAATCAAAAACCCATACCTCCCATAGACTTAGATAAACATAATGAACTCTATTTAACCCAATGAATTTTCCTCGAATCCCCACTAGCCCACCTAATTTCTGGATCATTGCCGCAAGATCTTTACACAAACCAACCGGGAGTTTGAAAACACTCATAGAGTAGGCAAGAATAGATTGAACTACAGCATTGATCATGACCTCCTTGCCAGCCTGGGATAAGAGCTTTTTCTTCCACCCTTGCATCCTTGCCCATATTATGTCTTTGATCAAAGTAAAGCACGCCATCTTGTTACGGCCCACAAATGAAGGAAGACCCAAATACTTCTCATAATGCTGAATAGCTGGCACATTTTAAGCCACTTTGATAGCCTCCTGAGATTGCTCGTCCGTGTTCCTACTAAAGAATAAGGTAGTTTTCTCCTTATTAATCATTTGGCCTAAAGCTACTTCATAATAGGCACGAAGCTCTTGAATTTTGTAACACTCCTCCAAGGTAGATCTGCAAAAAATCTGACAATCATCTGCCAAAAAGAGGTGGGTCAGTTAAGTCCATTCAGAAAAATAGAGAATCCATGAATATCTCCTCTGGAAACTGCATTACAAAACAGCACATTTAAACCTTCCGCACAAAACAATAACAAATAAGGAGAGAGAGGATCTCCTTGTCTTAGACCTCTTGATGGTCGGATTAGACCCTTTGGTTCCCCATTCACAAGGATAGAATAAGACACTGTAGAAATACAGTCCATAATTAAAGCCACCCATGAATCTTGAAAACCTAGTTTGAGGAGGACTTTTTCAAGAAAACTTCACTCCACCCTATCTTGGGCCTTACTCATATCCAATTTCATTGTCATGAACCTTTCCTTTCCTATACAACAAGTCTTCATATGGTGCAAAGATTCAAAAGCTATTAAGATATTATCAATAATCAGTCTATCAGCAACAAAAGTACTTTAAGTCTCTGAAATAATAGAATTAAGTATAGGCTTAAGACGATTAGCTATCACCTTATGGACAATTTTGTATATTACATTACAAAGGCTAATAGGTCGAAAATCATAAACTCTCTCCGAATTATTTACTTTAGGGATCAAAGTAATTAAAGTATGGTTGATAGATTTAAGAATGGAGCCCATATTTAAACAAGACAACACAGCCTGGGTAATATCCATACCTACATCAATCCAATAAGTTTGAAAGAAAAGGGAAGGCATACCATCAGGACCTGGGGCTTTAAGCGAAGCCATCTCCCTCATTGCAACTCCCACTTCCTCACTAGTGTAGGGCTTAGCAAGAGCACCCCTCATCTCTTCTGATCCCACGAGTTGAACCCCTTCCACAATACTCTCCAAATCATATGGTGATGAGGAAGTAAAAAGTTGGGAGTAGTGCTCGATCAATAAGGATGAAACTACCTCCTCATCTTCCTGCCACATCCCATTCCCATCCCGTAATCCCTTAATAAAATTGCTTCTCTTCCTTTGGGTAGCCGAACCATGAAAGACTTAGTATTCTGATCACACCCCTTCAGCCACTGAATTCGAGACCGTTGTTGCCACATCTTTTCTTCCTTGTCATACAAGCAATTTAATTCTTTCTTCAAACTGATTACTTCCTCTAGGTTGCCTGAGCTAGCCGAAGCTGCCTCTGCTCTCCAGAGCTTCTCTTTCACCAATTTAATTTGTCTCAGAACATTCCCAAAATGATCCTGACTCCAAGCCTTCAGATGTTTCTTGCACCGCTTCAATTTTGTAGTAACTGCATACATGGGCGTACCATCAGGAGTACAATCCCACGCTCTAGTGATTATCTCTTTACATCCTGGATCCTCAACCCACATAGCTTCAAAACAGAAAGGTTTCCGTCTCCACCTTTGGTGCTCCGCATTCTCATCCAGTGACAAGAGAATTGGCCTATGACCTGATGCAAAGCAGTTAAGATGTTTAATCCTGCCCAAATTGGTGACAATTTGGGCTGTGAAGCCGACCTATATAGGCACTTTATTATATCTTATAAATGAACCATTTTTTTCAATCTAGCTATTTCGTAAAAATTTGGGCTAGAAAGCCGAACTCTGGACCATCGAAATATTTTTTCCCTGTGATGGTAGGACCTCAATATATTTATCAATAGGTAGATTTATTAAAAGAAAAAGTTTAGACAAAGCATGATTGATAGAATCTCAATATATTTATCACAATAAGCAAAAAAATTTGAGATATTTGATGCAAATAGAAAAAATGGTTTTTTTTAAACACAAATAAAGTATAGATTAATCAAAATACAATAATCAAATAGTTTCTAAATTGAATATAAAATTAAGATATTTTCAAGCCTAAAATAAGATATTGATGAATTAATAGCAGGAATGAATATATACATTTTATATGAGAGAGTATGATAGTAATTAGAATCTAAAGTGGCATTAATTTTAACTAACATGTAGTCCGTGCTTACGCACAGAAATAATAACAATTGTGATAATAAGATGTTCATCTTGGTAGATTCAGTTTCCACATTGAGCTTGGAATCTTCTTGGAGGCGCTAATGAAACGATAATGTATGTGAGTGTGAAGCAAGGAAAAGTGAGATTGAACATTATGTTTGAACCCAGCCTTGCTCTTAGAAAACCAAAAGGAGGAAAAGAGGGTAGTGTGTGGATCTAGTTGGTAGATGTTGAGAGAGAAGGAGGAGACATGGAATGACGATATGGCATTAGGAGGAGATGATATTTTACTTTTATAGTCTTTCTCGTTGGACTCCTTGGTTCTGGCAATGGACAGATGAGATGTTCACCCATAAAAGTATGCAGGTGAGATGTTTTTGCTTAGGCCAATGAGCATTATCATTATAGTTTTCTTGGCTTTCGTGTTAAATGTTAATGCATCATTTATTTGAACACAAAAATTAAAATTTTAAACAAGATACATGACACAAAATTGGAGTCCAATTAGGACAAGTAGCGCAAAATTGAGAATCCAAATCTAGACACATGACACAAAATTGAAACTCTAATTTGTAATTCTATTTGAGTTTCTCTCTGCTTCATCTATTATTATATATATATATATATATATATATATATTGGATTTACAAAAGGCTATAATAAATTTGAATCATGATTAGCAAAATCCACTTAACATATTATGTAATGCGCTATTGGTACATTCATGCTATTATAGTAAATCTTCACAAATTATAATAAATTTTTTATCACTTATATTTCTAAAATATCTATCATTTCGATAAAAGCACTTCATTCACCAAATTGTTCAAGTTAATGGATGAAGAACCAAGTGGCTTAGTGGCCTCTTCAGCTAACTTTTTCCACTCCATGGCCTTTTTCTTCATTTTCTTTCCCTTTTCTCCTTCCATCAACTCTTTCACAATCTTTTCCACTTCCTCTCTCTTGACATCATTATCAATCTCCATGCCAATGCCCCATTCATTGCAAGTATACTTACAATTTGTTTGTTGATCTGACAAGAATGGCCAACAAAGCATTGGTACTCCTGCACACACACTTTCAATAGTTGAATTCCACCCACTATGTGTTAAGAACCCTCCAATTGAGGGGTGGTTCAACACTTCTTCTTGAGGGCACCAACTAGCTATCAGACCCCTTTCTTTAATTAGTTTCTAACTCGAACTCAGGTGGCAATATTGCTGATTCACCAACAACTAAATCAGGTCTAATTATCCACAAAAATAAATATTTACTATTTGCAAGTCCCCAACCAAACTCAACCAACTGTGTTGGTGTTATGACAACTATGCTACCAAAATTCACATATATTACAGAGTTGGGCGCCTTAGAGTTAAGCCATTGGAGGCACTCAGTTTCTTCCTCCCATAAACTATATCCAATTGATTTCAAAGGGTCATTGGGTAAGTGATTGAGCAGTAGTTGGAGAGGGCCAGTGGCATATACATGAGGAAACATGGTCAAGAGAGCATCCAAAACTTCTTGCTCTAATGCATCAAATGTTTGAATAACAATTCCTGAAGCTGTAGGAGCTCTCTCTGCTGTTTCGGTCACATATTTAAAGATAGTATCATTTGGATCTATGGTTCGAACCTGGCTTGGGAGATCCTTGAGTCGAATGCCTCTCATACCTGGAATCCAATCTATAACTGTGTCCAAATACCCATTGGTTAAATAGCTCTTATCTGCAAAAAAGACAATATTTTCAGCTTAAGATTAAATTTATTTTAATCATAATAAAACAGAAAAATTACACTTTATCTCCATAATACTATAAGAAAATTGCAATGTTCTCATTTTGATTAAACATAGCAATGTTGTAATGAACATTTTTTCCATAGGTTAGTGTTTTTGTCAAATAAAAAAAATTAATTCAATTTTTAAGAAAATACATGGCCAGACCCACACTTTAATGGTACTAACTTGTAACCCCATGCATATGCATGGATACACTTAAAGATATACAATAAAATGCATAATATAATTCTTATATATATAATTTAAATATTATTGATAGTCATTTTTATATTTTATTAACACTATAAAAAATTTTGTAAGGATATTATTAGATATAAAATGTAAATTGTCTTTTTTTTTTAATTATTGTGAAGCACTTTATTTTTTTACGATTCATTTATTCTAGACTTTTTGGTTTTTGTACTTAATAACTCACTTGGATGAATATTTAAAATATGGTCTCACATTTAATTCTATAATTAAAAAATAAAACTCTTTAAGAATAAATAATTTAGAATACATAGCGCAAAATTGAAACTCTAATTTAAAATTTTAATTTGAGTTTCTCTCAATTTCACCTATTATTATTATATATATATATATATATATAGATATATAGATTAATATTTACCATTCAATAACAAACACAATGATGGTTTTAATACGCTCCCATAACAAACACATACGTCACATATGCACAACTATAATCCTTCAAATTGTCAATTGTGTATTACTACGCGCATGTGATATGTTTGTTATAAGAGTATTACCATCATCTCTTCTATAAAAAATGTCATTTTGACGTACCAAATGCCTACTTTATTATTTTATCACATCATTTTATAATACGCTGTTCATCAGCTCTTCCATTTTTAGCATTACACCACATTAAAATAATAAATAAAAAAACCCAGCTATATTAAAAAAATAAATAAAAACAAAAACCAAATCAACCACTACCGTCCATCACCCACACATTCCACCACCATCGGCCATCACCCCCACAACCCTCCACCACTACCATAAGAACCCACCACCTGAGACATCCCAAAACCAAAACACAAACACCATCAGACAAACAAGAAGGAAAAAGGCGAAAAAGAGAAATAAATAGAAGAGAGAGAAGCCGGCGGCCACTGGTGGTGGCTTCACTAGTGTGCACAGGAGAGGGACACCACCACAAAAGCCATCAATCCCAGCCCCATACCATTTGAAACAATAATCTCAAACCCAAATAATCCCAACCCCATCAGTCGACCTCATTGGTGAGGCCAAACTCCACGGCGACGACTAACCTCAATGGCAACAGCCGATCTCAATGGCAAGGTGGAGAAAAAATAAGAAAGAGAGAGTGTGACAGGAAAAAATAAATAAAAAAGGGAGAGGTGAAGATTCTGGAGAAGAAAGAAAATGAAAAAATGAAGAAAGTGACAAAGAAGAAGGGAGTGGCGGAGAAAAGAAAGAAGAAAAAGAAAGAGAAAAGAAAGAAAGTGATAAAGGAAGAGAGAGAGAATAAAGAAAGTAAAAGAGGAAGAGAGATAAATTGAATAAAAAAAAATTTTAAGCATTTTCATCCGTACTGTTCCAAAGATGGAACGATACCGTTCATATGTGGCAAAAATTTTAACATTTGGAGCATCTTAGAGAAGAGTTTTTTGGTGTTTGGTGTGCTAAATGCCAAATATTTGACATTTGGCATACCTGAGGAGAATGCTCTAAGAGGGTATAAAAGATATTAACATGTTGGTTCAAACCCATTTTCAACTAACAAAAGAATTGAGTTTTTAATATAAAATGATAATAGAGGAGTAAAGTGTCAGTAGAATCAGTACAATAAAATAAAATAGGATATTGCTACATTTTAAACTAAAGAAGTAAAGATGGATATTGTAAGTTTGTGACTATAATAATAATAATAATAATAATAATAATAATAATCTATATATATTAAGAGAATTCAGAAAGTTAGTTATTGTATTTTTTTTTTTTTAACTGTCAAAAATACTCCTAAATTAATTAACTAACAACTTAAAAATGGGGTTAAAATAGTAAATTAGCAAAAGAAAGTTAATTATTACTTTTTATACTATCAAAAATACCCCTACCTAAAAACTTTAAAATGGTGTTAAAATAGTAAATTGACAAAAATAATAAATTCCTACTTCTGCGTTGAAATGCCTTCCTACTTCTAATAAACTCTTACTTTTACGTTAATTTAAATTCCTACTTCTACTCACTAACTCCTTACAAAATAGGATCACTCTTTTGTTAGTTTTAAAACTCCTCTAATTTACAAAACTCACCTCACGTTTGTTTTTTTTTTTTTTTTTTTTTTTTTTTTTTTTTTTTTTTACTTCATCACACCCCTAGATTTTTTTTTTTTTTTTTTTTTGTAATTGGAAAAAATAGAAATCTCAAATTATAATAAATACAAATTATTAATCATTACTGAAAAAATAGAAGAGTCTCTCACGCGCATGCTTAGAGGCTAATAATAATAATGATAATAATAATTCATAATTCTCCTCCAAAAAAATAATAATAATTAATAATCCAAAAGTGCGACTGCTCTAATAAATTAATGCCAGATTTCAATGGAGTATCGCATTTTTTGTTACACACCTTTAAGTGGAATGATGCCTTTATCCTTGAGAGGAGGAATCTGCATGTAACCCATTAAGCTACAAGCGGAGATAGTGAAGAACATTAGAATTGGGATTCCGAGTTCCTGTGCAGCGTCGATGGTGAATCGCATGAAACCGTCTGAGATAATACAAGTCACTGGAGGAACGTTTGAAGTTGCACTGTTGAGTTTCACAAGAAGGTTAGAAAATGAGGCCAAGAAGTTTTTCATAATGGAATTGCAAAGAGAAGAGACGTCTTGGCTGGCATTTGGATCCGATGGAGGGAGGTTATCTGGAATGGTTTCGAATCGGAAGTCAGACAAACCATCTAAGGAGTTGGGACCTCTAAATTTCAGAAAACGCTGGTGGTTGAACTCAGTGTTAACAAAGGTTATGTGAAAGCCTTTATGGTGGAGAAGCTTTGAAAACTTGAGCATTGCTTTTATGTGGCTTTGAACTGGAAATGGAATACAAACTGCATGAGGCTTATCAGCCTTTAGCGTCTTGGAATCCATTTTTACTTCTTTCTATTATGTGTTGTGTGTGCACATATGCACTTTCCAAGTTTCATTGTATCTTATAAAATGATTAATGACCCACTGTTTCGGTCTAGCAATTTCGTGTCAATTTTGGCCACTGACTGTGCCTCTGGAATTTTAGTTCTCTTCCCCGTGATTGTAGGCGCATGACAAAAGAGTGAAAGCGACGTACGGTTGCATGTAAGAAAGAGACCATTAGTTCTTTCTTGTTTTGCTTTTATATATCCGATGTTAATGAATCATCCCTAGACTGTGAATACTACTTTTTTTCACTTGGAAATTCTAGTATATATAACATCACCATTTTTTGTGAAAATGATTCCCTTCAATAGTTAAATAGCTTAAATGACTAAAACAACGTGTTAATGGTTTCATAAATTATCACATAGTAAATTGGATGAGATTTTGTTAAACTAATTTAGAGCAAAACTGTGTTTGATTTACTTTCGAAAGCAATATCCATTTGTACGTACTTTTTCACTTAGAAATGGCATTCTATTTTTACTAAACTACAAAGCAGGGTGTATGTAATATTTCTAAATAGTTGAGGAGGAGTTCAAATATTAGCTAGGGTATGTTTGGTAACTATTTTTTTTTTCCTCCTTATTTTCTATTTCTAAAAACAATTTTCTATTTTTGAGACTAAAAATCTTCTGGCAACTTAAAATGGAAACTGTTCTTAAAACTCAATTTGTAAAAAAAACTGAAAACATGCAAAATGCAATTTTCAATTTCTAATTTTCAAAAGTCAATGAAAACAAAAATTTAATTTAATGAATTTATTTCATTTAATGAGTTAGTATTAAAGTTCAAATCCTAGTAATAATATATTTTACTATTTTCTATTTTTTTTTCTTTAAAAAACTATTTTTTTTTTCAAAAAACTATTTTTTTAATTTCAACTAACCAAACATGTTTTTGATTTCAAAAATACATTAAAATTTTTTTTCTTTATATTCCCAAAAACAAGTTTTTGAAAATAGAAAACAAAAACTATTACCAAATATAATCTAGATGGCTTTGCTTAATGTTAAAAACATTAAGAGGTGAAAACCAATATTGCTACATAACTTGTGACCTTAATTTGGGTGTAGGTATGTATCAAAAAACAATTTGAGTGTAGGTAATTGATTAATTAAATGCACTTTCGTTGTATCTTAAATGCACCGTCAAATTAAAGAGATTGACGGTGAACGCATGGCTCTAGAGCCCCACTCACAAACTAATGATAAAAGCCAAGCAGCATAGAACCCACACAAACCCTTACGCCACACATCCAAGAGAGCTAAGAACCAAACCAAATACTAATGGCCGCACCACTTGTCTTTCCTGAATAATACATATAGTATATTGTGTTTGATGTAACATTAAGTGAAACACAAAAAATAGGACAAAGAATTTGCATTCCTGTCTTGCACTAACTGATTTGCAGCACACCCTTACTAAGCAATAATAGTTAAGAGCAAGACTTAGGTACAGTACTTAGATGATGTTCCTTAAGTTCTCTTTTAAGATTCTGTCATGTGAATTTTTTCACATGGGATGGAAGTGTATTTTTTAGTTAAGTAGCCACATGACTGAATCTTAAAATGGAAACTTAAAAAACAGTACCTAAGGTACTGTACCTAAATTTTGTCCAATAGTTGATTAAAATGTGCAACATTACCAAAACCTTAAAAACGACGAGGGTCATCTAGACTAATTATTCAAACCATACACAGTAAAACGATATAACCGAGCCTGTGGCATTATTCAAGCCACATCATATGTCTATATATATCTCTTTCATAGGCCAAGTGCATGTACCCAGAGGCTGCTTCTTCAAAGAATAGGCCACTTGAAGACATGTGGCTTGAAATAACGCCACAGGCTCGGTTATATCGTTTTACTGTGTATGGTTAATGGTTTGAATTAGTCTAGATGTCCCTCATCGTTTTTAAGGTTTTTGTAATGTTTCACCCTTTAATTAACTATTATTGCTTAGTAAGGGTGTGCCGCAAATCAGTTAGTGCGAGACGGGAATGCAAACTCTTTATTTTTTTTTTTTTTTTTTTTTTTTTTTTGTTTCACTTAATGTTACACTAATCACAATGTATTATGTATTCAGGAGAGATATGGTGCGGCCATTAGTATTTGGTTTGGTTCTTAGCTCTCTTGGATGTGTGGCGTAAGGATTTGTGTGGGTTCTATGCAGCTTAGCTTTCATTATTAGTTTGTGAGAGGGCTTTGTTTTAGACTTTCAGTGTTAGGTGCGGTCATTTGTATTTGACTTGGTTTGTTGGTTTGAGTTAGAGAAAAATCTCTTCTGAGAGTGCTGTACAGTAATTTTAGGTAAAAAAATAAAATAGAATAAAAATTAATTGTCTTTCTATTAGGTGCAAACCTTGATCTTGGCATTTGTGAAGAAGAGCTATTTGGATATTTTCGAAGATTTGGGTTTATAAGAATATCTCTACTTAATCTTAGTATTCTTCAAATTTGTTAATGAAATTTTTTCTTCATTGTCGTTTTTTAGCGTAGACTACTGTCAAGCTACAAATTCTTGATGTTCTCTTTGTGTGTTTGGATCTATTTTTCTTTTGAATTTTTTTTTCCTTTTATTTTTTTTATTGCGTTCTTATTATTCATTTTGAAGATTTTTCTCAAGCATATATAATATTTTCACAATCAATCTTGCTATTTGAGTTTTCACTTTTACTAAAAGGGACAAACCCTTCTTGCTTTGCTTTAAAATTTCCAATGGTGGAATGAATATATATACATTTTATATGATGAGGGCATAATAGTAATTAGTATCAAAAGTAACATTAATTTTAATTAGATTTACAAAAGACTATAATAAAATTGAATCATGCTTAGTAAAATTCATTATATTTTTGCATTCTTTGTATATTCATATTATTATAATAATTCTTCATGAATTATGAAAATTAATTTGGTTCTTACGTAATAAGGACATAATATAAATTGGTTAAAATACAATTTCTTCCAACTAATATTTTCTTCCTAACGGTTAATAATCTTATAACTCAACTACCTCCTAGTATTTCTAGAAAAGACATCTAAGGTTCAAATATTTCATCCCTCATTATACTACTTTTTTCCCCTTGGAAATTCTAGTATATATAACATCACTATTTTTTGTGAAAAAGATTACCTTCAAAAGTTAAATAGCGTAAATGACTAAAACTATGTGTTAATAGTTTTATAAATTATCACATAGTAAATTGGATGAGATTTTACTAAACTAATTTAGAGCAAAATTGTGTCTAATTTACTTTTGTTGGGAAATTAGACCCTAGTTGATAGAATTAACAAGTTTTAAACCCAAGTTGTTAATTAGATTTATTGTGAATAAACCTTGTTAAAATAAACAAACATCAATATCATGTTAATATCATACACAGCAAAATAGTAAATAAGACAAGATATGATGACCCAGGAAAACCAATGAAGCAAACTAGTTTCACTAAAAAAAAACCTAGGGGAAAACCTTCCCGAAAAGCAATTCACTATAGTAAAGAGAATTTTCAAATCTAGTACAAAACTTTTGTCTGTAGACCCTACAATCCCCGTAGATGAACTTACAGCAAAAACCTTCTACCATTTCAGAACCTCTGAACTCTTCAATATATGAACGCCACCATTTTGCACGGATTCTAGTACGTGACTAACTCCAGCAACTTGAAAATGTTGTTAGCTGCAAAGTTCTTCACTTCATCAACAATGAAGATCAAGAAGTACTTGGTTACAAAATCCTAAGGCGCAAAAGACACAGTAACTTCTTGTATAGAGAATAAGGCACTAGGTTACTTTATGCATGTGTTCTCAAATCTAAATGTAAAGCATTTCTAGATCAAACGACACACATATATACTAAACAAGTCTAACCAATTTTATTTTCAAAAACAAGTTAAGACAGTTTAGCAAGCATATATATTAATACAAGTATCCTTTGTGATGGCCAAATCAATTTGTACTTGCACATATATCAAGAGTAGCAAAGAGTATACGTGTTGTGTGTGAAAACATAACAAGAGTGCACAAGTTTCTCATATTATAACAATTTGAGATATGAGAACATCTAATACACTCACACACAATCATAACTGTTTGATGGGGACTATCACCTTTGAGGTACATCATATAACTTCTACATCTCCTAAAAACACCCTTACAATCATTTTAAAAGCATTTTGATTCTTTTTGCTTTTATATTCTTTGCATATTTTCTTTTGAACGTATCATGCATGGGCATATAAGAGAGAAAAGAAATATCCAATTATATAAGCCCAAACATCACAATTTTGCTATGCCCAAACACACAGATGTTATACATGATTGGTGGACTTTAGTGGTGAGATGGTTTTTTATGCCTTTCTCTTAGGATTTTATAGTCCTTCCCATCAAAAAGAGTGATATAAGTATGAGATATAATAGACAATCTTAATCATACTCATCACAAACACGAGCCACAAAGCTCACTTGCTTAGTTGTGCTTTGATATGCTCATCTAAGCTACAAGAGATACAAAGTTTAGAAAACTTTGTTTCAATGGTCATCCAAAGTGCACAAGTATCAATATACACAACACACACTGTTTTTGTATTTTTTTTTTTTTTTTCCTTCTTTTTTTTATTTTGAAAACAAAACAAAATAAAAACTCAACAACCAAACAAAAATAGACAAACAACATGAAAGTATGAAGACGAATGCAATTGCATAAAAGCATGATTCCAAAAACAGAGAAGAAATCAAGCAAGAAAGTCCTACTTTAGATAGAAAAAATTAAAGTAGGGGACAAATAGAAAAAAAAAAATTAAGTCTTAGGCTCCTTTCTCACCCATACAGCACGAGCCTTTGGCCGTGAAGATGAAAAGGCACGTGTCCTAGTATGTCTACTAAAAGACATAGAAGAATTAGAATTCTCCTGAAATTGAGTTAAAAAGCTCAAAACTTTTAATAACTCTCCAAACAAAGGTGTTGAACCTTGAGAGGAAACCTATAACCGTTTGGAAACTTGCTTATAAGGATACAACTTGAAGCAATTAGGATGAATGTGTCCAAAAACACCACAATGGTGACAAACATGAATAGTTTTAGGACTACTAAACTTCCTAGAGTGAGGTCTAACAAAGGATTTAGAATTGGAAAAATCAGTTATGGATTTCATACATTTATCACCTTTCTCAAATTGGGGCACAAAGACAGTCTTTGATCTAGAAGCCGTGGAAGATAAGAGACCGGAGGAGTCAACATATTCTAAGCTAGTCTTATCAAAACTAGGCTTTTGAGCACTCAATACCTCATCAAGCTTTGCACTAGACATCCTCTCTATTTGAGTTCTAGCTTGACTAAGCACTACCTCAAGATTCTTGACCTTCTCATCTAATGAGGTATTCTCCACAACAAGAGTCTCAATCAACCTTGTAATCTCATCTAGTTTGACAAACAGTTCAACTTTTTTAATTTTCACCTCTTTAAGCTCTTTTCTACAAAGATGAAAAGTCTTTTCAGATTTTATAAATTCAGTGCATAGCTTATTATAGGTTTCTTGAAAAGTCAACTTCTTAGATACTTTATCATCAGAAAAATCCTCACTGTCACTTGCACTCTCCACAATCACCTTATCAGTTGTGGCAACAAAAGTCATATAATGACCACATTCATCCTCATGCTCATCAAAAAGATCGCTCTCAGAATTACACAAGGTAGCAACCAACACTTTTCCTTTTGAATTCCGAGTCTTTTCCTTCATATGATAGTTTGGGCACTCTATCCTCATATGACCAAAACTTTTGCACTCATGGCACTAGATAAAGGGTTTCTCATTCTTGCCCTTCCTAGAGGCTTTGTTCTTATCCTTTTTCCTATATTGGAGAAGCTTAATAATTTCATTAGCTATGAAGGTTAAGTCCTCATCCTCATCCTCATCCTCATCTTCATCTTCATCTTCATCTTCAGAGTCATCACTCTCTTCCTCTATACCCTTAAGAGCCATGTTCATACTCTTTCCACATTTTCCCATTTTCCCATTTTACCTAATCCCATCTCATACAAGCTCAGTCAAAAGAATTTGATCAATGTCCTTCACTTGTTCAATGGCAGTGATCTTGACATGAAATCTTTCAGGTAGGGACCTAAGGATTTTCCCAACAATTTTGGGTTCTGCAACAGATTCTTCAAGATTGAAGGCAAAATTCACAATATCCTTGAGTTTAGCAGAACACTAATCAAAAGTCTCATCTTCCTCCATCCTTTTTTCTTCAAAATTGCTGGTGAGTCTTTTAACGGTCTTCACTGCCTTAGTACCTTCATAGGTGGTCTCAAGAATAGTCTATGCTTTGTTATCAATTTTCGTGGATGATATTTTCTTGAATTCCTCATTGGTCTCACCACTAAACAGAGCATTCAAAGCCCTACTGTTCAAATTTGCCACTTTGATCTTTGCTTCATCCTAATCCACCGACGTTTCCTTTGGCTTAATCCAGCCAACTTCAACAACTTGTCATACTTTTTCACGTCAATATCATGCACAGTGGAATAGTAAATAAAACAAGATATGAAGGCCCAGGAAAACCAATGAAACAAACTAGTTTTACAATAAAAAAACCTAGGGGAAAACCTTCCCGAAAAGCAATTCACTATAGTAAAGAGAAGTTTCAAATCTAGTACAAAACATTTGTCCCTAGACTCTACAACCCTCGTAGATTAACTTATAGTAGAAACCTTCTACCGCTTCAGAATCTCTGAACTCTTCAATATATGAACACCACCATTTTGCACAGATCCCAGAACGTGACTAACTTCAACAACTTGAAGATGTTTTTAGCTGCAAAGTTCTTCACTTCATCAACAAGGAAGATCTAAGGCACAAAAGATGCAGTAACTTCTTGTAGAGAGAATAAGGCACTAGGTCACTTTTTGCATGTGTTCTTCATATATAACGGTTTTTAAAATAAGGCTTATATATGTCTAGGATTGTGAGAAAAGAACCCTACACATACATGTCAGCATGAGCCAAAAATCAGATCTGAAAATTCTGATTTCGTAGATCTCGACAGATTCAACTTCTGTCGAGCTTCTGTCGAGTTTCGTTCTTAAATCTCAATTGATACTGTTTCTATCGAGGTATTTGTCGAGCTTTAATGAACATTTTTTCTTCACTTGTTTCTTGGTCCAATCTTCATGACTTTAATACTTGACTTGAACTCTTGTTTCTTGAAGTATTAAATCCATTCTAGATCTACCCAATTTCAAGTAAAGTGCATTTTGTCAAAGGATTAGCCAATTACATAAAATATGTCCTTAACAACTTTCATAAGCAATATCCATTTGCAATTACTTTTTCACTTGGAAATGGCATTCTATTTTTACTAAAATTACAAAGCATGGTATGTTGGGGTTCATGCCCTAAAATCCAATTTATTGGCATGTCATAAATAATTAAATTGTTTAATTATATGAGGCTATTATAAATGAACAAATGGGACATTATCTTAGTCCATGAGATGCATAGTATGCGATTTATGTGAAAAGTCACAGAAGATATAAATTGCAAGTTCTTTGTAAACTCAGAATGTAGTTCGTAACCGGTGATAAAATTAGGCGTTTTATCTGCAAAGACTATAACATATCAACTAAGATGATTTGTCTTGATCATGGAAGTGGAGACTTCTAGTTGATATGTTAATATGTTTTAAGAGTTAAGACATATTGAACTGGACCGCTGTGAGATTTATTATTCTCTTAACGACTGTCAAATGAATAATAAATCTCACGACTTCTATTTACATCAACTCTAAATCCTGAGAGAATAATAGACCTGATCATAACATGTAGGTTGCTTTAATATATCAGAAGTGAGATCTATAAGTTACGGTCAAAATCTCAGTATGTTGGGCAGCCGCATTTAGTGTTGATGGAACATATATTCTCAAGATGGAATTCATAATCTCTTAACGGAGATATAAAATATTCCCTTGAAATAAGTTTAATGGGTTTGGTTATTCAGAGTGTTGGGCCCAACCACTTTAGTAAGGAGTTACTAAAGTATATATTTATGGAATTGGATTTCATAAATATATGATGAATAACATAAAGGATTAAATCGGGTACTCAAAGATTAAGATGTAGTAATAACATAAAGGATTAAATCGGGTACTCAAAGATTAAGATGTAGTAATCTTCAAAGTGGCAATCTATATTCATGACTTTGTATTACTACGAATATTTTAATGAGGTGGTTGCATATATAATAAAGTCTTGGGATATAATTTATTAATAAGGCATAGAGTGCAATTATATTCATAGAGTAGTATTGAATATAATTAATGGTAACTTTGGACTTGTCAAGAGTTGACAGAAAAGCCCAAGGCCTATTGGAGTTAGAGTCTTATTTGTTCCCTTTTAATCCCACTCCAAGCCACACACTAGAGCCCAATTGGAATGGCCCAAAAGACTAGCCCAATTAAATAACCAGTTGTATATAAGGAGAGAAACATACAAAATTTATAAGGTTCTTTTGATGAGAGTTTTCTAAATGGTTTTCATTATGATCACTTGAGAACATGAAATGGTGTATGTGAGTATTGGACGCTCTCTTATTCTCTCCTTGGAAATTGATTGAAAGACCACACATCTTCGGCATTAAGTGGAATTGGAGAGAAGATTAAAAGTCTTCCCAAGAACTTCTGATTTTTGGTTTTGAATTTCACCGCACTAAGGTACGCTTTCTTATTCTTTAATTCTGAAACTTTCATAGTACACGTTATCAATTGCGAATGAAGTAGATCCGTTAATTTTCCGCTGCGTATGTTTTGTATGTGATACGAACATGTATTTTTCCCACATGGTATATATAATATTTTTAATAATTCAATAGTTGAAGTGGAGTTCAAACCCTAGATGTCTTTGCTAAAAGAGAATAAATTGGGTCAGGAGCTGGCATAAAAGGTGTTTTTTACGCTAGCAAATCCTGACCCGCCACGTCAGATTTTTACCCACTAAATAATAAACTTTAACAGTTAACACACAATTTCCCCCAAATCTTCATAAATCAAAACCCAATTTCACCGTGAAAATCATAGAAGTGACCATTGGAGACAGTGACGATGATGCTTATAGTCTGAAAGTGACACCAGACAAAACCACCAAGACCAGGTGGTTGTGCCAATGATGTTGGCCATTTTCTATTTTTCTAAATCTCAATGACTTGGAGTTCTAGACCAAGTTTCTCTTCAATCTTACGGAGAGAGTAGCTAAAAAAAAAAAAAGCAATAACTAAAAAAAAAATCCTTCTATTTACAAATCTCCAACAATTTCTCAGACTATCTCGCTGGACTCATTTCTAAAAACTCTTGTTGTAACTCTTCTTTTGAACAGTAAGATTAAGATTTGATTTTCTGCAGATTTTGGGTTTAATTTTTCTTTATTAAATTTGGTATTTGAGAGGGAGTGGTAGGGTGTGTTATCGTTTATTATTTTATGGGTAAAAAACTAAGAAAAATTTCAGCTTCCACAGTCCACGCTACAACAATGCTCTTTTTTTTTTTTCTTAAAATAAAAATTATTAATGACTGTGTTTGGTAGAGAAGAAAATCAAAAGGAAAAAGCCACATAAATCTTCTCCACTTGTGTTTGGTACCCTAGAAAATTAAAAGGTAAAGCTAAACAAAGTTTCATCTCCATTTAGTGTTTGGCAGCCAAGAAAACCAAAAGGAAAATCCTCATGTTCTTCGCAAAGAAACTCAAAAAACACCCAATGGCCTTGATTCAACCACATTGGCCAAGGGCCAAACCTCTCACACAAAATTGCTATCAAACTCCACAAAAGGGCCAAACCTCTCACCACATCAAACTCCAAATACCCACTTCAACCACACCCAAAATCCAGTCAACCCAATTGCCAAAAGGAAAGAAAAAAGAATACTGAAAGAAAGAGAGAGAGAGATTCAGACGTGATTTATGAAGATTTGGGAGTCATTATGTGTGTTAAAGTTTATTGTTTAGTGGTAAAAATCTGACGTGGTGGGTAAGGATTGGCTGGCGTAAAACACACCGCCAGCCCCTGACCCAATTTATTCTCTTGCTAAAAACATTATGTGGTGAAAATCAATATTGCTACATAACTTGTGACCTTAATTTGGGTGTAGATAATTAATTAATTAAATGCACTTTCGTTGTATCTTAAATGCACCGTCAAATTAAAGAGATTGACAGTAAACACGCGACAGAGACATCTAGATCCCCACCCACAGACTAATGATAAAAGCCAAGCTCTGTAGAGAAACCACACAAACCCTTACACCACACATCTAGGAGAGCTAAGAACCATACCAAATACTAATGGCGACATCATTGTGTTTGGTAGAACATTAAGAGGAACACAAAAAATAGAATAAAGAATTTGCATTCCCGTCTCGCACTAACTGATTTGCGGCACACCTTTATTAAGGTCTGTTTGGAATTCGTTTATTTTACTAAAACTGAAAACTTTTTACTGAAAGTATTGAGATAAAGGTAAAAGTTAACTGAAATAGTACAGTGAGACCCATGAATAGAACCAAAAAGTGCAGTGGAACTCACAAATAGTAACAAAAATCAGCTGAATAGTAAAATAAACTAACTTTTTAATTTTTGTCAAACACACACTAAGCAATAATAATTAATTAATTAAAAGGCGAAACATTACAAAAACCTTAAAAACGATGAGGGACATCTAGACTAGTTCAAACCATACACAGCGGCTGATATATTTAGCCCAAATATTAGAGTAGTTCAACGGACACTTTTTGATATATTTAACCCAAACATTATTCAAGCCACATCATATACCTATATCTCTTTCATAGGCCAAGTGCATGTACCCAGCAGCTGCTTCTTCAAAGAATAGGCCACTTGAAGACATGTGGCTTGAAATAACGCCACTTGAAATAATGCCACAGGCTTGGTTATATCGTTTTACTGTGTATGGTTTGAATTTTAGTCTAGATGCCCCTCATCGTTTTTAAGGTTTTTGTAAAGTTTCGCCTTACAATTAATTATTATTGCTTAGTAAGGGTGTGCAGCAAATTAGTTAATGCGGGAATGCAAATTCTTTGTTATATTTTTTGTGTTTCACTTAATGTTACACCAATCACAATGTATTATGTATTCAGGAGAGACATATAGTGCGGCCATTAGAATTTGGTTTGGTTCTTAGCTCTCTTGGATGTGTAGGATTTGTATGGGTTCTATGCTCTAAGGATTTCTACCTAAAATTATTGACTTTCACTCTTTTGTATTTGACTTGGTTTGTTGGTTTGAATTAGAGAAAAATCTCTTCTGAGTTCTGAGAGAGCTGTACAGTAATTTTAGGTAGAAAAAATAAATTTGTCTTTCTATTAGGTGCAAACCTTGATCTTGACATTTGTGAAAAATAGCTATTTGGATATATTCGAGGATTTGGGTTTATGAGAATATCTCTACTTCATCTTAGTATTCTTCAAATTTTTTAATAAAATTTTGTCTTTGTTGTCGTTTTTTAACGTATACTATTGTCTAGAATTTGATTTTCTCTTCGTGTGTTTGGATCTATTTTTCTTTTGAATTTTTTTTTCTTTTATTTTTTTATTGTGTTCTTATTATTCATTTTGAAGATTTTTCTCAAGCATATATAATATTTTCACAATCAATCTTAGTATTTGAACTTTTACTTTTACTAAAAGAGACAAACCCTTCCTGCATTGCTTTAAAATTTCCAATGGTCATAAATTTCACTTGGAAATTCTGTAGCCAACATCTTTGCAAATAATAAAAATAAAATTAGAAGAATGGTTTTTTATCAAATAATAAACATAGATGAATCAAAATACAATAATCAAATTTTGAGTTTCTAAATTGAATATAAAATAAAAAATAGATAAATAGGTGGAATGAATATTGTGGGGTCATAGGCCCAAATCATGCAATTGGGTCTTGGGTTTTACCCGAGAGCATGGGGCTTTAGCCGAGATCGTGAGTAGTCCGAGTCCGAGAAAGAATATCTCCTAGGATAAGCTAAACACAGATCAGATATGGATCCTAGTGATCAAAGTGACCTTCTAGGAAACTCTAGTAATAGGGACGTGTGCTACAAACGTACAAGAAGGATAGGAACTTAAAAATATCTAATGGAAAGCTACTACCACCGCATTAAATGCCCTGCAACTAATTTTTTGGCCGCATTTATGTGGACAAAACCTCTGAACAATGCTACCTCGGGTACCACAACTCATAAAACGCTAGAGAGGGTGTCTGATGTGACAGACATTCAAAAATAGGCTTGGATGATCAACAAGTGGGAGGCCAAGATTGTTTAAAGGAGATATATAATAGAAGAAACCCACCATGGAAAGGGAGAGGGAGAAGGAACAGAGAAAGCACTATAGCAATCTCAACAACTCCTATAATCATTGTCATCCAATTTATATTAGAATAGAGCTCCTCGGATCGTGCCGAGGACCCATTCTCTTGTATAAACCTGATTCATTTCTATTTAATTGTCTTGGAAACTCATTATAACTGTTGTCTCATTCACTTTAAGCCTAGTTCTTCTACCCACTCTCTACAAATTCATTGTTTTATGCCTAGGATCAAATCCAGTCCTTACAAATATATATATATATATATACACATTTTATATGATAAGGGCATAATAGGAATTAGTATCAAAAGTAACATTAATTTTAATTAGATTTACAAAAGGCTATAATAAAATTGAATCATGCTTAGTAAAATTCATTATATTATTGCATTCTTTGTATATTCATATTATTATAATAAATCTTCATGAATTAGGAATATTAATTTGGTTCTTATGTAAACAAGGACATAATAGAAAATTGGTTAAAATACAATTTCTTCCAATTAATTTTTTCTTCCTAATGGTCAAAAGCTAGGGGTGTGCTCGGTTCGGTTTCGGTCGATTTGTATAGGTATGGCCAACCGAAACCAAATATTTCGATTTGTGAAATTCTTAATCGAAACCAACTGAAATGGCTGGAAGTCAATTGGTTTCGGTGTATTTCGGTTTCAGTCGGTTTTAGTCGATTTTCGGTTTTCCAAAGAGAGCTCTTTCAAATGATAAAGCAAAAACCAAAGCAGATAAAATCAGACTTAGAATCGATAAAAACCACAAGCTCAAAACTTTTCACACAGATCACTCTAAAGCAAAATCACTATTCACTTGAAATTAAAAAAAAAAAATCACAGTATAAACGAAACAAAACAAACATAGCCTAAAGTGTGAAGAAAAACTCTCACCAATTATATGAGAATCTGAGAAATACGAAAGATCAGGGAAGCAGAGATCTGTTACAGTTGGTCTTCATCGATCTTAAGCGAAGAGAAGAAACTCGAAGAGAGAGAGAGAGAGAGAGAGTCATAGAGACTGAAGAATTTGAGTCAAGAAAGCTTCTTCTTCCATTTTGCTCCATGTGTGTGCGTCAAACAATCGCACTGATCATTCCAAGGAAAAGAGAGAGAGAGAGAAGGGTAAAAAGAAACAAAGAAAAAGTAGGAGAAGGGGGCGACTGAAGAAAAGAAAAGGGAAGAATAAAAAGGGGTATTTTTGTATGTTACCATGCTCTAGGGTTTTAAAAAATTAAATAGCAAAAAACCCACGTGCCACGCGAAGGCTCGAACCTAGGATTAGCTAGCCAAACCACAAGGAGCATACCACTAAGCCACTAATCAATTATGTAAGTTCGTTTAGACCCCTTAAACCCAACAGATTAACCTAGAAAATTAGCCAAGTTATTAACTTAGGTAATTTAATTAAAACTAGGTTAACACAGTTAAGCAAAAATAACAAAGCAGCGGAAAATAAACAACACAAAGATCTGATGACCCAGGAAACCACACCGGTAAAAACCTGGGGAGGATTTGACCTAGCTATCCTCAAGGTAAACTGAATCCACTATGAAAGAATCGAAGTTTACACAATAGACTTAGACCACTAACGTCATATTGCTACCCGAGTGTAGGAAACTTACTACCATGACCCCATGATAGCTCCGAGATCCACGGACTCCTTCTTTCCGGAATTCTTCAACAAATCCACAAGCGCACCTGCTTGTATATCTTTGTGTTCTCTTGATTCTGCAACTGTAACGATCTACACAACTCTTGACATAAATCTCAAGTTTGTAAACCCTAAGTGTATGTGAAGGTAAACACCTCTAGATCTCAAAGAAAGATTCACAAACACAGCAAAACAGAACTCTAAAAACGTGGCTAGGGTTTTCCCTTTTATACTTAGGGCAAAACATAAAACCCTATACATTAAAACGGGCTTGGGCTGAGTTGGAATTTTCTGCAGAAAAACGTTCTGCACGATTTTCGATCGATCGAGTCTAATTTTCGATCGATCGAGTCATACAGAAAGTGAACAGTACTTCTGCATAAAAACTCGATTCCAACTTTACAATTAAACCCATACTTTGAGCAAGTCTAACACACGACTCAACATTGTTTTGATCATGGTTTGCCAACATACAAATTGAAGTTCTAAATACATTAGTTCCTAATCTTTAGAACCTAACAAACTCCCCCTTTGGCAATCCGTGACAAAACACAGACTTAACAAAAAGCTCAAAGTTACAAATTGAAATAGCCCATTACAACAAAATAACCACTCAACAATTCAACCTAAACTACTATCTAACAGTTGCAAAGTAGACAGCAGCTCGACTGAAAGCAACCTGTATATTCCTGTAACACTTAACAAACACATAAACGCATGTGTGGAAAAAAAACAGGAAATACATAAAAAAAATTCTTAATTTCACATGACACAAAATAAAGACATATATCATGAATAACATCATCAATATAAATCAATAAGCAGAGTAGTAGCATAGTGAAATAAGAAACATATACACACAAATGTATCTCAACAAAATAAATCTCCTAAACAAGAGCTAAAAATGAGAATACACAGTGAAGCATCTAGATACAATCTAATAACTCCACAAGCTCCGCAGTATCACTACCAAGTAAACAAAAACTCCCCCTAAAATGTAAATCTCCACAAAAAAATCTCCTAGATACAATGAACTATGTACTCCCCCTTTTTGTGACGAATTGCCAAAGGGCACTCACTCATCATCAAAAGGTGGAGGAGGAGAGCGACGAGAGCTCGCCAAATCCGCTCGTAACGCACGTAGCTCATCAAGGATGTCCACCAAAAGCTGACCATGAGCCGCCTGAACGGTCACGACAGTGTCAAGCGTCCGACGAAGACCAGAAACCTCATCAAACGGTGGAGAAACATCAGCAGCATCAGCAGCAACAGCAGGATCAGAAGAAGTCCCAGCTGCATGAGTATCTGTAGAAGAAGAAGGGGGTGGAGTGACATCGGATGGCTCTACCCTAGCACGCTTAGAGCTAGCTCGAAGTTGAGCAGCCCTTTGCCTCAAAAAGGTAGCACCGATAGGAGTGACAACATGAACAGGTTCAGAAGCAGGATACTCACCAAAACCAAGGAAAAGGAGAATCCGATGAATAAAAACAGGAAAAAACAAAGCATGAGCCGTAGAACTAGATCGATGAACCTCATTCAAAGAACGAAGGAACAGATGCGGAAAACTGATAGGAGCATCAGTGACCAAAGCATACAAAAAGACACACCTCTCAAGAGGAATGGTGTGGACATGCGAAATAGGCCACAATGAATGACACACTATCCTAAAGAAAAGATAGTGCAGCTCAGACAACTCAGCAGAAGTGATCCGAGGATCAGAACCCCACTGGATAGAAGACCCAGTGATGTATGACAAGACGTCATCAAGGGGAGGCGACTCCTCGTAAGGAAAAACGGGATGGTCCACAATGGGTACCCCAAGAGCATCAGACACCACCGAAGGGGTAATGCGATACTCCACACCACGTAACCACACCTTAACCAAGGTGTCGTTATCATAGACATGAATAGAGAGATTCGAATAGAATTCTCTAATCAAGGTGGCAGGAGGAGGAGAATGCTCATACTCGAGCAAAGGTAACCAACCCCGACGCACAAAATTACGACGCACCTCAAGATCTAGCTCATCTAAGATAACTCTACGCTCAGCCCAAATCTGACGCCTAAGGTTCAAAGTCTCATAAGTGACTTGGTTTGACTCACTAGGGAACCTCTCAGTGTCAAAAGAAGGAGAAGGATCAGAAGTCCTATGGGCTCTAGTTTTCCTAGGCATAGTGCTAAGGAAAAGACAGACACAAAAAGAAAAGAGCAAAAACCAAAACCAAGAGCAGACTGCAAGTTAGCACAGCAAAAAAAATAGAATATAAAAATTCTATATGATGCATGAGCATGAACATAACATGATGCATGTACTAATGCAGTGACATATTCAATTTTGATCCAAATTAACAAAATTGGCTTGAGCATTCGATATTCATCAAAAATACCCAATTTTGAAAAACCCTAATTTTCAAAACACAACAAATTGATAAATTGATCAACACAATATTCAATTAACTCAATATAATGATCAAATTAATCAATCCAACAAGCCAATTTCATCAATTTCAATCCAATTGAACAAAAACCCCAAATTTACTCAATTTCAAGCCCTAGAATTTCAAATTTCCTTCAAACCACCAAAATAATCCAATTAAACCACATGATGTGTTTAGACAAGGTGTCCCCACAAAAACCCATAAAGATTTTAAGAAAGAATCATTCAAAAACAACCCCAAAAATAGAAAATTCCTAAATGCCAAAATTACCCAAATATGCATGAAAAAATGCATGAAAATAGAGAATAAATGCAAAAGGAAGGGTATAAGGGACTTACCACACTTAGGAGAGAGAGATTTTGCAAAAGATTCGGAGGAAAACGACAAAAATCACCAAAAACTCTTTGACCGGTTGGTAGGAAACAAAAGAAAATTTGAAAAGTTTTGAAACAGTGAAAAGTCACTTGAAAAAACTTCTTTTAAAAAACAGCCGGACCGATTTTCGATCGATCGAATATTACATTCGATCGGTCGAAAACTTATTCGATTGATCCAAAAACAGCTTGGATCGATCGAACCAACCAGAGAGATTTGTGAGTAATTTAAAACATTTTCGATCGGTCGAAAGTCAGTTTCGATCGATCGAAATTCTGGAAAAAACATATTTTTGAAAAACCAAACGTTTTAGACCAAAAACTCCTCAAAGCAACAGATTTGAAAAATCAAATGCATGATTATGAGATGAGATGTTTTCCAAAAACACATGTATTCATTCCAGATTTTCCAAAGCATAATTTTCTCTCAATATACCCAAAAACAAACAACAAACAAGCAAACATGTTTTGCATCAAATTCCCAAAATTCTCAAACATGGTTGGTCAGGCCAAAAACACACACATTATCATGTACGCAATTCTAGCAACGAATAACTTGTGTAGTGTGTGCAACTAGCATAAGTTTGAGAAACATGTGAGGTGATATACACATAGAGATCAATCACAATTTCTACAAAATCCATCACATGAATTTGAAAGAGACTATCCCTTAAAGAGTTACATCATATAACTCCCACATCTCCTAGAATAAGAGCTTGCAATCATGTAAGTTTCTTGATTTGCCTCATTATTCAAATTTATTGATTAGAAACTTAATAATAGCCGGGATAATGTACACACCAATTTTATTTAGAATTTGTGAGATTATTATAGTCCAATAATGTACACACCAATTTTAACAAGAGGCTACACCTTATTTTCTTTTTGTGCATGTGCTACACTTTCTCGAGCACAAAATCTTATGATATGCACTAAGGTGTTCATGATTGGCTAATAAACAGTGGTGAGATGGTTATTTATGCCTTTCTCAATAAGTTCAAATCCAACAATCAAAGACATAAGACTTCAAGATCAAGATCATGTGATCAACAAATATAGCATCTTCCCACACAACATGCACAACAAGACTTTAGCTAGTAAAGTGCAATAAAAATAAGTGCATCAAAGCTAAACAAGGTACATACATAAGATATGTTATTTTGATTGACCAACCTTGTCTACAAATTCAAGGAAAAAATAGCAAAACACAATTTGAAAAAAAAAAAATTTATTTTATTAAACAAAGAAACAAACATCCTAGAATGAAATGCATGAATGTAATGCAATGCAAATCCTAGAAACAAAGGTCACAAAAGATTGAGCAATGAAGCACAAGGACCATGTCAGATAGACTCAATTAGATTGAGCCTTTTGCATCCAAGACTTCTTAGATGCAACTCTTGCATTGGAGTTATGATTCACATCAGAATTCTGAGCAACTCCAGGATTGGAATAAAGGTTTAACGCCTTTACCAATTCACCAATAAGTACCATAGGATCATGTGCTTGAGGCACAGGTACTTTAGTTTTATTTGCTCGCTTCGCAGCTTGCAACTTAAAACAATTTGGACGTATGTGTCCAGGTTTTCCACAAAAATGACAAACCCATGCAGGCTTATCATGCAATTTGCCCTTAGTAGAAGTAGACGCTCTAGAATGAGAAGCATGAAGATCAACCCTAATCTTTCTAGGTGGAGGAACATTAACAGGTTTGACAGGTTCACTCACCGAGGGTTTAACAATCTCACTCTTAGGAGGTTCAGAAGAAGGAACAAATTTAGTGGAAGAAGGTTTAAGTACAGAAATACTTTCCTCATAACCTAAACCAGTTTTATCAGAAGGAGACTTTTGAATACTCAACATGTGATCAAGTTTGGAGCTTGCAGACCTATTAGTTTGTTCTTTAGCAACAGATAAATCAAGTTCCAAACATTTGACTTTATCAAGTAAGAGCATGTTCTCAGTTTTCACATTATTCAAAAGCTCATTTGCATCAAACAATTTAACAAGTAAATTTTTCTTTTCAAGCTCAAGAGATGCAATTTTCTTCAAGCCTAACTCAACATTCATGGCATCCTTTGCAGCAACTTTGCAAAGTTTATTGTAGGCTTCCTGTAAATCTGCATCCTCAGAGAGTTCCCCATCAGAAGGGTTCTCTTCAATAGATATGCTTTCATTGACTACAGTGGTAGCAGTGAAAGCAATGAAGTTTCCATCCTCATCACTAGCGGATTCATTGTCGGAAATTTCGTCATCACTAAGGGTTACAGCCATAGCCTTACCCTTAGACCTCAAATAAGTAGGACATTCAGACTTTAAATGACCATACCCTTGACAACCATAACATTGTTGTCCCAAAGAATTATTAGAAGATTGACCTACTTTCTCCTTAGGTTTCTCAAAGTTATTAACCTTAGTGGGTTCATTCTTCCTAAAATTTTTAGGTTCAACAGTGTTCTTGCCTCTTGCCCTTCTGTTACTATTTCTCAGAAAATTTCTAAAGTTCTTGGCAAGATAGGCAATCTCTGTAGCAGAGAGATCATCATCAAATCCACCATCCTCAACATCATCAACAGACATAAGAGCCATTGATTTGGATTTGTTAGTCTTGGGGAGGTCTAACTCATAGGACTGAAGAGATCCTACAAGCTCATCCACAGGGATGGAGTCCACATCCTTACTCTCAGTGATGGCAGTCACTTTGGGTCTAAAATCCTCAGTCAATGATCTAAGAATCTTCCTAACAATTTTAGGTTGATCATAGATTTCACCCAAATTATAAGCAGAATTAACAATGTCATTCAATTTAGCATAGAATTCATCAAAAGATTCATCATCATTCATTCTTATGCTTTCAAATCTAGAAGTTAATTGCTGCAACTTATTAATTTTAACTGCCTTCATGCACAGTCTGGAGGATTTTTCAAGCAGTATGAGCAACCTCAACATTAGAGATTCTCTTAAATTCCTCCATGGAAACAGCATTAAAAATAGCATTCATTGCTTTGCTATTAAAAGCGGCTGCCTCCTTCTGAGAAGTTTGCCACTCACTCACAGGAGTAGTGGGCTTCTCCCATCCGTATTCAACGGAATTCCAAACTCTCTCATCTATGGATTTCAGGAAGGCTTTCATCCTTACTTTCCAATATGCATAGTTGTTTCCATCAAAGTGAGGTGGAACAACAAGAGAGTGTCCGTGTTCCATGACAACAGGGGTCAAGGATCAGCTCAAAGATCAAAGGATCAAACAAAAAGCTACCCGCTCTGATACCACTTGTAAGTTCGTTTAGACCCCTTAAACCCAACAGATTAACCTAGAAAATTAGCCAAGTTATTAACTTAGGTAATTTAATTAAAACTAGGTTAACACAGTTAAGCAAAAATAACAAAGCAGCGGAAAATAAACAACACAAAGATCTGATGACCCAGGAAACCACACCGGTAAAAACCTGGGGAGGATTTGACCTAGCTATCCTCAAGGTAAACTGAATCCACTATGAAAGAATCGAAGTTTACACAATAGACTTAGACCACTAACGTCATATTGCTACCCGAGTGTAGGAAACTTACTACCATGACCCCATGATAGCTCCGAGATCCACGGACTCCTTCTTTCCGGAATTCTTCAACAAATCCACAAGCGCACCTGCTTGTATATCTTTGTGTTCTCTTGATTCTGCAACTGTAACGATCTACACAACTCTTGACATAAATCTCAAGTTTGTAAACCCTAAGTGTATGTGAAGGTAAACACCTCTAGATCTCAAAGAAAGATTCACAAACACAGCAAAACAGAACTCTAAAAACGTGGCTAGGGTTTTCCCTTTTATACTTAGGGCAAAACATAAAACCCTATACATTAAAACGGGCTTGGGCTGAGTTGGAATTTTCTGCAGAAAAACGTTCTGCACGATTTTCGATCGATCGAGTCTAATTTTCGATCGATCGAGTCATACAGAAAGTGAACAGTACTTCTGCATAAAAACTCAATTCCAACTTTACAATTAAACCCATACTTTGAGCAAGTCTAACACACGACTCAACATTGTTTTGATCACGGTTTGCCAACATACAAATTGAAGTTCTAAATACATTAGTTCCTAATCTTTAGAACCTAACAAATTATGAGTTAAAGTTACCTATATATATATATATATATATATATATCGGTTGGTTTCAAGACGAAAAAAATCCAGCACCGAAACCGAAACCGAAATTTCAGTTTTTAAAAAATGAAACCAAAACCGAACCGCACCGAAACCGAACCGAAATTTTGGCAACGGTTCGGTCAGTTTCGGGTGGTTTTCTCGGTTCCTTGGTTTTTTGCACACCCCTATCAAAAGCATTATAACTCAACTGGTTGGCACCTCCTAGTATCTCCAGAAAAGACATCTAAGATTCAAATATTTCATCCCTCATTATAACTATTGAATTATCCAAACAATTGAATTAGTTTTGAAAACTTCAACATTGCTTTTATGTGGCTTTGAACTAGGTATGGAATAAAAACTGCATGAGGCTTATCAACTCCTAGAGTTTTGGAATCCATTTCCTTCTTTTCTGTTATGTGTGTGTGAGCTTATGCACTTTCAAGGTATCTTATAATAGAATAGCCCTTCGTTTCAGTCTATCTAGCTACTTTGTGACTTTCGGCAACAAAGCAGACCTCTGGTATATTCGTTTCTCTGTGAGACTGTGACGCATGACAAAAGACAAGAATGCATGTAACCAGCGGTTGATTCTACAAAGAAGAGAGCCAATGGAAGAGACAAATTAATACAATTCTTCTGGTTTACTTTGATATTTCCAATGTTCATGAAACAAACCCAGAGTATATTTACCGTTTCACTTGGAAATTCTGTATGTAACACCATTGCAATTTGCAAACAAAATTGATCTGTCGTAACTCTTCCTCCCCAAACCCCCATTTTTTTTCTTTTTGGAAGCAATAATTATCTGTCCTTTTTCACTTGTAAATTGCTTTAGATTTGGCTACAAATCCGACCTTTTATTTGGGTATGTGTAAATGCACTTTCATTACAAAATGAAACGTGTTTTGAATCTAGCCATTTTTGACAATTTTGGCTGCAAGGCCGACCTTTAACCTTCAAGCATTCTCATTTCTCTTTCCCTTGACAGTGAACGAGTGACAGAAGACAAATGCATGTCACCAACGGATGCTTCTTCAAAGAATAGGCCACTTTGGCCAATGAAAGAATCAATCCCTTCTTGTTTTGCTTTAATATTTCCGATGGTAATGAAACAAGCTGAGACTATTTGTACGTTTCACTTGGAAATTATGTGTACAACATCTTTGCAAACAATATTTGAGTGTTGCATCTCCAATTTTGTATTTTTGCCTTTTGGAAGCAAAATATATGTATATATATATATATATATATATTGTGTGTGTGTGTGTATGTTTCAAGAGAAAATTAAGAACAAATTTATCATCTCATCAAAATAATTTATTTTGTAAATCAGAGTTCAAAATTCTCTACTCAGAGATAGTATATACTCAAAAAAAAAGGGGGGGGGGGGGGGAGAATCTGGGTTTAAAAAATAAGGACATAGTTAAAGTAAACAAAAAAAAATTAAAAATCCTTTCCTTTTCTCCTTCTCAAATATTAATTTACAAACAAAAAAATAAAAGCTTCAACCGCTATGAATGGGTGTCAAAGATATTGAATTACAAGTGTCCAAGCAACTTTGGAAGTTATTAGAGCAATCCTATTGAAATGAACTTGAGGCTTATGATTGCGAGCGTCATTTAGTCCCTCTTTTCCTTCTCAAAATATCCTCTTAACAAATGAAAAACCTTAAGGGGCATTTGGTTTGGTGGAATCTGTTAGGTTCTAAGAATTAGGAATTAATGTATTAGAACTTCAATTTGTAATGTTGGCAAACCATGATCAAAACAGTCTTTAAGTCTTGTGTTAGACTTGCTCAAAGTATGGCTTTTTATGTAAAGTTGGAATCGAGTTGATTGCAGAATTACTGTGCACTTTCTGCCTGACTCGATCGAACGAGAATTAGACTCGACCGATCGAAAATCGTGCAGAACATTTTTCTGCAGAATTTTTCCAACTCAGCCCAAGCCCATTTAATGTATAGGGTTTTCTGTTTTGCCCTAGGTATATAAGGGTAAACCCTAGCCACGTTTTTAAGAGTTCTGAATGCTGTGTTTGTGAATCTATTTGTTAGATCTAGAGGTGTTTACCTTCACATACACTTAGGGTTTCTAAACTCAAGATTCATGTCAAGAGATTGGTAAATCATACAGTTGCAGAATCAAGAGAACTTCAAGATATACAAGCAGGTGTGCTTGTGGATTGCTGAAGAATTCAAAGAAAGAAGGAATCCGTGGATCTCGGAGCTGTCACGTGGTCGTGGTAGTAAGTTTCCTACAGGCAGGTAGCAATAGAATGTTAGTGGTCTAAGTCTTATTGTGTAAACTTCGATTCTTTCATAGTGAATTCGGTTTACCTTGAGGATAGCTAGGTTAAATCCTCCCTAGGTTTTTTACCGGTTTGGTTTTCCTGGGTCATCAGATCTTTGTGTTCTTTATTTTCCGCTGCTTTATTGTTTTTAATATATTTGTGTTAACCTAGATTTGTTTAAATTACCTAAGTTAATCACTTGGCTAATTCTCTAGGTTAATCTGTTGGGTTTAAGGGGTCTAAACGAACTTACAAGTGGTATCAGAGCGGGTAGCTTTTGTTGTTGATCCTTTGATCTTTGAGCTGATCCTTGACCCCTGTTGTCATGGAACACGGACACTCTCTTGTTATTCCACCTCACTTTGATAGAAACAATTATACTTATTGGAAAGTAAGGATGAAAGCATTACTGAAATCTATTGATGAGAGAGCCTGGAACTCAGTTGAGTTCGGATGGGAGAAGCCCACTACTCCTGTGAGTGAGTGGCAAACTTCTCAAAAGGAGGCAGCTGCTTTCAATAGCAAAGCTATGAATGCTATTTTCAATGCTGTCTCCATGGAAAAATTTAAGAGAATCTCTAATGTTAAGGTTGCTCATACTGCTTGGAAAATCTTCCAGATTGTGCATGAAGGCACAAATGCAGTTAAAATAAATAAATTGCAGCAATTAACCTCTAGATTTGAAAGCATTAGAATGAATGATGATGAATCTTTTGATGAGTTCTATGCTAAACTGAATGATATTGTTAATTCTGCATATAATTTGGGTGAAATCTATGATCAACCTAAAATTGTTAGGAAGATTCTTAGATCTTTGACTGAGAACTTTAGACCCAAAGTGACTGTCATCACTGAAAGCAAGGATGTGGATTCCATCCCTGTTGATGAACTTGTAGGATCTCTTCAGTCCTATGAGTTGGGCCTACCTAAGACAAACAAATCCAAATCAATGGCCCTTAAGTCTGTTGATGATGTTGAGGATAATGGATTTGATGATGAACTCTCTGCTACAGAGATTGCCTATCTTGCCAAGAACTTTAGAAACTTTCTTAGGAACAATAACAGAAGGGCAAGAGGAAAGAACACTGCTGAACCTAGAAATTTTAGGAGGAATGGTCCCACTAAGGTTAATAACACTGAAAAACCTAAAGAAAAAGTAGGTCAACCTTCTAATAATTCTTTGGAACAACAATGTTATCGATGTCAAGGGTATGGTCATGTGAAATCTGAATGTCCTACATACTTGAAATCTAAGGGTAAGGCTATGGCTGTAACCCTTAGTGATGATGAAATTTCTGACAATGAATCTGCTAGTGATGAGGATGGAAACTTCATTACTTTCACTGCTACTACTGTAGTTAATGAAAGCGTGTCTGTTGAAGAGAACCCTTCTGATGGGGAACTCTCTGAAGATGCAGATTTACAGGAAGCCTATAATAAACTTCGCAAAGTTGCTGCAAAGGATGCCATGAATGTTGATTTAGGCTTAAAGAAAATTGCATCCCTGGAACTTGAAAAGAAAAATTTACTTGTGAAACTATTTGATGCAAATGAGCTTTTGAATAATGTGAAAACTGAAAACATGTTTTTACTTGATAAAGTTAAATGTTTGGAACTTGAATTATCTGTTGCTAGAGAACAAACTAATAGGTCTGCAAGCTCCAAACTTGATCACATGTTGAGTGTTCAAAAGTCTCCCTCTGACAAAACTGGCTTAGGTTTTGTGGATAGCATCTCTGTGCTTGAATCTTCTTCCACAAAATTTGTTCCCTCTTCTGAACCTCCTAAGAGTGAGATTGTCAAACCTGAGTGAACCTGTCAAATCTGTAGATGTTACTCCGCCTAGGAAGATTAAGGTTGATTTTCAAGCTTCTCATTCTAGAGCTTCTACTTCTTCTAAGGGCAAGTTGCATGATAAGCCTGCATGGGTTTGTCATTTTTGTGGAAAGCCTAGACACATTCGTCCAAATTGTTTTAAGTTGCAAGCTGCAAAGCGAGCAAATAAACCTAAAGTACCTGTGCTCCAAGCACATGATCCTATGGTACTTATTGGTGAATTGATAAAGGCGCTAAACCTTTATTCCAATCCTGGAGTTGCTCAAAATTCTAACGTGAATCATAACTCCAATGCAAGAGTTGCATCTAAAAGGTTTTGGATGCAAAAGGCTCAACCTAATTGAGTCTATCTGACATGGTCCTTGTGCTTCATTGCTCTATCTTTTGTGACCTTTGTTTCTAGGATTTGCATTGCATAACATTCATGCATTTCATTCTGGGATGTTTGTTTTTTTTATATAAAAAAAAAATTTGCAAATTGTGTATTTGCAATTTTTTTTCTTGAACTTGAAAACAAGGTTGGTCAATCAAATTTTGCATAACATATTTATGTACCTTGTTTAGCTTTGATGCACTTATTTCTATTGCACTTTACTAGCTGAAGCTTTGTTGTGCATATTATGTGGGAAGATGCTATATTTGTTGATCACATGATCTTGATCTTGAAGTCTTATGTCTTTGATTGTCGGACTTGGTCTTATTGAGAAAGGCATAAATAACCATCTCACCACTGTTTACTAGCCAATCATGAACACCTTAGTGCATATCGTAAGATTTTGTGCTCGAGAAAGTGTAGCACATGCACAAAAAGAACATAAGGTGTAGCCTCTAAATAAAATTGGTGTGTACATTATTAGGCTATAATAATTTCTCAATTCAAATAAAATTGGTGTATACATTATCCCGGCTATTATTAAGTTTCTAATCAATTAAATTGAATATTAATTTTGAGGCAAATCAAGAAACTTACATGATTGCAAGCTTTTATTCTAGGAAATGTGAGAGTTATATGATGTAACTCTTTAAGTAATAGTCTCTTTCAAATTCATGTGATGGATTTTGTAGAAATTGTGACTGACTACTATGTGCATATCACCTCACATGTTTCTCAAACTTATGCTAGTTGCACACACTACACAAGTTATTCTTTGCTAAACTGTGTACATGTTATTGTGTGTGTTTTTGGTCTAACCAACCAAGGTTGAATATTTCTGGAAATTGATGCAGAACATGTTTGCTTGTTTAAATGGTTGAGGGATAATAAGAGAAAATTTTGCTTTGAGAGATCTGGGTTAAAAACATGGGTTTTTGGAAAACATTTCATCTCATACTCATGCATTCTTTTCATAAAACCTAATGTTTTGAGAAGTTTTTGAGCAAATAGGTTTCGTTTTTCAAAAATTCAATTTTTTCAGATTTTCGATCGATCAAATCTGTTTTTCGATCGGTCGAAATTGTTTTTAAAATCTCAGAAAAGTCTCTGTCTGTTTCGATCGGTTCTCGATTGGTATTGGATCAATCGAAGGATTTTCGACCGATCGAATCTGTTTTTCGATCGATCGAAAATCGGGCTGAGTGTTTTTAAAGAGGATCTTTTCTCAAGTGTTCTTCACTTTTTAAAAAATCTTTACCACTCCTTTTTGTCTCCCTACCAACCGGTCAAAATATTTTTGCTGTTTTTGTCGTTTTCTCCCGATCTTTTTGCATCAATCCTCTCTCCCAAGGCCGGTAAGACATTTTTGCCCCTCCTTTTGTTTTTATTTTCATGTTTCATGCATTATTTTCATGCATTTTGGGTTATTTTTGGCATTTTAGTTTTTTGGTATTTTTGGCAATGATTTTGGGTGCTTTTCTTCCAAATCAATCATGGGTTTTTGTGGGGACATCTTATCCAAGCACTACATGTGGTTTAATTTGATTAATTTAGTGCTTTGTGGTCAATTTGAAAATCTAGGGCTTGAAATTGATAAATTTGGGGATTTTGTTCAAATTGATATAAATTGATGAAATTGACTTGTTAGATTGATTAATTTGATCATTATATTGTGTTATTTAACTGTTGTGATTATCAATTTATCAATTAATTGTGTTTTGAAAAATTAGGTTTTTCAAAATTGGGTATTTTTGATTTAAAACTCATGCTCAAGTCATTTTTGTTAATTTGGATTATATTTGAACTTGTCACTGCATTAGTTCATGCATCATTTGCATATTTTGTTCATGCATCATATAGATTTGATATTTATATATTTTCTTTGCTGTGCTAACTTGCAGTCTGCCCTTGGTTTTTTGTTTTTTCTCTTCTCTTTTTGTGTCTCTCTTTTCTTTCCTTAGCACCATGCCTAGAAAAACTAGAGCCCATAGGACTTCTGACCCTTCACCTTCATTTGATAGTGATCGGTTTCCTAGTGAGAAGAACCAAAAGACCTATGAGACCCTTAATCTTAGGCATCATATTTAGGCTGAGCGTAGGGTTATTCTAGATGAGATAGATCCTGAGGTGAGACGTAACTTTGAGCGTCGGGGTTGGTTATCTTTGCTCGATTTTGAGCATCCTCCTCCTCTTGCCACCTTGATTAGAGAGTACTATTCGAATCTCTCTATTCACGTCTATGATACCAACACCTTAGTTAAGGTTTGGTTACGAGATGTAGAGTATCGCATTACCCCTTCGGTGGTGTCTAATGCTCTTAGGGTGCCTATTGTTGATCATCCTGTTTTTCCTTATGAGGAGTCTCCACCTCTAGATGATGTTATGTCATACATCACTAGGTCTTCTATCCAGTGGGATTCTGATCCTCGGATCACGTCTGCTAAGCTCTCTGAGCTTCATTACCTTTTCTTTAGGATTGTCTGTCATTCCTTGTGGCCCATTTCTCATCTCCACACCATCCCTCTTGAGCATTGTGTGTTTTTGTATGTCCTTGTTACTGATGCTCCTATCAGTTTTCCTCATTTGTTCCTTCGTTCTTTGAACGAGGTACATCGGTCTAATTCTACGGCTCATGCTTTATTCTTTCCTGTTTTTATTCATAGGATTCTCCTTTATCTCAGTTTAGGTGATTTTCCTGCTTCTGAGCCTGTACATGTTATTGCTCCTATAGGTGCTACCTTTTTGAGGCAAAGGGCTGCTCAACTTCGAGCTAGCTCTAAGCGTCCTAGGGTAGAGCCTTCCGGTGTCACTCCACCCCCTTCTTCTTCTACAGATGCTCCTGCAGCTGAGACGTCTGCTGTTCCTGCTGCTGCTGATGATGATGCTCCTCCACCTTCTCCTTCGGATGTCTCTGATATTCGTCAGACTCTGGACACTGTCATGACCGTTCAGGCGGCTCATGGTCAGCTTCTGGTGGATGTTCTTGATGAGCTTCGAGCTTTGAGAGCGGATTTGGTGAGTCTTCGTCATTCTCCTCCGCCACCTCCTTTTGATGATGAGTGAGTGCCCTTTGACAATTCGTCACAAAAAGGGGGAGTGCATTCTATTGAGGAGAGTCCATGTCTTGTAAAGGAGATTTTTTTCTTAAGGGGATTTGTGTTTTGTACCTTACTGTGACACTGTTTGAGCTTGTGGAGTTGTTAGATTGTATCTAGATGCTTCACTTTGTATTTACATTTTTTGGCTCTTGATAGGAGATGTTTTTTGTTGAGATACATTTTGATGTATATGTTTCTTGTTTCACTATGCTACTTTGCTTATTGATTTATATTTATGATGTTATTCATGATATATCTCTTTATTTTGTGTCATGTGAAATCAAGAAGTTTTTTTTATTATTTCTTGTATTTTCTACACATGCGTTTATGTGTTTGTTAAGTGTTACAGGAATATACAGGTTGATTCAGTCGTGCTGCTGTCTACTTTGCAACTGTTAGATAGTAGTTAGGTTGAATTGTTTAGTGGCTTTTTAATTTTGTAATGGGCTATTTCAATTTGTAAACTTTGAGCTTTTTGTTTAGTCTGTGTTTTGTCAAGGATTGCCAAAGGGGGAGTTTGTTAGGTTCTAAGAATTAGGAACTAATGTATTAGAACTTCAATTTGTAATGTTGGCAAACCATGATCAAAACAGTCTTTAAGTCTTGTGTTAGACTTGCTCAAAATATGGCTTTTTATGTAAAGTTGGAATCGAGTTGATTACAGAATTACTGTGCACTTTCTGCCTGACTCGATCAATCGAGAATTAGACTCGACCGATCGAAAATCGTGCAGAATATTTTTTTGCAGAATTTTTCCAACTCAGCCCAAGCCCATTTAATGTATAGGGTTTTATGTTTTGCCCTAGGTATATAAAGGTAAACCCTAGCCACGTTTTTAAGAGTTCTGAATGCTGTGTTTGTGAATCTATTTATTAGATCTAGAGGTGTTTACCTTCACATACACTTAAGGTTTCAAAACTCAAGATTCATGTCAAGAGATTGGTAAATCATACAGTTGCAGAATCAAGAGAACTTCAAAATATACAAGCAGGTGCACTTGTGGATTGCTGAAGAATTCAAAGAAAGAAGGAGTCCGTGGATCTCGAAGCTGTCACATGGTCGTGGTAGTAAGTTTCCTACAAGCAGGTAGCAATAGGATGTTAGTGGTCTAAGTCTTATTGTGTAAACTTCGATTCTTTCATAGTGAATTCGGTTTACCTTGAGGATAGCTAGGTTAAATCCTCCCCAGGTTTTTTACCGGTTTGATTTTCCTGAGTCATCAGATCTTTGTGTTTTTTATTTTCCGCTGCTTTATTGTTTTTAATATATTTGTATTAACCTAGATTTGTTTAAATTACCTAAGTTAATCACTTGGGTAATTCTCTAGGTTAATCTGTTGGGTTTAAGGGGTCTAAACGAACTTACAGAATCGATATTATTCTTAGCCTCTAGATTTCTCGAAATGTGATATATACCACAATTTGGATGTTTAAAAATGTAACTTTTTCTATATATGTTTGGTTTTATTAGAAATCTAAGATTTTATATTTGATTTATTCCTAAGAATCTTATAAAAATTATTTATTTTTCACAAAAAATCCTATGGTTTCTAAACACAATATCAAGTTTTTTTTTTCCTCTCCAAATAAATAATGAGAAATAATATATACACTATAAATAATGGCAAATTCAATGAAACTATAGTATAACATTGTTTGAATAGCATGTATAATAAAAAAATTAATTATTTAAATTGTCAATTTTATAATTATTATTCTTTAGTTTTATTTCTATTGGTTAAAGGATAAGGGAAAATGAGTAATATTGTCAGTTTAGAAAAAATTAATGTAACTTTTTTTTCTTACATGGGAATGCAAATATCTACATGTTTTGAAGGAAATCCACATTTCTATAAAAATGGGGTTAAGTGAGAATCCAGATTCCCCCAAACATTGATTCCTTTGTGCAATTTGTAACTAAATATGAGAATGATATAGAGTCTTTCAATATTCTTGAGAATCTTAAAATATTACCCCATAACCAATGCCTCCTTAAAGTATTGTGGGTTACTTATAAAGATGTCAGTTTTTTTTTTAATATGTAAATTATTTTTGTGAAGTACTCCTTTTAGCATGTGTTGGAAAGAGCATACTCTAGATAAACAAGAAAAAAGCTTAAAAAATCATGGTGATTATTCTCTTGTACTCATTTTACACCATTTTTTACATAATATCTATAATTGTACACATTAATTTACACATTTTAAAAAGCGAAAATGTGATATCCACATTTAAATATAAAAATTGGATATAAAAGACAGATGCCATAATTGTTCACATTTGAAAGGTTCACATAAGTTGTGTGAGACCATAATTACTCTCTACCATCGATGTACACTCAACTCTCAAAGTAGCTGGCAAAACATGATGTTAAAATTGTATACCCCCACCTTTTCTCTACTCTTTACCGCTTATGGTGTAGGCAAATCTATCTACGCAACTCCTTTCCTCTCTTTATATGCCCACCTACTCGTCTCTTCTCTACTGCTGATAGAATCACCTATAACTCCTTAGCCTCCTCTCTTTATAGACTATTTGTTGTCCTCGTCATCATCTCAAACAGCTCAAAATCATTCAATTCAATAAAAATAATTATTATCCTTCAATCCATAAATTCATGTTTTGTGCAATCAATTCCAAACCAATTTGGAAAAATCTTCTATAACCTTATACATGGCAATTTATAAGACCATTCATGTAAGATGAGTTTTCTCCAAACTAATTTAGAGGAATCTCTTCTAATCCAACACGTGACGATTTCTAAAACTATCTACATGTATTATTTAAACAAGTTATACAACCTTTTAGTCCTCTAAAAAAAAGTATACAACTTTTTAAAAATATAATACGACTAAAGCTCCAAATGGATGCTCTTTTTAACCAACACTTAGTTGGAGAAAGTTTTCTTCAAATAGGTTTGGAGACAAACTTTCATCATCCAAACATATTATTTAAACTAGCCTCTGAGCACACGCGTGACTCTTCTATTTTTTGGGTGAGGGTTAATTTAGAGCATTTATTATACTTTAGGATTACTACATTTTCCAATCACAAAAAAAAAAAAAAAAAAAAAAAAAAACCTAGGGGTGTGATGAATAAATTATTTCATCCAAAACACAAAACACTCATCATACCCGTAGGTTTTTTTGTGATTGGAAAATGTAATAATCCCAAAATATAATAAATGTTCTAAATTAACCTTTATCCAAAAAATAGAAGAGCCTGTGAGCATGCGCATGAGCACATGCTCAGAGGCTAGTATTTATTAAGAATGCCTATTTTAGGCTTGAAAGTTATGAAAAAAAACTATTACTTTTTTATGGGAAGGATTCTTCTCCACTTTGAAGTGTGAAAGAAAGGTTTGCATGAACATGTCAGTGCTTCTTCTCTCTAACATTGTCGTCTACTAAGTCACTGATGGAATGGATGAAGACACCAAGGCTCGGTCTACTGGTATGAAAATCCTAATACAATTCATTGATTCCTGTTGAAAAAGCAAAAAATTTTAAGTAAAAATAGAGATAAAAGTAAACAAACGTAAGCAAAGAGAGATGTTGATAAGGATTCACCATCAACATCTGCTTTTTGTTGTTGGAAACGGTTTAAGGGAGGAGAAGTTTGTGTTGTTTTTATAGCAAGGAGAAGTGTTGATACTTTTTAGTTATGTAAATTATTTGAACATGAGTTAGTAAAAGGCGTGCATGATGGAAACTGTTAAAAACTGTTTAGTTTGAAGTTTATCTATTTGTTTTAAATTTGATTCTTTTTGTTTGAGATTAAAAAAACAAAAACAAATGCTTGATTTTTCTTTTCTTTTTTAATAACAAAACGTACTTGAAACGTGCTTTATTTTTCTGCCAACCATCAAATTTGATTAAAACTCCTTTTACTTCACTTTTCTTTCCCCAAACTTTTTTTAGTAATGCAGTAGCCATCCTCTCCTTTTACTCCATGATCTCACATTTGTTTGATTTTTTTTTTTTTATGAAAAAACGTGCTTGATTTTTTTTTTATAATAAAACCTGCTTGATTTTGTTAGGAGAGTTTGCTTCTTTTCTTTAAAGTAACCAACTAACCATACATAATTCCCTTAAAAAAAATTTAAAAAAAAAAAGGGTAACCGAAGATAAAGAGGAGAGGTATATGTTAATAATTTGCTAAATTTAAGGAGATGGATGGGAAGTTTTAGTAATATAGTTTTTTAATAAGAGTGTCTTTTTTTCCTTTAAATTAAAAATAAATAAGAAGATATTTGAAAAAAAAAAAAAAAAAAAAACAAACAAACAAACAAACAAACGTGAAATCATGGAGTGGTCCTATTTATCACCAAAAAAAAAAAAATCTATTAAAAAAAACTAAAATCTTTTAACCAAGAGAGTGGTCCTATTTATCACCAATAAAAAATGTGATCCTATTTTGTTAGTAATATTTTAGTGAGTTAAAAGACATAGTTTTACCAAATTATCCTTTAGTTTTCTCTCTACTTAAACCTAGGAAAATAAGAGTACTTTGGAAAAAAAAAAATATGGTTCAAACAGGTGCAGTCCCTTAAATAGTAGTATAGATAAATTATATGACTCATTAAAAAATTCATGTAATTAAAATTATACATAAACAGTCTCTTTAATCACTACATAATAAGTCAGAGAAAGATAGCTCTAAACCAGATTGGAGCTAAACTTTTTCCTTTGTGTATTATTTCAAAAGACCAAAAAAAAAAAAAAAAACTTGAAATTTAAATATGTATAAATAAAAGAGTATTGATTGCTGATCATTTTGATCTTCTGCTATAAAGTGACAACATAATTCAACAATACAATTATATGATTATAAAAAAAATAAATAAAATTATATAAAGTTTTTTTTTTTATACAAGATAGAATTCTACTCTAGAGACTTGAATTCCAGCCCTTACCCCCCACACCCTACAAGTACTTATACTTGTAGACTGACCATCGCACCAAAAGTTATAAAGTTATTAAGTGAAGTAATATTGACAAAAGTTACTCTAAAAAGATATTTATGGAGAAACTAGCAAAAAGTCCATAACACCGACACACCTGCACACACGCACAGCTGACACTGATACGCTCTTTTTAAGCACAAAGAATTACCCCAATGTCTTCATAAAGCAATTTGATATGCTCTTCCTTAAGAATGAAGCTTTTCCCAGGGTCTTCACAAAATAACTAGAAAAGGCTCCTAACATTTGGAGAAAGACACTGCTCTGCAACTGCCTAAAATCAGAATCTGATTGGAACAAACCAAAGTGCCAATCCATATTTTCTAAAATCGATTCCTTCTTAGATCCTCATGTAGCCAGCACAAAAGCTACTGGATGGTCCCATCTTCAAGTGCTCCAAGACAGCTTCTGCACTGCCCATTCATTTGAGGATGACGGATGGACAAAGTTCCAATACGTCAACACTAGTAGTTCTGTTTTATCATACTGTTATTCTTTCCTCTTAGCCCAAATCATCACAAGAGAGAAGCCCATCAAAGACATGATTACAGTCTGCAAATCATAGAAACAATGTGGATATTCCTCAAAATCCCCCCGCAGACTAATATTCAACACCTAATGCAGCCTAATTCAAAAGATGTGTTGTGTGTGTGTGTGTGAGTATGTGTACATTATGTATGTATAAGTAAGAGCAAAAAGGAGAGCTTCGAATAAATTTTGGTGGAATTTTGTCAATGATCTTTAGCTCAATTATAGTTTCCTCCCTCCATTAAAGATTGTAGTGTAGGGTGAGAGCATTAGTTCAAAACCCATAACATGTATGTGTAATCTTACAAATCAAAAAAAAAAAAAAAATTGATGTAGTCCGGTAAATCTTCAGCAAGATTTTCTTATCATGTGATGCATGCTACAATTCTATATTTGCTATAAACATATTCCTAGCAAATCAGACAACAGTAGGTCATTATAGCCAATGATGATATATTACCAATTCTTTCAAAAGCTTAAATTATAAGGAAATGGCAAATTTAATCACTTAACTATAATTTTATCACTCTCCCCTCACGTGTGGACCCAAACTCTCCCTTAATAAGTGAGGCCCAACACATGGGATTTTTAACATTTTAATTGAGAGGTATAGTGGAGGCAAGTATCAAAATCAGGATCTCCTACTCTAATATCATAATAAATTATTGATTCTCCCAAAAGCTTAAATTGTTAGGAAATGATGAATTTAATCATTTAAACATAATTCTAACAAGATAACTTGAAAATACAAAGCTTTTAGATTGTGGTGTGAGTACCTACAACAGTTATTCCAATGGGGAGAGCACAATAGATGAAAAAGTATGCAAAATCCAAGAGGGATGAGAATGCTATAGCAGAAATGCAGTCATGTGCAAGTCATTAATTTTAATTTCAAGATCTATTTTATAAGTAGATCTCATCAGGCATTGAACATGCAAATTGAAGTCACAAGCAAAAAGAAGCTCATTTGTAACTATTTATAGGGTAATATTAAAATTTCAACAACAAACTCAATACGAGTCTAAGATTCTCTGCATGGTCACATTAGATTCCCATGCAGATGTGCCTGTTCTTACTTTCAGAATTCTTCATATATTTGTTATATTGCTTATGGAATTTGAGATGATAATATAGCTGCAGAAAGGTGGCCATGCAGATGTGCCTGTTCTTACTTTCAGAATTCTTCATATATTTGCTTATGGAATTTGAGATGATAATATAGTTGTAGAAAGAGATGCACATTCGATACATGATGTATGTCTAATATGTACCCACAAAATTTAAAAAAAAAAAAACTGGATATATCAGTGACAAAAAATAGTGATACCCAAAAATCATCAAACCCATTATAACACCATGACAGATATACCATGTTTATGTCCCAAAAAAATTGCCTCCATTAGTAGTAGAAAAAACTAGATTTTGAATCTTTGATCCATTGCAGTCAAACTATTCAGAGAGGGAGTTGCTACATAGGGAGTCAATATCATTTTATTAAAAATAAAAAATAATAAAAATAAAATAAAATAAAAACCTGCTCCTAGTAAGAAGGCTGACTAGATTTGCAGTTTTGTGTTTGGAGGAAAAAATATAAAACGATTGATAAAAAAGCAACAGTATGGGCTCACCGAGACTGCAGGAGGCACACTCACAAGTGGATCTTGGAAGAACCTATTTGCAAGTGCAAGGGCCAGAAGACTGCTTTGCATACCTGCAAAAGGAAAAATATCAGTTAGCCCGAATATTATGTTGCCAGTTACTATATTTTGATGAAAATCAATAATGCCAGAACCTGTCTCATAGGAAAGTGTTCTTTGCAGCTCTTTCACATCAGGTGCCTTATGGAACACTAAACCAGTAAAGACATAACCAGCTATGAATGCTGACAAATGGAATGCAACAATGAGCAACAAAATGGTTGCTCCAAAAGGAGATAGAACAGACTTGATGTTAATCGCAAGTGGGGCTCCAACACAGAGAGCTGTCACTAATACTGATAGTGGAGGCAAAAATGGCCGAATAGCATTACAGATCTTGGGGAAGAACCTGTAAGCACAAATATAAGAGGCAGGTAAGAACCTCTAAAAGAGTTCGATATGTTATCATCAGGAGTCAATATATTACCGATTCAATAGCAAGCCTGCAGCAATGGGTGCAACTACAATCTGCGTAATGCTAAACACCATTCCTTTTACATCAACAGGAAGTCTTTTTCCAATGAGCAAGAGTGATAACACTGGTGTGACAAATACTGCAGTAGCAGTAGACAATGATGTCATAATAATGCTTAGAGGGGCCATTTGTGGGTCTGTGAGAAAAGTAGCATAATTTGAGAGCTGAGCCCCACTAACACAAGAAACCAACATAATCCCAGCACCTGATACATGATAATACTGACAAGATGTTAGCACAGTGACTGATCCTACCAATCAAAAAGGGGAGAGAGAGAGAGATCTCCTGACCTATGGAGGTTGGAAGACCAAAAAGTGTGACTGAGATAATGCCAAAAAAATATCCTAGCAGAGGTTTCACAACAAATTGGCCAACATAACCAGCAAAAAGAGCTGCTGGTCTCTTGAATGCTTCAAGGAAATCATTCTCTCTGGAATTAACCCCTACTGCAAACATTAGAAACCCCAATGCAGGTGCATAGTACCTGGAAATAGAAAACATATAAATTATGAATTACAAACATATGATTTGGATAAACATTTTAATATCTTTTTATTGCAAATCAACATTTATGTTCAGATGAACTAATCCAAATTTTTAACTTCTATCACTCAATGTTTGTACCCAAGAATATGGCAGAGCAAAAAAGTTCAATAGATCAAGAATGAGAGCTCATCCTAGTTTAGACTAGTTTAAATGGATAAATGCTTATTGATGATTTGGATACATTTTTCAATGAGTGCAAAACCTTAGCGAAATATAACCCCTGCTTTACTTTTTAGATAGCAAAGGAAATCAATATGCAATGGCTTCTCATTCTTCCTGGAAGTTGCTCTTAAAAATACAGATTTTTATGTATTTAGGGATATGTTAAACCATCCAATTCATCTCAAGAGTGTTCAACAACCTGGTGGTAAACCATGTAAAAGAAGGCGGATAGACAAGAGCCAACAGTGTACTAGCAAGGACTACATGAGGCAAAAGGGAATTTGATTCCTTCAAGATCTTCACAATAGAAATGTCTTTTTGTTTAGGCACCTGAAAAAAAGACATACAGCAGTGTGGTCAATGTGGCCTAAAATAACTCTGCAAATTAGTTGTATATATCACTGAAACTGGTGAAACTTCAGAACCAGTACATAAAAAATACATACACAAACCTTTTATAGTGAAACTGAGTGTATGCTCGGATTAGAGAGTAATTAGTCATTTTCCCCTTGTTTCACAAACAAAACATCCTTTTGTTAAACAGGCATTTATTTAATATGAGATTTTAGCAACATAGTCTCGTAATCTACCCATCCACAGCATAGAAAGTGTTAAGATGGTTGTGATCAGGATAAGACTGAGCCCAATCTGCCCAATCTAAGTTCTCCTCTGGTATGTCTTTATTTGAACAATTCTATTTGATGGCTTGTAGAAAGGGGAAGGCAAAGATTGAAAAATCTGATGACTCTAAATTATTGTTTGGATTGCTTAAACCATCTCTTCTTTTTGGAGGATTTCAAATTCCATCCCTTGTCTGATTAAGTTGGAGACTGTTATTGCCTTTGTCTAATTAAGTCAGTGGGAATTAGTATATATGATCATATTTGTCTTAACAGAGTTGAAGATTGTTATTGCTTCAGGCAAACACTACACCCACCTTTAAATAAGTGGTTGTTTCACCAACACACCATGAGAATAATTGACTTGCATGACACATAAAAGTTTTCAGGGATGATAGCAGGATGGGGTGGGGTCAGATCATGGGAGCCCCGTCCCCACCCCATTTGCCTATTCGGGGCAAGAAAAACCTGCACGGGGCTGGACGAAGGGTGGAGACATGTTGCCATCCTTAATTACATAGTTCTATCATTGAAGAGATAGAGATGACAAAGAAAAGAGAGGAGAGGAAAAGACAAGTGTGTTTAGGAGATGAAAATAGAATATGTACAGAAATTAAATCATAAATAGGATATGTATAAAAAAACTACATTATCTACACAGATATATATATATATATATATATATGCGTGTGTGTGTGTCTGTGTGTGTGTGTGTGTATGCACACACACTCAGGGCAACTCAGGCTGAGGCAAGATGAGGTGAAGTAGGCAAAACCTATCCTCATCCTATTCCCTCTTTAGGGTGGGGAAAACCTGTGTGGGGTGGAATGGGTTAACCAGGGAGGAGAATGTTTTCCATCGCTATTCTTCACCATGATCAAAGGCCAATTGATGGATGTTAAATCCACCAATTAAAAGTTATTCCCATTAACAAAAAAAGATTACAGGTGATGTAACTTGGACTTGAACATGTATATGATACACACACAAATTTGTACCATTTTAACAACAAGATGAAGGCTTGAGAACACGCCCATTCTTTTAAACATACCATATAGTTTGCATCAATATCCTTAGCTAAAACTACACACAATTTCCTAAAAACCTCGACTAGTATAGTATGTACTATAACACTTTTTTTTTTTTTAGTTTTCCAATTTAAACAACTCAATAGTACTACTGTTTGGTTTTTTTTTTTCCTTATAAACTTACCAAAAGATAAAAATGGTACACACCTGAGATGGTCCGGTTGCATCGTTTAGACCCGAACCCGGTTCCAGAGGATCCGAATATTTCCCATTTACACACTTGCTGATTACAAACCTTGTACTGCTCCAATCTGATATTATTAAAACAATGTGCAAAAATATAAACACCCAATACATATAAAATTTTTAGAGGGAAATATATAATATAAAAAACCCACGTGGGAAATTAAAATCAGAGCGAAATGGAAACCCTAGAGACCGCGAGAAATACAGAGTTGGAAATGAAGAAGAAGAAGAAAATGGAAGCTGAAGTTTTCGTGTGTCGGAGACATTTCGCGAGTGGGGCTCCGAGAAATGTGGAAGGTGGATCTTCAATTGGCAACTGCTACTTACTGAATTCATTTTGAAAACAAATTCCAAAAACAAAAAATAAGAGGATTTTTTTTTTTTTTTTTTGGGGGGGAGGGGGGGGGGGGGGGGGCGGGGTTTTGTTGTTTGGGAATTGACAAGGTTTGTTGCTCGTGAGTTGTGAAGTTTGTGACTCAAAACTCACTGCGAAATCGAATATTTCTCAGGTGGAAGGGTCTTTATCTTTGGTCGGAGGTTAATCGTTAAACGGCTAAGTTTACTGTATTTTTACAGTATTTTAATTGCAGATGAATAATTGTTATTGGTTTAAATTTGAATTTAACACTGAGATTATTTTTTTAACCCAATTATAATAACCAGTAACAATCTGCCACTTAAAATTTAGTTTAAAAATGTTGTGGACATATTATCTATCCTATTATTTAAAAAGCTTCTCCTGTTTAGATTCTTCATCTTTTTAGTTCAAAAATGCCCTTACACTCTTATGTTTAAGTAGAGACAAAACTAGAGGATGATCCAGAAAAAAAATGTAACTCTAACTCCCACTAAACATTGCCTAATAAATAGGACTACTTTCTTATTAATTTTCAAAATGATTTATTCACTTATAAATTAAATTTTCAAAATAAAATTATATATATATATAATATTAAAACATAGTTTTTTTTTTCTACAAAATAAGACCACTAACAAAAAAAAAAAAAAAAAAAAGACTCATCGCACTCCCAAAGCGCGTGTGATGAGGCTAGTTTCTCTAATATATATATATATATATATATATATGTGAGTTGTACTAATGGGTACCGTAAAGTGTCGTTAATAACACATTTTAGGTAATTTTTTGGTTAACTTTTTCGGCTTTTGACAGTTTTTTAATTTTTGGCAATTTTTTTATATCTTTTTTGACAACTTTTTTTTTCTTTTTTTTAGTAAATAATAGTTTATTTACTTTATCTTCTCCCTCCCTTTCTTTTTCGTTTTGTTTTATTTGTTTGTTGTTTACAGTATTTTGGTTCTCATTTTCATGTTATTTAACAAAGTTTCTCTTCAAATTCGTTTAAAGAGAAATCTTACAAATTTCTTATATATTTTTATATTGAATATGAATTTTAAAAATTTAACCGTTAGAGTGTATATTCTTGTGGGTTCTAGTTAGCTCAACTGGTAAAATCTTTAATGGTTGTATAAGAAACCTTGGGTTTGTTGCTGCGTTTTGGGCCAGTTTTGTATTGGGCTGGATTATTCCATCCTGCCGTACTAAGCCCAAGTGTGTTCTGGATTGGAGAGTCGGGACCGGCCCAGTTGTACTTCACCCTGGCCCAGCTTGTGCGCAAGCTATGCCTCAGCCCAGCACGATCATGTTATGAAATTGTAGCGGGCGGATCCTTTATAAGCAACTGCCGCAGACAAGTATGCTACAAATATATATAAAACTAGTTTGCTGTGCTTTAAATAAGCAAATATCTGAATAAAAACATAAAGATGATAAAGATAGACTTAAAGAGGATAGACACAAGGAAGAAAATGAGTAAGACACTTCGGCAAGTCAATCAGGCTTTTAACCTGCGGTAATATGTCAGAGGAAACTAAATCAAAGAGGAGACAACACTCCCTCAATGTGACTAATTTCTCTAAAGAGAAATTAGTGACTTTGAAGGAATGGTCCTAGATGACTTTTGTTCCGAGTAAAGTCCGTAGAGAATGTGGTTTCTCAAGAGGGAGAGAGGAGTCGACAACCCATCTTGGTGCATGCCTAGTTTGCCTCCTTTTCACTCTGTTTTCTTTCTTTCTTACTCTGTTTTTCTTTTCTTTCTTACTCTGTTTTTTCTTTCTTTTCTTTCTTACTCTGTTTTTTCTTTTTCTTCCCCGGTTCCGCCTCCCTTTCTTCTGTGCACAAGGAGCGCCTTATATAGCATTTTCTGACGCCTTATATTTACCTTTTTACCCCTGTAACCATCTTTGTCTGATGTGTGTACCCACCCGACCATTATTGGTTGGTCAGGCACCCGGCCAGCGCCACGTTCCTGCGCTGGCTGCGGCGCACTACATCTCCAGACAAATACAAGGGTGTTTTGTTTGTTAGCTTGCCATGGCATTCTCTCCTGCCACGGCAGAGCACTCTTTATCTCTCTCATGGCATGCACCAGAAGGCTCCAACTCAGTTTTGCCATTTTCGGCTGCCATGTCATCCCAGCAGGACACTCACTCGAAAGTGGTCTGAGTGGAAGCCCCGAAATGGATCGCCCCCCTCTCCCCTCCGCCAGACCACACCCTCCTTACCTCTGACCCGTGGCCCACCTTCACCCGTATTGGCTGGGTACAGGCTGGTGAAACCTGGGCCTTGCGCGTGCCTATGTCCGTCCAAAATTCTCTGGTCAGTCAGTCGCTTGCCATGGCTTGGGTATTTACTTTTCTCGCCTCTTTGCAGATCATCGATTCTCTATCTGTGGTTTGGGCTCGTCCCGGCTATGGGTCTTCCCGTTTGCTTCCTGCTGTATTGAAATAGTTATACTCTTTAGGTTCACCAATTCCTTTCTCAATGGCTTAGTTAGCCCACTGGGCTTTTATTGCCTCTTATGTCTGTGGGCTCCTATGTCCCATTCATTCTTCTTTGGGGCATCCTTGGCCCCTTACAATCTCATGTTTTCCATGAGCCCTCATTACCTCGTTGGGCTTCCGCGGCCCAACCATTCTTTATTTTCTTTAGAGCCCATAAACTATGGCTCTATATTCTTGCTTTACTTTGGGCTTACCCCAATGAGCATGGCCCATACTTACTTTCCTACATCCACGGCCCATGGTTCTTATCTTTCCGGGCCTTTTCAGGCCCGCTTACTTCTTCAAAACCCGTTTGCTTGCTTTACGGACCTATTCCTGCCGCTCAGATTTAATTGGGCTTATTCTTTGATTATGGGCTCACTCCTCTTTTTGGACTTTCTTACAAAAAATGAGCCTCAACAGGGTTCAATCCCCACCTACGCCAAAAACTGATTGTTGCATTGATCTAATGATAAAGAGTGGACGCCATAGGTTGAAACTCACTCAAAAAAAAAAATTTTGCATGTTCTTATTATATCATTCATACTTACGAAATTTCAAGAAGATCAAAGATCAATTGCTATGTCATCAAAAAAATGTTAAAATTTCAAGTTTTGTGATCGAAAATTATGTAAAAATAAGTTTATTTATCAAATAGTAAATAACATCTGATTTGAACGAAATTTTATATGCATGTAAAAAACATAAGGAATATGAAATTTAACGATTAAATTTTCAAAATTCACATCTAAAAAATTCGATATATGAAAAATTTGAAGAGTTTCTCTCCAAACTAGTTTGGAGATAAACTTTGTTGAAGGTTTGAGTTTTGTCTTTATATTTGTGTTTTAAGTCCAGACAGTCAAGGATGAGAATTGACTCTCTCATCTTGAGAGAGAACCATGGGGACTTGGAAGGATACATTATTAGGGGAGGTAATATGTGAAGACTTGGAGTTGATTCACTTGTTTTTTTTTTTTTTTTTTTTTTTTCTATACAAGATAAAAATTTTACTCTAACTTAATTTAAGTGTATATGTATGTTAAACTACCTACTGGAGACTCAAACCATGTAGGGAATGATATACTTTGTTTGTATAATGGTTAAGATGGACTTGGAAGAATTGTTGTTCTTCCCTTCTTTTTTTTTTTTTTTTTTTGCTTAATAGAGTTATTGTTGTTCTAATAAGGAACAATAAGCAATTAGATAAATTGGATTATCTTGAAATTTAGTCAACTTTTTAGATGTTTTAGTGAATATTTTTATCATTATAAACAGATTTTATTTATTTATATATTAATCAAATAATAATTATATTATTTATTATGTCACCACAAAACCGAATGTCATAAATTTTTCCTGTTCATTTAATCTAGGTTTTTAAAACCATGATTACAATGTTGAATAGGAATTAAGCATTGCAGTCTCAACTGCCATCTTTTTTTATAATTAAATTAAAGATTATTAATAAAGAAATAGCTTCATATAAGTTCATGATAATGACTCCATCCTCTTAAATGGTTGACTTTATAAATCTGCATTTTATTTTACTTTATTTTCTTTCCGGTTCTAACTCTTTAAGCTAAAGCCCTATTGGCTATTTGAGAGAAGACGAAGATAAAATAGCCTCGACAGTCGACACAAATTATAAATAATATAATATATTCATTGAAGTCCAAAATCCAAACTCCAAACCGAAAGTCACCCTGACTGATAAAATTTGACCAGCTCACATAAAATAGTTTGGATCTATTCCTCGTGGCCTTTCAAATTTATAAATTTTGGGCCCAGGCCTGTAGCAAATTGGATCAAGAGGATTTTATATCCCAACCATTTTGTAAGGGTATATTTGGAATGAAAGAAAGCGAAATGAGAATAAAGAGAAATGTAGCTCGCGCCTCTCGTAACATTAATAAAGCCTACATGTCTCTCTATTTTCAACAAGAGCTGAGTGGCAGCCTGCCAGCCTCTTTCACAAGGTTAAAAGAAGATCAATTTTATTCATCAAAAAAAAAAAGTGAAGATCAATTTTGATGCAGCAGTTAAATACCAGAGCAGTGGCAGTAGTTTGTGGAGATCATTGCCAAACATGTTTACATGTTTGGATTGGGATGAACTACAGCATTAGCATTGAAAAATTTCAATTCTACTTTATTTTACCATTTCAAAAAGCTACTTTATCATTTATCATACCATTTTACTGTACTTTCAGCATCCCAAAACTCTATTTTTATTAAAATATTATTTTTTAATCTTTCTTTATTATTTATTTCCAATTGTCACTATTTTTTTCAAACTTTGGCATGCTTCCAACGCCGAACACAGACACATATACCAGCAAACCCAGAAACATATACCAGCCACAACCACCACAACGCCGATCACACCACCAGAAAAAAAAAAAAAAAAAAAAAACACCATAACGCCATTCACAACGCCACAACCACCACAACGCTGATCACATATACCTGCAAACCCAGAAAAAAAAAAAAAAAAAAAAAAAAAAAAAAAAAAAAAAAAAAAAAAAAACCCAGAACATGTCGATCACACAATGCCAGAACATGCCGATCACATATACCACAACGCCGATCACACAGCCACCACAACTCCACCGATCTCCGCTACGCTGGACCCATGTCGATCTCCACCAAACCCATCACCAATTTGAGCACCTCTTCCCTTAAGCAAAAAGAAAAATCTGAGCACCGGTCACAGCAAAAAAAAAAAAAAAAAACCAGAACACAACACAACCCGGATCGCAACCCACTAGAAAAAATGAGATGTGTGATGTTGATGATGTTGGGAGGAGGATGGGTTTGGGTTTGAAGAAAGGAGAGAGCAGATGAGATGAGAAAGAGAGAAGGAAGAGAGAGAAGAGAACGACAATAATGAGAGAGAGGCGAGAGAAATTTTAGATAAAATATTATTATTATTTTTACAATACTGCTACAATGCAAATCTAAAGGTAGAATTGCACTATAGCAGTATTGCAAAAAATTTTGCAATACTTGAGGTTTAGCATTCCAGATGTGGGAGTTTTTTGAGGTTTTATGCTAAATCTTGCCTACATATGACATATAGCATTCCCAATGCTAATGCTCTTATGCTAGTATTGTGAAGGATAATTGATGAATATACTAATCTAAGAATTTTATAGATGGAATCATAGATTTTCATCTTGGGGTCATTCTGATATATTGGAGTTTGTAAAGTTGTTTTTTATTGAAAGTTTTAGTAAATAACAAAGATATTATGAAAATATCTATAATTTGAGGGGTTAATATATATATATATATATATATATATATGTATGTATGTATAATGTATAATGTATAGTCTTAAAAGATCATTTATGTACTTTCTTGAAAATTTTATTATAGACCATGGGATAAGGGAGATATCAATTTTTTTGGGGACCACCAAGGTCTACCCATTCTAGGATCTACTTTTATAATTGTGTATTTGTGTGTGTATTTCGTGACATATCCAAAACAATAATTACTTTTAGCAAGGGTTAAAAGTTTGTGTTGAGGTTGTGTCTAGTTCAAAAGTTGTTCAAAGACGGTAGATTATGATATATTCAAAGATGATAATCTAATTATATTTTACCTTTTATCTTTTACATTGTAACGTATTTTTTAGTGAAATTTATTTGGAAATGAGACATTTGGGGCTTTAAAATTGATTAAAAAAAAAAGGCAAAAATTTAAAACTGACCCTCTAACTTTCAGCCATTTTTCATTTTAGTCCTCTAACTTTCAGTTTTGTTATTTCAATCCTCTAACTTTCAATTGTTGTCAATTCGGTACTCTGTTAAACCTTAGTTATCTGCTGCCGTCAATTGAGCCAAAACGACGCTGTTTTGACTTTTTTTTTTAATAAAATTTGGAATTAAAAGAAAATAAAAAAAACTGTTATTAAAAAAAAAAAAAAACATTTAGCCCCTTACCTGAAAATCAAAACCAAGGAAATACGACACCTTTTGCTGCACACCAAGGAAATACGTCATCGTTGTTCTTTTATCTTTTTCTTTACAGCAAGTGAATGTGAATCCGTTTCATATTGTGGCAACAGAATTGCTAATACTTGTATCAACAAGATTTGACAATCACCAAAAACATAGAACATGAATTCAAATCAAGAACAAAAGATTAGCAATCTCCCAATTTGGCTAGTCAGTGATCAGTTATATAGCATATTGGCATTCACATTACCTTCAATAATGTCAAGGCCCTCATGAACTAAGCTTGCTTCTAGACCACCAGAGCCGATAACAAAATATAGCAGCAAAAGGTGTGCAGATAAGCTTTCTTTGGTTTTGATTTCAGGTAAGGTAAATGTTTTCTCTTTTTTTTTTTCTTTTTTTCTTTTTTTTAATAACAGTTTTTTTATTTTCTTTTAATTCCGAAATTTATTTTAAAGAAAAAAAATCCAAAACAACATCGTTTTGGCTCAATTAATAGTAGCAGATAACTGAAATCTAATGGAATACCGAATTGACAACAATTGAAAGTTAGAGGACTAAAATAACAAAATTGAAAGTTAGAGGACTGAAATAAAAAAGTCTGAAAGTTAAAGAGCCAATTTTAGATTTTTGCCAAAAAAAAAATTACTCAGTTTAGATTTAAAATGAATGAGATTTAACCATTTGAAGCTGATAGAGTTGTCTCTCAAAAAAAAAAAAATGATAAAGTCTCTGATGATTATATAAGAGATTTGAAGTTCAATTCCCGCTTACACAAAAAATTGATTAGTGTCTTAGTCTAATGATAAAGAGCTATCATCAGTAGCGGACATCATAAGTTGAAACTCTCTAAAAAAAAAATAGTTGGTATAGTTGTACTATCTCCAATAGTTCCAAATTTGCAACAATTTTTCCCTTACCTATTTATTGTCTTATCAAGTCCATATATTAACCAACCTATAAAAAGCCCCAATTTGCACTTTTTTCATAAGGAGAGGTAGTTGTTTCAATTACATTGAGAAAGCTTTAACTCGTTGAGCCTAAACTATCGGATTACCTCCTCAATATTTTATCTTTGATTTTCTCTTAATAGGCTTCTCTTTGAGTTTCTTGTTGTGAGTTTCACATCATTAGTTATTCTAGAAACTTTACTAGTGACTTCAAAGGAAAAAATCCTTCAAAGAATTCTTTGGAGTATAGCAGTTCCAAATTCATGTGGAGAATATTTCAATCATGGAGGAAGATTTATATAACAATTTCAGAGTTGGAGCAGGAGTAGAGTAAAAGGAGGGATAGTAATTCAATTACTTTGTTTAGAAGTTTTTTAAGGAAAGAGGAGGAGGGGTTTCAACTACTTCTAACCCCTTATCTTTAATTTCCCCAAATTGAAGAGATTTTGAGGGAGATTATAGTAGATAAATTATTGACCAAATGAATTTTTCAATTTACCCTTTTTAAATTAACAAAATTACAAACCGATTATATAAAATAATTAACGTTATTTCTCTCATCAGTCTCAAATTTCTCTCAACTCTCTCAGCCTTAAAGACTCCACTGCCTCTCTCTCTCACACGATTTCTTCCACACTTCACGTTGTCTCTCTCTCACACAACTTCTTCACAATCAATCGTCTCTCACGCCTGGGTTTCTCTTTCAAAGGTAAACTCTGTTTTTCTTTTTGTTTCATGGGTTTCTTTTGAGTTGGATCAAATAACTATTTCTTAAAATTGTGATTTTATTGGATAATTTCTTATTAATTGTGATGTTATGGGGTAATAACATGTTATTGGTGGGTGGGTTTCGGATCTGATTACTTTTTTTACTTAAATTTTAAAGTTTCAAAGTATTGCTCATAACGTGTTTGATAAAGTGCTTAAGTAAGTCTAGATTGTGAACTTGCATAAATTTGTATATTGTAGCTATATATAGATCTATGTTTCTTGTTTATTTTTATTAAGTAATTTCTTGTTTTTTGTGAATGGGTTTCTAATTTGGGTTTTTTTTTTTTTTTCCTAGAATTTTAAAGTTTCAAAGAGTTACTCACAATGTGTTTGATAAATTTTGGTGTCTACTCTTTTAGAATCATTTCAACTGCTTGATCATTTGTTACACTAATAGTGACCTGATTGCTAAATTTCCTTGATCAAGGCCAATGCAAAACTAGTTTATGTGAATGGGTCTCTGATTTGGGGTTTTTTTTTTTTTTTTTTACTAGAATTTTGAAGTTTCAAAGAGTTACTCACAATGTGTTTGATAAATTTTGGTGTCTACTCTTTTACAATCATTTCAACTACTTGATCATTTGTACACTAATAGTGACCTGATTGCTAAACTTCCTTGATCAGGGCCAATGCCAAACTAGTTTATGCTTGCGATGGAATCCCAATGCCATTGAAGCACTCCAACACAATATACAAGCCAATTTAGTGAGTGATCGTTGTATCGTACTTGAAGGAGATAACCGGATTACAGCACCTAAAGTACGTCCATACACTGATTTATTTTGTTAGTTAATAAAATCTAAATAGTCAGGTTGTAGCACTAGCATATCATGATTAAATTCCTATTAGGTTATTTTAAGTTAATGAAAATTTTCTTGTCTTGTGATGTAGAAAGGAAATTTTAACTAACAATGTGTATTTGAAGGTCATGACTGGTTAATAGATGTTGTCCTGTCAACTTTCCTGTGTAATGTTTGATGAACATTATTTTATTTTATTTATTTTTTTTTTTTTTGATAGGTTGATGAACATTTTTAAATGCTTGATTTGAACCTAATTTGGAATACGAATTATTATACTTAGATGCTTCATTTTTTCTTTTTTCTTTTATTAAGTCAAAAATTGAATTTAAGATGTAGGCAACCACAACCCACCTAATAGTTGCTTAAGCCAAAGTCTGAGGAGATCTTCTGAGGTGTCAATTGAATGTGTTATCTTTTGACACTTCAAATTAAATTTAGAAGCACAGGACCAATGGTTGAAACCTTTTATGGCTAGTTCGCAACAAATTGTGAAACCATCCTTTGTTGATATAGAATACTAATGCAATGAGCTAGTTTGCAGTGGCTGATATTTTACACTAGTCCAAAAGGAAAAGTTTATCATGAAAACATGCATTAATGTACAAGAAGATGGACTACTCTGATTGATTCCTTTTGATTTTCTACATGCAAGGTGTTGCCGATTGTGTTTGTCTTAGTCTCATTCCAACAAGTGAGGATAGTTGGGTCACTGCTGTAAAGGCATTAAGTTAACTTCCAATACTCTGCATATGGTTCCATTCAATCACTGTTTTTTTTTTTTTTTTTTTTTTTTTTTTTTTTTTTTTTTGTGGTCCAAATGTCTTCAGCTTCCAGGAAATGTTTAAGACTGCATTACTTCCATTTTTTTTTTAATTTACTTTTCAAAATGTTTAAAATTTCTAAGTATCCTTTCATTGCATTGTTTCTTGTTGCTGTTTCGTTTTGTAGTTTGAAACATCTCAAATGTACAAGAAATGTTTCAAATTCTAAACAACCTCAGTGTTAAAACTTCCATTCTTGGCTTAGGTTTTGTTTCTAAATATACAGTAATTTCCACGAGATTCTTTCTTATCCAAGGCATGTGGATTAGAATTTTAAAGTTTCAAAGAGTTACTCACAATGTGGTCACAATCTGACAGTTCGGTAGTTTTTACAATCTCGAGGACACTAGATTTAGCATCTTAGTAGATTGCATTCTTTTATGTCATTGTACTAGTTGTAACTCTTCTTATTTCATTTTTTGGCTAATTGGTTGTAAAGCTAAATTACCTGTTTGTGTGTTCAATTCTAACTAATTGGAGTTTTTCTGAATGTTGGTTAGTTGTCTTTTGTTCAATTTTGATTATGTCATGTGCTTTTTGGCTTTAATTAATGTCTATAGCTGGGAAGGGTTAGTATATTAATCGCAGTTTCTACTGCAGCAATGATGTTCATTAAGTTATATTAAGGTGATACTTTTATTTGTCTTGTAAAGTTGTTGATGATGGCTATGAAGTTGTTTCTTTTATTTGATTTTAGTTTTAGTCATTACTATAACCATGAAGTGGCATTCACTAGCAAGCCAAATACTTCTAAGTTTTATATTCTTATATAATAGATTACACAAAACACACTAAATTGTAATAGCTTAGTGTGTTTATGCATATCATGGATTGTAATAGCTTTGCTGTCATGGGATAATTTTATTAGATGGATAGACAAGAGAATTAAAGGAAAATTGGGAATGGAGACGTGGATTATGGGATTGGGAATGGAGACGTCGAATGGCAGTTGATTATGTAGTTTGTCTTGTTGCCTATTGGTTAATACTTCGAAGGAGGCCTCAAAGGAGACAAGTAACTTACTCAATTAGTAGTTTGAGTTTAGAAAGACGAAGCGTTCGCGATGAACTAATGAGAGAAATAATTAGAAATAAAAAATGTTGTGATATTATATGCATGGGGCCTTCATTCAATATGACAGTGGCAATTTGCAGGTAATCTTTCTTTTTCTATTGTTTTACATTATGTCTTTGTCCTTTAAGTTACGTTGGCAACCTTTTGATTTCGACTTGCTTACGTTTGTCTACTTAGTTTTCTCTGCTTAGTTGTGTTGGTAAAATGAACTTTTATTGTTTCAACCATGGATAATGTGTATATATTGCATTTTACAGGGGGACTACACTTGGAAAGCAGGAGTTGTTGATTGTGAATACATTTTCATAAGGGCATACAAACTTTGGGTAGGAGTGGACTACCTGCAAATAAGGTCTTGCTTTGCCTTCTCTCCCATTTTCTTGTTGATAGTTCTTCACTTTTGAAACATAAAAATTAAATTATTTCTGTTTCCAAAACATCTTGTCATAAATTTTGCAAGTTTGTTTGTTAAGATTTTTCATTCAATGGGCTGGCACATGACAACAAGCTAAATCTGATGGTTTAAAAAATATATTTATTCGCTCAAATATTTTTTTATAGGTTCAAATATGTCAGAAAAAAGGACTATTGATGATGTGGTTAAGAAAGATAGAGAATATTGGACAGTTGTTATGGATGATGTGCTTATTGATGCACTCTTGCACTAACATCATCTAGGTAATAGAAATGGTTTAGTCTTCACCACACATGCCTATGACAATATTGTGAAGGAATTGCAAGAAAAATTTGAAAAACCAATAGACAGGCAAAAATGTGAAAAATCGCATTAAAACCATCAAGTATAATTGGTCAGACTGCTATGATGTATTTAAAAATGGATTGAGTGATTTTGCTTGGAGTCCAATCACCAAAATGTGGAGTGTTGAATCGGAAGTTTGGGAAAGTCTAATCCAAGTTTGTCACTTATACTTTAGGAGTTCATATTGTTTCATTGAATTCTATGGTTTTCTTTTTCATGTTATATCAATTTACAATAGGGTATAGCACCATGAACTTATATTTAGACAGAGAGAATTAATTGGATTGTTTCGATGATTCAAAGGACTCCGATGTATGCTTTGATGAGACTTTGCATCTAGTCATGTCTTACACATTGCAATGATATGTTGTTTATAACTGGGTTTTACCATAAATGCAAGCTTGTTCAGTAGAATACTATGGTGCATAAATTTGAGTGTTTTCTTGTCTATGGGGTTATAATTTTTCTTTATTGGTGATGCGGGGATGAAACCAGAAGAGTTTGAATACTTCTCGGATTAAACCTTACCGTAAATGCAAGCTTGTTCAGTAGAATACTATGGTGCATAAATTTGAGTGTTTTCTTGTTTGACCTTATTTTGTTGTCATTTTTTAACAAGCTAAACCTAAAGCAAAAGTGCTTAAGAATAGACCAATTTCAAACTATGACAAATTGGTTGAGCTTTATGGAAAGATAGAGCAACTGGGGAACAATCTGAAACTGTATCGGAGATGAGGCAACATTGGGCTACTTCAACCGGAGAGGGCTCTATGGTAAACATTGAAGATATTGATCATTTAGTTGCTCAAAATGAAGTTACTTTGGAGAGCTGTGATAATGTGGGTGATAATAATGTGGGTGAAGCCTCCTCAAAAGCCAAAAAGAGAAAAACATAAAAAATGAGGACATGGAAAAATTATGGGAGCAATTCAGGATGTTGCTTTAGCAATGAGAGAAGGAAATTCAGCACTTAGAGAAGGAAATTTAATTTTTGAGAGGAGCTTGGCACGTCTTCTCATTCCTGAGCAAGACGTGTTCCTTCTCTTGGATGAGAGAAGGAAATTCAGCACTTAGATGGACAAAGCATACTCAATGGGCTCTATGTTTGGCAAATTCCAGTATCTCATGTCATGATTCGAAGTGGCATTGGTTCCTAAACGAATAAGTATGGTCATGAAAAAAAATGTTTCAGTGTGTGAAATTCTGCATTTTTTTTAGAAATTATTGTTATTTATTTTGGTTGAAATTTGTGTGCTATTGCTTAGTATTTAGCAAGGATATTCTCTTAAGAATTTTGAGTTGCTTTCTTTTCTGAGTAGTAAGTGGGCAAACACTTGAATTTAAATTACATAGAAGGATCTTATTTTTGAGTTAATTCATAAAGTCACTCTCCCTAACTTTTTTATTTTTTTGGGTCTCAATTCTTTTCTGAATCCTAAAAAAATTAAATTCACGTACTAAGCAAAATAAAAAAAAATATTAAAAAAATAATAATAAATGAAAGAAACACTCAAAATTCAAAATTTTGTTGATTTTTTCAGTAAACAAACAAACCAAACATTTTTTTTTTCTTATTTTAATTATTATCAATTAAGGATGGTTTTTTTTAGTATAATAAAAAAGCATAAAAATATTTAATCATAGACCGATGCTGATTATTTAATTCACATAAAAAAAAATTATCAAAAAAAAAATATTGCATGCTATAGTCATTATTATTTAATCTAACAAATTAATCATAGACCAATGTTGCAAGTCCATTTTCAAATAGGGGTAAATTTGTCTATTTAAATCATTTTCTTTCCTTTCCATTCTAATTTTTAAAACATCCAAAACAAGAGGAATGACTAATTACTCCCTTTTCCCTTACTAATTTTAAAAACATCTAAACACGGTAGAGGATAACCATTCCTTTCTACTCTCCTCCCTCTTTACACTTCCAAACAGGCCATATATTGGGAGGCAAATACATCACTTGTTGAGGTTACAAGTTGAGTATAGTTTACAAAAGTTTTATGAGTCTAGTTGTTATACCGTGCTTCATACATTTTTTTTTAAGAAAATATAAATTTGTAAATATTATAAGTAAAGGCATTTTAAGAAAATTATTATTTATTATTAGATAGAGAATTTTTTGTTATTATTTTGTGTTGGCTTTCTTAATTCATGAATGAAATAAATCCAAATTACCTCAACAATTTTTTTATGAATAGATCTCCAATAATTTAACAAGAACAAAATCCAAACCTCATGTACATAATGCCAATTGACCACTAAATATAAAACTATTAGAAGACCATTCAATCCCAAAATCTCTAAACTTCTTTTCCTACTCACAACACAACATCAAAACTGCCAAAACTTGCTATTCTTCCCAATTTGAAACTGGAGCGGAAAAAGGAGGGTGAGTTGATAACTCAATAAGTAACCAAAGTCCTAATAAGTTCTATCAAGCAATAAATCTGTAAAGTATAAGATGTAATATGTGTTTTCAAAAGTTATAATATAATATGTGTTTTCAAAATAACTGAAGAAGTTTCATAATCTTAAAATAAGAAGTTGCACATAGATCACATACTTTAATCTTACAAATATATCATAGATGGTTTAGAAAATAATCAGTTTTCCATATATCAAAAGTTATAACTTACAATAGGTTCCAAAAAACACATAAGCAGTTTTAGTGACTCAAAATAGTTCAAATATTTAAACATTTTCAAAATCACATATGTAGTTTTAAAGACTCAAAATAGTTCAAATATTCAAATGTAATTCATATTTTTAATAATCTTATGACTATGGTCACACTATATCCCCGTGACTGGGCATCAGAGTATCAATGAATAACCCTCATTGGCTGGGTATCAGAATACCAATAAATGACCCTCATTAGTTTAGGTATTAGAATACCAATGAAAAACTCTCATTGGCTGAGTATCATAGTACCAATGAATAATCCCCATTGGTTTGAGTATCAGAGTACCAATAAAAAAACCCCATTTGCTTGGGTACCAGAATCAATTCATAGTCAGATTGTCCATAACCATACATATGAAATCATAGTTTCTAACAAAAATATACTTATTCAAGCATGTATATAAAAATCATATACTCAGTATTAAAATATATTTGTAATGATCCTTTACTTGAAATCAGTACAATAGAAATAAAAATTCTAACAATTATAAACAATTTTTAGCAGTTAAAAAAATACATTAATATAAGCAAAATAAAACCCAATTAAGATAAAATTACTTACTTTAACTAACTGACCACAAGGAACTTCTCCCAAATATTTTTTCTAAAATCCTTAGATATCACCTAAATAATTTTCAAGCACTACTCAATAATCAAATAATTTAAAAAAAAAATTATAACAATACCCGGCCAGAAGAGAGACTATTAAAAATAAACAATAACTGCCCACTATCAACTCACACCAAAATCCCACGTAATTAAAATATTTTTGTTCTCTTTATATTCTGCCACTAATAGTTCCTAGTAATCAAGTCTATAGTTACACCATACCTATAGGCATAAAGGGTCAAAAGTACATCACCTAATCTTCTATTCGTGAGTTGATATATATATATATATATATATATATATATATATATGTACACTCATATTTTCCTGCCACTGCTACCGACCCTAGTTCTCATTTGGCATGAGGACAAAGCTAAGAAAAGCACCATATCGAACCAAAATCAAGCTCTTAACATGCTTTTACGGAAAAATACTATTCGACATATATATTTTACCTCTGTAACTTATCACACTACCGGCCTACACCATAACTTTTTGCTATTCACCAAAACTCAATTTGGTAAACCTGTGCAGCACTTACAATTAACGCAACTCCGGCACAGGAAAAATAGATCTAATTCCTTCTTCGTTTACATCATCAGACTCAGTGGATTTTTTTTAATTAGTCTCACTATTGCCCAAAATACTTCTTATAAAAAATACTCTAATTCCAAATAAAGCTTAGATTCGACAAAAAAGAGATTTGTAGGCTTTTACCTCAAGGGTGTAGTCAATCATTCTCTACTTCAGTCCTTTGGGTAGTCTTTTCTCTCAAAATATCTCTTCATATACATTGACTTAATAAACTTATATAGAGCTAGGGTTTCAACCTCATTTTCTAAAAACTCCCTTATAATTATAAATTATAAAATTAGCCCCACAAAAATTTATTTAAATACCCCTCTTTTTAAATCCCTTTCTTTTTCTTTTTTTTTTCTTTTTTATTTTCCGGGTATTACATATGAAAAGCCCCAATTTGCACTTTTTATCATAAGGAGAGGTAGTTGTTACAATTACATTGAGAAAGCTTTAACTCCTTGAGCCTAAACTATCTATCGGATTACCTCCTCAAGATTTTATCTTTGATCTTCTCTTCACAGGCTTCTCTTTGAGTTTCTTGTTGTGAGTTTTTACATCATTAGTTATTCTTTAAAACTACAAATATTCTAGAACCTTTACTAGTGACTTCATAGGAAAAAATCCTTCAAACAATTCTTTGGAGTATAAGAGTTACAAATTCATGTGGAGCAAATTCAATCATGGAGGAAACTTTATATAACAATTTCAGAGTTGTAAGACCATTATAGTGGGAGGCAAATACATCACTTGTTGAGGTTACGAGTTGAGTCTAGTTTACAAAAGTTTTATAAGTCTAGGCTTAGTACAATTTTTTATAAAAAAAAAATTATGAATTTTTAAATATTATAAGTGAAAGCGTTTTAAGAAAATTATTATTTATTATTATATGGAGAATTTTTAATTATTATTTTGTGTTGGTCTCTTTTAATTCGTGTATGAATTTGATTATAAATATTTTATATTTTTATTTTAGAAAAATATAAGTGCTATATAATAAACTATATCTTGCATTTTGCTTGAAATTATTCAATGCTTTTGAGGAACATGTCAGCAATGCCCAATGGTTACTTGTTTCAATTGATCTTTTTCCATATGTTTCATAATTTGTAGTAATTTCTTTAGCAACTTCTACACTTCAATACAAAAAAAATAATAGTAATAAATAAAAACAGAAAAAACAAAACAAACTTCTACACTAACCGTTACCCCAATGTGCTTCTCATGCGTTCATTAAATTAAAGCTATTCAAGATAATTGTCCTGATTGTCTTCCAACGAATTAATTCCACTTGTCTCTTTTTTGGGGCTTTAATCATCTAGTGTTTGTTTGATGACATAGTGGTCTTGGTAGTGTTACTTTCCATGTGAATTAATCTCATCTTGTGGACTGTGTAATTAATGAATTAAATATTTGGCCTAACATGGCAATTAGGTTGTTGGCTTATCGTCAACATGATAAAATGTGTAAGGCTGTCCAAATGATGAATGGTAGATAAAGGTTTGCCTCCATTAAACGTTGAACTTTTGAGAGAAACCTAAACCTACACTCAATAGTCTCATGCTTGCACCAATTATGTTTCCGAAATAAGGGGATATTATATATGTTGCTTGATTTAGTATCCCAAATTGTATTGTTTGATAAAAAAACAAAAAAAACAAAAATTTTAAGCTTAGAAGGCATACCAATGTATATCTTTGAAGAGACATTGGTGTGCCTTCACTGGATTTCGTGGTTGCTTTGAAATCTTTACTGTCAAATGGAAAAGAAAAAAAAAAAATCAGACAATAATTTGAGTTGAAAAACATGCGATAATAATAAAAAACGAGTCTACTTGTGCCAGTCCAATCCAGCTTCTTCTATAATTGCTGTTTCCAGCTTCGTTTACACGTGTCAAGACACTATTGGATGGTCACAAATATTATCCACGCATGTCGGTGTAGAAAGTCCAAACCCCAGCCGAAACAACAAAAGGAAAAAACCTCAGAGATGTCAACTTCACTAGTGTTAACGTTAGAAATCAAAAACCCCAATAGTGACCGAGTCCATCCATCTTGGACCAGCTCAGTAGTATCTCTCTCTCTCTCTCTCTCTCTGTAACTCGGTAAAGAAGGAAAAGAAAAAGTAAGGAAACCCCAAAAGGTTACCTTTCGTGACGGTGAAGCCACGACGAACCAATGACGCGCCACCACCCCATTACCCAAAAGACTTCACCACCTGTCACACAATTGCGCTCCCCTTCAGCCACGTTATCCACTAAGCCTCAAAACGACAGCGTCTCTTCAATGCCGAACCGCAAACCCATAAAATATGTGAAGATTCTGAGAATAATTTAAAAAAAGAACCGTTAATTAAATTAGATTTTATATTTAACCCATACTTTTAGATATTTCAAATTGAACCCTATGTTTTGAAAAAAAATGTAAAACTGCTATTATTTCCCAAAAACACAAGAGCCAAAAAAAAAAAAAAAAAGGCTGAATGATTAAAGGACAGATTGGAATAAAAAAAGAAAAGAAAAAGATATGAGGTAAAATGTTATTTGCATACGTGTAGAGTGTACAAAGAGACTAAATATTTTTGTTAATATTGTTTGCATAAAATGATTGAGAGTTAAAAATTTTAATAAAAAATTATACAATGTGACTTGTCATATAAAATAGACATGATGACTTTTTTTTATATGATTTGAAAAGGGTAAAATTCCATACTAGGTTTTAATGACGGAAGAAAACGAAAGTATCTGATGTGGACGGATGGACGGATAGATGATGAACGGACATAATGCTGACGGATCTAAATGTATCTGATGTGGACGGATAGATGATGAATGGACATAAGGCTGACGGGTCTAAGGTACACGTCCGCCCTTTTTATATGGAAACAACTTGCGGATCACGCATAATTAAGTATGAAGAATCTCAATCGAAATAGAATCCAAATGTAAAGGGAATTCTGTAATATTTGCTCAATCAATGATAAGTCCTATATGGAAAAGACTTGTTTAACAAGTAAGGAAGGTCGGTTCTACACTACTATAAAACCCCCAAAGGTTCTCACAAGAGAGGTACGCATACTATTCCTCAATTCTGGCACTCTAGGGTTGTGAGTATCTACTAACTTTACCTTCGGAGGGTCTTTGGCCGGTGTCACACCGGTACCCTTTCAAAGTATTTGTTGCTTTGTGTTTTGCAGGTTGCATTAAGTGCGAACGAGAGAATTTTACAGCTTTTTGACGATAGTTTCACCATCATCATGATCTAATCAAAATTGACGTGACAATAAAATTTAAGTAATCTATATAACTTTGTAATTATCACTTTTTACCGATAAATAAAGCCATGATATCTTTAGAATTTTTTTTTTTTTCAAGTAAGTGAAAATCAATTCAAAATATTTTATTAAATGACAGCAGACTCTACGAGTTAAGCAAATTGAATCTCATAGCAAATATATTAATTAAACTGTGCACTTTATTTCTGTTTAAGCAATTTTTGTTAATGCTTTAATTGAAGCATTTTTTTTTAATATTGGGTTCAATTTAAATTTTCATAAAATGCAGATTTAATTTAAAATCTTATGGGGTCAAAATGCGATTTGCAAAACAAATAAACAAAAAAATCGTTTTTAATAAGAGGTTTTTTTTTTTTTTTTTTTTTTTTTTTTTGGGATAGGTTCATAAGAGGTTTTATTTATAACAATCCATAGGCATTGGCTAGTGGTAACCACCTCCGCATCTACCAGTCTTTCTTTGCATCGCTTCGCTGCTTTTGTTCTCTCTCTCTCTCTCTCTCTCTCTCTCTCTCTCCTACAGTTCTTTACATGGCATTTTGCTAGGGTTCCCAATTCTTCACAAAAATTGCATTTGGAACCAAAAAAAAAAATTGCTATTCTCACGGGGGGGTAGTAGGAGGGTTATCTGGGCCACCGACAATTCTTGGGATGACGTATTACGAGGAAGATGGTGGTGAGGTTGTGCCGGAACTGAGGCTGAGAATTGGGGCCGAAGATAACAATGGGGTTGGGAGATACGTGAAATTGAGTGAAGGTCCGAGCGATTGCGAGGAGGAGCAGGCGATTGGTGTGGTTGTGGAGCCTTCGTCTCCGAGAACAGGAGGGTGTTTGTGGAAGTGGTTCAAGTTGGTTGTGCTTTGTATCTTCTTGGCGTTGTTGGCTGCGGTTTTTATCAAATGGGTCGGGCCGTTTTTCATGGACAAGGTCGGTTTTTGTTCTATAAAGTTGATTGCTTTTTGTGGTTATAGACTAATAGTCGTATTATAGTTGAACAATTGGGTGTTTTGCGTAATGGGTTTTTGTTCAATTACCGTTTGTTTGGGTTTTTTGTGGGTTGAATTAAAATTCATGGAAAAAAGTTACTTATTCACGGGTTTTTTTTTTTTTTTTGTGCTTTTATAATGTGTGTAAATGGCCAAGGATGAGTAATTATGTCTCTTTTGAATTTCGATTGTAGTTCTAATAAAAACTTTATTACTTGAAAAGAAAGGGTGGGCGTGATTGTTGAATTTAATGGGAGATTTTTGTTTTTGTGTTTAGTATTTGCTTATAGGGTCTGTTCGTTTGCTCCTGTAAGCCTTGTTTATATATGTATATATATATATATATATATATATATTTATTTATATATATATAATAATAATAACAATTATTGAAATATGATTTTAACAATGTTGACAGCTCTAGGATGGCTCTTTTATGGGGAATAGCTGCATATTGCTATATTGGGGCAGCGAAAATTAATGTGTAGTAGTTAGTTTTGATAAAATAGTTCTTTACTTGTTGATTTTTTGTTTGTTTTTTTTTGTTTTTGAATGGTGAAACTTGGCCATGTTGATGTCTAAATAAACCATGTGGCAATTATAATAAGCATTGAAGTATGCTCTATTAGATAGATTTGGTTCCCTTTAAAATTGTTACCCTTCAATCCTCATGTATTTTTAATAGTTTCTCTGAGTTGTTAGAATTCACTATGGATACTTGAGGTGATGTACCAGCTTATTCGTTAAATGATACTTTGTTTATCGAAAGCAATTGATTCTTCAACACTAACTTTCAGGTTTATTTTAAACGGGATTGTGAGTTGTGGCTGATTAATATGCTGTCTTCCAAAGCAAACAAAATTAACCCAATTTCTGATAGGTTGGGGTATCACTACTTTCTGATACCACCAGTTTGGTGAAAAAGTTTGTATATGTATTGTGGAAATGCTTGCATATATATAAATTTTTTTGTATCTCTTACTACCTTAATAATGAGATAGTATTATGCAGGAGATTATTCCTATTCTAAATTGGGAAACATCAACATTCAGTACTCCTGTTCTGGCGGTTCTGGTTTTTGCTTCTTTGGCATTATTCCCCACCCTACTTTTTCCATCTTCGCCATCAATGTGGGTCGCAGGGATGACCTTTGGTTATGGCTATGGATTTTTGTTAATCTTTTCTGGGATGGCTGTTGGTGTATCACTTCCATATTTCGTTGGCTCTCTTTTCTATCATAAAATTCAGGTGTGTCTGCCTGCTGTTTTCATTATCTATTGCTGACCTCTCTCTCTCTGTGATTGTGTGTGTGTATGTCCACATTTGATTGTGTGTGCGTGTGTGTGTGCGTGTGCATGTGAAATGCACATTTAATGTAATTCAACATTTGTTGATTCTAATGCAGGGGTGGTTAGAAAAGTATCCAAAGAGAGCTTCTATTCTAAGAGCAGCTGGTGAAGGAAATTGGTTCCATCAGTTTCGAGCAGTGGCATTAATCAGGATTTCTCCATTCCCTTATATCATATATAACTACTGTGCTGTGGCGACCAATGTGAAGTACGGTCCTTACATCATGGGATCTTTGGTGGGGATTGTGCCAGAAATTTTTGTTGCAATCTACACGTAAGAACTCTCTCTCTCTCTCTCTCTCTGAATTTTAATTTTGCATATTTTCATGTCTTTGTGCATGTATTTCCAATGCTGGCATTTAATCTTTGAATTCCTCGGACTGTGAATTTCCTTGTTGCTTAGACCTGGTGTAGCTTGAGAATGACCTATGCTATACGGAACTTCTATGGTGATTTGAGGGGAAGATAATATACACACGTGCATGCTCAAAAGGCCATTTGTTTCCTTAAGCTCCCCTATCCATTTCAAAACTTGTTTTGATAATAATGTGCTTCAGATTTTGAGTTCAACTAATTAAAAATCCATTTTGAGTCTTTTGTCTCCCCCCCCCCCCCCCCTCTTCCCCTTCTCTATTCTCTCTCTCTCTCATAGGAAACGACTTTGATTGAGAGACCATGAGAAGTAGATATTTGGTTGAGGAACTCTTACATACATTTAACTACTAGAACAACTAATAAAGAGGCCCAAATTAGGAGTCTAAAATTCTACATCAAATTAAACCTTTAAGTGGTAGGCTCCGTTTGGGAGTTTATAAGGGAATGGAATGGAATGGAATGATCATAAGGGAATGGAAAGGAAAGAAATGGAATGGAATGTATTTAAGTAAGGGAAAGGAATGGAAAAGAATAGAATGGAATGGAATTAAGTAACCTTAATTGGATGTTTTAAAATAAAGGAATGGAATAGAACGAAAATGAATATAATGTAAGTAATCTTGTTTGAGAGTATCATGGAGGGAATGAAATGGAATCATTTTATGACAATATTACTATTAGATCCCTATTTTAAAATAAAAGGTTGAATATATAGGGGTATTTTGAGAGTTTTAGTAAAAATTTCATTAATCCTAAATTCATTCCCTCCCATTCTTCCCAATTTTGAGAGGAACAAAAATTTGAGGTTTTGATGGAAAAGGGAGGAATGAGCATTCCCTCTTAACCATTCCATTCTCTCCCACTTAAACTCCCAAACAAGGGAATAAGCCTTCCATTCCCTCCATTAAAACTCCCAAACAAAGGGAGAGAAGAATATTCTAAAAATATTCCTATTGTTCCTTTCCATTCCATTTCATTCTCTCCTCCCAAACGGACCCTTAAGAAAGAACAAAAAAAAAAAAAAAAAAAAAAAAATCTTTTTAGGGGGGTGTGACTCTAAAGTTTATTGAGTTAGATATTTCCAGGACTCATAAATCTTTTTAAGTGAGTTATACTTTACAATGGCTCATTAATAAATCTTTGGCTATTACTCCAAATCAATCAAGAGAGCTCTTAATCCCACTTGGTTGCTTCTCCATGTTCATGAGTTCTGCTGAAGGCCTTATGGTCATGGTTTTGTTGAAAATACCTTCTATAAGCTGTCATGCCAGATAACTAAGTAACAACCTGCATAAAAGTTACTTTGACAAGATCAATTGAGGTTGACAGTGGCAACGAGAATGAACAAACTAACTGGAAACTAATCTTCAGTCCTTGAGAACTATAAATATAGCAAGATCTCCAAAGACTCTAGAGGTATATATGCTCCTGAAGACAATAGATTGAAGCTAGTTCTGATTGTAGCATGCTCAGGCTCTTTATTATTGTAAAATGCCTTGGAGAAACCCAATTACTTCATGTAGAAGTGGTTCCAAATGTGTGAGGCAAATTCATTATCTTATAGAATTTGGTACAGTTTTTTCCAATCTTTGTGCAAAACTTGGACAGTTATAGTGGTGATGGGGCCTTGGTTTATGTCGAAAGGTGGTTTATGTATTCTTCTTTTATTTGATTTATGGTAAATCAAGTCCTGCAGAAGTTTCAGCTCTCAATAATTATTGTTCTTCTTTTGTTTGATGAAGGTTAAAAAAACTCTTTGCAATATCTTAGGTCATATGAGCCAAATCCAGGCTGTAGAATTTTCCTTATTTAAGGACCTGTTTGCTAGATCAAGGTAACTAAGAGTGCTCACCGTGTAAGCACCTTTCGGCTAGTTTTTAAAGTACGCCTCTACTTTTAATGCTAGTGGATATTTTGCGTAGTTAAATATAGGAATTTTCAATCTGTCAACAGTATAATTACTTGGGTTGGACAATTTCACCTGTTCGTTAAGTTCTGTCCCTGTGTAGTGTGGCTGATTGGCGATTGCGCATGAATCAAATGTCAGGTCATCTATGTCAGTTTGCTTTGGCCTCATTGTCAACTAGTCACTTGTTGATTCTCTTGTTCATCCTACTGATTCCTTCTTGAGTAAGGGTGACTTTTGTCATTCCCATAGCTGCTCTAGCTGAAAGAACTCTCACTACTTTCCCCTTATGACAATCTATATTGCAATCACCTTTTAGCTTCTTAGTCATTTTAATCTTATTCATAGTTTTAGGGTGGTCATGAGCAAAAATTACAACTTGTGTTTGATTAGAAAAAAATTCAAAAAGCATGAGGGTATTTGGTCAGCAAAAATATGTTTGATGTCAATTTTCCCCCATGTTCTTTTTTCTTGCCTGGAAGTTGGTTATTAACTTAATGGCTTCGCAGTTGGTTATATTTCTTTCATATTACAAATTTTCCGAATTACTTCTATTCTTTCCTCGTGTAGCTGTACAGATACTGATTGGAAAAGATGGGATTTAAATGGTGTATCTGTATTTGATAATCTCCTCAACTCATGGTCACTTTGTTTCATTTCAGTGGGTTGTTCATAAAGACTTTGGCAGACGAGCGACACTCCCTTTCAGCCCCACAGATTGTCTTTAACATTGTGGGCTTCTCTGCGACTGTGGCTACCACTATTTTGTTCACAATGTATGCAAAAAGGCAGCTCAAGGTATTGCAAAATGAAGACGAGCTATTATTACAGTAAGCTTCTGGTTCTACTTTGGGGGGGCACCAGCTTCCAGGAGCTAGCACTGGGTTGCATGTGAAACATGGTGCATGACTGGATGAGGTTTTATTTATTTAAACGGCTTCATCCATAAGATAAAATGGTGCTGCTATGTAAGCACTCTGGTTGGTGGCGACGGAGAGGAAGCCAAGACAAACACATCTAACATAACTGACATTTATGTTAACACCATCATTTTTTTTTTTTTTGCTTAAAAAATTGTGTTCTCTCTCTCAAGATCTCTCATTTGTAAATGATTTAATAGTCTGCTTCAAAAGCAGTGAATGGACTTGGGCAAGATTCTTGACTGTAAAAATTGAATGTAAACAGTGATTGGATTATTGCAGTAAGATTCTTGACTGTAAACATTGATGTAGCATGTATATAATGTTCTATAGAAGTTGTTGGTGTTTTTTTATTTATTTCAGTTACTTTGTTGTATTGCTGCTGCCTTTAGACTGAGTATGGGTGTAAATAATGCCAAGAAAATCTTATTAAGAGTTATTTTTATTCGTATCCCCCAAAAATTAAAAATTAAAACTTATTGTTTTTCTTTTTAACCATTTTTTTATATGTTTTTTTATTTATTTGTTAGTTGGATCTCTTTAAATTTAAAAATAAAAAATACAAAATTGACGGAGTTTTTGGGACACTTAATGATAATCCTCTATCGGAAGTGGACAACTAAATTAAATGAAGTTAAAACTTATCGGAAGTTAGCCTAATTTTTTACTATGAAATAGATTATTTCTTTAAAATCATCACGTTTATTTGCAGGGTTGCCGATTCGCAATGTCTCGTATACATGAGGTGAGTCTTAAAAGTATATAGTAAATAATTTTATTGACAATACATACTTCCTTTTTTTTCTTTTTCTTTTTTTTTTTCCCGATCTTAAAAGTTAAAATGCATTACATTTCCATGTCACCTCTTTGGCTTTACCTCAGTTTTAATTCATTGGGCAACAATTACCATTTTTTTTTTTTTTTTGAGAAAAACAACAATTACGAATTCTACGTGATGATTTTATTTATAATTAACTGAGATTATTTGCGCATTTATAAAATAGGTGCTTATCCATGAGGTTACTGTTTCTTAGCAAAGTGCATCATCCATCATATTATGATTGCAGATATTTTTGCTGCCATTTGTCGAATCATGTTTTACTGGAAAATAAAGCTGCCATTTGATGGGACAACTTTCAAAGATATAAATAAAGCCGGTTTGGCGTGGTCATCCGCAATGATCTTGGACAGGTGTTTGCATCCCTCCCGGAACAGATTCAGTTGCCATTTTCTTCCGATCTTGTGGAAGCATTAGCAGCGGCAAGGGCCATCTCATTTGCTCAAGAACTCAGCTTCTCCAACTTCATCTTGGAAGGTGATTCCGAATTGGTAATAAAAGCTCTTAAAAATAATGATGAGTCTCTTGTCTCCATTTGGCCACATTCTTGCTTCGGTCAAAACCATTACAGATGTCAATTGTATTTTTTTTTTTCCACGTTTGTAAAATTGGTAATGTTGTTACTCATAACCTAGCTAAACATATAATACATATTACAAGTTTTAAGGTGTGGATGGAAGATATTCCTCCACATCTCTATTCTGTATTGTTGGCCGATCATGACAGATTTTTTTAATGATATTCAAAGTCTTCATTCTAAAAAAAAAAAAAAAAAAAATGTTTTACTGGAAAAAGAACTTTTTGAAAATATTTTTGTGAATAAGAAAAACATCCAAGATAAAATAATGTTCTCGAAAAGATTTAAGTTGTCTGATATCTATAAATACAAGAGATAAACATAATAATCATGTCAGAATGGAGCTAAATGATAACTGTAGGGATCAGGGCCCAAAGTCGGATATTGGGCCTTGGGCTTTACCCAGGGACGTTGGTAGGTCCGAGAAGAACAAATTAGTATAGGGGGCTCCGATCTAGAATCTCATGAGCACGAGATAAGGAGAAGTGATCCGAAGAGGAATTTCTCCTTGGACATAACAGGCATTGGACAAGTTTGTGTCCCCACGATGGAGGCAACCCTCACAGAAGCCTCGGCGATGGGAATATGCCCTGTGAATTTACAAAAAGGAAGGAAATCCAAACTTGTCTAAGGAAATCCACCACATTAAATACGCTACAGCTACTTTTCTAGCCGCATTTATGTGGAGAAGACCCCTGAACAGTGCTGCCTTGGCTATTACAACTCACAGAAAACCAAAGTGGGTGTTTGATATGACGGGTATACAAGTGGAGGCTCAGATAATCAACAAGTGTAAGATCAAGATGTACCCATAAGGGCTATATAATGTGCAAGATACTCCAAAGAAGAGAAAAAGAAAAAGGAAGAGGATTGGCCCCAGTAGTGATTGATTTGTACAAGAGAAATCTCCTCGGACAGGGCACTAATCTAGTTCAATTCCCAGTGTTGGGTCTAATTCATTAGGACCTAACTCTTCGACCCACTCTCTATAAATTTATTGCATTGGGCTCATTGGGCTAGGATTCTCATATAATTTGAACTCAGTCTATTAAACTGTGTCCATACAATAACAATTGTTATGATTGTAGCAGAATTAAAGTCACTTCTCTAAAGTTCTCTTCAACTCTCTCATGCATAAGCGTTCATTAATATGTTGCATCCCGCCCCTCTTAAAGGACCTCTGTGCTCGGAACAAAACAATGTTTTTTGTGTGTGTTACACATTGTTAAGGCTTTGTTCTAATAAATAATATTCTCTTTAACAAAATATTTTTCTTTCGTTGATAACATATCTATTTTGGGGGGATAGGCCCATTTCCTTACAAATGGGTTAAGGCAATCAGGTTCAAGGGCCCTCAGCTTAAGATGGCCACTTAATTGGGGAATATCTGCACAATAGCTCATGACAGCAAGTGTTACCATCGCCTTTTTGTGCTTGTGATAAAAGTTATATACCTTACCATAAATAGATAATGAAAAAGATTGAAATGGTGTATGCAATTTTGTGCCATTCTAAATCAAATTGTAATCTTTGAGCTTCATTTGTAATTCTCATAAAAAAGCTATAATTTTATTGTATTGAGTTTAATTAATTTGTTTTGCCCACTACATCTACCATCTTAATTTTGTGGTGTTTATATAGGCTTATGTTTTGAAGAACATATTTATTTTCTTAAAAATAGATAGAAAATTATTTTAAACAAATAAGTTGGCTTATAGACACACTAAACATTAGAGTAAGATTTCTGTTTAGTTCTTTTGTACACTCAATAAAATTAAAATATAGGATTGAAAGTGATCATTTTAAGACACATGTGATGTTTGTGTCGTCTTCAATGCACAAGAGCATTGAAGGCAAGCCAAACCCTAAGCATTGGAGGCAAACCAAACCTAAACATTATTTTATCACCAATTTCAAAGAAAATAATGTCAATATATAATAGACATCAGTACCTTATATACACGTAACATGTGAACAATCCTCATGTATTTTTTATTGCCTACCCAGCTGAATATCTACATTTGGGCTCTATTAAACTCTGCATATTCATCCAAAGTGTGTTACAATCTTAACCTGGTACATTACCTCATAAACCAAACTGAAAGGGGTGTCTAAAAACTTCTTGTTTGTTAGTTGAAACATCCCTATTTGAACAAGTTTTTGGTAGGTTGAATTCATCCAAATCTATTATCTTTGAGTTGAAGCATTTCCACTCCATTGTAAAGATTGGATTGCTTAAAAACTTTGCTCCAAGTTATTGTCTCATTAACGAAATGTTGAAATTTAAAAACCAGATTCCCCATATAGATTATAAAATTGTCACATTTCAGAAAGCTACAGAGAGAGACTCGGGCTTAATACCAAAACAACTGCACATGACCAAAGATTCTGCATAAAGCAAGAGAGACTGTAAACAATCCACAACTACCATCGTGTACAGTGCTTGCCGATTACAATTAACCCATATTACTAATTTTGTGATTAATGTTTACCACACGGCGCCATTGAATTTGTTAAGAAAAGTTAATGGATACTTTAAGAACATTGGATTAGAAAATTTTTATGAAAAAAAAAAATGAGTTCATTTTTTGGAATGCTTTTTATATTTTTCATAAAAATGGTGTCAAAATTTTTTTAAAATAGTTTATTAACAATTCTCTTACTTTTTATTTTATTTTATTTTTTATACAAGATAGAAATTCTATTTTAGCCTAATTTAAGAGTATATGTGTGTGAACTTGAACCCTGACCCTTACCCCACATACCTTATACCCCACAAATACTTATACTTGTGGAATAATTATCACACCAAAAATGTGCGGTGGTAATTTCCTTACTCTCTACAGGACCCAAATTTGTTTAGCACGCAACTAATGACATTTAACTGGAGGGTGATATACACGCGCCTTAATGTTGCGTGTACTTAGAATTAGACTTGGCCAATGCACCATTTTGGAGCCATATTAAAGTGCTTCGCAGCAGTGTTTTTGCTTAAAAAAGTGCTTTGTGACGTTCATATTGGGAGCAGAGAAAATTAAAAAGAAAAATTCATAAATAGAAGAAAAATCATAAATAGTGCTATGGGGTCACTGTTTGTGGACAACAAATGGAAATGCCAACTGTTATGAACGTATTAAAAGCATTTCATAGACCAGCCAAACACCGCATAGAGACCTGGATGAGGACCTTCCGATAGTAAAGCCGCAATAAAACGGACGGTCATTAATAGCTTAATGTTATTGGCTTTCTGCTAGTGTACTTTTCTTGACCATTGATTCTTCTTATTCCCTTTAGTCAATGTAAACGGACAAAAGTTTGAAAGGGAAAATAAGGTTAAAACGGCCAAATTTTAAGACTAAATCAAACCTTTGAAAAAAATATAAAAAGGAATAGCCCTTAACACGATTGGCCTCGAGGGCACGAAAGAGTCATGGACCCAGTCACCTAGATGATCCTGTCAGTGTAACCCTATAACATATGGAAAACCATGTAAATATAAAATACTTTTGAGTAAGATGAGGTGCACAATATTTTGTACGCATCATGTTTGAAAAAATAAGATTAGGGAAATAATATTTTTTACAATATTAACATTTTTTTTTTAAGAAACAAGCACACAAGTATAAAGACACATCACAAACTTCACTCAAAAGTTATGATAACTTTTAAAGAAGTGTAGGACAAATTATACTACATTCACACAACACAGTCTCTTAAATAATGTGAGACAATAACCTTTTTTTTTTAAAATAAAATAAATAAACACACACACAAGGGAGAGGGAATAAGATTTTAACACAAAAGCACACCACAGACTCCACTCAAAAGTTATAGTAACATTACTTTTTAACATGATTTGTTGTAATTGAAATAACAATACTTTTATTTGTCAAAAACTTTATAGTTCAACTAGTTAACATATTCAAGTGTTTCTAATGGAGACAGTCAAGAATTAAATATCATCTCCCAAAACTTTCAAATATTTAATAAATAGAAAAACATCAATTTTATTTGGTTTTACTATTAACATTATTTTTATAATACACTAATCATGACATATTATGTGTGAAAAATATTGTTTCTTACTTAGCAAGAGTCTTGTGACTCAACTTACTGATAGGCCTTAATGTTTTAAGAGAGATATCTAAAGCTCAAATCATCATTCCGATAACTATTGAATTATAAAATAAATAAACAAAAAATGATGTTTCATACTTATTTAATACTTTTATGTAATTAATTAAAAAATAACAATAGGCACCGTTTTATGAGAGTGACCTCAGAGCAATTGCATCATTTGATGCAAATTTTCCTTCCATTTTGCACAATAGAAGCTACTTTTTCTATTTTACACACCTATTTTTATAAAACACCCACATCGGTTTATCTATTTTACACATTTATTCAATAAAATATACATTCTTTTACAATTTTTTATTATTTTCTTCACATCCCTCTCACTCACTGCCTATCTCTCTTTCAACCCCAACAAAACCCAAAATCACCAACACCCCAGCCAAATCAACGACCAAACCGCACCCACCAAAGAGATCAGCCACAATCATCAAGCAACCAGCCACCATCATTAACAAACCAACCACCACTATCAAGCAACCAACCTCCACCATCATCAACCCATCCCGCCAAGCCCCCTCCTGTACCCGCCAATTTCTTGCTGAAAAATACCGCTGGATAATCACTGAAAAATGGGTTTTCTTCTTCCTCAGTGGAAGCCCCAACCACCGGCGATCGTTAAGCTCCGATCGGCAAGAAACCGCCTCTCTCTCTCTCTCTCTCAGACCCATGCTCCGATCGTTAAGCTAGAGGAGATCGTCGTCACCACTGCCAGGAGCATCAAGATCGACGGCGAGCGGTGAGCATCAAGATCGACGGTGTCTGAGAAAGAGAGAGCTGTGCCTGAGATGAGAGAAAGATGAGATGAGAGAAAGAAAGGGAAATGAGAGAAAGATGAGAGTAGAGAGAGAAAAAAGTATTAAAATAATAAATACAAGTACTACAATATGCTACAGTAACCGTGTATATATGCACAATTACTTTAGCAATTGTGCATTTATGCACAATTATACACCCATTGATGTGGGTGTTTTTTGGGCCAAATTGTGTAAAAACACTACATTTTTCTATTTTACAAAAGTTTACACCATCTGATATAATTGCTCTCATAAGCCTTGTTACATGCATCTTCCATAATCAAAGAGAAAACTGATACTCACGCAAAGTACATAAGCGAACAATACTATGTTGATTATTGACATTAAGCATAATTGCATAAATCAAAATTGAAAGAGTCTTTATCCAACCAACGCAAGCAAATGAGAGAAATTATGCTACTTTGATCAACATGTGTGGCAATTGAATTCAGCTTTCCTAGAAAGTTCTCAGTCATATCATCTTTATACAATTTGCTAATGATCTCCCACCGACAAAAAAACAAATGAGCGATTAGGTAAATGTATTTTTTTATGGGTGGTTGGAAATACAAGATTTAACTTAGGTGTGGGGGAAAAAAATTCATAGCAGTTATGTCTATGTCAAATCCTTTTCCAAATCATAAATTGGAAGAAATTAACTTTTTTTTTTCTTCATTTAGTTAGAGTAGAGCTTCAGAAAAGTTTTGAAAAAAAAAAACTGTGACGTATCATCTGCTGATATTAATATTAGTAAAACTTTTAATAAATAAAAAACAATGGATAAAACAACGAAAGTCACAATCGAAACGGATAGAAACTAGAAAGAAAGTTCATAGCCAAAAAAGCAAACAAAGCAAAGCAAAAGCCCCCTCTCTTCGTCAAACAGTACAGACAGACAAAGAAGGCAAAAGCTTCTCTTCCTCTTCCTCTTCCTCTTTTTTTTTTTTTTTTTTTCCTCTTTCTTTTTTTAGTTTTCTTTTTACTACTTTGTCTTTATGTGTTCTGGGTGGTGGTAGAGTAGTAAATAGTTGACAGTGATGGTGGTCTTGTGGGTGATGGTTGATTATGGCAGTGGTGGCGTGGTTGGTGGGAGAGAGTAAATGCTGGGTTTGAGTAAACAAAAGGGCCTACACGGTGCTTATATGAGATACTAGAAAAAGAAAGAGCAAAACGGTTGGGTTTCATATTTGATGCTATGAATCATTGTTAAAATGAAAGATTTTGAAACAAAAGAGAGAGAGAGAGAGAGAGAGAGAGTGTTTGTGTGTGTGTAAGAGATTCACATGCACGTGGTTCAGCTTCTGTTGATGGCAACTGCTAAATACATGGTTTTTTTTTTTTTTAAAGCAGTTAAAGTATTAAATTTGGCTCACTCACTCTCACCTGCTTTCTTTCCAGCCAAGACAGTCACTATTTCACCATTTTCATTACAATCACTCCCTTGCCTGCCTGCCTGCCCTCCATTCATTCTCTCTCTTTCTCTTTGCAAGCCTAGATTTTTGGTGCTTTTATTTGATTTGATGCAAACCCAGAAGACATAAAGTCCCAGATCTCTGTTGTTCAGGCTAGACTGAGAGAACCCAGAAGCAAAAGAAGAAGATATTTCAATAGGTACTTGCATTTCCATTTTCTGTTTGAACTAATGCGTTTAGATTGTCAGAGTACTTTCCTTTTCAATTCCAGTGAGAAAACAAAATGTATTTCTTTTTGTTGTATTTTTTCGTTCTGGAAAAGAATTGTTACATTCAAAGCACAGTAGCTAGAAAGCTCGGATCTTCTGTCAATTGGATCCAACTACCATAATGCCAAACGGATAGACACTCTGACCAGCACAGTGTTGCGAGCATGAGAAGACTTTATCAATTTCGTCTTTCTCATGCTCTTTTATGCTTTCTTTCCTGCTTTATTGGGATTGCTACAGTGGCACCAGCAACTGAGAAGGAGATTTTGCTTCAATTCAAGGGAAATATCACCAGTGATCCGAAGAGTAGCTTAAATTCATGGGTTTTGAGTGCTGACCCTTGCCAAGATTACAGTGGTGTGTTCTGTAACTCGGCTGGATTTGTAGAAAGGATTCTTTTGTGGAACACTAGTCTTGGTGGGGTGTTGTCACCGGCCTTGTCAGGTTTGAAATATTTGAGGATTTTGACATTGTTTGGGAATCGGTTTTCAGGCAATATCCCACAAGATTATGCTAACATTAAGACATTGTGGAAGATCAATGTGAGTTCTAATGCATTATCCGGGTCAATCCCAGAGTTTATTGGTGATTTACCGAGCATTCGGTTTCTAGATTTGTCAAAGAATGGTTTTTCCAGGGAGATACCATCAGCTTTATTCAAGTATTGTTATAAAACAAAGTATGTTTCTCTGTCTAGTAACAAGCTTTCGGGCTCGATTCCTGTATCAATTTTGAATTGCAGGAACCTTGCAGGGTTTGATTTCTCTTTTAATAATCTTAGTGGTGGCATTCCTTCGGGGGTTTGTGGTATTCCTATGTTAGAGTATCTGATTTTAAGAAGCAATGTGCTATCAGGAAGTGTTCAAGAGGAGATCTCAGCATGCCAGAGCTTGAAAGTTTTGGACCTTGCTAGCAATTTGTTTACAGGGCTGGCACCATTTGGGGTTCTTGGATCCAAAAATATTTCTTTGTTCAATGTATCCTATAATGGGTTTCATGGGGAGATTCCTGAGATAGCCTGTAGTGAGAGCATGGAGTTTTTTGATGCTTCAGGCAATAATTTGGATGGGGAAATTCCACTTAGCATTACAAATTGTAGAAGTCTCAAGGTTTTGGACTTGGGATTTAACAGGCTGAATGGGACTATCCCAGTAGGGATTGGAAATATGGAGAATCTATATGTGGTTCGATTGGGTAATAATTCAATAGGTGGCACTATTCCAAAGGAGTTGGGAAGCATAGAGCTGCTTCTCATTCTGGATTTGCACAATCTCCACCTTGTTGGCCATATTCCTGATGATATAAGCAACTGCAGGTTTCTTCGTGAGCTGTGAGTTCAATTGCCTTTTTAAATTATTCTACACTCCAATCAAACTTCTTAATTCAAACCTGAAGAAATTCTAATTTGTTGATGCAGGGATGTTTCTGGTAATGCTTTAGAGGGAGAAATTCCTGATACCCTTCACAACATAACTTCCTTAGAAGTTCTTGACTTGCATCAAAACCGGCTCAATGGAAGCATTCCTCCGAGCCTAGGGAACATTTTAAAAATCCAATTTCTGGATTTGTCAAATAATTCACTTTCTGGGTCCATCCCCCCCTCTCTTGGAAATCTGACGAATTTAACACATCTAAATGTCTCCTACAACAAGCTCTCTGGCACCATTCCTCCATCCATACAGCATTTTGGTCCATATGCATTTTTTAACAATCCCCTACTCTGTGGCGCCCCCTTGGACACACCTTGCTCAGCAAACGGCAACGGTACAAGTTCTACACGAAGGAAAACCAAGGAGCTGAGTAATTCTGTCATTGTCGCAATTGTTGCTGCTGCAGTGATCTTTGCTGGTGTTTGTGTGGTATACATCATGAACATCAGGGCTAGCAGAAGGAAAAAAGTTGATGAAACAATGGTTGTTGAGAGCACACCACTAGGATCCACGGATTCAAATGTTATAATTGGGAAGCTGGTTCTCTTCAGCAAAAGTTTGCCATCCAAGTATGAAGATTGGGAAGCTGGCACCAAAGCTTTGCTTGACAAGGAGTGTCTGATTGGTGGTGGGTCCATTGGTTCAGTCTACAGGACTAACTTTGAAGGCGGGATCTCAATTGCAGTGAAGAAGCTTGAGACTCTGGGAAGGATCAGAAGCCAAGATGAATTTGAGCAAGAAATTGGACGCCTAGGCAACCTTCAACACCCGAATCTGGTTGCTTTTCAGGGTTACTACTGGTCCTCAACAATGCAGTTGGTTCTATCTGAATTTGTCACAAATGGGAATCTGTATGATAATCTACATGGACTTAATCATGAAGGCACCAGCTCTGGTGGCAGCAATAATGCGTTGTTTTGGTCTAGGAGGTTTTTCATTGCTCTTGGAACTGCGAGGGCCCTAGCTTACCTTCATCATGACTGTCGGCCTCCAATTCTTCATCTCAACATCAAATCAACAAACATACTCTTAGATGAGAAGTATGAGGCTAAGCTGTCAGATTATGGGTTGGGGAAACTGCTTCCCATTTTGGATAATTATGGTTTAACTAAATTCCACACTGCAGTTGGGTATGTTGCGCCAGAGTTAGCTCAAAGTTTGAGACTGAGTGAGAAATGTGATGTTTATAGCTTTGGAGTTATCCTTTTAGAGTTGGTTACAGGGAGGAAACCAGTAGAGAGTCCAAGAGCAAATGAGGTGGTTGTCTTGTGTGAATATGTTCGGGAGTTGTTGGAAAGTGGCTCCGCTTCAGATTGCTTTGATAGAAGTTTGCGAGGTTTTGCAGAGAATGAGCTTATTCAGGTTATGAAGTTGGGGCTCATTTGTACATCTGAGGTTCCTTCAAGGAGGCCAAGCATGGCAGAGGTTGTTCAGGTTCTCGAGTCAATCAGAAACGGATTGGGGTAATATGATTATATATACATTACAGGATTTATTGGACAGCCTCCAAGTTAGATTAGCAGTATATTTTTGGAGCAGAGATCAAAGCAAGTAGTCTAGTTGCAAAGGGGACATTGTTTAGTTGTGCAAAGAGGACAAAAGAGTTGCTTATTTGACATATATAAGAAATAGAAATTGATTCTTTTGTATTTGTTCTCCAGTTACCATCATCAATTGTTCATGACTTTTAATTTTTTGCAATAAAATCATTCGTTTATTGTATCTCATTTGCAGATCAACACTAAACATTTCTCCCAATTTTTAATCTTCTCTTTAGTGCATGTGCCCGGGAATCAGCCTAAAAAAAAAAAAGGGGTAAGGTTACCTGCCATAACCTCTCTCATACCTCCACAAAATCTTTGTACATTGGATACGACTTTTTTTTTCCCCCCCTTCAGTGAATGTGCGCACGCGCACACACTGATAGACACACCTGAGTGGAATGTTAAGTAGATTAGCTACTAAGATCAAGTAAGAAAAAAAAGGAAATGTGAAGAAATGAAATTTAGACAAGCTGAGACAAGCAGCAGCAGCTAGCAAGCTCCTTAAGTGCTGCAGCTCTTTTACTATTTTCTACTATAAATCTATTATGACTGTGGTGAGAGGAAACTGCATTACGTTAGGGTGTATCAATGGAGGGACTCATTTTAACACTACCACGAGAAACAGCCTGGGAGAGATTCTTGAGTGTACCACTTATTGTTTCTTTCAGCTCTGGTAATCTTGATGCAGTGGATTCCGTAAGGACTTCAGAGGGGAAAAGGTGTTTCAATTATGTAAAGCTATAGTGGCCTGTGACTAGAAGGCCACTAAGAGTTGAATTCTGACAAACTAAAATAATTCAATCAGAAGAAGATTGCCATGGGGGCCCTCTCCCTGGAAGTTTCTGTTTGAAGTATCTCTAACTACATTTTAAGGAATCAGTTTGTGATGTTTTAAAAGAAAAGCATGTAGCTTTCACGGATTGCCATTGTGGAATCATTTTTAGCCAAGTTTGTCTAATCACGAGTCACAACTACCGCTGCATCATTTCAAATAGGGCCGCTAAGTCGCAAGAAGAATCAAATATGTTTCTAGCTGTCTGTAAATCATTGATATTGAAGGCGTAAAAGTGCACTCTAGAATGCCAAGTAGCAGAAAATAGAAGGTGACCTTCCGCCTTTTCCTTTGGGCCATGCAAATATGGGCATAGAGGCCAGAATTTTTACAATGAACCTGGTTTATTTATATTTACACAGTCCAGGTAACCAAGTTTCTTTTAATCACCTCCAGATCCATATTCCAAATCTTAAGCACAAGTCCCAGCACATAAAGTATAAGGCAACTTAATCCATTGCATTGCACTTGGTTGATTCAGAGTTGAGGTATGCTTCTGCCTTCTACAACTGTGACCCTAAAGCTACAGCAACAGCTTGTAAAAATAAATCTAACCCTGTTTGACATTTCAACTATGAGATTTACAGGTTTCGGTAATTTTCCGAATTCGATCCATAACAACAGGAATATCTTTTTCGGTCAATGTAGTAAAACAGAACCGAAACCATCCAGGTTCAATACAGTGACAACAAGATCCAGGAGTTACATTAACCTTAGCTATATTCAACAACTTATCCCAGAGCTCAAGCTCCCCTTTCTCACTGTAAGAGGGGATATACCCACGCATGTCAGCCCAACAGTAGAAACCCCCATGGCTCTTTATGCACTCTATTCCCAATTGCTTTAACCCTGCCACAAATTTTATGTACATTCTTCGGAGCCTCTCTCGATTGATCTCAATGAATTGTTGAATAAAGTTTGAATCTGAAAGCATAAAGACAAGCAAACGCTGTGATAGTGCTGAGATAGAGGAGAACCTTGTCAACTTTTTAGCAGCAGCCAGTACATTATCATTGAAGGAGTAGATAATGCCCACCCTAAAACCTGGAAGAGAGAGGTCTTTTGATAGACCATATACAATATGAACCCTGTTCCGGTCTAAATCTTCCAAATCAATGATTTCAGCCATGCTCACAAACTCTTCATTTCCATGAGTGGATCCGGCAAATAATTCATTTGAGACAATATGTATGTTCTTCTCTCTGGCAAAGTCTAGAAGCCTGTACAGTGTTTCCCGATCAAGCAGACTGCCCATAGGATTTGAGGGGTTTGATATGATAATCCCACGAACTTTTGTACCACGTTTCTTTGCCTGGTTGAATGCTCGATCAAGAGCTGTTAAACTTAAGCTGAAATTGTCAGCACTGCGGCAGGGAACAGGTATTATTTCCACCCCAGTTCGCCATTTTACATCCCTGTCAAAACTGCATAGCATGTTCAAATTCTCAGTATTCTCACCGGATAGCTGGCAGCCTAAAGATAACTTTTGAAACACTGAATAAGTAATTACCAAGGGTAATATGGGGTGGGAACAAGAAATGCATTTCCAGTGTCGGCTAGGCAGAAGCTAAGCATCTCAATTGCAGGGGTTGCACCAGCAGTTAATATTATTTGTGAGGGGTTGAAGAAAACTGACTTTTTCATGACTTGAGACATGAACCCTGCCACTGCCTGCAGAACAAGAGAATGCTGATAAGACAACAAGAGTAATTGTAGTACAAGGATATACTACACATACAAGAAAGCTACATACATAGTCCACGGGAGAAAAAGCACTATATGTTTGAAATTTTAAGTGCCACATAAATGGAAGGTCATAACTCTGCCAAAATATGATGTTGGCATCCATGAAGGGATTAATGTCCATCCAGAGAACCAGGCTTTTATCAAAGAGAGGAGAGAAAAGATGCCCCAAACTAATTATCATTACTTACATAATTCTTCTAATCAAATGGATTCACGTGTCTTTTCTATAGGTAAATTAAGTACACAGAGTTATAAACCTCACCCTAATTATTCAAATTTCCAATTATCTATAGGAAAAAATGTGAACAATAAACTATGACATAAAACAAAAACGAAGTTCTAAAGTGGCAGTACTAAAATCCCAGAGTATTGTATGGCCAACTAGTCATGCCAGAGAATATCAGCTCTTATGGCTTGTTTGGAAGTTTAGAGAGGGAGGAGAGTAGAGGGGAGTAGAGGGAAGGGGAGTAGTGGAGAGGAGAGTAGAGAAGAATGATTCTCTCTACATTGTTTGGATGTTTTTAAAATTAGAGAGGAGGAAGAGGGTAATTAGCTCTTTAGAAAGGGTAATTTTGTTAATTTAGAAAGGGTAAATTAGGGAATTCATTTGGCCAATAACTTATCTATTCTACTCTCCCTCCAAATCTCTCCAATTTGGAGGAATTAAAAATGAGGGGTTAGAGGGAGTTGAAACCCCTCCAAATCCCTCCCCCTCCTTCCTTAAAAAACTTCCAAATAAGGTAATTGAATTACTCTCCCTCCCTCTACTCTACTCCCCCTCCTTTTTTTAACTCCCAAACATGCTATAAGTCTTGAATAACTTAAAATGGGCACTTTTACACAAAGTTGGGAATATACAAAACATTGAACAATTTATATCTATACTTGAACATAATTATGTATTGCCAAACATGGTAGCAACTGTCCATTTATTTTGTGTTAAATCCAAATCAGATATAGTTAAGACAGAAGCCACCAGATCAAGAAGGTATCAATTATTAGCTCAAAAATATTGTATATTCCACTCGACCATCTATAATCTAGTCTAAGAGCATGCTTGAAAGGTCAACTGCTGCAATGGCAACAAATAATAGCAAATCATACTGAAATTTAATTGAGCTCAGCATCTGTTATGTAATACCTAAAGAGAGTGCTTTCACTCTTTAAGTTTTATCTTGACTAGGACAAGCACACAAAATGATCTCTGCCAGGGCTGTTTAAGATCAACAGCTAGAAGAACATCCATTTGCTTTAAACTGCAAAGGATTAGTAGATTCCTTAGGCTGGAAACAAGTCGTTCTCAAGATGCCAGGAATCTATAGATGAGGAACCCACAACTGGAAATGTTAGATTAATAGGAGAATACTTATCAGCCACAGAAAGTTGAGCCTGCCGAGGCCCAAGACAGAGTTAGACTAATAAACCTGCTATACATCCTAGTCCAGTGAAGTAGGACTTGTTTCTTAAGGACATATCCAACAATTATAAGAAGAAAATTACACGTACTTCATTTAGTGCAATTCTTTTAGTGCTTACAGACACATTGAATTAGTTATGAGTTTTTGATATGGAACTCTCTCGTGAATTGCCTTCAGCAAGGTATGGCATTCAGGATCTGAACTCAGCTTCAGAAATCATAAAAACATTACCAATTATAAATCAGCAAAATCACTCTGAAATGAATCCGTGCATACACGACTTCTCTGTCAGCAGCCCAGAACAGTCTACGACATTGTCACTGCTAATCAATCACATTTACCAAGAAATACAATTTTGTAAAAAGTCCAATCAAAACCAATTCTTACAAATAAAAACTTGGATTCCACCACACTATTAAAGCAAATACAGAACTAGAATAAATAAATAAAAAGCGTCACCAGACAAATAAAACACAGCCGCAGTTCTACTCCTTGCATGCAACAACCCAAAAACATTCAAACCAATTACAATTTACACAAAGACAAAAAAGCTCATATCACAAGTATAGATTTATAAGTATTAAATTACCACTTTGAGCTCCATCAACCCATCAAATGGCTGGTAACTAGCAATCCCACCAATACTCAGCTCTTCACCAAATATAGCATTCTTCGCAAGCCATTCTCCAACCAAGTCCAATGATAACTATAACCCACCAAAACATTAAGGAAAAAAAAAAAACCCAATAATCAAAACTAGTTTACAAAAAACAATATTGAATTTTCCAAGCAATCACTGAAATGAACAAAAAAAGCAAAACCCACTTTGTTTTCAGCCAAGCCAAGCTGGATAACCCCATCCGGGTTACCCGACTGGTGATACGGATCCTCCAAGGCCTTCTTCAAACCGACGTCGTGCGGCGAGTCACCACCCTTAACAATTGAATTAGCACGACCCGACACGTAAGCGGGTCCACCGGGGCTCCTCGGTGAGAGATGGACCCGAGAGAGCGAGCGTGGCAGCACGGACACAGACACCTCAGCCAACTGTCCCCCCGAATTCTCCGGCGGTGGCTGCGGAGGCGGAGGGTTCGGCTGAGAACGGTGGCGTTTGAGGTAGAGCTGAAAAAAGTAAAAGAGAGCGCAAGGAATTACAGAGCCTAAGAAAAGGCCACCTCGTCCTTGAACCACGCCTTGTAGAGGCACTATAACTCTCATGCCTGTGCTTGTTGTGATATTGTGCTTGCTGTAATGTTGTTGTTCTTCTTCTTCTTTTTCTTCGGAGCTCCGAGAACGGAACAAACGGGTCCGGGTCATTATTACAGTATAGACATGTGGAAGCTCGATGAAAAACGCTGCGTTTTTTGTGTGTGTGGTAGTGGTGGTCGGAGAGTTCGAAGAAGAAGGCAGTGGATTGTGTGTTGGTGTTTGTGTTTGTGTTTGTGTTTGCGTGTGTGTGTGGGAGAGGGAAGTGTGAGAGTGACGATTTTTTTTTTGACCTTATTTAAATTTTGATTTTGGATTTTTGAAATATTATAATGTTGTTGTGCGGCGTTCCTTGTTTGAGGCCGAGGATGGATGATGGATCTAGGATCTACTTGCTGAGATTTTTTTTTTTTCTTCTTTCTACTTGAGCTTTTACTATCTTAGTCTAAAACGAAACAAATTTGTCACTTGTTAACAAACTTTGTCATCATCTACGTTTTTTTTTTCTTTTTATTTTTTAAAGAAAATTTCAACATTTAAACTTTTGTATCATTTACTTAGTAGAGTTTTTTAACTCAACTGATTGATTGTCACCTTCTCAAAAAAAAAAAAAATTATTGTCACCTAATAAATATTATGTCTCAACCAAATTAGCCAACAAAAATAAATAAATCAGCCAATGAATTTGTAATTTTCCATTTGCTTTTAGAAGCTAGGGTTTGTTTTATTTATTTATTTATAAACCCCTCAAAGGAAAAAGTATAAAATAAAATGGACGATTAGTCTTGATTACAATTTACAATAGCTTATTGTCTAATTTTGGGGCATTTTTCTTTGTATTGTCACTTTGTTGTGTTTGGATTGAATCTACTTTTAGACGAGGGTTGAATTTGCTATTCTCATCAACACATATTGTGATGAAGGCTAGTAGTATTATCCTAGGAGATGCACACAGAAACGTTAATTTGCAAATAAAAGGGGGTTAGACAATGAATACAATAAGCAAAGGCATCGAGCCTTAAAATATGACCGAAGGAGAAAATTTTAGAGTGATGTGACAGCGAAGATGAAGAGGATTCTCCGCATGTGATAATGAACCTTAGAGCATATTGAAAATTTTAATTCTACTCTATTTTATCATCTCAAAAAGCCATTTTATTACTTATAATATACTATTTTACAATTCCTCCAGCATCCCAAAACTCTATTATTTTACTATTTTATTAAAATATTATTTTTTAAGTACAAAAGGCAAACATAAAAACATTTTTTTTTATTCCTCCTCTCTCATTTTTTAGTCCTTCCTCTCTCTCCTGTCTCACCTCTCTAGGTTTGTGCTCCGGTCTGTGCTCCGGTTGTAGATCGTGGGTCTGTGCTTCGGCGGTGAGTTGTGGTTGTGTTTTTTATTCCTCCTTTTTCATTTTTTTCATTCCTTCCTCTCTCTCCTGTCTCATTTCTCTAGGTCTGCTCCGGTCTGTGCTCTAGTTGTGGATTGTGAGTCTATGCTCCGTCGATGGGTTGTGGTTATGGTGCTGGGTTTGGCCGTGGGTCGTGGGTTTAGTCGTGGGTTTGGCCGTGAGTTGTGGGTCGTGGTTGTGGTGTTGGGTTTGGCTGTGGGTTGTGGGTTTGGTCGTGGGTTTGGCTGTGGGTTTGGCCGTGGGTTGTGGATCGTGGTTGTGGTGCTGGCTTTGGTCGGTGTCTGATCTGTGGTGCTGGGTTGGTTGTGTTGTGAGTTGCTTCTGGTGAAGCTCAATGGAGAGACAGAGATGAGAGAGACGAAGAAAAAATATTAATATTTTCTTTTGCAATTGTGCTACAGTGCAATTCTACATGTAGAATTGCACTGTAGCACAATTGCAAAAAGATTTGCAATTGTTGGCTTTTCCAATTCCAGATACTGAGATTTTTGGGCTTGAAATGCCATATTTTCTTTGCATTTGGCATATGGCCTTCCCAGTGCGAATGCTCGAAACTCGTTTTGACTTTTATTATTTTTGGCACAAAAATGTTGTATTTTGTGAGACAATAGTAAACAAAAATATTTGAGCTTAACGAAGCTTAGGAATGGCAACAAGATGGGTTTCTTATTCCCCAGCCCGCCCCACCCCACTTCCACTTCAGTGCAGGTTTTATTTCTTTGCCCCGTTCTAACGGATACCTGCGGATGCCCACGGGTATCCATCTAGCCACATTCAAAATTATATATTTATATATATATATATATATATAATTTATTACAAGCTTATTTTAAATGCATTAAAGTAAAACTCATAAAAATTTAAAAAATAAGCAAGTTCTAACTTTTGAATACCTTCTCAAAGCATAACAATATAGCAATTTAAGTAATAAGAAATACAAAAACAATTCAAACATAGGAATAAAAAAATTACAAAATATAAACAATGTAAATATTAAAACATAAAAGTATAAATTCAATAATACAATATGCAAAAACATCATATATTTAAAGTTAGTGTGAGTTTGGACAGCGGTAGACCCAGCATTTTGCACGTTTGCATTTTTTTGGTTGGGTCCTGTGCACTGTTCATGGGACCCGCAATTCAAACATAGGAATACAAAAATTACAAAATATAAACAATGTAAATATTAAAACATAAAAGTATAAATTCAATAATACAATATGCAAAAACATCATATATTTAAAGTTAGTGTGAGTTTGGATAGTGGTAGACCCAGCATTTTGTGCGTCTACTTTTTTTTGGCTAGGTCCCGTATACTGTTCACGAGACCCGCAAGTACGGATTTTAGCAAATGTTAAGTTAAAATTGGGTCCCACGGCACTATTCACACATTTAAAAGTTATATTTTCTATAGTGTTTTTAGCAATAAGTTTTCAGCTTTCAGCAATAAGCGGTATCCAAACAGACCCTATAGAATACTAAAAGCACATATGTATGTCTTATAAAAAAAAAACCTATAAATAAATAAATTTTAATTGTTAAAATATAAAGGGGATGGATGTCGTGTGCGCGGGGGGGGGGGGGGGGGGGGGGGGGGTGGTGGGTGGGGGTGTGGTGTGTGAATGTTAACCCTCATCTCAGCCTTATTTGTTATGTTGGCTGGGTAAAACTCATACATCAAGGGCTGGTGAGGCGGGTACCCATAGGTGCAGGTTTAAATTATCATCGCTAGTGAAGCTTATTTTTCCTCATTCTATAAAGTTTTCAACTAGTTCGCTTTTATAGAGATCTTTAAGGATGTCTAAAATTCCTAAGGGGCTACTCTTAAACTGATAAAACTTGAGAGTTTTTGTAATCTTAAGTTATGGGTCTCGTAAGGAGGTGAAATTGGTTTGGTTTAAAGTCGATTTTGGGTAATCTAGTCAGTGGAGGATAATTGTTTTGCTCCCCTTATAGATTTGTAGGCTGGGTTGCTGGGAGTTATGGACTTGGAGGATTATGTCGATGAGCATTTAATGGCGATGAATAAACATTCATTCAAAACTAAATATGTTCATGCAATTGATCTTGGATATTGGGGTAATTTCCCCCAAAAGAGATCCCTTTAAGTGTGCTTGGATCACATGGGATAGGATAAAATAAAAATGATCATGAGCTTGATCTTGATTTGCATGTTGGGTTGTTTTATTAATTGGGTTTACAGTGAATTAAACATTAAGTGACATTACAAAGATTTTCTTTTTCTTAGATAAATAGGAGGAAGTGAGGATGGATTTTGTTCTATGAAATTTTTTTTTTCTCATTAAGCCAAGATATCAATTGGTTTTATGGTATAAGAGAGTTTGAACCTCAAATTTTTTAATCGACAACAAGAGTCTTTATTAATTTAGTTAATTGGATACACAATAATTATAATTAGTTATTAAAGAAGTTCGTAATTAAAAAAAAAAATGTTGTAGTACTATTCTATGTAGTAACTTCTGCAATAAATAATTGATCGCATAAACAAGTAGTAAAATTGAGTATTTGAAGGTGGATCTCAACTCTCTAACTTAATGCTCAATCTATATTAAAAGATCGTGGTGATCACCATAAACAAATATTCATCCAATAGATCTTTGGGTATTTGGGTAATTTCAGGGATACTGGTAATAGTTTAGTATATATAAGCAAACGTTGTTTATGTCTCAACCATTGTACGATTCTCTGGACATTAGAATTTAGAAATCCCAAGAGGAATCTTAAAGACAAGCATGCCCATCAGCCCATAATTGGTCCACAACTACAAAGTCATTGGCTCCTTCCTAGATTACAAAAATGCCGGTTTTGTCCCCTCTCATGGTTTACCACTACAAGCCACGCAACCAAAGACTTCCGCTAGGCAAGCCACCATACCATACATCCCCAAAGCCATTATACAACACATAATAAACTATGCCGTCATCTTGTTAATCATTCATAGAATCATAGTATACATACATGTGTCCAATAAATATAATGCCATATGCAATGCCTTGTCACTTTCCTTTACCTTTTAGATTGCATCATAATACAATCTCCTTACCGAGGAGTAAGGACCATGCATATCCAGGGTTTTCAAACTCGGACCGGACTAGGCGGTTCGACCGGGTTAACTGAGAACCGGACTGAATTTCGATTTTTTAACATAAAGAACCGGGCATCTCTTGAAATTTCATGAGCCGCCTAAATTGGGGTTGGACCGCACGGTTCATGTCACCGGTTTTGCATGAACCGTGTGGTTACAATGATTATAACCCAGGCCAGTCAGATATGCAGCTGGAGCCTAACCACTCAGCCAAGCTTGCTAGTTGGTGCTCAACAATAACAAAAAAAAAAATACTTGAAGTAAACTTAATGCAATTTTTTTTTATAAAAACAACTTAACACAATTCTATTCTACTTAATTAAATTATCCATCTCTTACAAGGAATATAAAAAAATTAAAATTAAAATCTTTCAAAGATATTCAACTTTACTTCAAAAATTAATCATAAATTTTAATGTTTTCATGGTTATTATTTTATTTTATGAACTTTCTTATTTAATTATTAAATATATGTTTGAAAATCATTAAATTTCCCTCACATATATAGATATATTAGTCAATTTTGCTAGTTTTATAAATTTAATATTTATATTTAGGCTTTAATTAATTATTAAATTAATTATGACATCATCACGGTTTGACTCCAGTTCAACCTCGATTGAACCTCAAAAACCTTGAACCTCTCTTTTTTACGGCTCAATGAACGATTCGAGTTTGAAAATTTTGTGCATATGGAATTCTTCAGCAATATGTGACCATTTGACATTGTCTTAGGAAGTACATCTTTAAAAGTAGAGTTTTAGTAATAAACTAACAAAGCCATTGTAATCTATTCGTTTGACATTGTTGTTGGAAGTCAACCTTTAATTGTAGATATTTAGTAGTTGTGCTTTTGCAATAATATAGAGCTTTAATTGAAAAGTTTCCAAGTCTTTTGATTATCTCAGTATTTGACAAATTACAGTGAGTCGTTATGATCTTATAAAATATTAACAGTAAATTGTAGATTTTTCATCTTTTATTAGAAGTTCAAAATTTCAGTTTTTGTAAGTTGCCAAACGCCCCTACCCCAGAATTTTTCCTAAAAATTTTAAATTTTAACTTTAAGAGCCATTAAAGAGCTCTTTAATGAAATTGCCTAGCAATTTCATTTAAAAAAGTTTTGACGCATTTTAAGACACTTTCTGTCCTCTCCAAAACTAAAACCAAAACCAAAACCAGACAACCCTATGCATGTTAATAAAATTTGCATTTGGATCAATGGAAACTTATTTAACCAAGGACAGCACATAATTACTATACAAGGACAATATAAGTAGGAAAATAATTTTTTTTTAAACATTTTTTTTATTTGTGCATGCTCGACTTCTCACACACTTAAGCATATGTTTTTTCAGGAAAATACTATTTTTTAACTTTTTTTCGGTAAAATAACATTCTTTTCAAGTTATTTGGGATTTGTGTTTGTGTGTGTGTAAAGTCATCTTTTGAAAATGCCATTTCAAGGGAGAAAATCGTCACATTCTTGTTGTGCTTATTAGGTAATGTTGAGTTGGCATTATTTCACGTGTAAATAATTTTTTATTTTATTTTTGAATAAATTATAAACTGGATACCTATTTTTTATACCATATTTTAATTTAATTTCTAACCTTTCAATTGTGTCAATTTGATCTTTAACCTTTTTAGTGTCATGTCAATTTAGTCCTTGTAGTTATTTATTGGATAGAAAAAACTGATGTGTCAAATGGAACAGTAAAAATTTATTTTCAATGTCATATTAACTGCCAAATGTACCGCCACGTCAATTAAAAAAAAAAATTTAATCTGCCCAAAGATAAGTTTGGGGAAACTAAATAGATTCTAAATAATCATTACTAGATTGTGTGTTTAGATACCGCTTATTTTGGTGAAAACTGAAAACTGAAAACTGAACAAAAAAATAAAAAAATATTTTTTTACTATTGCTACAGTGTTTATCACTGTTCATTGGCCTAAAATCACTGTTTATGACCATGAACAGTAACAAACACACTGACTTAAAAAATAAAAAAAATAAAAATAAAAACAAAAACGCCACAAACGCGCAAACCGCATCCGCCCAAAACGCTATCCAAACAAGCACGATCGATGAGGTAAAATTTCTCTATTCATAAGCAAAGTACCAGAAATAAAGGGGAGACCAGATCATTCATTCTCAAAACTACGGAACCTCTAGGCTTTGCTTACAAAAGGGTTGCTATGTCAATTGTCTAGTGCCTTCCTTCCATGGTTTTAAAAACCGAACCGGAGATCAAACCGTTTTTTTTGAAAATTTCCGGTTCAACCCCGGTTTTTGACCGATTTTTGGCTGGTTTTCCGGTTTTTGACCGGTTGTTGACCGGTTTTGGGGCTTTAAACCGGACCGGATTGGCTTTAAACCGGACCGGTTGTAATTAGTTCACATTGCTTTGTGAACTAATTACAAATTAGAGGAGAAAACTACATTTTTTTTTTTTTTTTTGTGTCTATAATCTATATAAAGAGAAAGACTACCCATAAAGAAGGATTTTTAACTGCAAATCGACAAATTCTCTTCTTTTATCTTAAGAGTAGGTCTAACTTAGTCCTTTGCAAATAGTGCAACTTTAGCAAAACTGGTTGTAGCCTAAAATTACAAATTCACTCAATAAAATAAGGGATAATTATAGTAAACCTATCTGTGGTATGGCCCGTTTTCACTTTGCCTACCCATGGTTCAATCATTTACACTTTGCCCACCTAAACTTCAATTCGTTACCCATCCATTACCCACCTCACCCTCAAACGTTAGACAAGCACCATTTTATTAAAAATCAGACATAACACAGATTAAAAACACGAAAAATTGAATCTTTTCCTCGCGAACACAAGAACACAACATTTGTAAATATAGTTCAAAATTTTCAGTTACACATCCAAAACCAAAATCCTTTAAATCCAGACCAAAAATCCCTCTCAATTTTCAAACCACTAGCAAGCCAAAATCAAATAAAACCCACAACCAAAAAGCCAAAAAAAAAAAAAAAAAAAAATTTGAAACCCTCGAAGGGTTGCCACCCACTCCACCACCACCACCACTATCAGAACCCACAACTTAGCACCACCACCACCTCGCCCATAATCCACAACCACCACAAGCCAAAACCCATAACCCCACCATAATCAGATCATTATCAAACCCACAACCCAAAAGCAAAAAAAGAAAACCCATGAAGCAAAGATAGTGGTCAATCCGAGATCAAGCTCCTTTTAGCCGAGACGGAGGCCGAGACTGGGATGGAGGCCGAGATCGAGCTCCATTCTTTCTAAACCACCGCCGGCCCTCTTCTTGGATCTGCACCAAACCGCCGAGACGAAGGCTAAGACCGAGACGGATGCAAGAACGAAGGAAAAACAGATGAACCCACAACCAAAACCACAAAAAAATGAAACCCATGAAGCAAGAACAAAGGAATATGAAACCCATCGCTGTGGTGGCCGATATCCTCCTTAACTCCACCATCGGAGAGAGAGAGAGAGAGAGAGAGAGAGAGAGAGAGAGAGAGAGAGAGAGAGAGAGAGAGAGTAATATGGAAATTCTAGGCATATGTTTTTTTTTGAACCACGAGTAAATATTAGTTAACACTTTACCTGTGGTTAGGTTTGATTTTTCTGGGCATATTAGTTAACACTTGACTTGTATCATTCACTCCCTTTGCCGTTAACTAAATATTTTTTTAAACTTGACACTGTACCTGTGGTTAGGTTTGATTTTTCTGGGCATATGTTCTCATAGAAGTTCTTAAGCAATCAAAAGTCCTAACTTTTTTATTTTTGTTATGTTTGTTTTTTCCTAAAAATATGTTTTTCTAACGTCTGAGGGTGAGGTGGGTAACGGATGGGTAACGGATTGAAGTTTAGGTGGGCAAAGTGTAAATGATTGAACCACGGGTAGGCAAAGTGAAAACGGGCCATACCACAGGTGGGTTTACTGTAATTATCCCATAAAATAAATATTATTACATATTTTGAAAATCTAACTGTTGAATTGCAAATTCTCTACGCTCTTAATACATATATCAAATTTTGTGTCAATAAGATATTATTTATTATATGACCTATAAACTTATATTTTATGCATAATTTTAAACTACAAAAACTTGCAATTTAAACAATTTATTGATGACAAAGCTATTGATCTTTAATTTTCTAGAAATTTTACAAGTACGAAGGATATAAAAAGAAAATGTAATCCAATGGTGGATTTGTCAAAATTCACTTTCAATAAAAAGATATGAAGTAAGGTTGTAACTTAAGCTACAACTAATTTTGTAGTTAAACTTTGTCCCTTATAAAATTCACTAATGTGTTTTATAATTTAATTGAGTCTAATTTTAAGGTCTTTTACATTGAATAATTAATGAATTTCGATTAAGATTACCCTTGAAATTTTTAGTATAATCTTCTTTGACTAATGCAAGTAAGTATTTAGACATTTAGGAATACTTTGATCATATAGTATTGAGGAATGGCCCTGTAGGTAAATAACATTAGACTTGCATGAAAAGATGGATGCGTAAGTTTGATGCTTGAAAGCTTGAGAGCAATATCGGTGTGAGTGTATGGTCTGAATCTTTGACAACTTAACGGATAATGTTTTTGGAGATTGATAGTTATAGGATTGGCTCTATGTTAAACCAAGTCCAAAGGTGATTTGTCTTAGATGTCTACTTTACCTTGGCATTATATAGCTTGGAAATGATGGCTAAGTAAATAGCACTGTATTTGGATGGAAATGTATGTGTGTGTGTCTATATATATATATATAGGATAAGGATGGAAATATAGATAATTTAACCTCTCTCAGTCACATTTAATGTCCATTTGTTTTTTTATGATTTTATTTAAAAAAATGTTTTTCAAAATTTTTTCATAAAAATCAATACAATATATTATTTTCTTTTTTAAATGGAAAATGCGTTAAAAATTATTCAAGATATTCTCATTTGTTAACAGCATATATGGATGTTTGGGGGGGGGGGGGGGGTGTGGAGTCCAAAGAGAAGAAACCTTGACGAGATCAACTTGAGAAGTAATTGGGCCAAACTATTTATTAAATCAGAACGAGCTCAATCAAGACAATCTAAGTATTAGGCAGATCAAGAAAACCAAGGGTGGCAGCCCACTCGAGGAGGCCAAGGAATGGATACCCCTCGAGAGATAGGAGGTATGCCGCAAGAGCTATGAGATTGGAAGCCGAGAAGGACCATGGTGACGTACGGATAAAAGAGGGAGGAAATGACTAGATAAAGCATCCATCACCTCTACATTAAAATGCTTTGCAATAACTCGTCTTGCCACATTAATGACATAATGACCCTTGGATAGTGCCTTCACAGCCTATATCCTACTCTACCACCACCAATAAGGCAATGATGGGAAAAGTATTCAAAGAAAGATTAGTAGCCTTCTAAGTGGAAGGCTAAGATGTAATTCGAATGGTTATAAACAGAAGGAAGATCCTCCTTGAAAGGTGCTGGGAAAAAAAGGAGAGAGAGAGAGAGAGAGAGAGAGAGAGAGAGAGAGAGAGAGAGAGAAGAACCATACTACAGGCTGTAATTCCATTCAAGCACAATTCATCCTTGGTTAGCCCGAGGAGAGTAATAAACAAGAAATCACTTTTCCTTGTCTAATTTCTATCAATATTAGGCCATCTGTAAAGTCTACCTTGTTTCTTTAATCATTAAGCCGCATGTTTTAAGGAATCTAAGTGTTGACCCGCTTTCCCATCTCTATAAATTAATTGTATTAGGTTCTCATCACCAGCCCATTCTAAGTGGGTTGGGCCTCAGTTAATATCCCCCGTACAGATGTATTGCCAAGAAATCAAACACTTTTATGGTTTGATGATGAGCCCTCCATCGAAGTGTTGGAAAAAACCATTGAGTTCTCAAAGTAATAGCGGTTGCAAGAAAAAGATCTAATAAATTCGATGGATTTACATCTTTTATTAATGGATTTTTTTTTTTTGATGGGGTGAGGATAGGAGTTTCCTTGTGTATCCAAAAAACGAAAAAGAAAATTGGTCCATCGTAGAATTTTTTTTTAAAGGAAAATTGTTGAGGTATTTTTCAGTGTGACATGAAATACCAATGAATGTGATGAGGTTATTGTCATGTGTAACATGATTGTTACTAGAGCTACCATACCCACTGTTGAGGCTCATTTCTTAAAGCCCAACAAGGAAAATAAGCCCAGCAACATCAGAAAGAAATAATTAAAGAATAAATAGAAGAGCCCATTAAACCTGAGCGGCATGAATAATAGAGTATAGGTCCATAAAGCAAATAAACGGGTCTTGAAGAAGTAAATGGGCCTGAAAAGGTCCGGAAAGAGAGGAATGGCAAACCATGGGCCGCGGATGTAGAAAAGTGAGGATGGGCCACACCTATTGTGACAGGCCCAAAGTAAAGCAAGTATATAGAGCTATAGGAAATCTACGGGCTCTAAAGGAAATGAAGAATAGTTGGGCCGAGGAAGCCTAACGAGGTAGTAAAGGCCCATGGAAAGCACGAGGTTACAAGGGGCCAAGGAAGCTCCAAAGAAGGATAAATGGGACACGGGAGCCCGCAGGCATATATGGCGAGAAAAGCCCAGTGGGTTTATTAAGCCATTGAAAAAGAAAGCAAGCAGTGGACCCAAAGAGGCCCAATTGTGATTAAATGGCCATCCTGATAAAATGGCACAGCAAAAAACAATAGAAAAGCTGTGAAGAATAAAACATAAAAGGAAGCAAGAAGACCGAAGTCCACAATCAAGGGCGAGCCCAAACCACAAACGGCGAACCAGCGAAGAAATAATCCATGCCACAAGAAGCTAGAAGTAAACGGCAGGATAAGAAGGTAGATGTCCAGGCCACGGCAAACGCATGACCAGCAGGCGGACTTTGGACGGACATGAGAACAGGGCACGCGTAAGGCCCAGGTCCCACCAGCCTGTACCCAGCCAATACGGGTGAAGGTGGGCCACAGGTAAGAGGTAAAGGGGGTGTGGTTTGGCGGAGGGGAGAGGGAAGAACCCATTTCAAGGCTCCCGCTCAAGCCACTTTCGGGTGAGTGTCCTGCTGGGATGGCATAGCACCCGAAAATGGCAAAGCTGAGTTGGAACCTTTCGGTGCATGCCATGAGGGAGAGAGAGAGTACTCTGCCGTGACAGGTGAGAATGCCACGGCAAGCTAACGGACAAAAAATGCCTTTGTCTTCGTCTGGTGATGTGGTGCGACACGGCCAGTGCAGGAACATGGCGCTGGCTGAGTACCTGACCAACCAGTGATGGTCGGCGAGTACACGCATCGGACAAAGACAGTTAAGGGGGTAAAAGAGTAAAAGCAACACCTCGGCAGGCACTATATAAGAATGTTCCCTGTGCACAAGGAGGAAGGGGGGGCCAAGTAAGGAAGAATCAAGGAAAAGAAAAAGAAAACAGAGCAAGTAAAAAGAAAAACAGAGTAAGAAAAAGAAGGGAGGGAAAAGTAATTTAAAACGGAGAAAATAAGAGGGAAGAAAGTGAGAGGATAGGCATACACCGAAGTGGGTTGTTATTTCCTCTCTCCCTCTCGAAAAACCACACTTTCCATTTGCTCACGCTCGGAATAGAGGTCATCTAGGGCCGTTCCTTCAAAGCCATTAATTTCTTCTTTGAGAAATTAGTTGCATTGAAGGAGTGTCGTCTCCTTTTTGGCTTGGATTCCTTTAACATACCACTGTAGACTAATAGTTTTTGCCAGCTTGCCGTCATTTCTTGCTCATTTCTTTTTATACTGACTTCTCTTAAGTTCAGCTTTGTTGTTCTCTTTACATGTTCATTCCATTGCTTATTTATTTAAAGCATGGCAAACTTATTTCCCTTATATTTATAATGTACCTGTCTGCGGTAACTATTTCAAAAGGATCTACCTGCCACAACCACGCAACATAAATTGTGACAGGTCAGGGCATAACTTGTGCACAAGCCGGGCCAGGGTGAATTGAAACTGGGCCGGTCCCGACTCTCCAATCCATAACATTTTGGGCTTAGTACGGCAGGATGAGATAGTCCAGCCCAATGTCACAGTAGCAGCCCAAGTACCGTTACAAAATTGGCGACTTCACTAGGGAGTTGGGAAACAGATAGGGACGGAGATTCCTCGCAAGCAAATGCCGCCGAAATCTAGGGCAACGCGAAACATGAGCGTCGTGCCTTCTCAAGCAAAATCCAGGCCAACAACGCCTCACTAGCGTCAGTCTAACTAGGCGGAAGGCGCTACAGGAGTGGGGGGCTGGGCCTCAACCGCAGGCCAAGAATCCCAACGACAATACCTTCGTGGAAGTACTGCAAGCGCTCTAACATTCACAGCAACAAATGATGGAAGAAATCCGTCAGCTGAAGACGGATAGGACAAAAGAAAAAGGAAGCCAGCATGACCCAGAGCATGCGGCAGACAAAGAAGAAACGCCCGCTGGAAGTGCCCCGCAGAATGTAGAGCAGCGCTACATTACAATGGCGGAAGTAGCTGCTCTCCTGGAACGTGAAAGAGCCAGAGTACCAAAAGAAAGGTTTTATGCGCGAAGACCGCCTTACTTGCTGAGAGTACTCAGCAAGCCATACCCGGAGAGGTATGAACCGCGAACCTTCGCATAATACGATGGCAGGAAAGGGAGTGCCGTTGAACATGTGAGCAAGTTTATCGACACTCTCGGACCTTATGCAGCAGATGAAGACCTATGCCTTCAGGAGTTTTCCAAGTCATTATGTGACCGTGCTTACACCTGGTATACCGGTTTAAAGCCAGGGTCAATCCCAACTTGGGATGACATGGTGGATGTATTTTGCACTAAGTATTTCCATGGGGAAGAAACAGTGACGCTCGCAACTTTGCAAGCTACCAAGCAAAGGAGTGGCGAGGATTTGATGGAATATATCAAAAGGTTCAGAGATATAGCACTTGACTACTATGACCACTGTGAGGAGAAGACATTAGTGGAAATGTGCATGACGAATATGATCAGAGAGTACCGAGCTGTTCTAGAAAACTTGGAGATTTCTCAGTTTGCACAACTATTGCAAAAGGCTAGGAGGACCGCTTAATCAGTAAGGCCAGCTCCTGACAAAAGAAACGCCCCACAAGCCATGATAGCCTCCACGGGCGAAAGAAAGAGAAAGTCAGAGGCAAAAGAGCGCGATACTCCCCCACCAATACCTTGCACCCCAAAGGAGTTAGATGTGCTCTTGGACAGGTGGATAGTTGATGGAGTCTTTAAGCCCAATCAAGTCTCCAGAGAGCCCACAGAGGAAGAGCGAAGGGACCCACGCTTCTGCCGACTGCACAACTACGTGCAACATCCTACCACAGAATGTTGGGCACACCGCAGGCTAGTACACTGCAGGATCAGAGAAGGAACCCTAGAGTTAACACAACAAGAAGTTCAAAGAAATCCACTCCCGAACCACAAAGGGGAAGGTGTAGCGGCGGTAGTAATCTGTGCAGACCCCAGGGAGGACGAAGAGGAGAACCCAAACTTGCCTACTGCAGCAATTAGCACCCTGCAGAGAAGCTCCAAGTTCAAGAACTTGTTCGATCAATTAGGCCTCACAGCGAAGGAGCAAAAAATAGCAACGGAGGCCCTGGTAAGCAGTGCCTCTGGAGCGGGAATAGAATGTTTAACCACAGAAGTCACAGATGACAGAGCTTTCTTGCAAGAATCAAGTAAAATCACTTTCAGTGATGAAGACATAAAGGTGGGAAGTCCCGACCACAGGAGACCCCTTTATTTGGCCGCATTGATAAATCAGATTCCTATCAAAAGGACCTTGGTAGATACGGGCGCCTCGGTAAATCTGATTCCGTTAACCATCCTGCAAGCAGCAGGAATTTCAGAGAAAAGGATCCAGGGGTGCCCAATAGAAGTAATTGGGTTCGGAGGAAGAGGGAAATACACCACAGGCCATATTCAATTGTGGCTTAAAGTAGGCCCCATAGCTTCTTTAGCTCGGTTTCACGTGGTAAAAACAGAGGTTTCATATCATGTGCTATTGGGAAGACCATGGCTGCATAAGCTCAGGCTAGTCCCATCCACCTATCACCAATGTGTGAAGGGAAGACTAAATGGCAGGATGATACGAATAGCGGCCAACCCATCACCTTTCGAGCAAGCAGAGGCCCATTTGGTGGAAACCATGTTCTACGACCAGTGGGCGCCATCAGGGGAGAGTTTAGTGTCAAAACCGCGAGGCACCTTTGTTCCCAAATGGGAGGATATCCGGGACGACCCAGAACCTGACCTAAGAAAGCTTCTGTCTCAAAAAAGGAAGAGGAAAGAAACGCCTGCCGCAGAGGCAGATGATGCACCTCAATGTGTCAGGGTTCGAGGCCCTGACGGTAGAATTGTATACCGGTTATGAAGGTACCGGGGCCCACAAGTGAAGCACAGGCGGGCCCCAGACAGGAATGGTAGCACAAAAGCCTAGTGTGTTGCAAAGTTCAAGAGGGATTGGAGGAAAAGTACAGCGACGAAAGAATTGCGGCAGAGAAAGACCCGCAGGTTATGGCAGAAGAAAGGTTAGAGGAAGTCAACTTGGGAATTGATTCGTAGAAACCAAAGCCCATTTCGATCAGTTCGAAGTTGTCAGAAAAAGAAAAGTTGGAACTAATAATGTTGTTGAAAGAATATAGAGTCGTTTTTGCATGGGACTACAGTGAAATGCCCGGATTGGACCCTGGATTGGTAGTGCACACACTAAACGTAGATTCGGGGGCTAAACTGGTGATTCAACCTGCCAGAGTATTCCACACCGAGATGGAAAAACAAATAACCAAAGAAGTACAGAAATTGCTGGCTGTGGGATTCATCAAACCCATTCAGCATCCTCGATGGTTGTCTAACATTGTGCCAGTAAAGAAGAAGAGTGGACAGATAAGATGTTGTGTAGATTTCAGAAATCTCAACAGAGCCTGCCCAAAAGATGAATTCCCGTTGCCAAATATAGATCTGCTGATAGATTCTGCGGCAAGAAGTGCCATATTCTCGTTCATGGATGGATTTAGTGGGTATAACCAGATTAGAATGGCACCAAAGGATGCAGAGAAGACTGCTTTCAGAACACCCATAGGCAACTTCTACTATACAGTAATGCCATTTGGGTTAAAGAACGCAGGTGTAACTTATCAACGGACAATGACGGCCATATTCCATGACATGATGCACCAGGAATTAGAAAACTATGTAGACGACATAGTAGTGAAGTCAAGAAGACGAGAAGAGCATGCCTAGGTACTGAGGAAAGTATTCGAAAGGTGTAGGGCTTTCAAGCTAAGAATGAACCCTCTCAAGTGTGCGTTTGGAGTGTCCTCTGGGAAATTTCTAGGCTTTCTGGTCCATAGCAAAGGAATAAGTGTGGACCCGGCCAAAGCCACGGCCATAGCAACCATGAAATCACTAGCTATGGTTAAAGAATTGAAGAGCTTCCTGGGGAAAGTCTCGTATATACGAAGATTCATCCTGGGACTGGCATCTATTACCTCTGCTTTCGGCAAGCTGCTCAAGAAAGGGCAAAACTTTGAATGGGGTAACGCACAGCAAGCGGCCTTCCAAAGGCTACAGCAGATCATGATGAACCTTCCTACCGTGCAAGCCCCAGTCTGCAGGAAGCCACTGTTGTTATACTTGGCCACCAACCAATACGCTATAGGCGCATTGATTACCCAAGAAGATAGGAATGGTAACGAACAACCAGTGTACTACATCAGCCGTGCCTTGAAAGATGCAGAAACTTGGTGCCCAAGGGCAAAAAGGGCATGTTTGGCCATTGTGTATGCCTCCCAAAGACTACGACATTATTTCTTGGCCTATGAGGTATGGCTGATGACCAAGTCTCACGCTATAAAAGCCCTGCTACAACAGCCGATCCTCTCCGGCAGAATATCCCAATGGTTGCTACAATTGTCACAATACGACCTAAAGGCAGGAACACCCAAGGCGGTAAAAAGTCAAGCTATAGCTAACCTACTAGCACAATTTCTGGGAGAGGAAGAGTTCCCGTTGGATGATGAAGTCCCGGGAGAAATAGCCATGGCAAAAGAAGTCAGGAGGAGTGGGAGTAGTTCTATACTATAAAGAAAACGAAGCAGTGGCACTATCCTTCAAATTAGAGTTTCCATGCTCAAACAATATGGCAGAATATGAGGCTTATTTAACTAGGCTAGCTACAGCCTTTGAAATGGGAGTCAAGCACTTAAGAGTAATAGGGGACTCGAACCTAGTGGTCTGCTAAGCCAACGAGAGTTTCTCTCTAAAGGAACCCAACCTAGCCTCGTACAGAGCAATGGCCCAGAAGATGGAAGAAGAGTTTTTGACCTTTGAAATAGAGCATGCCCCGAGGAATGAAAATCGGTTCGCAGATGCACTAGCCGTGCTGGGTTCACAGATAATTTTTGAAGGAAATAACGCGCAGGTGGAAGTTAGCAAAAGGGAACAGTCCATCATTGAAACATTGAAGGAAAGATTTCAAGAGGAACGATGTGAAAAGGACTGACGGAATCCAATAAAAAAGGCCCTGAGGAAGGAGGAAGAGAATATGGATTTGAAAGTATTAAAAGATTATGTCCTGGTAAAGGGAGAGTTGTACCACAGGACGCCAGGAGGAGTCCTATTCAGATGCATAGGACAGATGGAAGCCCAGAGGAAATTAAAAGAAGTACATGACAAGACTTGCGAATCCAACGGAGAAGTCAACCTCTACCGCAGACTTCAGAGAGCAGGTTTTTATTGGCCGAGTATGGGAAAAGATGCGAACCAAGTCCAAGTCCAATGTGAGGCATGCCAACTGGTGGCAGACAGGGAGGAAAGCTACGCAATGTTTGTTTGCGAAGACTGGAGAAAGCCGTTCACTCAGTTCTTAGCAGAAGGAATCATGCCACAAAAGCACAGTGAACGGTACAAACTCAAAAGATTGGCAACATGTTACTTTCTACACAGCGGGGTTCTCTTTAAGAAGGGATATGATAGAGACCCATTGCGATGCTTGGGTCCCGATGAAGCGAAAGAAATGCTGAAAGAAGTACACATGGGAGAATGTGGGGAACACCAAGGGAAAAAGAAGCTATACAGATGCCTGCTACAAACGGGTTATTACTGGCCTGCCATGAAGAAGGACATGACAGAATTTGTAAAGAAGTGTCACAGTTGCCTAGTACAAGCTAATTTAATCCACACCCATCCGCAGAACTTGCAGAGTATGGTCACCCCATGGCCTTTCCATACTTGGGGGCTTGATCTGGTGGGGCCAATCAATCCACCATCACGCGGTTATGTATGGATCTTGGTAGCCACAGAATATTTCACGAAATGGGCAGAGGCAGTACCATTCCATAAAGCCACGGGAGGAGTAGTGGCAAACTTCATCAAGGAGAACATAATTGTGAGATTCGGAGTGCCCCACAAGATCATCAGCGATAACGGCACACCTTTTGTCAATAGAGACGTAAGGAAAATGTTAGAGTTTTACCAAGTGAAGCACCATCGCTCATCACCCTATTATCCTCAAGGGAATGGGCAAGCAGAGGCAACAAACAAAATCCTCATAAAGATCATCAGTAAAATGAGTCAGGAGTACACGGGGGGATGGGCAACACACCTGCCGGACGCTCTTTGGGCTTATCGAAACTTATCAAAGTCAGCAACTGGATTTTCGCCCTTTTCTCTAGTTTATGGGACAGAAGTGATGAGCCCGGCAGAAATAAAAACTCCATCATTGAGAGCCATGCAGATGCGCGAGAAGGAAAAAAAGGAAGGAGTCTTTGCCGGGGAAAGGTATGAAGATTTGGAGGGATTTGATGAAAATAGAGAAGAGGCCCAAGAGCGTAGTCGCAGATACAAATAGAGAATGACGGAAGCTTATAGAAGGATGACCAAGGAAAGGGTGTTTGCAGAAGGACAATTCGTGTTAAAAGTGGCAGACTATGTCAGGAGAGGCATGGTAGGACCATCTAAGTTCGCACCGAAATGGGAAGGGCCCTTTGTGATAAGGGAGGCATATCCAACTGGGTATTACTGTTTGACTCAGACGGATGACAGGGACTTGAACGATCCCATCAATGGGAAATGGTTAAAACGTTATTACACTTAAGGACGAAAGCAATGTAGTTATTTTTTTTTCTTTTGTCTTTCCTTTTTTTTCCTTAAGTGACTAAGTCACAAAAAACATGATTGTAACGTGTTTTTCATCGCAATGGAAAGAAGTATAAAAAAAAATTACAAGGAGAAAGCATACCATGTCATGCGATAAGTAGTAGCAAATGTAGCATTTTAGTTACAAACCCAAATTGTAGCAAGTCTTAAAAAAAAAAAAAAGACATAAAAAAGAGAAGGGAGAAATAACGTTCAGGGGAAGAGCAAAGGATAAGTAAAACTAAGAGTAGGGAAACTACATCATCAACGAAGTCCGGAGATAAGAGATTGATCATCAAAACGGCTGGCCTCATCGACGCCTGAAAGAAGATGCCCACGGCAAGCCTCCAAGTCTGCCACCTCTTTCTTCAGAATCTCAATATGTACATCAATGGCATCGATGGCTGGCTAAACTTTCCTCATAAAAAGAGTACGGGCAACCCCTCGCAAGTGATCAAGAACGAAGTCCACAGCAAAGCCAACACTGATAAGCTCTTGAATTGCGGCCCTCCATTGAAGGATCCTCTCAGGGGAAATAGTGTCTATAAAGTTGTGCTCAACATCGTTCAGCACACTCCCGAGCATCTTTAGAAAGTGTTCTCTAACAGAGCGACCCAGCCGGAATCCCTGCATAAAATCACCACGACTACTGTAGATTGCCTCTAAATGAGAAACGCAGTCCTCAGGGACTTTAAAGCCATGGAAGTCCACATAAAGTGGACCAGAACCCCAGAATTTCGCGGGACCAAGGTCATTAATTTCAAGCTGATCGAAGTGGGTAAAAAAGGCTGCAGCCTCGCTTGCTGGATCCATAGTTGCGGAAGAACTGCTACCTAATTCAAATTGGGAAGGAACGGGAGGAGATGGACCTGACAAAAAAAAAAAAAAAAAAAAAAGAGAAAGAGGGTGAATCCGTGAGAAGAGAAAGGGAGAAGTAAGAAAGTAAAAGGAAAAAAAAAGGAAAGGGGACCGAGACCTGTGAAAATAGGGGCCGTGAAGGTAACAGGAGCAGGCACAATGGGTATAGTAGGAGGAGCAACAATGGGCGCGTCTGTTGCAATTTCTAGCTCATGAGAAGTTTCTGCAAGAATAAAAACGCAAAGTAAAAGGGTATTACAAAAAAAAAGAAGTGAAAAGAAGAAAGAAGACTCAGTAGGATAAAAGAATACATACCCATAGACTTAACTCCGTGCTCAATATCCTCATACTCCTCAGAATCAGAAACTACCTTTTTCACGACGAGTTCATCATCGCGATCCTCAAGGACGTCTTCAGAGCCTTCGGAAGACAAGTCCATGTCAGGCCCCTGTGTGGTGGAGCTCGGAATAGAAGAAGAAGTACCAACCAGGGAAGAGCCATCCTTTGCCGCTTGAGAAAGAGCCAGAAAAGGGTCGCTAGTGGAAATAATAAGGGTAGTAGCAAGAGAAACAGTCTCAGCCTTAGCGATACCTAAAGGAGCAGTCTCCTCAATTTGCTCGGAATGAACACCCTCGCTCGTAAATGTTGGCTCAGCAGGAGAGGCAGGGACCTCGGTAAAAACTCTTGGTGCAACAGTGGCAGGAGTAGGTGTCACAAAGGCCGCATTAGGCCCGCCAAAGATACCTCCTAAGGGCATTCCCTTTGAGGCGGAAAGTTCTTCGGCAGTAGGACGATATATAGAAAGAGGCTCGGGTTCATCCTGAAGAACAAAAGCAAAAAAGAGGGAGATGGAGAAAGCTCATAACTAGTAATGAAGTTGAAACAAAGCCAAAAAAAAAAGGGAAAGAAGCATGGCAGGAGAGATATGAATAAAAGAAAACAAAGGAAAACAAGAGACATACTTCAGACTCGGGTTCATCAACTGATATGGGGTGTGTGGCAGACGTATCTTCCTTGAATTTAGACTGCAAGGGAAGCAGAAGGCAAAGATGAGAAGATGTACCAACAAACACATAAGGGTTAGCCGCGAGAAAAAAAAAAAAAAAAGAGAGAAGAGAAAATAAGGTCAAAAGTGATTCACCCGTCGTTCAGTAGTAGTAATCACAGGAGGGAGGAAAGACTTCCTTTTGCTGCCTCTTGTCCTGCTAGAAGGAGGAGCACCAATAGAAGGTTGTGGGGCAGTGGACTTAGACTTACTGACCGTAGGTTGTACATTAGAAGAAGCTTCAGAAAGGTCAACACTCTTTTTGGCAGACTTAGACTTGGCGGATCCCTTTTTAGGCGCCAAGATGTTTGTCACTTTCACTTTCTTTTCCCAACCTAGTGGGTAATCGCCAGTATGCCAATACCAACCTTTCTCTTCATCCTTCCACTCAAAGATAGCTGACCGGTTCTGCTTTCGAGCATAGGCTAACACGGACTTGGAAGGTAAGAGCAAACGGGGATTGGCTGAGATAACTGCACTGAGCCCATCAGGGGGAATGAGGAAGAAACCACGACTGCCCACCAACTCCTGTTCAAATGAAGTCATCACAGCTTGCCAATACCTGTGCATCGCAGGAGTACAAATGCCTCCCTCGATGAACCTGGAATAGTAACCGCGGCAAAGCGCTGATTCCAAAATGCAAAAGCAGTGTGCCTTAAGAACGGACGGACGGATGTGGGGGACTCCATGAGAAAGGAAAGATTGTCGGGGATATCCTGGTCCAACCCAAACTGCCTTCTCACTCGGTTGGCAGGATAATGCACAAACCGGAGACCCTCATCAGCGAGGTAGGGCAGCCATCCAGCATTAGTAGCCGCCAAGTAAGTAATACCGGTCTCATCAAAGGCAGCCAAAGGAGTGGTGGTGCTAACCGTATCAACAAACAAACCCATGACGGAATTGGCGCACGTATACCCCGCGCCCAAATTCCTGTAGGCCCTCCAGGAAAATCCAATTTCTTGATCAAAAGACTCAACAACAGAGTAGTCAATAGGCTTCAAACCAACCCAACGAAAATCCAACGGAAAGTCAGACTCGAATCTACCACAAAAATCAGATATGACTTGCGGACAGGATAGGTACTTCTCTTTGGCGAAACGAACAGGCCTGCATCTCGCCAACTGTTTAGCACAACGCTCATAAAGTAGATGCTGCAAAATGGTACTATGAACGGAGGAGGTAACTATGTGGCAAGAACCGGCTTGGCTCTCGTCGCTCCGCAGGATATCAAGTTGAACATACAAGTTTCCCAAAAACATTGGAGCCAGCGGGAAACTTACCCCAGTTGAAATTTTAATGGCTAGCCGGAAATACAAAGGCTTGATAGCATAATGAGGGTGAGAAGCAAACACAAACTTACACAACCAAAAAGTGATAAAAGCCACGTGGCGGGCAGCAGTAGAAAGCTTGGCAGGAGAACTGATACAAAAAGACAGCTTTGCGTTACCAATCATCCTTTTCTTCAATTCGGCCTCAATGTCCTTTTCCTCCGGCAAAAGCTTTAGAGCACCGGGGTCGGCCTCACCAAGAATGGGAAGGAGTAGTTGATTGGCCACGTCTTCCAGGGTTACGGTAATCTCACCGCAGGAGAAGAAGAAGGTATGAGTAGTAGTGCACCACCTGCGGACTAGATATCGCAGATTGAAGAGATCTCTGAAGTTCGATAAGCAACGAGAAGAAACAACGGCCTTCAACACACCGGCCCGTTGAAGCAAACCCATAAAACCCGTATCCGATAACTCTCTATCAACCCATTCTTTCCAACCCAAGGCCGTGCCGGATCTATATTCAAAGTGAATGGGTACGGGGAGCAAAACGTCTTCGCGGATAACAAAATCATAGATTGAAGAAGCTATGGGAGCCCACGAAGTGTCCGTATCTCGCCGGCAAAGGGCAAGCCATGCACGGCCAGGCGGCGGCGGCACGTATTCGCCAGGAACTTTAGGGAAGTGTGGATGGATCTCATACCATGGGTCAATGAAGGGAGCACACTCGCTATTCGGGGCGCGTTGTGACTCTTCCTCATCGGATTGGTCCGATTCGGAAAGAACGAACTCCTCGCCTACGTCGTGAGAGGCCGAAGGGTCACGAGCAACTCCTTTCCATTTACGACGTGAGGAACTTTGACCTTTCACCGGCGTCATAGTACAAGGTTTGGATCGGAGTAAAATGGAAGGGAGTGATTTGGGAATAAGAGACGGCGGAGTAGCGGGAGTAGAGATGATATTTGCGCTGAAAAGAGAGAGAGCGCTTAAAGGGGGATTACGATGAGATTTGTCTTTAGGTATCAGTGTAATTAATAAAGGTGTGAAGAGATGCGATGGGTCAGCCATTGGAAGGGGAACAAAATTAATGAAGTGCCGTTTCAGAGTCAAGATAACTGCTAAATGAGGAATGCGAAGAGACAGAGCTGTTCGCAGCAGGAATGTATATATATGTATATCTGAATATGTTTGAACAAACATATGAGTTGAGGACCACTGTTTGAAAAGCCCGCGAAGGAAAAGAAGAAAATAAGACAGAAAAGGTAGGTAAGTCTTTCTATTCACATATGAACCGCAGAAGCACTTCATATGCTCAGGGGGCTAAATGTTAAGGCTCATTTCTTAAACCCCAACAAGGAGAATAAGCCCAGCAACATTAGAAAGAAATAATCAAAGAATAAATAGAAGAGCCCATTAAACCTGAGCGGCAGGAATAATAGAGTATAGGTCCGTAAAGCAAATAAACGGGTCTTGAAGAAGTAAATGGGTTTGAAAAGGTCCGGAAAGAGAGGAATGGCAAACCATGGGCCACGAATGCAGAAAAGTGAGGATGGGCCACACCCATTGCGGCAGGCCCAAAGTAAAGCAAGTATATAGAGCCATAGGAAATCTACGGGCTCTAAAGGAAATGAAGAATAGTTAGGCCAAGGAAGCCCAACGAGGTAGTAAAGGCCCATGGAAAGCACGAGGTTACAAGGGGCCAAGGAAGCCCCAAAGAAAGATAAATGGGACACGGGAGCCCGCAGGCATATATAGCGAGAAAAGCCCAGTGGGCTTATTAAGCCATTAAAAAAGAGAGCAAGCAGTGGACCCAAAGAGACCCAATTGTGATTAAATGGCCATCCTGATAAAATGGCACGGCAAGAAACAATAGAAAAGCTGTGAAGAACAAAACACAAAAGGAAGCAAGAAGACTGAAGCCCACAATCAAGGGCGAGCCCAAACCACAAGCGGCGAACTAGTGAAGAAATAATCCACACCACAAAAAGCTAGAAGTAAACGGCAGGATAAGAAGGCAGACGTCTAGGCCGCGGCAAACGCATGACCAACAGGAGGACTTTGGACGGACATAAGAACAGGGCACGCGCAAGGCCCAAGTCCTACCAGCCTGTACCCAGCCAATACGGGTGAAGGTGGGCCATGGGTCAGAGGTAAAGGGGGTGTGGTTTGGCGGAGGGGAGAGGGGAGAGGGAAGAATCCATTTCAAGGCTCCCGCTCAGGCCACTTTCAGGTGAGTGTCCTGCTGGGATGGCATAGCACACGAAAATGGCAAAGCTGAGTTGGAACCTTTCGGTGCATGCCATGAGAGAGAGAGAGAGAGAGTACTCTGCCGTGACAGGTAAGAATGCCACGGCAAGCTAACGGACAAAAAATGCCCTTGTCTTCATCTGGTGATGTGGTGCGACACGGCCAGCGCAGGAACGTGGCGTTGGCTGAGTACCTGACCAACCAGTAATGGTTGGTGAGTATACGCATCGAACAAAGACAGTTAAGGGGGTCAAAGAGTAAAAGCAACACCTCGACAGGCACTATATAAGAATGTTCCCTGTGCACAAGGAGGAAGGGGGGGCCAAGTAAGGAAGCATTAAGGAAAAGAAAAAGAAAACAGAGCAAGTAAAAAGAAAAACAAAGTAAGAAAAACAAGGGAGGGAAAAGTAATTTAAAACGGAGAAAATAAGAGGGAAGAAAGTGAGGATAGGCATGCACCGAAGTGGGTTGTTATTTCCTCTCCCCCTCTCGAAAAACCACACTTTCCATTTGCTCACGCTCGGAACAGAGGTCATCTAGGGCCGTTCCTTTAAAGCCATTAATTTCTCCTTTGAGAAATTAGTTGCATTGAAGGAGTGTCGTCTCCTTTTTGGCTTGGATTCCTTTAACATACCACGGCAGACTAATAGTTTTTGCCAGCTTGCCGTCATTTCTTGCTCATTTCTTTTTATACAGACTCCTCTTAAGTTCAGCTTTGTTGTTCTCTTTACGTGTTCATTTTATTGCTTATTTATTTAAAGTATGGCAAACTTATTTCCCTTATATTTATAATATACTTGTCTGCGGTAACTATTTCAAAAGGATCTGCCTGCCATAACCACGCAACATAAATTGTGACAGGTTAGGGCATAGCTTGCGCACAAGCCGGGCCAGGGTGAATTGCAACTGGGTCGGTCCCGACTCTCCAATCCAGAACATTTTGGGCTTAGTACAGCAGGATGAGATAGTCCAGTCCAATGTCACAGTAGCAGCCCAAGTACCGTTACACCCACAAAAAAAAAAAAAGAAAAAAAAAAAAAGAAATTGTAGAGTTTACATATAATTCACTCCTTGTTATATTGATGTCAGTTAACCATCCAAATTACTTTAAGACAGTCATAAGTAATTACTAGATAACAAAATTATACAATAGACTTGCAATATCATTAGAAACGGTATCTAGGCTTACCATGGTCAAAGAATTGACAAGAGGGTGGAGAGATATTTTCTTGTGTGTTGTTCTTCATAACACTACAAATCTCTAGCAAAAATTAATTCGTTGCACTTACTGAAAGGTAAGAGGTGGTTTGGTTATTTATGATGTGCTCTTGATGTGATGCATACTGCGATGATGTGACATTATAATTTTTAGTTTATTTTATTTTTTCTAACATTATTATAATTTAAAATTACAAAATATATCACATCATCTCAATCTTTGTCAGGGGGTTCTTTTTACGTTTCTTTTTCTAAGAAGGAAGTCGGGCCTGGCGCTCCGCGGAATGGGCTCCAAAGTGCCATTTTGCCACTGCCAGTATGTGCGCAAACGTTGAGTCCAAGTTCTAGGGAAGACATTGCAAAGTGCGCTTATCCTTTGCTTCTGTCGCAGAAGGAACTTTTCTCTAGTTTTCGCCACAGGTCTGACTTTTACACTATGCAGCAAAACTTTCCGCTAAGCTTATCTTTTGTTTTTGCCGCAGAATGAACTTTTCTCCAGTTTCTGCCACAGATTTAACTTTTACGCTATGCAGCAAAACTTTCCGCTGGGCTTATCTTTTGTTTCTACCGCAGAAGGAACTTTTCTCCAGTTTCTGCCGCAGGTCTGACTTTTTTGTTATGCAGCAAAACTTTCTACTATGCAGTAAAGCTTCCCGCTGGGCAACGTGGATGACTACTCTTCATTTCTTTTACTGCAGAAATATTGCTTCTTATTTCCTGCACATAAACAAATCTAAAACCCAAAGAAAATACCAATTAAGCAAATGTTAGCTTACATGGGTTAGCATATTCTCAAATATATACATATAAATATACTTATACGTATTCACCTATTCATATATAAAATATATTTTGCAAGACATGAGAAACAAGATATACGTGTATATATACTTGCAGCAGGATAATGATTAGTTTGTGTCAAAAAATAAAACACGTAATAACAAATAAAGAAGAAAGCTTCGGTAGAAAAGGTTGAACACAGTCAATGTAATAAAAGGATGCTACAGCAGAATAACTAGTACAACAAATAAAGATACCACAGTAGGACAACTGATGCAGTAAATGTGATAAAAAACGTACTACAGCAGAATGACTAAATACGGCAGATATAAGTTATAATGAGAGAAATCAAACATATTTGCAACCGAAACAAGTTTTGAATTTTCCCATAGAATAAGTAAACCAAGAAGGAACCCAAACCCCAACTTGAACAACCTTGTCATAAGCTTCTGCCATAAAAGTTATACATTTTGAAGAATAGGCCTAAATGGCTACTAGCTATTACTTTTGGAGACTTCAAAGAGTGGGTTTGCTAAGAGGGAGGGAAAAGATGATCTATTGATGCATGCCCCTATTCCTGCCGTGTTTTCTCTCTTTTTTTTTTTTTTTTTTTTTTTTTTTTTTTTTTTTTTTACCATTCTCTTTCTTTCTTTCTCTCCATTCTTTTACCCTTAGTTTCTTACTACTCTCCTGCCGTGGGTTGTTTCCCCTTTTTTGGTCCCCTTTGGGTCTCCCCGTTGGGTCTCCCCCTTTAGGTGCCTCTTTATCCAATCCCCCCCCCCTCCGTTTTCATCCATGGCTACCTCTTCCTTTTATAGTGAACTAATTCAATGAGATTTCTCCTTTTTACTCCTAGGGCTTCACCAATTGTTTTTAGTTTGTTGTGGGCATCCCTTCAGGACTACCCACCAACCCATTGGTTGCCCCGACCACTGCCATTGCTTAGTATATGTCTGCTGCACCATTTTTCATTTCACGACAAAATTCTCTTTTGTTTGTTCTTGTTGTATAACTCTATTTCTAGGTTCAAATGGATAAGGATTGGGCTACCTCACTACCAAGCTCTATGGCACGCATCAAATGGTCCCAACCATCTATTACTTCTTTTAGGTAAGATACCATTCCAGTAGGATATCTTTCCAAAAGAAGTCATGGCAGGAAACCAAATATAGACCCTCTTTTCCCCCTACCACCAAACCACACCCTCTGAATCCTCTTGACCGTGGGCCCACCTCCCTTGTATTGGCTGGGTACAGGTTGGTGGAGCTTCGGCCCTTGTGTGCTTGCTCCATTGTCTTCTGCTTTTGTCTTCTTTCATTCCCACACCGTTTTTGCCTTAGCAGATTAGTTTTGTTTTGTTCTGCTGCGTGTCTCTGTCTTATTTCTTCACGCGTTTCTTGTTGTGTTTGTCTTTTCCTTTAGTTTGGCTTTTTTTCCATTCACGCGTTTCCTGCTGCTGACACTTCCTGTAGTTCCGTGCTTTTTCATATTAGTTTTCCCGCCTATCCTTTTATCGGGCCTTTGTGGGCCAAATAATGTTAACTGGATCAAGAGGGTCTGGGGCCCAATTTGTCTTCATCTGCCGAAGCCATTCTGCCAGGGAACTGTATTCTGCGGCAAAGCTGTATCCTGCTGCAAATTTGTATTCTGCTGCAGATCACTTTCCCTTGCATTTCTTTCTTTGGACCTCTCTTGCTCTTTGGGCCGTTGTTTTTCATTGGGCTTTCTTCCTCATGGGCTTTTGGCTATGGATTCATAAAATTAGGCATCAACATTCAGCCCCCTAAGCATATGGATTGCTCCTGCAATTCATATGCGAAAACTCATGCTGTTTTCTTTCGTGGGTTGTCTCACAACTCACGTGCGAATGCTTCTCTTATTTTCTTCACGAGCCTGCTGTTTCAATCTTTACTATCCTTAGGCAAATCATTTTTTTTCTTCTTGCAAATTCATGACCCTCTAAGGGTAGCCAAAAAGTTGCTCTTCATGAGGGTGGTGGTTTTACCGCTGTCACCCCAAAGCGAGTTTGTTGAAAACTTTGCCTTTCTTTAGTTTAATTGTTTCTGCTGACTGCTTGCATGTTATTATTTGACTTGTGCCTGCTAGGCCTCTTTTGGGCCTGCTGTATGCTTTCCTTTTGCTAAATTTCAGTAGCCCAATATTATCATTGGGCTTGTACTCATGTTATTTTAGGATTCCTTGGCTCATTTCATTACTTTCGGGCTTCTTTGTCCCATTTTATTCTTTTAGGCATCCTCGGCCTTTTTCGTTGCTTTCGGGCTCCTTTGTCCCATTCGGGCTCCTTTGTCCCATTTTATTCTTTTGGGCATCCTCAGCCCATTTCATTGCTTTTGAGCTCCTTTGTTCCATTTGGGCTCCTCTGTCCCTTTTTATTCTTTTAGGCATCCTCAGCCCGTTTCATTGCTTTTGGGCTCCTTTGTCCCATTCGGGCTCCTTTGTCCTATTTTATTCTTTTAGGCATCCTTGGCCCGTTCCAATTCTTTACTTCCCATGGGCTTTTACTAATTCATTGGGCTTCCTCGGCCCAACTACTTTATACTTCATCCTTGGGGCTTATAGACTCTCTATTACCCCTTACTTTCTTTACTTACATTACTTTGGGCCTGCTGTGGCAGCTATGGCCCATTTTCACTTTTCTACATCCATACCGCCCATGGGTTTGCTACTTCTCTCTTTCCGGGCCCTTTTAGGCCCATTTACTTCCTCAAGGTCCATTTGTTTGCTTTATGGACCTATGATTCATTATTCCTGCCGCTTGGTCTTAATGATTTTTCCATCCACTTACTAACTTTTTTCTGCCCGTGTTGCTGGGCTCCTTCCTGCTATTGAGCCTCCTTGCCAAAGTGGGCATCAACACTACTCTTATTCAAAGGGATTGTTGATGATGATGATGTGTGCATCCTTCTCTGCTTCATCATTCCTTTGCTTGTTTCTTGGTTTGCTTCTTGGAAATTCATTGTAATCTTGGACTTCTACAATGGTACTCATTTCTTTATGTCTGCGGCAATTTGTATACTCATTTCTTTATGTTTCTGCGGTAGCACGTACTCATTTCTTTGCTTTTATAGGGATAAATACTCATTTTTTTGCTTCCACAAAATATGTAGACAATTTCTGCTGCAATACAAGCACTTATTTCTCTGCGTTAATGCACCTCTTACTCTGCTTCTGCTAGAGCAGCATCTATACTGTAGGAAGTGAAGGTTGTGGCAGATTTTGCGGCAGAAGAATTAGGCTTAACTGCTTCCGCTAACTTACTTTCCCCACGTATTCCTTAGTATCATCTCTTCATTCTTTCATAAGTGTAGTTGCTCTCTAAGAATGGTCAGAAGACACAAATGTCGTGGAATCCTTACTTGGTGGGTTCTTCTCCATTATGATGTTTTACATTTTCTCATCTCTGTAGAATGCTCAAAATTGACTCTTTGGATTCTTTAACTCTTCTTCCTGCCAACTTCGTGAACAGCACTTTTGCGGAGCAAGGATTCTTCTTACGGACTTCATTTTTCTTTTCTTTTAGCCACTTAAGGTTGCTTCACTTAGGGCTTCATTCATTCTCTAAAAATAGAGAAAGTGTTGTCTTTTACTACCTTCGCATCTAAGCCGAGTACTGAAGAGAGTTTCATCAAAACAGTTCTGCCACATTACTTTCTTCAAGTAAAGCTCTTTCACAAGAGGAAAGCTTCATCTAAGTGTGTAGATCAAAGGGTGGCTTCGCTCCATTTTCTTGTGCCTTTTTCTTCTTTTTGCATTCATGTATCTTCATTTATTTTGCTCAAAATAAAGCATAGAGCTAACATTGTAAGCCCTCATCATAGTAGAGTACTCTTTCATTTGCTGATAATACTTTCTGCGGTGTTGAAGAACACATGTATTCTTTGCCAAGATGAAGTTTTTGCGGAGAAGGACGTTGGGCCTTGTAGAAAGGCAAGTTTCTTTCAGTGATGATGTATTTATGAAGGCTCTCCTCATTCGGAGCTACTACTAGCATGGGCAAATGTATTGTTGCATTAGTAGAGGACCCTTTTAACCCCCAAGATCATCAATACTCTTGTACTTTTGCTGTTTGCATTGGGCTGTTTCTGATTCTGCCATAAATTCTGGTTTGCTGCAAAATTGATCTTTCTGCAGAAGTGACTGAATCTGCCACTCATCTTAAGGCGCCTACAAGTGGTGTCACTATAGGAGTTCTTTTTTTTTCAAGGGACAATGAGGATGCTTTCACTAGAAATCTTCTCTTTCTTTTCATTCTAAACATTTTCTTTGTCATTCTACCACAGCAATCATTGATTCCTTCGTGTTTGCTTTTTTCTTCTTTAACATGTTCTTCTTGTCATTCTGCCACAGCCGCTGAGGATATCACTGCCTCTTTGATGAAGAGGCACAGATGTTGTTGTGAACTAAATCTCTTAACTTTGTTGTAGTCTTCTGCGGATTTTATTTCTCCTAATTCTTTTTTTCTCATGTTGCTAAGCTTGGCGATATCTTTCCAATTCTTGTGGAAGGCAGTCTGCCACTGAATGCATTGCTAGAGAGATGTTTGGACTTCATCATTGATTTCCTCCTTTTGTTTCTGATGTGAGTTCCTTTGTCACTCAGCTTTTCTGCGGAGAACTCTTGAAGCCTTAAAGTCTCACGAAGAGCATTTATTTTCTGCTATAGTTCTTTACATATGTTTCTGTTGGAGTGCTTGTAGGCCTTCTCTTCTTGCTTCCTTTATTTGCTTCATTTACATTTGCCGCAACAAGGGTGGTAGAATTTCTTCTCATGGATTCACTGCTTCATAGACTTTGCATTGCGTGAGAACTTTACTCTCCAATTGCTAGTTGATGCTTTTACAGAAGATAAATGATGTTACTGCTTATCGCAGACTAGAGTGTTACTTGACCGTGGTAGGTCGCAACAAATTGCATGGGTGTTGCAATATGCCATATCATGATGTTTGAAGTTGCTGCAGATCAAGTGGCGGATGAATGTATACTTGTTGGAATGCCAAAATCAATACTTATTTCATAGTGGGTAATGTTGCTACTACATATTGACACTCTAAACGCTTTGCAAAAGCCTTTCCAAACTTGCGGCAGAATAGGCCTTAGCCCCCTAACATGTGAGACAACTGGATGAGTCTTTAACATGTTGAAGAAGACTCTTCATATTTTTGTAGAATGAGACAGCCTTTAGTATACGAGAATAAGCCCTTACCTTTCAGCAGAAGGCTTCCTATATTTGCTGCAGAATGAGCTTTAGCCCCCAGTATGTGAGACAACTGGATGAGCTTGATATCACCCTCTCTTGGTGTTGATGCTCCATCATGTGGTTCATGCATTCTTCAGTAAAAAATTAGATGCCAAAGATCTACAAGTTGCCATATTGTAGAAATTCTTCGTTGCTAGAGAATTTGAGAAAGAGTTACTTCTCAAGCATGCTTTGGCTTCGTTCCACTGCAAGCACAATTGCTTCCCATGTATTTTCTGCTACATATAGCTCCTTTGCAAATTCTTTCCAAAGACTTGCGATCATAGCTCCTTGGTGAGTTTGATTGAGTATAGCCCCCATTATGGGCTTTTGCCAAGAACTCACAACCAAGGTTCCTTTGCTAGCTTCTAGCCGAGAATTCATAACCACGACCATTTTGCTGGCTTTTGCTACTAAGACCCATATTTCATGGGTTTCTTCTTTGCTTGCTTTGAGTATGGGGCATATTTAGATGAAGTTTGCTACGTCTCTTGCTTCATGGTTGGCTAGTAATAGCCAAAAGTCAGCAGCTTATAATATAAAATTTTCCCATGACGTACCCACATCTTTCTGCGACATCGTGCTTCTTTACTGCAGCAGAATGCCCTTGCAGCAGAACGCCTTCAATAAAAACCATGTAATAGTTTTCTGCAGCAATAAGATGAGTAACTCTATTCACGACAGAATGTGTGTCAGAAATTAATTCTGCTATTTCCCTTTTGTACATAAGCCGAAAGAAGGAGCTTTGAGTTTGTCACTATTGCAGAGTTCTTTTAGGATGAGAGATGGGCATCAACGAGCTTCATGACTTGAAAAGTGATGGTGAAGTTGTGTAGTTTGTAGTACAAGTGATCTAATACATTCTTTCTTAGTCTTCTGAAACTTTTCGCTACGAAATATTTTGCCAATGAACATTCTGCATATTTGGGATTCTGCTGCAAAATATTCTGCCGATAAACATTCTGCATTTTTGGAATTCTGCTGCGAAATATTCTGCAAATGAACATTCTGGAATTCGGCAGCTTCTGCTGTAAACAATCTGCAAAGAGATCTACATTATGGCTTCTGAAAATTTTTTGCTATAAAATATTCTGCAAACGAGCATTCTGCACTTTTGAAATTCAGCAGATTCTATTGTGAACAGTCTGCCAAAGGATCTGTACTTTCTGCTACGAAATTTTTGCGGAGGGACATTTTGCACTTCTGGAAAAGTCTGCTGAAGGATACTTCACAGCGAAAATAGTTATTCGCAACAGTATAGTAATGATGAAAGTTTTCCTTTGGCTTCTATAGTTTCATTTTTTGTTTCTAGCTTTTGGTTTTTTGAGGGGAAGTAGAGCTAGAATCACTATCATGAAAAAAATGATTGAAACCTTGTGGGGGAATCAAGGGATTTTTCTCCTCTAAGTGCTAGACCCAAAGGTGGAGAGGGAGAAAGTTTAAGAAGTTTCTAGTGTTTCCTTAAAAGAAATGAGAGCGAAAAGGTGATAAGTGGCTTAAAAAGCTTTTAGAAGAGTTGCATGTTTGAATAAGTGACTTGCCACATGTCACACATGCATGACAAGGAGAACAAGTGGCTTTTAAAGGATAGGACCAAGCATTGTAAAGGCCTGGTACTGTAATATTCTGCTGCAACATTCTACCATAGCATTTTGCTCATGATACTGCTCTGTTTTAACGTTGCTGCGTCTTCCCACAGAATTCTCCTACGATACTGTCCTGCTGTAACGTTGCTGTTTTCTGCCATAGAATTCTACTACGGTACCGTCCTACGGTAATGTTGCTGCAATATTCTACCATAGAATTCTACTACGGTATTGTCTTGCTGTAACGTTGCTACAATATTCTGCCATAGAATTCTACAACACCGTTTTGCCGTAATGTTGCCGTAATACTCCACCATAGAATTCCACTATGGTACTGCTATGATGTTTTGGATACTGTTCTGAGAGTATAGCTTGGAAGGTTTAAGAACATCTGCATGTCTTGCTTTGGTAAGGACTTGGAAACATGTTTGCGGGGAGAAATATCTCATTCTCCCCATCTTGATCCCAACTTTCCAGCGGAGTCGCCAAAAAATGTCAGGGGAGTTCTTTTTACGTTTCTTTTTCTAAGAAGGAAGTCGGGCCTGGTGCTCTGTGGAATGGGCTCCAAAGTGTCATTCTGCCATTGCCAATTTCTGCGCAAATGTTGAGTCCAAGTCTTAGGGAAGACGCTGCAAAGTGGGCTTATCCTTTGCTTCTGCCGCAGAAGGGACTTTTTTCCAGTTTCTGTCGCAGGTCTGACTTTTACGCTATGCAACAAAACTTTCCACTGAGCTTATTTTTTGTTTCTGCCGCAGAAGGAACTTTTCTCCAGTTTTGCTGTAGGTTTGACTTTTACGCTATGCAGCAAAACTTTCTGCTGGGCTTATCTTTTGTTTCTGCCGCAGAAGGAACTTTTCTCCAGTTTCTGCCGCAGGTCCAACTTCTCTGTTATGCAGCAAAACTTTCTATTGTGCAATAAAGCTTCCTGCTGGGCAACGTGGATGACTACTCTTCATTTCTTTTATTGTAGAAATACTGCTTCTTACTTCCTGCATATAAACAAATCTAAAACCCAAAGAAAAAACCAAGCAAGTAAATGTTAGCTTACATGGGTTAGCATATTCTCAAATATATACATATAAATATACTTATACGTGTAAGTTCGTTTAGACCCCTTAAACCCAACAGATTAACCTAGTTATTTAGCCAAGTGATTAACTTAGGTAAATTATTCAAATCTAGGTTAAACACAAATAGTCAAAAACAATAAAGCAGCGGAAAATAAAGAACACAAAGATATGATGACCCAGGAAAACCAAACCGGTAAAAAATCTGGGGAGGATTTAACCTAGCTATCCTCAAGGTAAACCGAATTCACTATGAAAGAATCGAAGTTTACACAATAAGACTTAGACCACTAACATCCTATTGCTACCTGCTTGTAGGAAACTTACTACCACGACCACGTGACAGCTCCGAGATCCACAGACTCTTTCTTTCTTTGAATTCTTCAGCAATCCACAAGCGCACCTGCTTGTATATCTTTAAGTTCTCTTGATTCTACAACTGTATGATTTACCAATCTCTTGACATGAATCTTGAGTTTGGAAATCCTAAGTGTATGTGAAGGTAAACACCTCTAGATCTAACAAATAGATTCACAAACACAGCATTCAGAACTCTAAAAACGTGGCTAGGGTTTTCCCTTATATACCTAGGGCAAAACATAAAACCCTATACATTAAATAGGCTTGGGCTGAGTTGGAAAAATTCTGCAGAAAAACATTCTGCACGATTTTCGATCGGTCGAGTCTAATTCTCGATCGATCTAGTCAGGCAGAAAGTGCACAGTAATTCTGCAATCAACTTGATTCCAACTTTACATAAAAAGCCATACTTTGAGCAAGTCTAACACAAGACTTAAAGAATGTTTTGATCATGGTTTGCCAACATTACAAATTGAAGTTCTAATACATTAGTTCCTAATTCTTAGAACCTAACAATACGTATTCACATATACATATATAAAATATATTTTGCAGGACATGAGAAACAAGATATACGTGTATATATACTTGCAACAGGATAATGATTAGTTTGTGTCAAAAAATAAAACACGTAATAACAAATAAAGAAGAAAGCTTTAGCAGAAAAGGTTGAACACGGTGAATGTAATAAAAGGGTGTTACAGCAGAATAACTAGTACAATAAGGAAAGATACCACAGCAGGACAACTGATGCAGTAAACGTGATGAAAAACATACTACGACAGAATGACTAAATATGAAAAATATAAGTTATAATGAGAGAAATCAAACATATTTGCAACCGAAACAAGTTTTGAATCTTCCCATATAATAAGTAAACCAAGAAGGAACCCAAACCCCAACTTGAACAACCTTGTCATAGGCTTCTGCCATAAAAGTTTTGCAATTTGGAGAATAGGCCTAAATGGCTACTAGCTATTACTTTTGGAGACTTCAAAGAGTTGGTTTGCTAAAAGGGAGGGAAAAGATGGTCTATTGATGCATGCCCCTATTCCTGCCGTGTTTTCTCTCTTTTTTTTTTACCATTTTCTTTCTTTCTTTCTTTCTCTCCGTTCTTTTACCCTTGGTTTCTTACTACTTTCCTGCCGTGGGTTGTTTCCCTTTTTTGGTCCCCTTTGGGTCTCCTCGTTGGGTCTCCCCCCTTAGGTGCCTCTTTATCTGATCTCCCCCCCCCCCTGGTTTTCATTCATGGCTACCTCTTCCTTTTATAGTGAGCTAATTCAATGGGATTTCTCCCTTTTACCCCTAGGGCTTCTGTTTTTGGTTTGTTGTGGGCATCCCTTCAGGACTACCCACCAACACATTGGTTGCCCCGACCACTGCCATTGCTCAGTACATGTCTGCTGCACCATTTTTCATTTCACGATAAAATTCTCTTTTGTTTGTTCCTGCTGTATACCTCTACTTCTAGGTTCAAATGGATAAGGATTGGGCTACCTCACTACCTAGCTCTATGGCATGCATTAAATGGTCCCAACCATCTATTACTTCTTTTGGGTAAGATACCATCCCAGCAGGATATCTTTCCAAAAGGAGTCACGGCAAGAAACCAAATATAAACTCCCTTTTCCCCCCACCACCAAACCACACCCTCTGAATCCCCTTAACCGTGGGCCCACCTCCCTTTTATTGGTTGGGTACAGGTTGGTGGAGCTCTGGCCCTTGTGTGCTTGCTCCACTGTCTTCTGCTTTTGTCTTCTTTCGTTCCCACGCTGTTTCCTGCTGTAGCAGATTAGTTTTGTTTTGTTCTGCTGCGTGTCTCTGTCTTATTTCTTCACGCGTTTCTTGCTGTGTTTGTCTTTTCCTTTAGTTTGTTCATTCACGCGTTTCCTGCTGCTGAGACTTCCTGCGGTTCCGTGCTTTTTCATATTAGTTTTCACGCCTATCCTTTTATCAGGCCTTTGTGGGCCAGATAATGTTAACTGGATCAAGAGGGTCTTGGGTCCAATTTGTCTTCATCTGCCAAAGCCATTTTGCCAGAGAACTGTATTTTGCGGCAAAGCTGTATCCTGCTACAAATTTGTATTTTGCTGTAGATCATTTTCCCTTGCATTTTTTTCTTTAGACCCCTCTTGCTCTTTGGGCCATTGTTTTTCATTGGGCTTTTTTCCTCTTGGGCTTTTGGCTATGGATTTGCAAAATTGGGCCTCAACAATCTTATCACTTTCCTAAACAATATAATGTTGTATTCTTATGTTGAGATTACATTAATGGAAGATTACAATGATGTAATATTATGACGTAATGTAACAAAACGGCGAACCAAATGCTCCCTAAGAGATATGACATCAAGAGATGCATAAATGATCTTTAGGTTAACTAACACTTCTTAGTGTTTTTAATGAATATGTTCATGGACATAACTATTGTATGGACATAACTATATCCGGCTTGGCCTAACCAATATTTCAAATAAATAGGTATCCATTAATGGAGACTAGGAATCGTTAGCTTAACCAAGGGTTTTGTAACTAAATTGGTACCTCTCCATGCACAAAGTGCTTGAAGCTTAAAGGAAAATGTTTTGAGTTGCAAATTTAGCAGCATATTATAACTATCTATATATAAAAAAAAGTAGTTATTAGCTTAGGCCTTAGAGTAGTTCCACAAGTGCTATATTTTCATTTTCACAATTCACAATAAAATCTAGGTGAGAAGTTATTATTGGTTTTCATCTAGATCCATCACTGATATTATTTTTTAACTTACTATTAACAATTTTTTTTAATTGTATTTTTGTCATAAACTTATCATTAACAACTTGTTAGTTAGACTTTGTTGTGAACATGTTGTGCCCCAAGATTTATTTTTTATTTTTTATTTTTGAGGAACCCGTAGATTTATTTGGTAGCTTATATAAGAAGGTAGTAAAATTCCTCATCTTTTATAATCTTTATTATTCTTTAAACATACTGAACGAACGTACCTCACCAGTGGTATCCAATGCACATACTGAACGAACGCAGGCATTGAGTGGCATCCAATGCAGACGCTGAATGAACATCTATATAAATTTTGGGTGCATCTGACAATTTTTATCTGCAAAATATTTATCTCATTTATCAAGCAACCTGAGCAAGGGAACCCACCCAGTTAAATGCAAACCAGAGATGATTCCTCTTATTTTTATCTCCAAAGGGCTTTTTCTTGTAATTTTTTTTTTTAAAAATGAATATGTCCAAAAAGGACTTACTCTTAACAAATGAAGTGCAATTTCATAGGTGCCTTTTTCACCAGAAGAATATGCCATTTTGTGTTGACTTTTACCACAAAGAGTGCCTCTTTTAACACAGAGAGAGGTCATGTCATATCACATATCAGTATCACTCGAGGCAAAATTGATGCATTGCTATCCTCATTTCCCATTTCCCATTTGATGACTAAATTCTCATACCACCTGTTTCTGTTATTACTTTTTCGTGTACATAATAATAATAATAATAATAATAATAATAATAATAATAATTACAAAACTCCCATACCCACACAAATTACTTCCAAATATCATGTTTTTTTTTTTTTTTTTGATACGCCAAATATCATGTTTTGGGCCTGAACAAGTTATCACTATTCATGTAAAACAAACATAATTTTATTATTTTAGAATGTAGGGTTAGATTGTTGCCTCATATATAGTTAGAAACTTAGATTAATATTGGCCATTTTAAGAAATGTTGGCTCTTCCAAGATAGGCAGGTCAATAACATTAATATATGTCAACAATATTTATAGCAGTTCCTATTTACAACAATAGTGGAGGATTCCTAATATTATTATGTGTCAGAAATTAAAGGGAATTTATTAATAGTATGAATTTTTTTCCTTAATTCCATTTTTACCCTTTCATTCTAATGTCTTATTTGAATTTTGCTGATGCCTGGGTGGGCCCCCTTTCTTTATCAACCTGACAAGGAATAAAACCGTTAGGGTCAATCTTGCAATTATCTTGAAATCCCAAGGGCAAATCCCCAACGCGCCGAAATTTCAGAGTGGTCCGACAGGGTTTCGCCGCCCGAAACGAAAAGCCCAAACCCCGATACCAATTGCCTCCACCCTGTCTTTCAAGAACTGAAGACCCGAAATTACAATCATACCCCTCACCACCAAATGCGAAATTACCAAAAAGCCCCTTATGTTTCCCCCGGAGCCATTAATTCAAAATTTTTGGATCGTTACAAAAGTACGAAATACGAACCCTCGGCACTACAAAACAAAAATAAAATAAACAAACAAACAAAAAACGAAATCGTGCTGTTTATAGTCGTACCTTGTGCTTCAACATTTGTACCCTTCGGCTACTTGAAATTTCGGTTCTACAGTGAAACGCAACGAAATCTGCGCCGGTTCTCTGCTACAAAGCACTGCTCGGATTTCCAAACCTTTTTTGGTTAGAAGGGGATTTTTATCGGATCGGATTCGGAGCTCCATACAGAGAGAGAGAGAGAGAGGAAGAAGACTCGGATGTAGAGAGAGAAAGAGAAGGTTCTAGAGAGAGAGAGAGAGAGAGAGAGAGAGAGAAGGAGATGGAGATGGAAATGGAAATGGAAATGGAGGTTGAGCCAGTGTTTGAGGTTCGTGAAGTGGTGGACTTTGACTATGAGTTCGAAGCGGCAATGTACTTCGATTTGAGTCGAGCGGAGACTCGAACGGAGGCTTGTGAAGCTGAGCTCTGGTTCGAGTCCGCTAAGGAGTACCCTCCTTCTCGTCAGTACCTCTATCTTAAGCCCTAATCTCATTTCAATCTTATTACTCAAATACTAATTATTTCATTTCCTTAATTTTTATTTATTATCTAATCCAATGCTGAGTGCATTATGTGTTGCTTTTCATTCTCAATTTGTGTTTTTGTCTGTGATTTTGATTTTCCTAACCCCCCCCCAAAAAAAAAATCCATTTCTGCGAGTTATATAGGCTTATGTATATATGTATTTTAGTTTAATTTGAATTTTGTGTATTTTCTGTTACAGCTTTTGTGACAAAGTTAGTTAAGAGAGAGGATATTCTGCTAGAAAATGTGAATACCTCTCCAAAACCAAAGAATGTGGAAAGTACAATGGAGTCTGATGTTGGCGTGGGCCGAGATTTTTGTGCATTAGATGTCAATAACAAAGGTATTGTTTATGCCTGTTATTTTCTATTCAACTTGTTCTATGATTGTAATATGACCCCAAGTGCTATAATTCCTATCAATTAAATTATTGCCGTTATTTTAGTATTCGTTTTGGTTAGTGCAGCTGTTTGAAAAGTTGCGTTTTCTAAAAAGTTAAAATTTTTGGAAACATATGGTAAGTGTCTGGTAAAATTTGTGAAAAAATGCCATTGATGTGAAAATGGGGTTTTTTGAAAAAGCATCCCGTGACCATGAGCTGTGATTTGAAAACAAGCTTTTTGCCTGGCTTTACAAAGGCAAAGAAAAACGCCAATTTTTCCGCGTTATCATTTGAATTTGTTGAGTTTCCCCACAAAATCAGAGACAAACAGGCTCTTTGTCTGATCAATTCGTTCATTATACCAATGCTGTCACTCTGTTGTGTCCGCTGCTAGTAGGATATAGTACTTTTACAGGCATTGTAATAGTGGACTATATGGTTCAAATTGTAGCACTGTGGCTGGTTGATTCCATCGGATGATGGCAGTGTATCATTCTTTGATGATAGCCCATATTTATTTTGATATGAGGTGCGTATTGTAGACATAGTTCACTCTCAAGGTTTAAGGCTTTCACAAACAGTTTCCTTACGAATTACACCTTTAGGATTGAGTCCCAAACCACAAGCATCTGAAGCCCTTATTGCCAAGCTTGTTGTTGGCTAGGAACTCAAGTTTTCTTTACTGCATATATATATATATATATATATTTTTTTTTTTTTTTTGCAACCAGCTGTTAGTAATTAAAGAATGAATATTGTGACTCTGTAGTTGGACTATCTTTAAACATAATGAGACAAATTTCAGTGGATCTGTTGGTGGATGGTGTGGGAAAAAAAAAAAAAAAGAACTTTCAAAACAACCTTTGTAGCATCTTTATTCTGTTTCTTGTCTAGATTGTGGTTGTCTAATAGTATGAATGTATGATGTCTTACATGGTCTTCCAGAGTGTGAAGGAATGGATAGAGGGATCTTCACTAAATTACAGAGTGGCAATCTGCAAAAATTTCTGAATCAACCCTTGGAATTAACTACAGGTGACCATCTTTCTACCCTGACAAATAGTGCATGTCATAAATGATCTTTCCAGAGGGTTAAAGACTTACCAATACAGCAATTTGTAGTGATTATTCAAATTCACAGAGGCATATAATTTTCACTACTATAAGGTTTGATTAAGTTCTGTTGAGCCATCTTAACTTACAGTCTGGAATGTGTGTGGTCTCTTGATCCATGCATTACAACTGTTAAAATTCAACAATTTTAACATAAAAATAAGTTGCATCTTCCATAGTTTAATCATGATTCTTAAGATTGTCTTCTCATTATTGGTAATTTATTATGACTTTGTGTTTCTGATGCTCTATCTTTGCAGGCATGACATATTACAATCACCTATCCACTGACAAGCTAAAAGCTAAAGCAAAGTCTGCTGTCAAACCCTTTTTCCCTAGGAGCTCAACCTTGATGAAACCTACGGCTAGCCAGTTGGCTAAGCAAAATCGGCCTATCCAAGTTAATGGTTCCAGGTGACTTTTGGAAATACTGTTTTCTTCATTTATGTTGTTATTAGTACTTATGGTGATGGGTGAAAATCTTAAGCAAACAGTTATTGAAGTGATGTTTTTAAAATTCTTGAGCCTTATCCCATTATTTTGTGGCCGACTATGGATCTTTAGTAGATTAGTCATAGACAATAACATGTATTCTTTTCCCCTTCTATTCAATCTAAAGGCATATTCTTGTTACTTCCTTAACTGCCATTCCTTTTTTACTACTTATATTAATGTTATTTTTAGTCTTCCTTTACATATTTTCAATTTCTCAACTTGCATCAACTCGCTCTCTCATTAGCACATTAATTCACTCTCCTTTAACATGACCAAACTATGTCAAGCGATTCTCCCTCATCTTTTCACCAATGGGGGCCACTTATTGCAAGATAATTTTTTTGCAAGTTATTACTGTATCTACTCTAATATGTTCTCTGTACCTTTTAGTACGTAGTATGGTATAAAAGCCCCCAATTTGTACATTGCCCTTGATTCCAAGGCAGTGGCCATTTAACAAGATCTGGAAGGTCTTCTTATATACTATATTCCCCTTGTAATATTCTGCTGCCCTGTTGTTAGATTTCAGTCTCAACTGGCTCAAAACAAGGAGAGGAGCTTACATTATTCTTCTGGGGTTGAAACTCAAGCTTCTAAAAGGCAGAAGCTGGAGGGAGGTCACTTGCATAAGGTACAGAAATTGTGTCATCCTATGTTGTTTCTTTTGCCAGATTATATTTTAAAGAGCTCGTCACAGAGGATATTCGCGCTGTGTTACTGACCATATTGGAAATATTAGTGATTGTCTAAAAGTGTGCTTGTTTTTGTTTTAGTTTTTTTTAATAAAAAAAATAAATGTTGTAAGAATTTTGTATGTCACAATACTAATAATTATGTCATGAATGCATGTTATTAGATATGTTTTTATGATTATGTTATTGAAAATTATTTATGAATCCTTCTAGAACGCTTCAAACAAGGTTTTGATATAAGGGGGCTGCTATGTCCCAGGCAACCTACCTGACCCAACTCTTTGGAAGACTAGGGTTGATAATATTTTTGAAAGTATTTTTTCATGATAAGGCAGGCCACAGCCTCACCATTTGTTCTGTGTAACAGGTTACAGGCACAAACCAGGAAGCCAATTTGGTCCACAAACCATCTAAAAAGGTTAATTACATACTCTTGGTGCTTGCATTTGCCCCTCACATTAAACTTTGACTCTTTTGTTACACATTAACTTCTGTGCATTTCATAATTGTTATAGGCTGAGTTTTTTGTACACATTAACCCCAGAAATATTAGAATATACACTCTCATAAATTTCTATTTGTAATTTGCAACTTTTTGATAAATAACCCTTGCTACTAAGGTTTCATTAAATAGAATAAAAGTCCCATTGAACTTAATGAATCACTTCAATCAACAACAATAGCCTAGACTTGTCCCAATTTTTTTTGGGGCCAGCTATATCTCTCAACAGATTAGTCAGGGTCAGCCACATATATTCTTTTCCATCATTTTATTCTATTTGAATTCATACTTTCTGTTACTTATTGAATTGAGACACATCCTTTTTAACTTCTTCTACTAATGGACCATTTCAACCAAAGGGGCTAAAAAATTGTAGTTTGGCTTTGAGGTTATACTGGGAAGCAAAAAAATGTTTTAGAGTTTCAAAGTGTTTACATTTTGGATCTTTTATGTAAAATGTGACTATTGGAAAGGTGGACTTGAAAGAAACATTGAACATGTCGATGTGGTCTTGCAGGATGAAACTGTTGATAAATACTCTGCTCATGGCAGAATGAAGATTACTATTCCAAGAGAGCCTGAGCTTGAAACAGCTAATAGGGCCCAAAGGATAAGGTTAGCTCTTGTTGCTATTTTGTCATATCTTCACAAATAAAATGGTCTTTTGTCTAAGCAGGCTGCAGGGCACAAATGACAATTTTCATATTTCAGGCCTAAGAATAGTACAGAACTAGAAGATGTGAAACCAGCTGCACGTAGATTCAAAGCACGCCCATTGAACAGAAAAGTTGGTACTTGAAATTTATGCGGATGGAATTTTGTATATGTTGCTCCTGTTTTGGATCCCTCCCCTCAACCATATCAATATGTTTGTAATTTGCAGATTCTTGAGGCCCCTTCATTGTCACTTCCAAAGAAGAGCATTCCAAAATTACCAGAGTTTCAAGTAAGTGTTCCATATCTGTTTCCTGCTTGTTGTTAGGGTAAACTTACTCTAGGCACAATTGTCATGGAAAACCAAGAGTTTTGTACTTGCTTTTGGAGAACAAGTTTGTGAAGTATTTGCAGGCCTAATTTTTGTTTTTCTATTGCTTCCCAGGAATTTCACCTAAAGACATTGGAGAGGGCTATGCAGCACACATCTTCTTTTACCTCATCCTCTCTTCATTGCAACAATACTGACAAGGTCATCATCAAGTTATTTGAATTTTCGACATTACCGTATTCTAAATCAGAGTTTCATTGGTTCAAACCTTATGCCCAAGAAGTACAAATTGGAATAATCATTGTGCCAGTGATACATGACTAATATTATTCATGCTGGCTGCAGTTGGTGATTTCCCTGTGTAATCATTCCTGAAAATTTAAAAATTCTACTCTTTTCAGGGAATGGACAAACCTCGCACTTCAATTGTTGCAGGAAATGGAAACCTTGAGCCCAGAAGGTAATACCGTAATAGTTTGAAACTGTTTATAACTTCAACATAAGAAAAAAAAAGGAAACACCCAAATTACATTTGACAGTGTATTTAATTGAGACAATAGTGCCTACTTATGAATGACTCTTGCTTTGTTTAGACCAAGTACCATGGATGTTACAAAGCAGGATGGATGTGATGTAACGCACAATTTTAAAGCTCGTCCTCTAAATAAGAAGGTAATCTTTGTTCGTTTAGATCATTTGCTAAATACTGTGCTGGCAATGCCAGTTTTGGACTTATTTCCTATCCTAGTGCAGATATTTTCAAGTAAAGGAGATATTGGTGTTTTCCGAAATAGCAAGCGAGAAGCAACAGTACCAATGGTAGTCTATGGATTTTTATCTATTTCCTAGTCATTGTATCAATTAGATTTCTTGTTGACAGAATAATCTGAGATTATATGATGTTGTGATTTCCTCTATAGGAATTCAATTTCCATTCTGAGAAAAGGATTCAGCCTAACCCACCAACAGAACTGTTCAGCAAGGTATGCCTTGAAATAATTAAGTTGCGCTCTGCTGTGCCTGTGTCTCCCTTTTCTTTATTTAAAAATTTTATCTCCTGGTTTTCTCATTTCTTCCCCTTTTGGCATGCTAGCTCTCTGTGAAAGCTGAGCTCCAGCCAAATAATGGATCTCAGCTCAGATTGCCCCACCCTACATCTATGTCTATGAAGGTTCCTTGCTACTTTAACTTTCAAGTTTTAAATGGATATATCTAAAATTAATTTTTTCATCATTTTGTTTAGTACCTTACTGAGTATTCTTTTCTTCCACTTTTTTGGTATAAGGGCTCAAAAGAAAACAGATTGAGTTCTTTTCAACCAGAACATGAGGTAAGCATGCCACTTTATTTCAATATTTTTTTGTACCCAAACAGAATCCTTGCACCTCGTCCTCCACTACTTGTTAATGGAGGGACGAGATGCCATTTGGTCTGAAAGAGCATTTTCGTTTTATTATGGATATTATTTGATTTTTTTCCCTTCTCCAATGATAAAAACATAACTAATAACAAAGCTTTTGGTGATTCCTCATTGTGATGATGTAATGCCATGTCCTCTTGTAGATACTGCATCCGATGAAGGGAAAACCTCCAATTTTTGGTGGACAGCAGATTCAAAGTGATGGGTGCATCTTTGAAGGTGGTCTGCAGAGTAAGAGGTATGCCAATTGAATAAAGGACATCTGACGCAAGAACTCTCTCTCTCTCTCTCTCTCTCTCTCTCTCTGTGTTCTTAAATTTTCACATTCTCAGTTTGGTCATCTTGCTTTTAAATTGCCATAGCAGCATGGGTATCCGCTGAGAGCAAAAGAGGACAAAGTACCAAGAATGATTTTTCTCACTGCCAGCAGATTTGAGCTTCTGCTGTTGACGATGGAAGATTGATGAATGTACATAGGAATGTACTGCACATCAAAGATTATCAAGCTCTTTTGCTGTATATGGAATCTTGTTATCTCACCTTTGAAGAAACTGACGTTCTCACAAAAATTATGTTGAATTAGCTTTTGCTTTTCATACAGTTTCTAGGTTTTAGTTCATAATCCAATAAATATGTTAAAAGGCCGGTGTTGTATAGGCAATTTAAGTCACCTCACCCTCATAGCATCTTTTTCCACCTTTTTATGTAGAACCAACACCAAATGTAATGACCAAAGTCAAAAAATATATGAAATACAGATGTTTCCTCCAAAGTTAATGTATGTTAATGAATTTTTGCACTGTTTGCGGCAAAGATAAATTTTTGTGGGATGCTAGTGGGCCAGATTCTTATTTAAAACCCAGGGCTGACGCAAGGGTTAATTGATGCAAGAAATAGAGAAGCAAAATTTACACCAACTTCATTCATGTTCTTGTATTCTGAACTGGACTTATGGCAGGAATCACCTGGGATCTGCATTGTGCATCACTGGATTTATTGTAAAATTATATTTATACATGTTCTCTTTCTATGGCAGTGATGCAACTATTTAAGAGCCAAAACGGCATTAAAAGGAAATTGACCATAACACCATGGTAAATAAAATTCAATACTTTCCATCTGGATGATTTTTTTTTTCTTAATTTTAAATTCTTGGATTTGACTGCAATTTTTACAAAGCTAGTTTTGTGGCAGCATGCTTGCACAGTATGTATAAGATGTGCATTTTAAAATCATTTAGACGCTACACGCATAAAAGTAAGCTTCTCATTGTCGGAAAAATTATTTCCAGGTGATACAGAATTTGTGACTAAAGCTTCTGATTGAATAATTTCAGTACCCTGCTTTGTCAGAATCCTTCTTTACTGAATTGTTCTTCGTTAAAGCCTGCTTTGTCCAACGCTTAATATCATAGGCTCTTTTGAAGGGCTTTTTCTCTTTGGCAATTCTTCTCTTTTTAATGGCGATGGCAAGATCATTTGGAAACAGTGTGTGCCAAACAAAGGCATGAAGAAGGGTGGAAATGAACAAGATGGCCACCATTGTTGATGACACAAAAGAAAGGGTAAGCGCAAGGCCCTTGCTTATAATTGTTGGAACCTGCTCTGCGTACTTGATGGTTGCCACCGAGGCTGTCGTCATGGGAAAGGTGTATGACCACCATGCCACAGAAAACCTGCAAGATTATGAGTGATGGTTAAATTTAGTGGTAAATGGCTAAGTTTGACAGTATTTAGAGATAATGATATAACTTCATTTGAATGGAAAATGGTGTTTAGCTAAATTATCAGTAGGACTCATTGCATAATTTTTTTGGTGAGGTTTTTTAATTGATTAAAATACTATCAATAATTAAATATTTTGCAGTCTTCAAATTATTACTTACATGGGGTTTAAGCTAAGCCTGCCTTTTCAGCGTGAATAATTTATGAAGAAATAATAGCTTACCTAAATCCTGTGAAGAAGTTGATTCGCACAACCAGTGAGACATAAAGAAACAATGCTATGAAGTAGCAAGTCCTTGACAAGCCATCAAACTCGCCATAGATTGTTTGCCAAGCAAGGCTTGCAGCGGATGGAGCAGCAATGAACATGGAGTATACAGGGTGTAGCTCTTTAGGCAATGTTTCACTTGTTGGTAATCTCTGATACAAAGTCACAAACACCACAAGATAATGTGCAAAGCCTACTGCCCACAAGAACTTAGCAGCCTCATTCCATCCCACTTTAGAAGCTAAAATAGCACCCACAAAGTTGCCAACTACTGAGAGATGAGAAGAGGGGTTAGCTACTTTACAAAGACGCCTCTTCCCACCTGAAAGCCACTGGCCGTAAATTTTCAGCTCGAGTAAAAAATATGGAGCCATGAAGGTGCACCATATGGCAGGGTGAAGGATTTGAGGGCCTACTAGCATGGGAGGTGCACCAATGGCTAGGAACATGCAGACAACCCAGGGGGCAAAGAAGAAGTTAACACGGACGGGGTGGAAGAACTCTCTTTTGACAGCTTCAAAGTAGAATACGCACTTGAGTATGTAGGTGAAGGAGACGGAGATAAGGACTGCAAGGGCTAATAGCCAGAGGCCAAGGTTGATGAATGGTGTAATGTGGAGAAATTTGGTTGCAGGGCTTGTGGCCAAAGTACGCCATAAGACCGCTTGGCTGCTAAGGCCAAGACAGATACCAAAGCATCCAATTGGGAACCGGAGGAGGAAGGGCCATTTCTCATCTTTTGGGAGGAGAATGTCTTCGTAGTCCTGCATGATAACAACATAAATGTAAGTTGAGATAATGGCAATAACAAAGGCCTCTCCTTGCTGAAAATATTAACTTGGTCATATAGCATTTGGCTATCTGATTGAAAGGGTTCATGAGTTGCATTTGAGTTCAAGAGACTAAACCAGATACAGTTTTGAAACATTAGCCTCTTCATCGAATTCTGAGATTAAAATCAGAACTCAAAAAGAAAAATATCAATTTATGCAGTTCAAGTACACTAGATGGTAATAAAGGACAACTTGTTCTGATAAGAAGGAAAAAAAAAAAGTCGAGCCAAGGTTTGAACTTAAAATTAAAACCACTTTGCTTTGATCATACCATGCCATGATAAACCACTGCTTTTACTAAAAGTTTAAGCTGGAAAGGGTTAATTAATTACCTAATCATTATTCTAACATCGATGGAGTTTGGACATTTCTGTTGGAAAATTAAGAGGTTCCAGTTGAGTTACAAGACTCTTGATGAAAATTATATTCATTTTTAGTAATTAATCGAATGCTTATTCATAGTAACTCTAAAAAAATGAAGACACAGAAACTTATGCTTTCAATCAATAATCATACTTGCCTAGTACGTACATTTTGCAGCATATAATTCTGTTTAAAGAAGCTGTCATGGCGAGCAATACATTAGCAAGAGCAATCCAATAGATACAATCATGCAACACACACACACACACACATGTATGTATGTATGTATATACTGTATACATATACAAGTTTACCATGAAAATGTGAATGTTACCTTGACTTGGTCTAGTTCAGGTCCTCTAAGGGCAGCAAAGTATCTTCCAGCGGGAACACTTTCATTAACTGAGTCATCAAGCCCAGTAGAGCCATCATTCCTTTGAGATACCATCTCCCTCTCTTTACATGAAGGCAACAAAGGATTCTGCTTACTGAGAGTTGGTTTCGTCTTGAACAAACTGAAATCGCCTTTCGGTGCTTCCAAACCAATCCTGTTAGCCGAATCAAATCCTCCAAAACTTCGTCCACTTCTAGTAAGAACCCTCCTATTATCTTTGACCTTGGACTCCCAATTGTGCACTGAAAAACCCGTCTCTAGAGAAACTTGCCTGTTTAAGCTCCTATGTGGTCTCTTATTAGTGTCTCTAACTTTGATGGGTCTGTTTAAACGCTTATGATCAGCTTTATCTATCTTTTGGGTTTTTCCCTTTTTATCTTCTTCTTCGGGTAAGACTTCATGGATATCTATAAAATGGGTCTCAAAAGAACTAGGAAATGCTGGCCTTCTTTCCATTTTGCTTCTTCTAAAGACTTAGCAAATACTATATATGCTTAGTCCAAGGGCTAGTCTTTAGTGTTAAGTTTTTTTTATATATAGTTGATATATGATATTTTTTACAAGTTGTTTGTCTCAAATTGTGGGATGCTTCACGAGAAGTGGAAAAGATGTAGGTTTTATTAGGTGGTTGATTATTTGGTGGATGAAATGGGAGCCAATACTTTACGGATAAAAGTTGGTGTTTGGAAGGATATCCGTGAGAGGATATCAAATTAAGGTTCTGTGGCTTCGGAGCTTAGCACTATATTAAAGCTTTGAGACCCACTCCGAAGAAGATTGGAAGAGCAAATTGTGCCATGCACAAGAGGGAGAAAGAGAGTGATCTTTCGACAATTCACGGGTGGTTCGGGAGACCTGTTCATGCAAAAATCTAACTATCCTAAGCCACTGTTGTATGCTACACAATGTGGCTTGTTACTGTTTTGCTATTCTTTATTCCAAAACATCAACCCCACCTTCCCTTCGACCTTTCCCCTGTTCCCAACTATCTATGTAACCAAGAATAAAAAATCTAAAACGTCAACATGCAGAGAAAGAAGAGGAAAAGAGAACGAGAGGGATGGGATGTTAGCATGTTTGGATGCATTCTTTGAATGTAGATAAATGATTAAATGTAGGGAAAATCACAATTTACTCACATGTGGTTTGACCAAAATTTAAGTTATCCACTTATGATTTAAAATTTGACATTTTACCTACCTAAGGTTTGCTCAGTTAGAGTTTTGTAACTCACTAATATTAAAAATATAGCTAAATATGTAGTTTTGTTTCACTTTTATGTCTTTCTCCTCAAAAAACATAAAAAACATAAAAATACAAGATCAAATAAGATTAAAAAGAATTCAGTGGAGCACTTGCATCATGAGATTTTAAACCATAAGTTAGCAACTTAAATTTTGGTCAAATCTCATGTGAGTAAAGTGTCAAATTTCAAACTACAAGTAGGCAACTTAAATTTCAGCCAAATCACATGTGAGAAGTTGTGATTTCCCCTTAAATGTGACTTAAGCGGTATCATAGATATCCACTAAAAGCAATTTTTTATTTTCCTTTAAGAAGGAATTTTTTTTTTTTTAAAAATCATGTGAGGTTTAGTCATCTTCTTTTTTTTTTCTTTTTTTTTTATTTAAAAAAACTCTTAATAATTATTAAAATATAAATAAAATCTAAAAAATATTATAATTTATCTTTCTTTGTTAGGAATTTATGAAAAAAAAAACCTTAATTGATCATGCTGCTATTCGTTGCTAATTATTATGTTTATTAAAATTTTCAAATAAGTTCTAAAAAATCAATCAGTATGAAAATCTAAATTGAAAATACACATCTAATATTTTAAACATCGCAAATTTTCCATTGAAGTTCAGTTCAGATTAGTTTCAATAGTTTGAAGTAACGTTAAATGTCCTTAAAGTAGTTTCAAATGTATTGGAAGCTGACAGGCCAAGAATGTATTGGCCTTTTATAATATATTAATTTATTAATTAGTCAAGTTTATTAATTAATCAAATTAACATGCAATGTATGTGGCAGAATAAACAAATCACCAACTAAAGTAAAGTGCAGCGGAAAATAAAGTTGACACGGTGATTCATTTACGAATGGGAAAAACCTACACGGCAAAAATCCTATCGGGTGATTTTAAGGTTACCACTCCCGAGAATCCACTATTATCAAAACAAGCGGTTACAAGTAAAGGAATCCTAGTACCTTATACTAACCTACAGTTGAACCCTTACCCCAATACCCAATTGGACTTGTTCTGTAGTGACAATCTCTCATTTTCAATGCATGGCTCCCAATACGTGACTAACCAATTGCACGGATTCCAATATGCGACTTAATCACCAACTTGAGAAAGATGTTGGTTGCAAAGTTTTTCAGTTCATCCAGACGATGAAGATCATGAAGTTGATTTGTCACAAACCCTATGGTGTGCAAACATAGTAGCTTCTTCAAGAGAAAGATGAACTAGCGGAAATTCTGTCTTTGGTCATAATTTGCATGAACGTGGGCAACTGTGTAACCTTATATATGTTTAGGATTGTGAGAAAAGAAAGTCTAAACACATATTCACGGATTGGAATGAAATCAGAACTAAAAATTTGATTTTCATAAATCTCAACAGATAAGGTATCTATTGAGCTAGCTGTTGAGCTTTAGACTTCAGCAGCTTTTTAAACCTCGATAGATGCTAGCTGTCGAGTTTTAAAAACCAGCACTTTCTCACTTGTTTCTTAGACAGACTTGCATAACTTTAACACTTGAACTTGAGACCTTGTTTTTTGAAGCATTAAATACATCCTAAATCTGCCCAATTACAAGTAAAGTGCGTTTTGTCAAAGGATTAACCAATTACATTAACTATTGACATATGTTCCTAACATGAAATTACATATGTCCTAACAATCTCCCCCTTTGGCAATCCGTGACAAAACTACAACAAACAAATGAACATATGAGAGAAGTCATAAATCACTTAACTCATATTTACTTGTTGAATACAATAAAATCTATCCTAACACAAACTCTTGAAAAACTTTGCAAGAAGAGAGTTCATGGCAAGAAGACTTTGACAACCTGTATTTCTGAAACACTTTAAATAAAACTCATCACAGCATTTTAGTGTGAAACAGAAATAAAAGATTGCGTATAAGTAATAATAAGCATGTGCATAAAGAGAGAAAAGAAACAATACATGTAAAGATAGGTGAAAGAACTGTAATAACAACCTCAAAAGTATATATATCGTCAACAAGTACAAGGTATGCTATTACAAAGTGATCACAAGATCAAAGGTACATGAACAATGTATCTAAAAGATAAAGAAAAGAAAAGATATATAAGTCCTCACTACATTCCTCATATACACTCCCCCTAACAAAAATCTCCTATGTTAACCCTCCCCCTATGTGTATGACTACTCTCATATTAAAACTACCCCCCCCCCCTTTTTGTTACGAGTGACAAAGGGTAACTACATTAAGTAGACATCTCATCATCACTGGGCGAGCTAGCATCAGCGTCCTCATCATTGCCGGAGCCATCGTCAGTCTCATCTTCGGAGGCCGGTGGAGATAGAGAAGAGGCAACAGTGAAACCACCCATGACAGCCTGTCGTTGTGTGATACGACCAACACAAGTGTTCACTTGACACAACTCATCACTGGGTGTGTTAAGGTGAGCATCCATGTGTACAAGCTGCACCTGAGACCATCAAAAGAAAGAAAAAAGAATTGAAGGTAGCGAAGACCAGAGAAAGGAGAGAAAAAAGAAAGAAAAGTGGAGAAGAAAGCAGTGCCTGAGACCATCAAAAGCAGCGCCTCACATGTGTTGCTCTGACAGTGAGTCTCTCTATGTGTGTTTAATTACGAAAATGCCATTGAAAACTGAGTTTTGGAAACTGAAAACACCTAAAATGTATTTCAGTTTTCATAACTCATCACTTAAAAATAAAAAAATTGAGTGATAGAAACAATAACTAGAAACCAAGCCAAACAATCATCCATCTGTGGGACTCACTTGTTTTGGATGATGGATCTTGAAAACTGTGTGATATCACTCATTTTTCATGCAATCCAAACAAGCTCTTAGTGATCATACATTAACACATGTATTCCTTGTGATGACCAAATCACATTGTACCTGCACATGTTTGAAAAGTAGCAAAGAATATTGCGTGTTGTGTGTGAGAACATCGCAAGATTGCATAAGTGTCAATATGTTATAATGATTTTAAATATGAGAAATCACTTTAACTCACACACAATTATAACTGTTTGATGAGGACTATCACCTTCAAAATACATCCTATAACTCCCACATCTCCTAGAATACACGCTTGCAATCATATATAAAGCATTTTGTTTGTTTTTGCTTTAATTTTTTCTTTGCATATTTTTCTTTTAAGCAAACTATGCACGGGCATATAAGAGATAGAAAATAAATACTCAATGATGTTAAGTATTTGACATTGCACTTTTGCTATGTTGAAGCATACAGATGTCACTTCATGATTGGCAGGCAACGGCGGTGGGATGGTTATTTATGCCTTTCTCTTAGGATTTTCTAGTCCTTCCCGTCAAAAAGAGTGATATGAGTGTTAAGTACAAGAGATTACTTAACCTTACTCATCACAAACACAAGCCACAAAGCTCACTTACTTAGTTATACATATAAGTGCTCATCTAAGTTACAAAAGATACAAAGTTTAGAAAATTTTGTTTCAATGGCCATCCAAGATACATAAGTACCAATGTACACAAACACACACTGTTTTTGTATTTTTCAATTTTTTTTTTATTTTATGAAAAAAAATAAAACAAAACTGAAAATAAACAAACAAAACATGTTGAACAAAGCAATGCATAAAAACTAAACTGACTCAAAACGAGAAAGCAAAACATACAAGTAATGCAGAAACAAAAACAGAAAGGAAGAGAGAAAAGTGACATAATCACTTCGAGCCTTTTTCCTTTTACACCCTGGAAGAACCTTTCCTTTATGCGAACCCTTGAATCGGTGGTAAGAGAGAAGAATTGAACCCGTTCAAGTTCGAAAGAAACATGAGGGCTTTGAGAAGATCTCCAAGAGGGTCAAAGGAGGATGGGAACTAATTCTAGTTTCCCGACATGATCATGCTGTTGCTCTGTTAAGTGGCTAACCACTTACAGCAATTTGGTCGAGTATGTCTAGCTGCTCCATAGTGATGACAAAGATGCTGCTTTTTCTATTTAGGCTTCTGAGCATTACCCTTCTTAGCCCTAGGATTTTTAGACTCATTCTTAACAAGTTTAGGGGGTGCTCCTATGATAGACTTACCATTGTCTTTGTTCTCACTAGCTAATTCATTTTTAACTTCATTGTTCTCAGTTTCAATATTATTAGCAAGAGGAACAAAAACGGTAGTACTAACAGAAGCAATACTAGAAAGAGAGAAATCATACCCTAAACCAGTTTTGTTGGAAGCGAATTCCTGTAAACTGAGCATCTCATCAAGCTTTGCACTTGACGTCCTCTCCAATTGAGCTCTGACTTGGAATAATTCTGCCTCAAACTTCTTGGTTTTTTCAGCCAAGAAATTGTTTTCAAATCTCAGTGCTCTAATAGTCTGATTGGCTTCATTAAACTTTGTGGAGAGTTCTTCTCGTTCAAGCTCCACATCGCTGAGCTTCTTGGTGGCCAACCTATACAACTTCTCATGCTTTTTCGAGACCTTGTATAACTTTGCATAGGCAATGTGGATGTCATCTTACTCATACATCTTCTTAAACTTTTACTCCACCAAGTTTTCTTCTTCATCCATATCTTCTACAATCCCCTCAGTAAGATGATAATGGCAATGAAGGCATTTAGGATTTTGTCATCTTCATTTTCGGAATCATCTTCAGGTTTGATGTCACTTAAAGTTGCAGCAAGTGCCTTACTTTTCTCAATTGACTTGAGATAGGTAGGGCACTCTTGTTTCATGTGACCGAAGCCTTGACACCCAAAGCACTTAGGTCCTGAGGGAATAGTGTACTGACCGCCATCCCTAGAATCTTTCTTTCCTTTGTCTTGGCTTTTAGACTAAAAAGAACTTGAATGCCTACGGTCCTTGTCGAAGCCTTTTGCATTGGCATTCTTATGAACTTCTTGAATTGCCTAGTGATGTAGGACTTCATTTTAGAATCATCATCGTCGGAAGACTCATCCGTGTCACTGCTCTTGGCCTTCAGTGTCATGCTCTTGCTTTTGCTTGATTTCCCAATTCTGGACAAATCCAACTCATAGGTCTACAGATTGCCAACCAACTCTGTTAAAGGAATTTTGTCAATATCCTTTGATTCTTCAATCACGGTGATCTTGGCATGGAATCTCTCGGGCAGAGATCTGAACACCTTTCTCACAATCTTGGGTTCAGGAATGGTTTCCCCAAGATTAAACGCTGAGTTCACTATATCCTTAAGCTTGGCATAGAACTCATCGAATGGCCCATCCTCTTCCATCTTGATTTCTTCGAAGCTTGTAGTGAGCCTCTGTAGCTTCGAATCCTTGACAGCTTTAGTTCCCTCATAGGTTGTCTAAAAAATGGTTCATGTTTTCTTCGCAGTTTTAGTGGAGGATATCTTCTTGAACTCCTCATTTGTGACCGCACTAAATAAAGCATTCAATGCCCTGCTGTTGAAATTTGCCGCCTTGATCTTAGCATCATCCCAGTCAATTGGCGCTTCTGTAGACTTGGTCCAACCAATCTCTACAGCTTGCCACACCTTCTTATCCAGAAACTAAAAGAAAGCTCTCATGCATACTTTCTAGTATGCATAGTTAGTACCATCAAACAGTGGATGTATAATAAGAGATTATCCTCTATCCATGATAAACAGGGGTCAATGGATCACACAGCAAAGATTAACACCTAATCAGAATGTGCCTACTCTAATACCACTTGACAGGCCAAGAATGTATTGACCCCTTGTGATATATTAATTGATTAATTAGCTAAGTTTATTAATTAATCAAATTAACATGAATGTACGTGGCAGCACAAACAAATCACCAACTAAAATAAAGTGCGGCGGAAAATAAAGTTAGCATGATGATTTGTTTACGAATGGGGAAAACCTACATGGCAAAAATCCCACCAAGTGATTTTAAGATCACCACTTTTGAGAATCCACTATTATTAAAACAAGCGGTTACAAGTAAAGGAATCTCAGTACTTTATATTAACCTACAGTTGAACCCTTACCCCAATGCCCAATTGAACTTGTTTTGTAGTGACAATCTCTCATTTTCAATGCACAGCTTTCAGTACGTGACGAACTAATTGCGCAGATCCTAGTACGCGACTTGATCACTAACTTGAGAAAGACGTTGGCTGCAAAGTTCTTCAGTTCATTTAGACGATGAAGATCATAAAGTTGCTTGGTCACAAAATCTTATGGTGTACAAACACAGCAGCTTCTTCAAGAGAAAGATGAACTAGAGCAAATTCTATTTCTGGTCACAATTTGCATGAACTTGCGCAATTGTGTAACTTATAACAGCCCTTAAAAAAATTCTTATATATGTTTAGGGTTGTGAAAAAAGAAAACCCAAACACATATTTACGGATTGGAATGAAATCAGAACTGAAAATTTGATTTTCATAAATCTCAACAGATAGGGTATCTATCGAGCTAGGTGTCGAGCTTTAGGCTTCAACAACTTTTTAAACCTCGATTGATGCTAGCTATCGAGCTTTAAAAACCAGAACTTTCTCACTTGTTTCTTGGACATACTTGCATGACTTTAACACTTGAACTTGAGACCTTGTTCCTTGAAGCATTAAACACATCCTAGATCTACCAAATTACAAGTAAAGTGTATTTTGTCAGAAGATTAGCCAATTACATTAACTATTGACATATGTTCCTAACATGAAATCACATATATCATAACAAAAGAAAATTAAATAAACTTGAATTTTTAAGTACTTAATTACTAATTGGATGTGTCATTTCAATAGATTTTCATGCTGATTGATTTTTCATAAGTTATTTGAAAAATGGAGTAACCAGTCAAAAAATTGATTTTATTATATAAAAAAGGTTCATTAAGAATTAAAACCAAAATACAATAAATTAATTTACAATATTACCTATTTTTTTCTTATAAAAATATAGTAGTCAAGAATGAACCATTTAAATATTGTTTCAAATGATATCCTTATAAAGGCTTTTCAAGAGGATGCAAAAATTCATAAAACAATATTAGTAATACTAAATATAGTTATGAATGTTTAAAATATATATATATATATATATATCAAATCATATATAATATATAAAAGTGAAAGCTCAATCGAGAGTCTAAATTAGATTCAGATTACGTTCCAATTTCTTTCCAATTGTTCAAACTGTTTTATGTTTGATGTCAAGTATCTTTTGAATTTATATTTTAAATGCATTTCAATTACATGTCAAGTGTCCTTTCAATTGGTATATTATACTTTTATTTCAATTATATTTACATGTAAATTCATATATCTAAACTTAGAAAACATAAAAAAACTCAATTTGAATCTTTTATGCATCTATGTAATACAATGAATATGTACCCTTCTGTTACTTATTTGGTAGAAATGTTATATATATTTATATCAGCAGAAATGTAATACATGTTTGTTCTTAATTATATCTATGCATTTCCAGAGGTTATAAATTAGTTTTTTTTTTTTTTTTTTTTTTTTGTGATAATTCAATAATTGAGGAGGAGAGATTTGAATTCTAGATGTCAAAGATATCCTAGATGTCAAAGATATCAGGAAGTGTCAACTAATTGAATTATAAAACTCTTGACAGTTAGTTTTAATTATTCTTAAACTCGAGAATTACAAACTAGTTGTTTGAATATTAGAATGGTAATCACATAATCTTAGTTACTAAACGCAATCATTAAACCACAAATACTACTATATTATATGGTTAAATTAATCCATAAAAAGATACAGTCGTATTCTATCGTGTTCTTTTTAAAAAAAAATTAATGTAGGATCTTCATGGAACCGGAAACAGAAAAAAGTTTAAGTGAAAAGCTCCAAAAAAGAATTATTAGCCTTTCATATACGTGTAGGATCTTATTGTGCCATTCGGCATTGCCGTCAATAGACGGTCAATAAGTTAAACTTTTTAACTTATAACACATGTAAAAAAATCTATAAATAGGCACAATTTTAAACTTTGAGGCAATCACTGAAAAAAAGGAATCTTTCTAAACTTGAAAGAAATGCAACAATGGTGTTCACACTAGAACACACTGTGAGAAGCAAAGAACACGGAAAGGAACAGAGAAGAAATTCAGAGAGAGAAATGAGGGAAGAAAAGAGATTTCTGGAAGAATGAAAAAAATGCTTCTTTTTTCTTATTGCCCTTGATGTACAGTATATATATATATATATATATTACAAGCCGTAACTGCTCAATCAGTGATCCCTGAAAACTTGGGATTGATCCGCATAATGTGGAGAAAAATTAGGAACTAACCAACAACTAACAAACTGTTAACAACTACCCAACCAACTAATCTAATGAGCTAATCCAGAAGCATGAAACGCAGCGTATCAATAAACTAATCAATATGACTGGAACACATCATAAAACGCAGCATTTCATTAAATACTAGTCGTTAGGCAATTGAGCATTCCTCTGGGTTTACTCTGTTTGTCTTCTTCTCTGAGTTTACTCTTAACATCCCCCCTCAAACTCGAGGCAGTGTCAGCCAAGAGTTTGCAACGCAGAGCTAGAAAAGAAGGGCCAGGCAAAGGTTTGGTGAAAATATCAGCAAAATTGTCACGGCCAGAGATGAATTTAATGCCTAAAGTGTTGCGGAGAACACAACCTCGCACATAATGATAGTCCACCTCGATGTGCTTGGTTCTTGAATGAAATACTGGATTAGAGGCCAAAGCAATAGCAGAGTTGTTATCACACCAAAGGATGGGAACATGAGGAAGGAAGAGCTTAAGGTCCTTAAACAGAGTGCGCAGTCAAGCTAATTCCGCAGCTGTGGAAGCTAAGGCACGATACTCTGCCTCTGTAGAAGAACAAGAAACAGTGGATTGTTTCTTGGAAGACCAAGAAATTGGACTTGAGCCAAGAAAAACCAACAGTCCAGTTGTAGATTTTCTGTCAGTTGGGTCGCCAGCCCAAATCAGCATCAGAGAAGGCAGAGAAAGTAAGTGGACCAGGAGCAAGATGAACCCCAAGATGTAAAGTACCCCTCACATAACGAAGAACACACTTGGCTGCCTCTAAATGAGAAGTAGTGGGATGATGCATAAATTGACAAAGTTGATGAACACTAAAGGCCAAATCAGGGCGTGTGAAGGTCAAGTATTGTAGAGCACCCACCATACTTCTAAATTCAGTAGGATCAGGCAAAACAAAGCCATCAAAAGGAGTGAGACGCACATTTGGACAACAAGGGGTCTTCGTAGGCTTAGAATTTTCCATCTTGAATCTATGAAGGACATCAGAAGCATACTTGGATTGGCATAAAGTAATACCAAATCTGGAAGGCACTATTTGAATGCCTAAAAAATAAGAAAGAGCACCCAAATCTTTAAGCTCAAAAGCCTTACTAAGGGCAGTGACAAGATGGGAGACTTGTGAAGAGGAATTGCCTGTGATTATAATATCATCAACATACACAAGGAGATAAATGAGAGTCCGATGGGAGGAAAACACAAATAATGAAGAATCTGTCATGGAGGCTTCAAATCCAAGATGCAACAGTTGAGATGTAAATCTGTCAAACCAGGCCCTTGGGGTTTGTTTCAAACCATACAACGATTTATGTAATCTGCAAACATGATGAGGGAATTGTTGATCTATATAGCCTGGTGGTTGCTTCATATACACCTCCTCTTTTAGAAAACCATGGAGGAAAGCATTGGAGACATCCAACTGTCTGAGAGGCCAACTAAAACTTACTGCAATGGAAAGTACAAGTCTCACAGTTGCTGGTTTCACTACTGGACTAAATGTTTCAGTGTAGTCCACACCTGCTTGTTGATGAAAGCCCTTAGCAACCAATCTTGCTTTGTAGCGAGCAATGGTTCCATCACTATGTAATTTCAGTTTATACACCCATTTACAACCTACCAAATTAATGCCAGGAACAGCAGGGACAAGAGACCAAGTTTTCTGTCTTTGTAGAGCAGAAAATTCTTCATCCATGGCCTTAACCCATTGAGGGAATTTACAAGAAATTCTGTATGTTGGGGGCTCATTGTGAGTATAGTCAACTACAGCCTTGTAACACAATTTTGGCTTGGAGATACCATTTTTTGATCTGGTGGTCATAGGATGTATATTCACAGGTGCAATGGTCAAAATAGTATCAGCAGAAGGAGAATTTGAATTTGAAGATGTAGTGAGAATAGGCTGTGGAGGAGCTGAAGGAGTAGGTATAGATGAAATTTGAGGATGTGGAGGTGTTGAATGAGTGATAGAGGTAGGTTGAGGTGTAGGAATAGAAGCACTATCTGATGAGGGAAAATTATAAGAGGTGTGAGGAGAAAGTGTAGAATCTGGATTTGTTGAATGAGACATAGTAGCAGAATAAGGCCCTAGGATAGAAGGTTGATTAGAAGAGTGTAAATAGAGAAAATTAGAAAGCCAATCATTAGGATTAGGAGTATGAGTATGGGAGGTTGAAGTAGAAGAGGATGTAGTTGAAAAAGGAAACTTGCCATCATTGAACAAAACATGTCTACAAGTGTATAGTGTGTGAGTGAGCAAATCAAGACATAAGTATCCTTTGGAAATAGAAGAATAACCCAAGAAAATACACTCGGTGGTCCTATGATTGAGCTTGTGTTTGGTATATGGTCTAAGAAATGGGTAGCAAGCATAGCCAAAAACTTTAAGAGAAGAAATATCAGGCTGTTGACCATACAGCTTATGCCAAGGAGAATTGAAATCTAATGTAGCAGTAGGAAGTAAATTGATTAATGTCACAGCTGATTGGACAGCAAAAGACCAGTATGAAGAAGACAAGGAAGCCTGAGATAGTAAGGTGATAGTAGTTTCAATTAGGTGTCTATGTTTCCTCTCTACCAAGCCATTCTGTTGAGGAGTGTAGGGACAAGAGATTTGATGAGTAATCCCATTGGAAGTAAGAAAAGATTCAAAAGATTTAGAAGTGTATTCACCACCACCATCTGATCTAAGAGTTTTAATAGTTGAAGAAAATTGTGTTTTAATCATAGCATGAAACATGACAAATTTTGAGTAAACTTCAGACTTAGCAGAGAGTAAGTACAGCCATGTGAAGCGAGTAAAATGATCAACGAAAATGACATAATATTTGTAGCCATTTATTGAATTAAGAGGTGCAGGACCCCACAGATCAGTATGTACAAGTTCAAAGGGAGAATTAGCTACAAATCTTGAACTAGGAAATGGAAGTCTGTGCATTTTGCCATGAAGACAGTGAATACAAGAATTGACAACATTAGCACTAGTATTGAAAGACAATCCATTATTTTGTAACAAAAGCTTAAGAACTTGAGAATTTGGATGGCCAAGTCTGCTGTGCCAAAGATGCCAACTAGAAGGAGAGAGCCGAACTGAATTGCACAGTTTATTAGGAAGTAAAAGGTCAGTGGCCTTGTGAGGATAGATGGGGTATACACCACCTTCACTCTTGCCCTTGTAAAGAGTTTTCCCCGTGGCCAAGGCCTGAATAAGCAAGGTGTTTTCATCAAAATAACACCAACAGTTATTATCATGACAAAGTTTGTGAACTGAAGCAAGATTAGAAGCAATTGAAGGAACTCTAAGCACATTTCTAAGCTGAATAGAAGCATTTGAAGCAGGGATTAGAGAGTTACCTATGTGAGTGATAGGCAAGTTTTGACCATTGCCAACTGTAAGATGCTCCTGACCTGTGTAAGGCTTAGGGAAGCTCAAATGATTAAGACTTGTAGTGACATGGTCTGTAGCTGCACTATCTGCCAACCAAGGTTGCTCCTGAGTCATCATTGAGTTGGAAGAAGTTGCCATTGTAGCTAGTTTTGTGGGTGGATGCTTGCCTTGATAGGCATAATCCATCCTGTGGTAACAGTCTAAGGCAAGATGGCCTGCCTTACCACAAATCTGGCAAATTGGCCTTTCTGATCTAGCATTAGAACCTTGAGATTGTGAGAAATGAGACTGTGAAAACTGATTGAAGTGATTAGGTGATGGACCTCTGCCTCTACCTCTTCCATTGTTATTTCGTCCTCTCCCTCTATATTAGACTGGTTGTGATTATTGTAACCACCAGTGTTGTTGTTGAACCTTGGTGCTGTGTTTACAGCCATAGCAAAAGTGGAGTCTTTGATCTCCATTCCTTCATTCAATGATTCCTCTTTTGCATTTAATAGAGTAGCTAGTTCATCAAAACTTAATTTGGTGCTTCTGGTTCTAATTGCAGACCTGAATGCACTGAATTCCTTTGGAAGACCTTTGATCGCCACATGAAGCAGCTCTTCATCATCCAAGAATACACCTACTGCCATAAGCTTGTCCCTTATCACCTTAATCTTCTGCAAATATGCATCGACGGAATCAGATCCTTTCTTCACATTATGCAGCTCACCCTTTAGATTCATCACATGTGACCTTGAGATTGAAGAAAATCTGTTTTCAAGAACCTTCCAGACTTCTTGAGCTGAAGAACATCCAACAGTTATAGCCAAAACTGAAGGAGTGAGGGTTGAGCTAATGAAGGTGAGAAGTGCCTTTTCCTTTGATTTTCAGATGAGATAATCTGGATTGAGCACAGAAGTAATGGTACCAGATAAATCCTTGAGAAATTTCTCAGGAACAAGTGGAATTTCATCAAGAAGCTCAAACATGGAGTATGTTTCTAATACCATGGAGATTTGATGCTTCCAAACAATATAATTGGAGGAGTCCAGCTTAACTGTCATCATGTTCGACATATTTGAGAGTAATAACAGAGGCTGATTCGTGAGATTGATGGAGGTGGATGAAGAAGTTGAAGGTATGGTTGTGGAAGTTGAGGGCACAGTTGTTTAGGGTGAAGCTGAAGTAGAATCTGCCATTGCTGTTGGGATCGATTGCTGCTCTGATACCATGAAAAAAAGGAACCTTTCTAAACTTGAAAGAAATGCAACAATGGTGTTCACACTAGAACACACTGTGAGAAGCAAAGAACACGGAAAGGAACAGAGAAGAAATTCAGAGAGAGAAATGAGGGAAGAAAAGAGATTTCTGGAAGAATGAAAAAAATGCTTCTTTTTTCTTATTGCCCTTGATGTACAGTATATATATATATATTACAAGCCGTAACTGCTCAATCAGTGATCCCTGAAAACTTGGGATTGATCCGCATAATGTGGAGAAAAATTAGGAACTAACCAACAACTAACAAACTGTTAACAACTACCCAACCAACTAATCTAATGAGCTAATCCAGAAGCATGAAACGCAGCGTATCAATAAACTAATCAATATGACTGGAACACATCGTAAAACGCAGCGTTTCATTAAATACTAGTCGTTAGGCAATTGAGCATTCCTCTGGGTTTACTCTGTTTGTCTTCTTCTCTGAGTTTACTCTTAACAATCACTTCCATAGCGCCAACATAAGAAAATCAATTTGATAAAATAGATTGAGCTTCTGATTATAATGGCCTCTACCCAATTCTTCATTTTTGCCATTTTAGCAGTTCTTGTTCCTTCGATTTTGGCCACGGATTTTGTGGTTGGTGACGATAAAGGTTGGACCACTGGTTTTGATTACGAAACTTGGGCTGCTGGGAAGGAGTTTCATGTCGGTGACCAACTCGGTAAATTAGCTCTCAAACCTCTCTTTTTACTATGCTGTCAACTGAAATGCTTTGCTTTCAACTCTGAATTGTAAATGAAACGAGCGGATTATAAAAACAGTTTGAGAAAAAAACTTATTTATATTTATTTTTTTAATCAGCGAGCTATGTTCAAAAATAATTATGTCTTCATAAATAAATTTGTCAGTGTGGAGCTCGATATATAGGTATATATGTGTGTAATTGTACTTATATAGGTTTAAGATTCAATTATGTATATGTTTGTAAATAAATTGATGAGTTATCATTTTATTACTAATAAATTATTAATAATATATAATAAAAAAAAAGTTTGTTTCATAGTAAGACTTATATATAATTTTTAAAAAATATAAAGTTGTTGAATTTTTTTTTTAATATGTAGAAATAATAAAATTTCAGCTAGTGGTTTTTTTTTTTTTTTTTTGAGAATCACTAGTGGTTAATTATTAATAATACCATATTGTACAAATAATACCAAGCTTTTAATAATAAAATATAATCGATCGGTACATACATATTATCCATTCCGATTGATGATATAGAAGAGATTAACTTCTTGGTGCAGTTTTTAAGTATCAAAAGGGAAACAATAATGTCCTTAATGTTAATGGCACTGGCTTCCAACAATGTGTGGCACCGGCTGGCACTGTGCCCTTGACTAGTGGAAACGATGTGATACCCTTAGCAGCCTCAGGAAGAAAATGGTACATTTGCGGTGTTCCCACTCATTGTGCAAATGGAAAACAAAAGCTTGCCATAACAGTGCTTGATGGACTGTCTCCTGCGCCTTCTCCCAAGCCATCAAGAGGAAGCGTTGCGCCTGTACATTATTGGTGGAACTACTAGTTTGTAATATTTATGTTTTGAATATTGAATAATATAACCATTTGGGTTAGCAATAAACTTTCAACCTTTTTTTTTTTTTTTTTTTTTGAAAAGGATCATTCATTCAACTAATCATAAAAGCATAACATCCTGAATCAAAGCCTCCACAGCTGGAGGAGGAGAATCCTCCATCCAATACACATCATTATCTAAAGAATTTCTAGCATGTTGAGCAAGAGCATGTGCAACCTTATTCCCACCCCTCCTAGTAAAGCTAGTTCTAGCCCACTCTAAACAATGAATCAAGTGACGAGTGTCATCCACCACATAGCCTAGTATTGAACAATTAATCCGTGAAGACGAAATGGCTTGCATTACATTTACATTATCTCCCTCTATTATTAGCTTGGTGAACCCAGCATCCACAGCAAATTCCATTGATTTTCTACATGCCAACAACTCTGCTTCTTCACTAGAACTTACCTTTGGTCCACTTGCTGTCATTGCCGCCATAACCTGACCATGCTCATTCCGAATAATTGCTCCCACTCCAGTTCTGTCTAGTTCATCAAAAATGGCTGCATCAAAATTTAATTTATAAACTGAAGATGGTGGAGGTTGCCAAGTTGCACTGCCATGTTGCTCCACCTGTGTCACAGTCAGCTGCACTTGGGCTGCTTTGTAATCTGTCAAAAACTCTTCAGCTCTCCTATTCAGAATCCTCGAGTCCATTAGAGTGCCACCAAACAATACACGGTTCCGCTGATTCCATGCAAACCAAGCTTGAACCCAGAACAGCTCCAATTCTTCTCTCGTCAACCTATCTATTAAATAGTCCATGAGCTGCATCATGTCTGTATGAATTAAACTTCTCTTCTGCAATTTTCTACAGCTTCCTGCCCATATATCTTGCACCGCTGCACACTCCCAAATTGCATGGATTGTAGTCTCCAATTCCCTTAAGCATATTGGACATTTATCATCAGGTATAACCCTTCTTTGTACCAAATTAGCTCTTGTAGGCAAAATTTCAGTACAGGCCCTCCAACCAAATACTTTAACTTTATTGGGAATTTTGAGACTCCACAGAATATGCCATACCTTTTTACCTGCAGTACTAGCTGATGATTCAGCCCTAACCTCCCCTTGAATCTTCCTTGCCACCTTATAAGCTGACTTAACTGAAAAGTTTCCATTTTTGTTGTAGCTCCAATTAATAGAATCAGCAACTTGTCTTCTGCTAAGTTGAATTCTACATATTGCTTCAGCATCATCCGGATGGAAACTTAAGTGAATCAGCTCAGTCCTCCACACATGTGTTTCTGGATTAATCAACTCTGAAACAGCCATCTCATCCAATAAATCATGATTAGGATGTAATACCTTATTTGTAGGATGATTAGGGATCCACCTATCTCCAATCACCCTAATTGAGCTCCCATTGCCAACCCTCCAACAATATCCTGCTTGAAGAATAGGTAAAGCAGCCACCAAGCTCCTCCAAGTATAAGAGCAACCAGGCGATTCCTTAGCATCAAGGAAAGATGAATGGGGAAAATACCGCGCTTTGAGACACTTATATAATAAAGAGTCATTATCTTGAATCATCCTCCACCCTTGTTTAGCCAGCATAGCTAAATTAAATGCTCTGAGATCCCGGAATCTCATACCACCCTCCATCTTAGAAGTTGATAATTTATCCCAGCTCTTCCAATGAATTTTTCTCTCATTGCCTACTTGTCCCCACCAAAACTTAGCACACAAATTATTCAATTCATCACACAGTTTTATAGGAAGAAGAAATACACTCATCGTATATGTTGGTATGGATTGAGCTACAGCCTTTATAAGAATTTCCTTACCAGCTTTGGATAAAAGCATGCCTTTCCATCCTTGCAGTTTTTTCCACACTCTATCTTTCAAGTAAGAAAACGTATGATATTTAGCTCTTCCAATCAAAGTTGGCAGCCCTAAATAAGATTCAAACTTCACCACCTCCTTGACCCCCAAAATTTGCAACAGCTGCTGTTTCTGAATATCTGTAGTATTACTACTGAATAGAGCTGAAGACTTCTCCAGATTAATACTTTGACTTGAAGCTCGTTCATAGGTCTGAAGAATTTCTGCTACCACTTCCCCCTCTTGTGGTGTTGCTTGACAGAACAGCAAAGAATCATCTGCAAATAATAAGTTAGTAACTCTGGGAGCTCTTCTACAGATTGAAACCCCTTGAATTCGCCCTTCCAGTTCAACTTTTGCCAACAGAGCAGTGAAGCCTTCTGCACATAAAAGAAATAGGTACGGTGACAATGGATCTCCTTGACGTATTCCTCTAGATGGATGTATCATGCCATGAGGTTTTCCGTTCACCAAAATAGAAAAAGATGGAGTAGTGACACAGCTCATCACTCGTTCTATCCACCTTGCTGGGAAGCCCATTTTCTCCATAATATTTTGCAAGAATGGCCATTCAACCCGGTCATACGCCTTGCTAATGTCTAACTTCAATGCCAAAGTCCCTTTCTTGCCCTTTTTCCTCACATGCATGGTATGTATAGTCTCATAAGCCACCAAGACATTATCTGTGATAGATCTGCCTGGAACAAAGGCACTTTGGGTAGGGGAAATAATATCTGGAAGTACCTGTTTCAATCTGTTTGCCAACACTTTTGAAATAATTTTATAAATCACATTACATAGACTAATAGGTCTAAACTCAGACATTTTTTGTGGATTTTTCACTTTAGGAATAAGGACAATATTTGTGTGATTTATCTCAGGTAGCATATTTCCATTATTTAAAAAATCCAAAACAGCAGAAACTACATCATCACCCACTATGTGCCAAAATTTTTGATAGAATAGGGCATTCATACCATCAGGACCTGGGGCCTTTGTAGGTCCCATTTGGAATAGAGCCACTTGAACTTCCTCTGCGGTAAACTCACATGACAAGACTTCCTGCATGTGATCAGTCACCTTATTAGGAACTGCATTCAGACATTCCTCCATTTGGTCAGCTGTACCTGCACTAAAAAGATTGTTAAAATAAGCCGAAGCTACTTCAACCACCTCCTCTATCTCCTCCACCCACTGCCCTGGTGAATTTTGTATGCCACTTATATGATTTTTCTTCCTCCTTTGTGTTGCTTTTGAGTGAAAAAACTTCGTATTCCTATCCCCATGCTTCATCCAAGAAATTCTAGACCTTTGTGCCCAGTAAATTTCTTGTTTTTGCAAGAGATCATCCATATTTTTGCTCACATCCAGAAATTCAGCTCTACTTTCTTCACTAACTTCAGCTTCATTCAGCCTGTCCAATCGTTTCTGGAGCTCCTTTATGGCTGCCTCTTCGGGTTTGGCTAAACTCCAACTAGACAATTCCAGCCCACATGCATGAATTTTATTTTTAATCTCTTATTTATAATGTAATTTTTTTAATCATAAAACTATATACTTTCTTCACTTTCAAACAAATTAACAAAAAGAAAAAAAAAAAAAAATCAAATGAGCATCACCCTTTGTACTCTATGGTGATGTGATTGCCACACAGCACACTAGTTAAATTTCCATGCAGTTTGTGGATGGGTCTTATATAGGCAATGTGTAAAATCAAATGACATGCATTTAATAGACTCTTTAGGTATTTTTCTCAACTAAAACATAATTCTGGTGACCTATCAGAGCATGATGTTGAACCCTACAAACTTAAGGGGTTTATGGGTAGCATGTATTCTGCTTTTAGCCATGAAAATCTGACGATCTTAGTCAATATTAAGCACCCAAAATTAGTAGGCTAAGCTTTTGCCACCTGCAGGAACATTATTCTAGACTCATGGGCAAGACGGCAAGTCTTGCGAAAGCTAGCATTGCCCACTTTGATCCTAGGTTGAGGGACCTTTCATACTATTCATCAAATGAGTGAAGGTGCGGATTTTTCTACTATCAATTACTACTAATAATTAAGAAGTGGAATAGAAATTTTTGAATTTATAAAGAGAATAGGTTATTATGGACCGGAAAGAAAAATGAATGAAGCGTTTGGACATAACATTTCTACCCATCTTATTATCTACCCAAATTGTCATTAATATATTCTCCTCTTTTTTTCTTCTTTTTTTTTTTTTAATTTTTTACTCATGTAAGGCGACAGATACATTAATATATTCTTCTAGAAGTAGCAAACAATCAAAACAACATCCCGGCTATAATCAAATAACATATTACATATATATTATTCTTGAATTTCCTTGCCGGCTAGGTGCAATCTTTCAGAAGTTATAATTAGCTACATATTTTTACCAGGAAAGTTTTTCAAATAATACACAGTACGTCAACTAGAGAGATTTATTCTTGTTAAGGAACTGTCACTATCTGTCCTTGTTGAAGAAATTCCATGATCCATGCATTGACCGGAACTGAATGTCGGTCCAAATCCTAGATGAGTTCCGCAGTGATCACTGGGGACAAAGAAGATGTTAACCCGGATGGACAAGGTGAAAAGTACTCTCTCTTGACAAGGTCGGAGTAGAATATGCATTTGAGTATGCAGGTGAAGGAGACGGAGATTAGGAATGCAAAGTGTTGTAGCATTTATATATATATATATATATATATATATATATATATATATATATCAAAGAATCTGATTAGGATCCAGAGAATGTCCTCATAGTCATGCACTACCGAACATAAATGTAAGTCAAGATAATGGCAAGAAGGTCTCCTTGCTGAAATTATTTACTTGCTCATATAGCATTTGGCTATCTGATTCAAAGGGTTCCTGAACTCTATTTGTGAGGTGGAATCAGAATGGAAATATCATTTCCTTATTTAGAAATTTAAGTAGAAGGGAATGAAATGAGTACGAAGGAATACTAATTTCTCACTATTTTCTTAAAAGCTCAAATTTACATCCTCCCAAAATTTGAAAGAATTAGAACAAATGAAATTTTCATTGAAACTCCCAAAATACCCATATATATTTAACCATTTAATTATTATAAAAAAGAGGTCTAATAATAATATTGTCATAAACTGATATCATTCATTTTCCTCTATATTACTCCCAAACAAGGTTACCTACCTTTCATTCATTTATTTTAAAATATCCACACAAGATTACTTAATTTTTTTTTTTTTTTAAGATTACTTAATTCTATTTCATTACTTAAAAATTTTCATTTCATTTTACATATATGTATAAAAAATTCATTCCATTCCATGCCTTTATAATTTACTCATTCCATTTTTTTATCAACTCCCAAATGAAGTTAATTTACGAGACCTATAAGATATTTTTTTGAAAAGAGTAATGTTAGGGAAACTTTTATAATAATAATAATAATAATAATAATAATAATAATAATAATAATAATAATAATAATAATTCAGCCCAATAGCAAACTCTATCGAGAGAAAGAATGGGCTATTGGGCTGAATTATTATTTCTTTGGGCATCTTTGGCCCATTTCATTCCTTTAGGCATCCTCGATCCGATTCATTCCTTTAGGATCCTCGACCCGTTTCATTCCTTTACTACTTCTTACATTCTCATAGGTTTTTGCTAAATTTTTCGGGCTTCTCCAACCCAATTACCATATCCTTTACTTTTGGGTTTATTGGCCTTTGAACTAATCCCATTTATTAATTCCTTTCTTTGGGCTCCTCCGTCCCATCTTTGCTTGCTTTCTATTTCTTCTGATTCTCATGGGCTTACTACTCCCTTCTTTAGGGCTCCCTTGGGCCCATTTGCTTTCTTTTGGGGCCCTTTTACTATTTTGTGGGCATGTGTACCATTATTTTTGCCATTCAAGCCTAATGGCTTTTCTTACTTTGCTAATTGTTCTTTCTTCACCTCTTTTATACTGTTGGGCTTCTTCTTGTCATTGGGTTTTCTTTTTTCTTCTTTTTTTGCCAACATGAGCATCAACATTCAACCCCCTGAGCATATGAATTGCTCCTGCAGTTCATATGCTAATAAAAATTAAAGTCTCTTTTGTTTCTCTCTCCTTTTTTTTGCGGGTTTTTTAGAACAATGGGCCCCACCTTATTTTCTTTCTTGCCGTGTACAGTGCTATCTCTCCAAATTTCCCAGTTTAGCAATTATTCTGAAACACAGCTTCTGCTTCATTAATACGATGCTTCTTTTGACGACTAACCTGTTACATCCTTTCACATCATCTTTATTGTCATCAATATATACATATAGAACCGAAACCTCTGACCTCTCCACAATTTTTCACGTCAGCATTTTTTATTTTTTTTATTTGATTTTTTTTTCTTTTCATTAAATATATATACCCTCCTTTTTCCAAGGTCAAACCAAATACTCTTCCCCTCTCTCTGACCCTCAATTCTTCCGAGTAAACCTGAGATAATTCTGAAACTAAAGCAATAGTGCAAGGGTAGAACCTCTCCTTTCAACAAAATCAAACCCAACACCTCTCCTTTCGACATTACTCACCAAACGCAAAACTTCTACACTCTCTCAAACACAGATCCAAGCTATTTCACAGAAAGCTTGCAAGGGCACAACCATGGTAGCCAACGTTTTCAATCTCCGACCCGACCTCCATATCAAAGTATTCTCTCTTGGTATCTCTCTATTAATCTACGAATAATCTCTTTTCCTATTGTCTTTAATTACGTTTTCCTGTCAATTTAAGGATTTCGTTTTTAATTAGGTTTTTCTGTCAATTTATGGATTTCAATTCCAAACCCCTTTTTTCTCTCTATTCATTTCTATTGAAGTCAAGGAAACACTCATAGAAAATCAAATCCTACAGGTTTGTAAGAAAGTGGAGATAGTATTGAAGAGCCTCCCAACCATCAAAATCTGACAACAATCCAACAAGTTTTGCTTTACCTTCAAGTTTTGCTTTATTTTGCTATCTAGGTTTTTTAGCACATCTGATTTAGCTTAGCACGGATTAGTGGAACATGTAAATTTGAATTTAGATACAAACCATTTTTGTGGCTTAGAGGGCTTCATTGATCAAGGGAGGAACCCTAGTGGAATCATAGCAATAATCGACACGCAATCCACCTGTTAACTCTTTGATTAGCTGGGAAATAGATTTATTATTATCATTAGGGTTTATAAAATCAATCATTCCAAAAGCTGTTCCCTTTGTTTTTTTCCTCTCATTTGTGTCAATGCCAATTATCTTTGCTGCCCCTTGCACTCTCGCCCCCTGTATGGCCTGCAATTTTCAAGGACATAATTTTAAACTTCCTTCATCCACCATTTGAATACTAAAAAAATCAAATTAAAAAATTAAAAAAAAATGTTGATGTGGAAAATTGTGGAGAGGTCAGAGGTGTCGGTTATATATATATATATATATATAGATTATTTGGGCACCTAAAATGTCAGCCTTCTTTGTCTCCAGTCAGTCCCCTGTTTTTTTTTTTTTTTTCAAACCTTCTACCTCTTCAGTACAAGTTCATGTCTTTTTCGTTTTGGTATGTCTCTTATTGTAAAATTTAGGAAGAATTTTATGTTCTCAGTGGGGTTGTAGCTGTTGTTCTGTTTTATAGTAAAATTGTAGTGAAACTCCAGCAATTATTCTTTTTAAGCTATTCTAGCAAATGAAACACATAAAAATATTAATTAAAGAGATATGTGATAAGTGATTGCAAAGGGAACAAATTAGCACAACCTATTTGTCAATATTAGATTTGTTGTTCTATATTTTTTTGCTCTATTGTTGGTGACACAAATTGGAGACATATGGCCATTAATAATTGATTCATAATGTGATTGTTTTGTGCAGATTTACTGTTCGACATTACGCCAAATAGTATCATGATGATATGTTTCTTCTTCTTTTGTTGATTAAATAATAAATAAAAAAAATTCATGTTTAAAAGGCACGATCTTTCTTCTCTATTCTTAACCAACCATAAACTCTGCCACCAATCAAATTCAATTTCTGAGAAGAACATTAATCTAGGATCTGGCTAAACATAAGTGAAAGATTGAATCTTGAATGGAAAGAGTTGCTACTTTTGTCAAGCAGTAGGTGTCTGTTGGGTATTTGGAGTGCAGTTTAATTGTGGAATAACAAGATGTCTATATTTTGCAGGGTTTAATTTGAGAGATTATATAAGTTTACCGCATTATGCATGTTTATTGTGGATGATTTAATATTAGTAGGTTGTGTACTTTTGGTTTCTAAGGTTTTGCTCTCAAAAAATATTTTTGAATTCAAAGTTGTAGTATTATGATCTATTTAAAGTAGTGAAACTCTTGATTTTCATATAAACGTTTTGTGGTCTTTGGTGAGCTTCATTGGATTAGTGATGTGAAATTTAGTTAATTAATACCCATTTGGTGTCAAAGCATATAAGAAAGTGATTATTGGTATATGGATGCATTTATAGTTTCTTATGGCATTATTCATGATAAATCAAAAGGCATATATTACACATTTATACAAAGTTTTTTTTTTTTTTTTTTGTGTAGTTGACATTATACTTAAAGCTTCAGGTTTCGTCTTGAAACCCCGTATTTTTAGAATTGTGATATTGGATTTAGAACAATTAGATTTTCCCTAGAGGATCTTCACTTCAAATCAGATTGAATTGTATATTTGAGATTTGAACTTGAAGTTACAAAATTAGTTAAGGTTAATAGATAAATTTTGAAGACAAGATAAAAATCAGATTATATCCAAAATTTTTATTTGCAAAGCTTGCATTAGATTGGCTGTTTTAGGATAGTGCTTTGAGATTCTTTTATGTAGTGGTTTGTGCAAAATAAGTCTCCAAAACTTATAGGGTAGTGGAAGTGCTAATTAAGCTACAAGACATTTAGCTGCCTTTATATTTTAAAATGCTCATTGTTTTCTATCCCTTTTTATTTTCCTTTCATATCCATCAAGTGCCCAGCAATATTGAGAGTTCACAATAATTTTTTAGTGAAACAAGCCGGTCTGTTTTCAGCATAAACCTTAAGCTAGAGAGAGAAAAAAGAAGAATAGGAGGCTGTAGGTTATTAGCAACAAATAACACAGAAGTTGTGCTTGAATTTGTATGCAGTGAGTTTCACTCTATTTAATTTGATCATGTTCAAGTGAGTTTTCAATCATAATGGCCATGCTCTTTTTTCTTTTTTCTTTTTTTAATGTACCTATATGAATTAATTAGATTGTTTTGCCTGTTTGTAAGTAATTAGCCATTTGTAGTAAATTTGGAATGAGGTCTAGGTGGCTATCAAGGCTATTGGAGCATTTAAAGCCAACTGCAGTTGCTGATGCAAGTGTGATTTTCAATGTGAAAAGTAAAATGCTTGTGAGTTTCATTTAGTTTCCATTTATTTTACAATGTATAAATCATGATTAAATTGTCTTTAACATTCATGAGCTTATAACATGGTAAATAGTGCTCATGAACCATTAGTTAAGGTGCCTTCTAGGCTCTTATAAAATATGTGTGAAAACGTGAAAGAAAATATATGTGCATTGTGTGTGTGTATATATATATACACACACAAATGTAATCTTTAGTACAGTTACTTATTTGTTTTAACTTACATTACTTATAAATGAATTGCATGATATTGATTAACTGTTTTTGGCACATTACCAATTATTTTTAGCTCTTTTTTTTAGTGTTACATTTTGGTGTAGGCTTTTGTTTCTTCGAATTCCAAACCAATTGAGAAGGGAAATTAAGATATCAGTGGAGCAAAAGTTTTATTTTGGGAGAAAGAGCTGAAAATTGGTAGTTTCATCATTGTCATGCAATAGAAAGTTCCAAGCTCATGCTGCAAATTGTAGTTAAGTTCTTAAATAATGGTTAGAACTCTAACCATTATTGTGTCTAAAATTGTAATTTTAAGATAGATTTGCTCGATTTTGATTGCTCGAATTTATTTGTCCTAAAGTAAATGTATCACATCAATACTTTTTGGGTTATTGATATTGTTGGGTTCCTTAGAATAATGGTTAGAACTCTAAGCCATATGGTCGTGGTTGTAAGAAAATGTTTGCTCTACTCTCTGCCCTCTACAACACTCTAATATGTAACATTGGTTACACATTTTTGGATTGGATATTAGCTTAGGATGTTGATTATAATGATAGAATTTTGTATAACCTTATACACATTCTTATGCAGTGACCACACGACACTTCTTAAAGCTTTTGAAGGATAGAAGGATGCATATCGTAATGAAAAGAATCCTGTTGCCTTGCAAATGATAGAGGATATGAGAATGCAATTTGTAGATCTATTTAGCATTGGCTTTGTAAAAAAAATGATGAGTGTTAATGTAAGTTCTTTAAGATTTTCAAATTTTAAAGCATTTGATTTGCTGAAATCTTATAGTTACTAAAAACTATTCCGTGCATCGCACGAGTTAGCGACTAGTTTGTACTTAAACTTATTCCCTTCCCATTATTCGCTTAGAACGTCTTTTCATTCCCTTTTCCTTCACCATGTCTTCTTCCTCAAAACATCCTCACCACTCTATTCTGATCAAATATCCCATCATGACACCGGCGAAAGGCAAGGGTTCTTCCCGCAGTAAAGGGAAGGAGATTGCTGCCGACGATCCTGCCACCAAAATCACAAGCGAAGATGCTCCCTTCTCCGAATTGGAATGCTTTAAGTAGGGGAAAAGGAGTCACGACCCAGACAGCGAGTGCGCTCCCCTTATTGATCCTTGGTACGACACCCACATGCATTTCCTGGTAATGCCCGGTGATTACTTGCCTCCGCCGCCGGGTCGTGTGTGGCTCTCCATTTGCCACCTTGACACAGAGTTGTCTTGGGCCCCTTTGGCTTTCTCGATCCCCGATCTTGATATACACCAAGGAACTTCACTCTCCGTGCCCATTCTCTTTGAATTTGGGTTGGGTTCCTCTTTGGGTTGGAAGGAGTGGGTATCCGATATGGGTTTCATAGCGGCGTTGTAGTAGGCTGGTGTGTTGAAGGCTATTGTTTCATCGTGTTGCTTGTACAACAATAGAGACTTGTTCAATCTTTGTCATTTGGTCCGCCAATAGTGCATCGCTACCCATACCTTCTTCATTTCTTGCGGCACGATCACCATGACCTTGGAGGATGTGGCGAATCAACTGTTATTGCCCATTCTCGGCGATGTGGACCCGAGTAATATGGAACTTTCTCCCGAGAAGGAAGCCGTAAAGGCCGAGTTGAAGAAAGGGATGAGTGGCAACTCGAAGTTGTCACATTGGGTTGGGACTTTCTCCAAGGCTTCAGATGTAGTCTGCCGTGTGGCCTTTGTTGCATTCTGACTCTGTAAGTTCATCTTTGGCTCTCACCCTCATTATGCTGTAAAACCACTTTATTTACGATTAGCCATAAAGATTTCTGTCGGGATGAGTCTGCCATTGGCCCCTATGTTTTAGGGTCATCTGTATGTGCAGTTAGATATTTTGCAAAGTGATGAGAAGCAGGCAGACTCCTGCCACATAGTTACTACCTCTGCCCATAGTACCATTTTGCAGCATCTACTATGGGAGCGTTGTGCTAAACACTTGGCTAAGTGCACGTTCGTCTGTTTTACCAAAGAGAAGTATCGTTCGTGTCCGAAGGTTATTACTGATTTTTGTGATCGCTTTGTATCTGACTTCCTGCCGACTTATTGCTGGGTTGGGTTGACGCCGTTTGGGCATCCTATCGTAGAGTATTTTTGGTAAGGGAGTTGGCTTTTGTTGGAGAGCATACAAGAATTTAGGTACTGGCTTTACATGTGCTGAATTGATTATGAGCCCTTTTACTAACACTGCTGGGACCACCACCCCGTTGACTGCCTTTGATGAGAGGGGATTACATATTTGGTAGCCACCAATGCTAGGTGGTTGCCTTACCTTGCTAATGAGGGCATCTGATTTGTACACTATTCTGCCAATAGAGTGAAGAGGCAGTTTGGATTGGATCAGGACATACCTGATGATTTCTCTACCATTCTAGAGTCCATTACTTTTGTCCGACCATTCCTACGGCCTAGTGCCTTTGAGTTTTGGAGCGACGTTTCACAACGGTCACTATTTCGGGTTTAAAGAGAGAAGGTCTTTGCACAGCTACAATGCATGGGTATTAGTAGGCTGTGATGACTTCATTTGAGAAGGAGTTGTTGGGTTGCCGTGGGTTTTCTCTTATTTCTCCTGATGGTTTTCATGCCATCATTTCTGCCAACCCGCGGTTATTGCTTCCCACCAAGTCTGTGGAGGCATATGCTAGGAAGCAGAGTCGATCTGCTATATTTGAGTGGCAGGCAAAGGAGAAAGGGTGGTATTCGTATGTTGGTGAGTACCTTACGGGTTGGGAAAAGAAGGTGAAAGTGGTGAACCTTCCTGCACCTGCGAAGAAGGATTCGGTATCTCGGTCTGCTATGCCCAAATCTACCAAGACAGGTGATGACTCTTCTAAGACTTGTTCCGACATTGTTCCCCATGAGGGTGGTCTTCCTCCCATTGGTAATATAGTCCTTGAGAGTTCTCCTCCTCCCTCTACTCATACCCATTCCAATAGACGGCCTACTGCAGGTAAGCCCAAGCCTTTCGCTCCATGGCCATCCACAAATGCTCCTCCTTCTAGCAGGACCCGAGGCAACAAGAGGAAGACATCTCCACCACCTTCATCTGTCACTACCGGGAGAAGGGTATGTTATCTTTAACCTTGTTTCTTCTTTATTTTTTTCTTATTCATGGGGCCTTCTTGCTGCCAACTCCACATGCATACTTATTTATCTCCTCTCTTTCTTTCTTTTTTTTATCACTTCTTGGCAGTCTAACCATAAAGAGGATACTTCTGCCACCCACCCTATCTTACTTGACAAGCCCGAGTTGGAGATACATTCCTCCCTTCACATGCATTTTCATTGCCATGTGTTACCATATGTGTTGGGAAAATACATGTTTGTATCACATACAAAACATACGCAGCGAAAAATTAACGAATCTACTTCATTCGCAATTGATAACATGCACTATGAAAGTTTCAGAATTTAAGAACAAGAAAGCGTACCTTGGTGCGGTGAAATTCAAAACCAAATATCAGAAGTTCTTGGGAAGACTTTTAATCTTCACTCCAATCCCACTTAATGCCCAAGATGTGTGGTCTCTCAATCAGTTTCCAAGGAGAGAATAGGAGAGTGTCCAACACTCACATACAAACCATTTCATTCCTTGTGTAATCTTGATGAAAAACACTTATGTAAAGACTCTTGAAAAGACTTATGAAAATTACTTACTTATGAAAGTCTATATGTTTCTCTCCTTATATACAACTGATTATCTAATTGGGCTAGCCTTTTGGGCCATTCCAATTAGGCTCTAGTGTGTGGCTTGGAGTGGGACCAAAAGAGAACAAATAAGACTCTAGCTTCAATGGGCTTTGGGCTTTTCTGTCAACTCTTGACAAGTCCAAAGTTACCATTAATTATATTCAATACCACTATATGAATATAATTGCACTCTAGGCCTTATTAATAAATTATATCCCAAGACTTTATTATACATGCAACCTCTTCATTAAAATATTCGTAGTAATACAAAGTCATGAACATAGACTGCCACTTTGAAGATTACTACATCTTAATCCTTGAGTACCCGGTTTAATCCTTAATGTTATTCATCATATATTTATGAAATCCAATTCCATAAATATATACTTTAGTAACTTCTTACTAAAGTGGTTGGGCCCAACTCTTTGAATAACCAATCCCATTAAACTTATCTTAAGATAATATTTTATATCTCCGTTAAGAGATTATGAATTCCATCTCGAGAATATATGTTCCATCAACACTTAATGCGGCTGCCCAACATACTGAGGTTTTGACCGTAACTTATAGATCTCACTCCTGATATATCAAAGCAACCTACATCTCATGATCAGGTCTATTATTCTCTCAGGATTTAGAGTTGATGTAAATAGAAGTCGTGAGATTTATTATTCAATTGACAGTCGTTAGGAGAATAATAAATCTCATAGCGGTCTAGTTCAATATGTCTTAACTCTTAAAACATATCAACATACCAACTAGAAATCTTCCATTTCCATGATCAAGACAAATCATCTTAGTTGATATGTTATAGTCTTCACAGATGAAACGCCTAATTTCATCACCGACTACGAACTAGATTCTGAGTTTACAAAGAACTTGCAATTTATATCTTCTGTAACTTTTCACATAAATCGCATACTATGCATCTCATGGACTATGATAATGTCCCATTAGTTCATTTATAAATAGTCTCATATAATTAAACAATTTAATTATTTATGACATGCCAATAAATTGGATTTTAGGGCATAATTCTGAACAATATGTTCTCCCTCATTTTTCATCATCATTCATAATTTTTTTTTTTTTTTGCATGCTTATTTATCTCTTCTTAACATCCACCTTCTTTCTTTCTCTTTTTTCGTCTTCTATGCTTTTAGGCCGACCCCAAGCCCCTTTTTGTTTATCACCCCACTAGTGAGGAGGTCTCCACTACCATGGGCACACCCATAGAGGGTTTCTTTGATGGGGTAGACATTATGGTTGAGGCCATGGCCTCTACTTCTATTTTTATCAAGATTCCTACTCCTTAAAAAGGAGTCACTCTTGTGGGTGCATCTCAGACTGGAAGTGCTTCTCTTGCTACTCCTTCTGTCATCTCTGCTAGTGATCCCTTCTTTGTCCTCTCTCAGGCCGTAAATGATGGCTCCTCCTTGGTGGTCACTCCTTTATCTATTCTTAGTTTTGCCACCCGTGGGCCTGATGTGGATTTGTTTTCTAATGAGGGATCCAAGAAGGTCCTTAAGGATTCTAAGGACGAGACTGTCATGAAGAAGAGGGTTTCTGATTCTAACGAGGATAATGGTAGTGAGCATGAGACTGAGGCCATGGGTATGTGTCTCTTGCCCATGTCAGATCTTCTCTTTTTTTCTTTTTTTTTTCTTTTTTTTGTAACTTCCTAGTACAATTCTCTAATTTTTTTGCACATTAATTTCCTTAGCCACAGATATTGCTGAGGAGCCCAAGACTACAGCAGACACTACGATGCCTATAGCCCCCACTTCTTCCACACCTCTAACCCCCACTCCCATTACAGGTCTTGGTACTTTTTTTTCCATATCTTCTTTAATCATCATTACGGATTCATTTCTTCACTTTGTGCATCCCTCATGCACAAAGTGAAGGTTGGCAGCAGTTTTGTCATAGTTCCTGATCTAGTGAGTGAGGCTGCTGCCTTCTTCATTCGGTTGGACGAGCCTAAGAGCAATGACCTTGATTCTGCAGATTTCTGGGGTGCTAGGCCCCCTTATGTTGATTTCCATGGCTTTTGAGTCCCTGAGGAATGCATTTCTCATTTGGAGGCAGTGTACAATAGCCATGTAGACTTCATGCGGGGGTTTCCTTTTGGATGATCCACGAGGGAGCACTTCCTCAAGCTATTGGGGAGCACAATGAACGACATCAAGCATAACTTCATCGACACTGTATTTGCTGAGAGGATCCTGCAGTGGAAGGCCGCAGTTCAGGAGTTTATCAGAGTTGGATTTGCTGTAGAGTTCTCGCTTGATTATCTGCGAGAGATTGCTCAAGCTTTCTTTACGAAAAAGGTTCAGCCTGCTATGGACGTCATAGATGCTTGCATCGAGATTTTGAAGAAGGAGGTGTTAGACCTAGAGGCACGTCGTGAGTGCCTCCTTTTCGGTGTTGTTGGCCCTAGCCGCTTTGGAGATCAAACCCTTATTTCAGGCATTTGATGAGACTTATTACATTGTATAGTTCCCTGTTTGTTTCCTTCCCTTGTGTTTATTTTTTTCCCTTTTTCATTCTGCCCAGTACATTTACTTATTTTCTCTCGCACTTATTTGATAAGTCTGACATGACTTATACATTTTGGGTTTGTGATCTATTATGCTACATCTACTACTACATCTACTATGGTTATTACAATGATTATGATACAGTGTGTTTTTTGCTAATACTCCATAGTTTTCATTACTTTTTCCAAGTGAAAACATACTACAAAACTTTCTTGTGACATCATCCCTTGCAAGTGCAATCACTTGGAGAAAGAAAAGAAAAAAAAAAGGAAAACTAAACAAGAGAAAGGACTAACTACACAATGTCTTTTAGGCATAATATCGCTTTAACCATTTGCCATTAATGGGGTCCGTTAGATTTTTTCCATTCATCTGGGTCAAACGATAATACCCACTTGCATGTGTTTCCCTTACTACAAAGGGTCCTTCCCACTTTGGTGAAAATTTAGATGGCCCTGCCATACCTCGCCTAACGTGGTCTGTCGTTTTCAACACAAGTTGTCCTTCTGCAAACACCCTTTCTTTGGTCGTCTTGCCATAAGCTTCAGTCATCTTTCGTCTGTACCTACGGCTACACTTTTGAGCCTTCTCCCTTTTCTCATCTAATCCTTCCAGGTCTTCGCATCTTTTCGCCGCGAAAACTCCTTTCTCCTTTTCTTTCTTTCGTGCCTACATGACCCTTAAGGAAGGAGTCATCACTTCAGCTGGGCTCATTACTTCCGTTCCGTAGACTAAGGAGAAAGGAGAAAATCCAATGGTAGACTTAAGCGAGCTTCGGTAGGCCTAAAGGGTGTCTGGCAGATGCATTGCCCATCCCCTAGTGCATTCCTGATTCATCTTGCTAATGATCTTGATGAGAGTCTTGTTTGTTGCCTTTGCCTACCCATTCCCTTTGGGGTAATAGGGCGATGATCGGTAGTGTTTAATTTGATAAAACTCCAGCATCTTCCTTACCTCACTGTTGACAAATGGAGTGCCATTGTCACTAATGATCCTATGAGGTACCCTGAACCTAATAATTATGTTTTCCTTGATAAAATTTGCCATGGCTCCTCTTGTGGCCTTATGGAGTGGTATGGCTTCTGCCCATTTGGTAAAGTATTCCGTAGCCATAAGGATCTATATGCACCCACGCGATGGTGGATTAATTGGTCCCACTAGGTCAAGCCCTCAGGTGTGGAAGGGCCATGGGGTGACCATGTTATGTAAACTTTGTGGGTGAGTATTGATGATGCAAAAAATTAGCAGTTGAGATCCTTGTCGTAACGGATGGACGATGTTGCGATTGGGGTCATCTCTGTTAGAGGAAAAACCTACAAAATGAACTGGATGAAAGAGTTACACACTAGTGTGGCATTAGCCAAATTGCCTCCGATGCTCAAGTCAGCAAGGGAGAAAGATTTTAGAAAGAAACAGATTGGAGAGTGATTTCGTAGTGTATTTGTGTGTACCTTTAACTTTTGTTACCTTCTCTTTTATAGTTGAGTGTCTAATCAATGGGCAATGAATTGTTGTATTTATGTTCAATGGCTAGTGCGTTACAAAATCTTTGTTTGAAGTTCACAGCTCACTCTATGACCGTTGCTCTATCCATTATGTGTTGTCATCAATGAGTGTAATAAATGCGTAACGTCTTCCTTGTGTTAATGACGATCTCAGATTAGTGACGAGCATAAATTTTTGACTCATCAGCTGCCCCCTTGTTCGAATTGTCGTCTATTAGACGAGATAAGAACAAATTTGTCTAACGCTTCGTATTTCGTATATTGCGCATTTATAATGATTTGATGTTGGATCAGTTGAGTGTCACGTGTATGGTCAGGATGCCTTCGACGTGCAAATGTTTCTTGATTTTCCTGTGCGTACTTTGGCCACTTATTTCGCATTTTTCCTTCCTGTTTCCTTTCTTCTACAATCTTTCCTTGTTCAGTTTTTATTCTAGGGTTTATCTCTCCTTCAAGCTTCCTTTCTCTGTCTTGCGTTCCCTAATAAGTTCTTCGTGCTCTTATTTCTTTTCCTGCTCTTCCATGGTAGATTACTCTTCTGTTAGGGTTGATTGTCCTTCATTAGCTTTTCTTTCACTCGTCTAGGTTGCTTGCTTAAGTCTGTAGAGGGAGAGTGCCTCAAATGGGTCAGTCTCTTCGTGGGGGAGGACTGTCCATATAAGTTTGTCCTTTTTTTCATTATTCCCTCTGGTTTTCCACTCTGCTAAGGTAGCTAGGTCGTTAAAGATCTCTAAGGTTAGGTCTAGTGACTTGGAGACGAGGTTATACTCATCTTATAACCGTGTGATTTCTGAGGCTACTTCTCCTTCCACCCCTTATAAAGCTTAGACAATTTCATGTTCCCTCACGGAAAAGGACGAGAAGCGAATCAGGGATAGGTTTCAGTTCCCTAATTTGGTAAAGATTAGGATCCCGAGTGACGAGGATAGAACCTGTCACTCCTATGCTCACGAAGTTTGTTTTTACAAGGCCAACTTCACTAGTGGTTTTCATTTCCCTGTTCACCCTTTTGTTAAGGAACTTTTTTCTTATTTGCACCTTACTCTGGCACAATTAATGCCTAACTCTTAGCAGATTGTTGTCTCCTGTATGGTAGTGTGGATGTCTGCCAATGATGGTAACGTCATCAAGAAGGACAAATTCCTTCATTTTTATCATCTGAGAAAATTAAAGGACCTCAGTTATTATGAGTTTCAGCCATGGGATAGGGCTTCTAGGTTAATACTTGATTAGCCGTCATCCCTTCAAAATTGGAAGCCAAACTTCTTCTTTTTTTTCTAGAAGTGGTTGGGAGTTCGTCCCTGGTGAGGACCTGGATGAAGCCCTCAAGTTTTTTCGTAGTTGGGGAATTCCTGTGTCTGGTGCGTCTTTCCTGTCTTTCTGTTGTTTTTCGTTTCTTTTTGTGAGTGACAATGGTATATGACTAACTCGTGCTTTTGTTTGCAATTTCCCAACATCCTTGTTTGAAGAAGAGGTATCAGTGTCGCGCCGAAAAGTAAAGGAATATTTGGAGACCGTCAAGGACTTTGACAACCTTGTTTCTCCTCAATCTTTATTTCTTCATTTCTTGGGTCCGGAACAGTCTACTAAGGTTCGGAAAAATTTGGAAGTTGTGAAGAAAAGTAAGTGCTTCTTCCTTTTTCTCTCTTGAAATCTTGAGCTTTTTATTTTTATTTTTTATATATATGTTTTCTTCTTCCTTTCAGGAATGACGACTAGGTTTAGTAAGCAAAAACTAGCCGAGGCTCAAGAGAAGAAGGCCAAGGGTGGCCTCGTTAGTGGTCTCCTATCCAAGAAATGTTCAAAGACAGATGACGTTTCTAAGGAAGATCCCATGGTAACTCCTCCTCCTGCTCATTCGCCTGCTAAGCGTCTTGCCTCTCCCATTTCGTCTCTAGAGGTAATTGCCTCTGCTGGAGAGGAGGCTAGGAAGAAGAAGAAGGTGGGTGGAAAATCTTTCCTACCTACCTTCTGGGACGATGTTGATGCGGCTGCTCTGAAGGCTCATGAGGCACTCTCCATGGATGACCTAAGTCCTCTGATGGCAAAGTCGCTAGCGAGGTGATGTCGTCTCACATTCAAAAACTTTTGCAGGTATGTGTTGATAATGAAGGTTGTCTTTACTTCTTCTTTTTCTTTGCCTCTGCTAAGGGAGATTTCTTGTAGGCTTTGGGGGAGTCTCTGTTTGTTTCTGGGAAAATCCTGGACTTGGAGAAAAGAGTGGCCACATCTGAGCCTATGATCAAATCCCTTTCTGCTGAGAATGAGATGTTCAAGAACAAGGTTGTCATTCTTACTGTTGAAGCTAAAAATGACTAAGAACGTGTGGCAGCCTTGGAGAAGAGCATGCAAATGGAGAAAGATTTTTGCAAGCTAAAGGACAAGCAGATTGGTGATCTGGAGCTGAAATTGCAAAAGGCTCGTGCCACAGTGGTGAAGGAATTCAAAGACTCCTACGAGTACTTCGATGGGTTGTGCGGGTACTACGTGGAAGGCTTCGACCTTCTTAGGAAGTGGATGGCAGAGCATCACCCCGACTTGGACCTTTTTGGCCTGGTCATGGGTGATGTTAAGAAGGAGCTCTTGTCTGATCGTCCTTCCGAGGCTATAGCAGAGAATGTGATGGAGGAAGCCACAATCGTTGCTGAGGTAATGGAAGAGGCCGCAACTACAACCCCTGCAGACCCCGTCCTTGATGAGTAGTAACTTAAATGTTTTTTTCTTTCCAGATTTTCTTTCTTTTCTTTTCTTTTTTTTTTCTTTTTTTTTGTAAGGCAAGAACAATATCTCTTTTGTGCCTGTTGTTTAGGGCAGCTTGAACAATTCCTTTGGGCCCATTGTTTTGGGCAATTGAACAATTCCTTTGGGCCTGTTGTTTGGGCAATTGAATAATTCCTTTGACAATGATAGGTAGGTTTATGGACTTCATGCTTTAGCTGCAATAAACAACCTTTTTTTATGCTTGGTTGTGTTTAGACAACCTTTTATGACGATGTTAGTTGTGCTGAAACAACTTTTTATACTTAGCTTGTATTTGAACAGCTCTTTATCTTTAGTTATGTTGGAACAATTCTTTAGTGAGTCATGTTTGAATGACAATTCTGGTTGTGTTTGAACAACTTAGTATATTTTTAGCTTTGTTTGAACAGCTTTTCTTGAGTCATGTTTGAGTGACGATCTTAGTTGTGTTTGAACAACTTAGTATTTTTTTAGTTGTGTTTGAACAGCTTTTATTGAGTCATGCTTGAATGACGATCTTAGTTGTGTTTAAACAACTTGGTATTTTTAAGTTGTGTTTAAACAGCATTTTTTTTAGTCATGTTTGAATGACGATCTTGGTTGTGTTTGAACAACTTAGTATTTTTTGGCTGTGTTTGAAGAGTTTTTTGTTGAGTTATGTTTGAATGACGATATTGCGCTATACTCATGACTTAAAGTCGTGGTATTAGAGCGTCTTTAGGTTAACCATTTTTTTGTTTTGTTTATTCATGCTTGAATGACGATCATATTAGTTGTGTTTAAACAGCTCTGATTTAGTCGACTTTGGTAGTTGTGTATTAACAATGTCGATGGCTATGATGCCGTTGGCTGTGTGTGGACAGCTTTTGATTTGAAATTTTTATGGCGGAGACCCTTGGGATGTCTCCCAAGGATAACTCCTTGGTGTTGTACACATTTTCATTGATAAATAACTCATGGATAATCAATGATAAATACGCACGGATAATGCTTTCGTGTATTATTGATCTTATGAATGGCGAAAGTAATAACTATCATACATACTGATATGAAGAGTAGGCAACTTAAAATGTAAAGCATTCCTTACTAGTAGTATTTCTTCAAGTGTTCTATGTTCCATGGTCGAGGCAATTCCTATCCGTCTAAAGACTTTAGGTAGTATGAGCCTTCTCTAGAGTAATGGATTACTTCGTAGGGGCCTTCCTAGGCTGGTCCTAGTTTTCCTTGGGATGGATCCTTTGTTGCCTGTGATACCTTCCTAAGGACGAGATCTCCTGTGTTGAACCTTCTTACCTTAACCGATCTGTTGTAGTATCTGGCCATTACTTCCTTGTGTTTAGCCATTCGCTTCATAGCTTCTTCTCTGACTTCATCAATTAGGTCTAGGTTGCCGTTGAGCTCCTGCTGGTTCTTCTGGTCTTAAGTTTTGACTCGGAAGCTCGTCAGTCCCATTTCCACTAGTATGACGACCTCAGTGCCAAATGTCAGTCTAGATGGTGTTTCTCCTGTTGGAACTCTTGTGGTCATCCTATATGCAGAAGTACTTGAAGATCATCCAACAGCTATCACAGAATTTTGATAGCCTAGACTTTGTGAAATCTCTCAGGCCAAAAACGCAGAAGCTAACTTCCTAGCAAGATTGGCCTCGTTAGAAGACTACAATGCGACATCCGAACTATGTATAGAGATAAGGGGGCAACCAAGCACAGAAGGTGAGCAGGTTCTAAAGATAAAAGAACAAGACGAGTGGACAACTCCCATCATCTGTTACTTGAAAGAAGGATGGCTCCCTGAAGATAAGGCGGAAGCAAGGAAGATACAGATCAGGGCAACCCGTTTCGTCATCATTGACGACATGCTGTACAGATGAGGATATTCACTCCCCTATCTAAGATGTGCTAGCTCAGAAGAAGCGGATTATATGCTCTGCGAGATACACGAGGGAATCTGTGGAAATCACGCTAGAGCAAGATCTTTAGCAGGAAAGATGCTCAGAGCAGGGTATTACTGGCCAACTTTACAGAAGGACGCATATGACATTGTCAAAGCATACGATAAGTATCAACGCTTCGCAAATGTCCAGACAAGACTAGGAGAAACGATGACACCCATATCCTCACCATGGCCCTTCGCCCAATGGGGAATTGACATTATGGGCCCATTCCCTTTAAGGAAGAAGCAATTCAGATTTCTGATCGTCACAATTGATTACTTCATAAAATGGGTAAAAGCAGAATTAGTAACAACGATAACGGAGGCTAAAGTCACAAGCTTTGTATGGAAAAACATCATCTGCAGGTTTGGAGTCCCACATGTCATAATATCAAACAATGGAAAGTAGTTTGACAATCCCAAGTTTCAAAAATTTTGTCAAGACTTAGGAGTCAAGAACCACTATTCTTTTCCAAGACACCCTCAGGCCAACGACTAGACAAAAGTAACGGACAAAAGCTTGCTCAAAATTGTCAAAACTCGGCTTGAATGGGCAAAGGGGCATGGCCTAAGGAACTACAAAATGTCCTTTAGGCAATACTTTCTTCTTTGGCTTCATAATCTCCCTTCACTTGTCCAATTATTAGCTGAGAATCAGCTTGGATGATAAGACTCTTTACTCCTAAGGCTTTTGCTAGACTTAGCCCTGTTAGTAGTGCTTCATATTCTGCCTTTTTATTTGTTGCTGGGAATTGCAATCTGACTGCATGTTTCAACGTTTCTCATTCTAGAGATATGAGAACTACTCCTGCTCCTCTCACTTTATTCGTGGCTGACCCATCCTTTTGGACCGTCCATGTTTCCATGTGGGGTTCTTTTTCCTTATAGGGGTAAGTGAATTCTGCAACAAAGTCCGCTAGTACTTCGGCTTTGATTGCTGCTCGAGGCTGATATTCAATGTCAAATTGGCCTAATTTAATTGCCCATTGAATGAGTCATCCTATTGCATCTATCTTGTTCATTTTCTTTCTTATGGATTGGTGTCATGACAACGATGGGGTGTGCTTGGAAGTAAGGACGGAGTTTTTTGGAGGCAACTTATAATGCGAAAGCTATCTTTTCCATCCTTAGGTAGCTTGCTTCTTCTCCTTGGAATGCCTGGCTGGTATAATAGACTGGCTTCTGGATGTTCCTTTCTTCTTTGATTAGTGCCGAACTTACTATTGTGTTGGATACTGCTAAGTAGAGGTACAGAGGTGGCTTCGTCAAATACTCCTTTAACTTGGCAAGGGCTTCCTCGCATTCATCAGTCCACTAAAAGGATTTTTTCAATACTTTGAAGAATGGCATGCACTTGTCCGTTGCCCTAGAAACCAATCTGTTTAGGGTTGTAACTTTTCCTGTCAAGCTCTACACCTCCTTCACTATTTTTGGTGATTTGACCTTGATTATTGCTTTCACTTTGTCTGGATTTGCCTCTATACCTCGTTGAGACACCATGAATCCCAAGAACTTTCCTTAAGTAATAGCAAAAACACACTTTGCAGGGTTTAATTTCATATTGTACTTATGTAGTGTGCTGAAGGTTTCTTTTAAATCGTCCAAGTGGTTGGCTTCGTCCTTACTTTTCACTAGCATATTGTCTACGTACACCTCCACATTCCTTCCAATCTAGTAAGAGAACATACGGTTCACCAATCTTTGGTAGGTGGCTCCTGCATTCTTCAATCCAAAGGGCATAATTTTGTAGCAACCCTTGACTAGTAACAAACGAGGTCTTCTCTTGATCGTCTTTGTCCATAAGAATCTAGTTGTTTCCAAAAAATGCGTCCATGAAACTTAAGAGCTTATGTCCAGCAGTTGAGCCTACTAGCTGGTCAGTCCTAGGCAAGGGGAAGCTATCTTTTAGGCAGACTTTTGTTCAGGTCTGTGAAGTCGATACACATTCTCCATTTGCCATTACTCTTCTTCACCATTACCATGTTTGCTAGCCAATCTAGATAGAAGACTTCCCTAATGAAATCAGCTTCTAGTAGCTTCTCTGCTTATTTAGTTACAGCTTTGTTGCGCTCTGGTGCAAATATTCTCCGCTTCTGCTATACAGGTTTGCGTTCTAGGTTGACGTTGAGACGATGTTGTATGATCTTCCTATCAATTCCAGGTTTCCAGGCGAAAACATCTTGGTTTGCCCTTAAAAAGGAAATCATCTTCTCTTTCTCTGAAATTGAGAGTGCTGTTCGGATCTTCAATACCCTCGTCAAATCTCCTGGGACAATCTCAACTTCTTGTGGTTTTTCTGACGGTTCGGGGATGGGTTCTGGTTCATTGATCACCCATGTGTGGTTCTCCCCAGATGCTAGGGCAGCTTAGTAGCACTCTTTTGCTAGAACTTGGTCTCCTTTGATTTCTCCTACTCTATGGACTATTGGAAACTTCACCTTCAAGTAACATGTTGACATCGTTGCTCTTAGTCTGTTGAGTGCTGGTATTCCCAAGATAATGTTGTATGTTGAAGGGCAATCAACTATGAGGAAATCAATTTCCTTGGTGACTTGTGCTGGGTAAGTTCTTGCAATTATGGTTAGAGTGGCGATGCCCCGAAGGAAAATTCTATCCCTTGTGAAGCTTAACAGAGGCGAGGTGAAAGGCTTGATCCTTTTCTTATCTAGTTTCATCTGTCGAAATGCAGGCAAGTAGATGATATTTGTTAAGCTTCCGTTGTCAATGAGCACCCGGTGGATGTTGAATTCTTTTACTTTGAGCATGATTACCAGTGGATCGTCATGGGGTTGCCTGATGCCGTGACCATCTATCTCTAAGAAAACAATATCAAGTTTGTCATTCTTTGGCATCTTTATTGGAGGGAGCCACAAATGGACACTGTTTATTTCTCTTTCATGAGCTTTTTTTAGGGACTTCAGCATTCCACCTGCTGTTAATCCTCCTAAGATCATCTTTATCTCTCCCGCAGAAGGTTTACTATCTCCTGCTTCTTGATTTCTATTTTTATTGTCCTTCCATTGGTATCTGTAGGGCTCCATTTTCCTAACATACTTTTGTAACTTTCCTTGCCGAATTAAAGTCTCCACCTGATCTTTCAAATGTCTACAGTCGTCGGTGCGATGCACATGGTCCTGATGGAACCTACAGTACTTGTTCTTGTCTCTTTTTTCTGTTGGAGTACTGATGGGTTTCGGCCATTGCAAGAAGGGATCGTCCCATATCTGCATAAGGACCTGCTCAATTGGATTATTAGAGGAGTAAAGTTAGTGAACTTTGGCTTCCTGTCCAAAAGTTCCTTCTTTTTCCTTGTGCTCTGCCCAACACTTTGTGTCTCTTTCTTCTTATCATGATTGTTGCTTGTTCCTTCGTCTCTCTTCCTTTTTCCTTTTTCCTTTCATCTCTTTCGCAAGCACAGCGTCTTTTGCATTCATGTACTTTTAAGCTTTTCAGAGCAACTTCGCGACTATTTTTGGTGGACTTTTAGTGATTGAGAAGAAGAAATCCCTGGGCAGCAACCCTGCTTGGAAAGTTGTTAGGATGACTTGATCTTCAGCTTCGTCTACCTATAGTAGCTCCTTATTGAATCGGGTAACGTACTATCTTAGTGATTCTCCTTCTGCTTGTTGAATGTTGAGAAGATGGGTAGTTGGCTTTTTGTGTCTTTGCCCCCTAATGAAATGACGAACAAAACCCTTGCTGAGTTGTTCGAAATCTGCAATAGTTCCTAGGGGTATCTTGCTGAACCATACTTTGGCTACTCCGTTCAGTGTCGTCGGGAATACCCTACACATCACCTCGTCTAAGGTCATCTGCAATAACATCAGTGTCTTGAATGATTTAATGTGATCCAAGGGATCCTTGGAACCGTCATACGACTCCAACTGTGGATACGAAATTTTGGTGGGAGGGGATGGTTCAGCACTTTAGTAGTGAATCGTGAGTCCGTCCTTTGAATCATCCCATCTAGATTCTCTCTGCCTTTGTCCTTCATAGCACTTTTTAGTTCATCCATCTCCTTCCTCATGTTGCGAAGCTCATTCTCCACCCTAGTGGAATCTTCTCCTAAGGTTTGTCTCACCTGTTGGCTTGAGAGTTTGATTCTTCTTCATTCTGGTTTTCACATGTTCGTCAACGTTCTGCGTTTTGGGATTCCATTGTCTTTCGCAATTCTTCATTCTGGCAAGCTAAGAGGGCTTGGATTTGTTGTTGTTTCACAGCATCTTGCTGAGGTGCAATCTCTGCTTCCATCTCGTACTTCGAGAAACTCTTTGTCACTGGGAAAGATGGCTTGAATGATTAGCGTTCCCACAGACGACGCGAAACTGATAATGCAAAAAATCAGCAGTTGAGCTCTTCATTGTAGCGGATGGATGATGCTGTGGTAAGGGTTGTCTCTGTTGGAGGAAAAACCTGCAAAATGAACTGGGTGGAAGAGTAACACGCAAGTGTGGCATTTGCCAAACCGCCTCCGAATGCTCAAGTTAGTAAGGGAAAAAGATTTTAGAAAGAAATAGACTAGAGAGTGATTTTGTAGAGTATTTATGTGTACCTTTAACTTCTGTTACCTTCTCTTTTATAATTGAGTGCCTAATCAATGGGCAATGAATTGCTGTATTTATGTTCAACGGTTAGTGCATTACAAAATTTTTGTCTGAAGTTCACAGCTCATTTTGTGACCGTTGCTCCATCCGTTACGTGTTGTCATCAATGAGTGTAATAAATGCGTAATGTCTTCCTTGTGTTAATGACAATCTCAGTTTAGTGAAAAGCATAAATTTCTGACTCATCAAGTATGAATTAGGTTAGCCTGCACTTGGCAGCTATGGCATTTCTTCACAAATTCGGCTGTATCTTTCTTCATAGTGGGCCAATAATAACCCATCTGCAGCGTACATTGGTACAGCTTTTTCTTCCCTTGGTGCTCCCTGCATTCTCCTGCATGTACCTCCTTTATCATCTCCCTTGCCTGTTCAGGACCCAAACATCGTAATGGGTCTCCATCATACCATTTCTTAAAAAGGATTCCTTCATGAAAAAAGTAGCGCACTGCCAGCCTTTTAAGTTTATATTTTTCACTATGCTTCTATGGCAGGATACCTTTTGTCAGGTATTGCACAAATGGACTTCTCCAGTCTTCACTGGTGAAAACACTGTAACTCTCCTCCTTGTTTGCAACCAAATGGTAGGCTTTGCACTGTGTTTGGACTAGATCTGCATCCTTACCCATGCTTGGCCAATAAAAACCTGCTCTCTGAAGTCTACGGTAAAGGCCAATTCCTCCTTGCATTCTGCGGTATAGTTCCCCTTTCATCAGGGTGTAGTCATTCAATGTCTTTAAATATGCCATATCTCTTTCTTTCAATAGGGATTACTTAATAGGAATTCTCCAATCCTCCTTGCACCCTTGTTCTTTTTGGAACCTTTCCTGCAACATTTCAACAATAAATTCCCTTCGTTTGCTGACTTCAACTCCAGTACTACTTCCTTCAAAGGCTATCTGTGAGCCCAATGCGGCCAACGTGTCTGCATACTGATTCTCGCTTCTCTAAGCATGCTCTATTTCGAACGTTGAAAACCTTTTTCCATTTTCTAGGCCAACATCTTATACGGAGCCAAACCTTTTTCCTTCAACGAGAAACCCCCTTTAGCTTGGTAAACCACTAGGTTGGAGTCACCTATCACTTTCAAATGCTTAATCTCCATCTCAAAGGCTGTGGCCAACCCAATGAAATAGGGCTTGTACTCTACGGTGTTATTTGAGCAAGGGAACTCCAACTTGAACGAGAACGCCACGACCACTTCTCTTTTGTGATAGAGGACTAACCCTGCGCCTCCAGAGTTAGCCGTAGAAGAGCCATTAAACTTCATCACCCATTGCTCTTCAATAACTTCTACCTCGGCCACCTCCCTTGGAACTTCATCATTCAGCGGGAATTCTTCTTCTTCTAGGAATTATGATAGCAAATCTGCTATGGACTGACTTTTTACTGCCTTGGGTGTTCATGCCTTCAAGTCATATTGTGATAACTGTAACAACCACTAAAATATCCTCCCAGAAAGAATTGGCTGCTATAGAAGAGTTTTGATTTTGTGAGACTTCGTCATCAAGCATATCTCATAAGTTAGAAAGTAATGGTGCAACCATTGTGATACGAATACTATTGCCAGGCATGCTCTTTCTGCTTTGAGGTAGCGGGTCTCCGCATCCTTTAGAACGCGACTCACGTAATAGTCCGGTTACTCGATACCGCCTCCATCTTCTTAGGCAAAAGCACCTATGGCATATGGGCTTAAGGCCAGGTAGAGCAACAGTGGCTTGCACCGTAGGGAGATTCGTCATAATCTGCTGAAACTTTGTCCCTTCTTAAACAACTTGGAAAATGCTGAAGTGATTGATGCCAAGCCCAGGATGAACCTCTGGATGTAAGAAACTTTTCTTAGAAAACTCTTCAATTCCTTTACTGTGGCAAGTGGCTTCATGGTTGCTATTACTATTGCTTTGGCCGAGTCCACGTCTATTCCTTTATTGTGGACCAAGAACCCCAAGAATTTCCTGGCAGACACTCTGAAAGCACACTTAAGCAGATTCATTTTCGGCTTAAAAACTCTGCATCTTTCAAAAACCTTTCTTAATACTTTATCATGGCCTTCTCGCCTCTTTGACTTTACAACTATGTCATCCATAGTCTTCTAGCTCACGATGCATCATGTCATGGAATATGGCAGTCATTGTGCATTGGTAAGTTACGCCTGCATTTTTCAACCCAAAGGACATCATAGTGTAGTAGAAATTACCTATGGGTGTTTTGAAGGCAGTTCTCTCAGCATCTTTTGGCGCCATTCGAATCTGGTTACATCCGCTGAATCCATCCATAAAGGAGGACATGACGTTCCCTACTGCAGAGTCTATCAGTAGTCCATGTTTGGCAGTGAGAATTCATCCTTTAGGCAGACTCAGTTGAGGTTTTTGAAATCCACATAGCATTTTATCAGCCCATTCTTCTTCTTCACTGGCACAATATTGGACAGCCATCGCTGGTACTAGATGGGTTTAATTAAACCAACGGCCAACAACTTTTGCACTTCCTTTATTATCTGTTCTTCTATTTCGATATGAAACACTCTAGCAGGTTAAGCCACTGGCTTAGCCTCAGGATTTACATTGAGCGTGTGCACTACCAATCTTGGGTCTAACCCTGGCATCTCGCTGTAGTCCCATGCGAAAACATCCCTGAACTCTTTCAACAATAGTACCAGCTCTGGCTTTCCTCTTTTGACAACTTTGAACTTATCAAAATGGGTCTTGGCTTCTGTGGGTTGGTGCCTAAATCAACTTCCTCTAACTTCTCTTCTGTCGTTACTTGTGCATCCTTTTCTACTACAACTTCCTCTTCTTTTTCCGTATTGCTTTCTTCTTTTGAATTTTCCTAGGCTATATAGCACACCAAACTTTGATGATGTGGCCCTTTTCTGGAACCCTCTTGCGTATTACAGGTGGGCCCTATGCACCTTCATAACTTGTAGACTATTCTGCCATAGGAATCCGAACCCTGACACATTACGGTGTATCATTTGGCTCCAAAGCGGGCGCTTCTTTCCTTTTCTTTCTTCGCATTAACAACCATTTCAAATCGGGCTCTGGGTTATCCTGAATATCCTCCCACTTGGGGACGAAGGTGCCTTGAGGCTTGGACATCGAGCTTTCACCGAATGGCACCCACTCATCATAAACCATGGTTTCTACTACATGAGCTTCTGCTTGCTTAAAGGATGACGAGTTTGCCGCTATCCGTATCATTCTGCCGTTCAACCTTCCTTTCACACATTGATGGTAGGTAGATGGGATTAATCAGTGCTTATGCAACCACGGCCTTTCCAATAATATGTGGTATAAGACTTCTATTTTCACTACATGGAAGCGGGCTAAAGAGGCTGTTGGTCCCACTTTCAACCATAATTGGACATGGCCTGCGATATATTCACCTCTTCCTCCAAATCCTGTTACCTCCATTGGGCATCCTTGTATATTTCCTTTTGAAATTCCTACTACTTGTAACGTGTCAAGCGGGAAGAGGTTTACTAAAGCGCCTATATCAATCAAGGCCCTTTTGATGGGGATTTGATTTATGGAGGCCGCCAGGTAGAGGGGTCTCCTATGATCTGAATACCCTACTTCCATGTCTTCATCACTAAAAGTGATCTCGTTTGTGTCCTGTAAGAAGGCTTTATCAGTTCTGGTTTCTGCTGATAAGCATTCTACTCTTACCCCCCAGGCAAATGCTCACTAGGGCCTCTGTGGCAATTCTCCACTCAATTATTATGAGTTCCAACTGATCAAACAACTTCTTTAACCTAGACCTTTTTTGCAAGGTGGTGATTATTGCGGCAGGCAGGGCTAGCCTTTCCTCTTTGTCTTCCCCTGGATTCGCATAAATTACAACTGTTGCTACTCCTTTTCCCTTGTGGTTTGAGATTGGGTTTCTTTGGACCTCTGGCTGAGATAACTCGAGAGTTCCTTCTTCGATTATGTGATGCACTAGTCTATAGAGTGCCCAGCATTCTGCGATAAGGTGTTGCCCATAGTTGTGCAAATGGCAGAAACTCGGGTCATTCCACTCTTCTTTAGTGGATTCTCTGGAAACTTGGTTAGGCTTAAAGACCCCATCTGCAATCCATTTATCTAGGAGCAAATCTAGCTCCTTCGGTGTACATGGCAATGGCGGAGGGGTCTCGTACTACCTTCCATCTGCCTTCCTTTTCCTTTCGCTAGTAGATACTGCCATGGCTTGCAGAGTGGACTTCCGTTCTTTGGGCCTATCAGAGCGTGGACTTACTAATTAGGTAGTCTTCCTGGCTTTCTGCAGTAACTATGTGAACTGGGAGATTTCAAACTTCTCCAAAACAGCTCTGTATTCCATAATCATGTTACCCATACACATTTTCACGAATGTCTTTTCTTCACAATGATCATAGCAGTCGAAAGCTATGTCTTTGAATCTCTTGATGCATTCCATCAAGTCTTCACCGCTCCTTTGCTTGGTCGCTTGCAAAGTTGCAAGCATTACTGTCTCTTGTCCATGAAAGTACTTAGTGCAAAACACGTCCACCATGTCGTCCCATGTTAGGACTGACCCTGGTTTCAAGCCGGTGTACCAAGTGTACTCGCGGTCACATAGGGATATAGAATACTCCTGAAGACACAAGTCCTCTTTGCCGCTTAAGGATCGAGGGTGTCAATAAACTTACTCACATGTTCGATAGCACTTCCCTGCCATCATATTGTGCGAAAGTTCGCGGTTCATATCTCTCAAGATATGGCTTGCTGAGTATTCTCAATGGGTAAGGAGGCTTTCATGCATAAAATCTCTCCTTAGGCACCTTGGCCCTTTCCTACTCTAGAAGCGCTGCAACTTTGGCCATGGTGATGAAACACTGCTCCGCATTCTGTGGACTACCCCTTACAGGGGTTTCCTTGTCTGTCGTATGCTCTAGATCATGCTGGCTTCCTTTTTCTTTCATCTTGTCTGCCTTCATCTAGTGAATCTCTTCTATTATCTGCTGCTGGGAATGTTGTACGGATTGCAGCACCTCAATGAAAAAGTTGGCATTATTAGTAGGGACTCTTTGCTGTTGTTGCTGTGGTCTAGCCCTCACTCTGTTAGCACCCACCATCTGGTTAGGCTGGTGTTGGTGGGGCGTTGCTGGTCTTGACTCTACCAGCCAAGGCACGGCGCTCATGTTCCGCGCCATTTTCGATCTCAGGGGCATTACTTGCGAGGGCTTTATCTACCTTCCCTATCTTTTCACTCCCCTAGTGGAGTCACCAATTTAAATGTGGTGGGCCTTTTTTTTTTATCCTGGGCTGGGCTGCTTCTGCTGTACTGTTGCCCAATAATTCAGGGGTAGGAGAGTTGGGACTGACTCAATTGAAACTCACCTTAAGCCAGCTTGTGCGCAAGCTTGGACCCCTAGTAAAGATCTTGGTCACGTGTCCACGGCAGGGAATGTTGTCATAAAAATGCTATGGCAAGAGAAACATAATATAGCAGGATAGTTAAAATATTCTAATTAAAGTACCAAAGATAATGTTTAAACGATTTTGCAGTAGGAAAATACGATAATATAAGTATGGCAAAAATAAATCAGCAACAAGAAAAATAACGTTAGCACTTGAACAATTATGATAAAAGAAGGAAGGGGGTCAGTTTGCTAAACTTGGCTCCTTGGTAGAGTTAAGTCTAAGAAGGGAACCAATTTCCAATGTAGGTAACCTCACAGGAAAATTCTGCCATAGAAATTGCATACTTTGAAAAATGGACCTAAGTGGCTTAATCTCAAACTCTTAACTTGCTAGAGAGTAGGCTATTGAGAGGGAGAGAAATGAGCAGCCTATTGGTGCATGCTCTATCACTCCTCAGACTCTTGTTTTTCTCACTTCACTCTCTACCCTCTTATTTTCTTTCTTTTTGCTTATCCTCTCTCTGTTTGTTTGTTTTTTTTTTTTTCTTTCTATTTCTCCGTTTTTTCTATGTTTCCTACCGTTCCTCCTTATTGTTATTTATTGTGCACGGCTATGGCCTTTTTATACTGTCTACCATGATAAGATTTACCATTTTACCCCTTAACCACTTTTGGCATGTTGTGGGTGTCCTTCCTGAACTGCCCACTGGTCTGCTGGCTGCGCCACGTCCCATTCTCAGACAAAGGAAGTTTTGTTTTGTTTTATTTTCTTGCTTTTCATGGCATTCTCATCTGGATAAGGGCTGAATATTCTCTTTTACTAACTCCTATAGCATGCACCTAGTGATTTTAGCTCATCTTTGCCTCTTTTGGGTGGTATGTCATCCCAACAGGACATTTCCCCCAAAAGAGCTTGAGCAGGAACCCAAAATAGGCTTCTCATTTCTCCCCATTGCAAGACCACACCCTCTCTTACCTTTAACCCATGGCCTACCGCCCCAATATTGGCTGGGTACAAGTTGGTGGTGCTTTAGTCTTGTGCGTGCCTCACTCCTATATAAGTCCATTGCTTGTCTAGAGTTCACGCGTTTGCTATTGCCTGTGGGTTTGTCTGGTATTGCTGCGTGTTTTGCTGCTTGTTTAACCTTTTATGGCATGGGTGAGTCATTGGGTCTTCATTATTCGCATTTAGCTTCTTCTTTGGGCTGGGTATTGCTTGAACATGGGCCTTTTCTTATTTAATTTAGTCCTTGTCTCCTCTTACTTCCGGTTTGTGGGCTAATTGGTATTCTTGCCTCGCCACTATATTATTTCTGTCATGATATCGTTTAACTTGAATTTGCTGAGCTTCTTTTGGGCCTGTCATGTATTATTCCTTCCCTCAGTTTATGTTACCCAGTATTTCTGCTGGGTCAGTTCTCATATCATCTTGGGCTTCCTCAGCCCATTCTATTCCTTTGGGCATCCTTGGCCCATTTCATTCCTTTGGCATCCTCGGGCCGTTTCATTCCTTGAGACATTTCCCCCATTACATTGCTTGTGGGCTCCTTTGGCCCAGTTCTTCCTCCTTGGGCATCCTCAGCCCATTTGCTTTCCTTAGGCATCCTCGGCCCATTTTCTAATTCTGCATTTTTATGGACTTTTACTAACTCTTTTAGGGTTCCCTGACCCAATTACCGTATCCTTTACCCTTGGAGCTCATGGGCTTTCCATCAAACCCTTTCTCTGGAATCCTATAGGCCCATTTGCTTTCCTCAAGGCCCATTTATTTACTTTATGATCCTACGATCTATTGTTCCTGTCATTCGAACTTAATGGTTTTTTTTATCAATTCACTAACTCTTTTCTACTTATATTGTTAGGCTTCTTCCTGCTATTGGGCTTCCAAAATGCTCATCAACAATCTCTATTAAGCTCACTTTTTTTATTCGGAGTTATTAGGCTCACGAATCATATCAGGTTACAACTGTCAACTACGTACTGAGAATTGCTTAGGGCCAAAAAGACACCATTTTTTAAATAATAATAATAATAATAATAGTAATATTAGAAACAAAAGCTTATAGAATATGGAGAATCACGACCGAGCAAAAAAATAAATGAATGAAGAATAAGAAGAGGAAGAAGAGAAATGCTACGTCCACAACATTTCTCACAACATTCTCACAACAAATCCTAGTTGGCAGGTTGTTACAGGTTTTAAATTTAAATCTAACACTAAAATTACTTTCTTACCCACTAGTAATAGCAAATAACAACCTGCCAACTAGGATTTGTTGTGAGAAATGTTGTGGACGTAGCATTTCTCGAGGAAGAAACTACCAAGAAGAAAAACAAAGAATGAAGTTCCTTCCGATGAAAAAGGTGACTAATTTGAGACATTTGGCAAGCTCTACCTTGAGCTTGACGATACATGTGAGCCAATCGCAATCCCAAACTTTTACCCCAAAAAAGAAGCGACAGAACGCTTCTCCTAGACTGGATGAGCTTGAGCAAATCCACATCGCTGGGTTCTTTGTTCTAATTTTTTTCCCCCTCCGAATTAATTAGTTTCATTAAGTTTAACCTTTGAGAAAGATGAGTTTTACCAAACATTACATCTTGTTTAAGCTAGCTAAGCTAAGAAGGAAATTTCAACAACCACCAAAATTTAAACAAGGGCATATCTACACGTCCCAGTCTCTGATGCAGATAGATGCACAAAGAGAAAACTCACACAACAGCACAGCAAATGCATTGCAACATATACAGCAAGTCTATTAGCAACCAATGTGAATATTTTAACCAACAGAGAGATATCTCTGGCTTAAACTGCATGGAAATATGTCACCTTCAAGTTAATCCCTTACCAACACACACCGGGTGCAGATTGGTACAGACAGTTGCGACTTGACCAATCATTCCAACCACCAATGCCCATATTCAGAAATGTCCCCAGTAGAAAAAAGGAGGCATGTAGGGCATGATGATGTTCGACGTCAACTTTTTGCTGATACAAAATTTACTGGAGATTTAGATCATTTTCATTAGCTACGGGTGGAAAAATCTTTTTACTACCATTACAATGATTCTCAATGACGTTTAATCAACTCAAAATCTCTTTTGACTCGAGGTCAAACACAAGTTGTGCAGCTTGTGCTAACAGGAAAAATAGAGCATACCCCAAGATAACGACAGCCACAAAGAAAAGGGAAAAAAGATGAAGAACAAGAACAAGAATAGAAGCTATAATGCACTCAAAATCATAGCCAACATATAATAACAAACAACCCTGTGGCCAGGCCTGGTAAACTAATACAAATGATTAGAAGTCTATTTGGAAGCTCTTGGTCTTTTGTCTCAGCTTTTTAAAAAAATAAATAAAAGAACTAGTTTTATTTATTTATTTATTGATTTCTAGAATAAGCTAACTTATAGTTGTCTTACATTTAAGATAAAAGTTACCAAAGACTATATCTTTTGATAAAAACCGTGCAAATACAAGGTTACAAACACACTAAATTTGTATAAAAATTAAAGGGTCATGCTAACCAATACCTTTAAAACATTGGTTAACAATCCATTTTAAGAAAGTTTGAATACCACTTTTATGAGAAATGAAAAAAACTGTCAAAACATTAATTTTTTTTTTCTTTTCTCATAAAAACTCTTTTTAAATGAATTATTAACCAATGTCCTAAGAGCATTCATTAGCATTTCCCAAAATTAAATCCCTGTCCCTAGAACAAATGAAAAATTAACAAATATAAATAAAAATAAAATGAGGAAGAAGAAATCCACATCAAATGAGCTTGCTTCTACTTCTTCATGGCTCACACAATGAGCAATGCTTTTCACAAGCACAAGTGATTTCAAATTCACTAGAAAACCAACTTTCATGCATTTCATTTCCCAGCAAGTAATACCAAATTATGATGTGATTAGCAAATAAATAGTTTGGCTTCTTCCCATCTTCCCTTCTAACAAATGTAAGATCCTCATCCCAAACTTTATACACAGCATGAAACTAATTCTATTTGAATTGATTTCACACCCAAGGTTGTTGAATGTCACAGTACTTATTTTTTGAGACTTTATAATGCTCAAATTACAGGCAGAAAGTAGTGTGTGTTGATGGGAATATGTACGAAATTCCCAAACTTGTGAGATGCAAAAATAGAGAAAAATATACGCCAAAGAAAAAAAATAATCACACACAAGACAGTATTTACGTGATTCGGCAATTTGCCTACGACCATGGAGTTACAGGAATTTCACTATTCTCAGGGAAAAAATACAAAGTGCGGCAGTATAGTCTCTCTCTCAAAAACAACATCAAAACCCTAATCTCCAAACAACAATTTTTACATCCAGCGCACAGGATTCACAATGGACTAAAAAAACGAGCCAAAAAATTTTCCCAAGACATTGCCTCCAGACCCCCAAGGAGGCTTGTCAATGAGAACTACAGCTTGGACCAATCAACCCAAGTCTCTGCTCCATGGACTAAACTTCTAAAAATCTCCCATTAAAAATTGTAACAACATTATTTTGAGTCGAGTCATAATTCGGATCAAACATATCTAGACTTCACAAAACCCAACATATGTGTGTGTATAAAAGAAAAAAAAGACGTTAATTAAGGAAGTAACAAAGAAATTGATTCTGGATATGAAAGAATGACAGAGAAACATACATCATATGGCTGACCTCAAATAGTTTGTTGAGGATCCATAGCTGACTCCAAAGTTCCAAGATTAAGGGCTTCTTGTTGTTATTCTGCTCAAAATAATCCCTCCCTCTTGAATCATTTCCTTGCAAAATTTTATCAGTCTTTTCATTAACTACACAACACACCCTATGTGACAGAGCAAGTCTGAAACCTTTGCCTGAAGAGCTAGAAATTAAAGCATGAAAGAATTCCCTTAAAAGCCACTGATAATCTAGCCAACAAATCATATTATGTTGTCTTATGCATTATGATTATCTCCTACTCCCAATGACATAAACAATTGAGATCATAGTAATAAGCAACAATTGCAACACATTTGAGAAGCAAATTGAAACTTAATACCAGCAAAGCAAAAGATAGTAACCTCAGTTTCCTTGGAAAATAAATTTGGGATCCAACAACCATTAAAAGTTACAATGGTCTCTTCTACTATTCTGATAAAAACCAGATTGCCCATAAATCACTTAATGCTAATCAATATAACCAATATAAATCCGACAAGATTCAATCTTTTGTGTTTCATAGATCCGGTTCATGCTAAGTAGAAATTTGCATCCAGGTAAAGACAGAACCAATATAACCAATGCAAGCAAAGAAGCAAAAAGTGAAATAAACAGAACCAACATATATACAGACAATATGTGAGGCAAAATGATGGTCAAAAGACAGAATTATTTTTTAACCAAATAGTTGTATGAGAGAGTTTTCCTCCTCACAAAAAATAGTACATCTAAAATTGATATCTGAATCCAGTCTTTCTATGTTCTCAAAATGCTTACACACAGGGAGAAAGTTTAAAAATGAGAGAGTTCTTCTTATATTCTCTAATAACTAACTGCCCCCACCAATTAAAAGCCCCCAAAAATAGAGAATAAACCACCCCCCCACCCCCCCAAAAAAAAAAAAAAAAAAAAAAACAGAAAATCAAAATTCCCTCTTTCCCTTTCTCCACTATCCTATACAGTACAACAATTCCATGAATTCAAGTTAAAAAAAAAAAAAAAAAAAAAAAAAAAAACGATAACAATTTATATAAAATAAAAATAAAAAGAAGCGTGTTTATCGGAAATGAAAAAGAAAAAAAAAATCTTTTTTTCCCCCCTCAATGGGTAGTGACCTTAGACCGTTTCTTGGCCTCGCTATAAAGCACCACACCCATAATTGTAACCGCGAAGCCCGTTATTCCCATAACGTTGACGGGGTTCTTGAATATCAAAACGGACACAACTGCCGCAACAGCTGCTTTGGCATTCCCCAAAACCTGTAACGTCAAAGCACTCGTGTGCTTGGTCACCAAGAAGTTGGTCAAATTCACCAAATACGCCACCGTGGCATTCCCAATCAGAAGGAAAACTATAAAACGGTCCCCACGCGCCTTCTCGACCGTAACCGCCGCCACGTTTCCCTCAATGTAGAGCGTGAACGGTAACAGAATTAGCGCGGCCATTGGGGCCATATATAAGAGAAGGTTCATCGAATGTAGCTTTTCGGCTTCGGAGGTTAACAGAATCCCTTGAACTACGGACTTCAAAGCGCGTCCAGCTGTGGACCCCACGCAGATTAAGAAGCCGAACAGGTGAAAGAGAGGCTCACTGTTGCTGGCTATGACGATTCCGAAAACGACAGGTAGGAGAGCGAGGTAGACCTCCGCGGTCTCCTTCTTGCACGTGATGATGAAGGCGAAGACGGCGGTGAAGAACGGCGTCGTTGCGCCGATCGCTTGGTTGAACGACACCGGGAGGTAGCGCAGCGACGTGTTGCCGCAGACGACGGAGAAGCAGAAAATGGCGGAGAGTGCGAGGATCTTGAAGAACTGCCGCTTGGAGTGGATGTGTTGGAGAGGGACGATTTCGAGGAAGTTGATCGAGGCGTAGCTGTAGGCGGCGCAGGCGATCATGTGGAGCATGGTGAGGAAGATCGGGTATCGGTAGCCGTAGAAGCTGAGGAGGTACTTGTTGAGGAGGAGGACTCCGATGTTGGATAAGTACCACGACGCTATGATCAGAGCCGTCGTTACCGTCGGCGAGAAGTAGGATCCGCCGGTGTAGGCGTTGTTGTTACGTACGTCGCCCGGCGGAGTCGCCGGAATGTCGAGGACTTGGTCGTTCGCCGTTGTGTCGAGTCTCGGGTTGCTCATTCGCCGCGTCGTCCATGTCTGTGCCTCCACCATTGCTGGAAGGACAAAATCGTAATTTAAACTTCCAACTCTGCCCCTTCCTTTGTGTGAGAGAGAGAGAGAGAGAGAGAAAGAGAGGGAGTGGTTGCTTAGATCTGAGATAGTGGGGGAGATGGGGATAACATAGATAACGAATGAGTGTGGATCTAATCGGAGGGTGGAGATTTAGATTTGGAGTGGAGGAGTGGTGGGAGCCGTTGGATTAGGATGGGGCATGGTTTGAATAAATATTATATGGAGAAGCGAGCTGAAGGTAGAGAGCTTAAGTTAGAGTGTCGGTGTTGGAAGATGAATCCTTTTGCTAAAGTACTACGGTCTGACTAGGAATTTTTACCACGTTTTGTCTTTAAAACTTTTTTTTTTTACTGATAGTAAAAAAAATACACTGTACAACGCATGGTCTACACGTGTGGGTGTTGACTGTAGTAGCCAATGGGATAAGAGAGTAAATTTTGGGCTTTGAAAAGTTTTTTTGTTTTGTTTTTTGATTGGTTTATTATTACCAGAATGTAGGTGGAATCTGGTCTGGAGGTTAGACTTGAGACCAGAGGGAATCAAAAACAGAAAGACACAGAAAATCTTGGAAAGATTTTGATGAGAATTAGATCAGGAAATTTCCTTGCTAGTATGACTTTTAGGTTGAACCATGTTTTGTATGACCGGGGGAGAAGCCCCATGGGCTTTCTTTGATCCGTAAGTCTTTTTTTTTGCTAAGAGCATTCTTGCTAAACCTCTTAAATGCTATAAATTCTATTTTTTAGCTGTTAAACCCCAAAACATGCACCCCATCAAAACTAGTATATTGTAAAAAATTTACAATACTATTATAGTGCAAAAATTTACAATACTGCTACAGTGCGCTTTCATTTTTGAGACTGTACTGTAGTAAGCTGCTATTTTTTTTTTAATATTTTTTCTTTCTCTCTCTTCAAACTATCACTCTCACTCTCACTCTCTCATTCTCGTTCTCTCTCATCTCTCTTTCTCAGATTCTCCCTCTAGTGGGTCTGATGGATCTCGATGACTGCAAGTGGGTCTAGATCCGACGGTAGACGGTCCGACGGTGGTTGGGGTTGGTTGAGATCGTAAGTTGAGTTAGTTGAGGCCGTGGGATGAAGATCGGGGTTGAGGATCGGGGTTGTTGGGGTGGTGGGTTTTCGCTGCGATTTATGCTATGGGTTTTTTTTTTTTTTTTTTTTTGGTGGTTGGGGGTTGAGGTTGTGGTTGGTGGCTGTGGCTGTGGCCGTGGTTAGAGGTGATGAGCTTGAAAAGCTCAGGCCATAGAGGTTTTGAAAGCAAATATCAGAGAAAGGGAGAAGCTTCTCGGTTTGTGCCGTGGGTTTTTATTTTTTATTTTTTTTTGGTGGTTGGAGGTTGTAGTTGGTAGTGGTGGCTGTGACTGTAGCCGTGGTTTATCGTAATGAGCTTGAAAAGCTCAGGCCATGGAGGCTTTGAGAGCAAAATATTAGAGGGAGGGAGAAGCTTCACCGGGTTGAGAAAGATGGAAAGACAATGGGAGAGAGAGACAAAGGAAGAGTGAGAAATAATAAATAAATAAATAAATAAATAATAAAGAAAGAATATTTAAATGAAGTGTTAAAAAAAAAAGTTTTGATGTAAGGGATATTGTAAAGTGGGATGTTATATGTTATAAATATAGGTTTTGAGATGGTAAATGCTAAATTTTTTAAAAGTAAAAAATGAAAACATTGTCGTAAAATAATTTTAAAAAAATGTGTGAATAGTGCCGTGGGACCTATTTTTAATGAAAATTTTGTTGAAAAAAGAAGTTTGTGAATCCCATGAACAGTGCAAGGGACCTGCTAAAAAAACAAAAAAAAACTAGTGCACATTCTCAAAAAAAAAAAAAAAATGCTAAAACACAAACACTAGGTCTGTTTCAGCTATACCCAAACGGATAAGGTCTGTTTGGGATTCGTTTATTTTGCTGAAACTGAAAATTTTTAGTTGAAATAGTACAGTGAAACCTATAAATAGTATCAAAAAGTGCAGTGAAACTCATAAATAGTAACAAAAATAAGCTGAATAGTAAAATAAGTTGACAGGATTAATTATACCAAACAAACACTAAATTTTTTAAAAGTAAAAAATGAAAACATTGTCGTAAAATAATTTTAAAAAAATGTGTGAATAGTGCCGTGGGACCTATTTTTAATGAAAATTTTGTTGAAAAAAGAAGTTTGTGAATCCCATGAACAGTGCAAGGGACCTGCTAAAAAAACAAAAAAAAACTAGTGCACATTCTCAAAAAAAAAAAAAAAATGCTAAAACACAAACACTAGGTCTGTTTCAGCTATACCCAAACGGATAAGGTCTGTTTGGGATTCGTTTATTTTGCTGAAACTGAAAATTTTTAGTTGAAATAGTACAGTGAAACCTATAAATAGTATCAAAAAGTGCAGTGAAACTCATAAATAGTAACAAAAATAAGCTGAATAGTAAAATAAGTTGACAGGATTAATTATACCAAACAAACACTAATTACGGTAAAGATCTTGAAAATCTTCCAAACTTGGCAACTCTTTCTATAAATTTATAATGCATATATTTTTTCAGAATTAGAAATTGCTTGGCAGAATGAGCAGATTTGGGTAATATGACTACGAGAATGAGATCCATCCATATGGGTTTCCATTTTAGGTGGTAGCGTAATTGAGTACATACGGAAGGATGTCGTCTTCAATCGCTTTCTCTAGTTTAATAGTAGTTATTAAATATTATGGTACTGCTGTCACATCCTTGAATCATGTTCGCATCTCACAACACAAATCAAGGGCCTAATTGTTTTTTTATTAATAAATTAAGTAGTGTATTAAGCAAAAGAAGAGGAAACAGCACCTTCTCCCTTCTTAAAAGTTAGGAACAGAAGAGACTGGGATGTTTCCCCTAAAATTTCGAACAGAAGCCTACTTTGATAAAGGAGTCTTTTAGCATAATAATGCGGAAATTGAAATTTATTTGCGTTACAGGTACTGTTTCAAGTTATTTAGGGAACTGAGGAGAGAGGGTGAATTTCAGTAACCATGTTGCCGAAATTCAAACAAAAGTATGAGAGAGAAAGAGAAAAAGTGGGAGAGAGAAAATTCTGAATTTCGAGAATGAGATTGCAATTCAAACAAAAGTATGAGAGAGAAAGAGAAAAAGTGGAAAAGAAAAAATTCTGAATTTTTGCAATGAGATTGCCAAAATTCTGCTGCCCAATTTTTGTTGCCCATGAAGTGTTGTGAGTGCACGAAGTGAGTGGTAGTGAGGGGTGCCCAAAATGAAATGAATTTCGGCAATGACATTGCCGAAATAGGGGGGAAAAATTTTTTGTCGCAATTGAGGCAATGCCATTGCCGAAATAGAAGGAAAAAAAAAATTTTGTGGCAATTGTGGCAATGCCATTGCCGAAATAGAGAGAAAAAAATTTTTGTGGCAATACCATTGCCGAAAATAGGGGGGGGGGAATTTGTAGCAATTGTGGCAATGCCATTGCCGAAAATAGGGGGAAACAAATTTTGTGGCAATGCAATTGCCGAAATAGGGGGAAAAAATTGTGGCACATTTGTGGCAAAAAAAAAAAAAAGTGTGGCAATTAACTTGTAGCATGGCATTGCCGAAAATTAAAGGAGAAGGACAGAGTCAAAAAGTACACATGACTCAATCATCTCATTTTGGTTAGAGATTCTTTTTTGTTTTTTGTTTTTTGTTTTGTTTTGTTTTTGTTTTTTTTTTTTTTTTTTTTGTCTCAGAAGAATACTTTACACATCTCAACCAATCAATTGGTCCACTGTTAAAAGAATCTCCTTACAAATTCTCAGAAGAATACTTGCAATCTCAGCTCTAAATACACTGTTAAAAGAATCTCTTCTTACAACCAATCAATTGGTCAGAGATTCTTTTTCTTTTTCTTTTTTTTTTTCTCTTTTATATCTCTTCCTTTGATTCTTATTCACTGAGATTCATTGATCATTTCCAATGAAACAATATCACGTGTAATCTGTCTCAGATAATTTTTTTGTCTTTTTATTTCTCCTACGTCTGTCTCAGAGATTCGTTTTTGTCTTCTTATTTCTCCTCTTCGTAATAAAAGGCAAGTAGCTGAAAGTTTGCATTTCCTCACAAAGTTACATCCTCCTGTTGTTACTCTTCTGCTTTGCTTCAATGCATTGTTACTCTTTTGCTTTGCTTTAGTGTGCATTGTTACTCTTCTGCATTAATTTGATGTGCACAACTAAAGATAGTAAGTTTTGGGTTAACGTAAGTTTTTTTGCTTTGCTTATTAACTTATATGCCTTGTAAATATTAGAAGCTAATGCATTGTAAAATATTATGTATTGTTGTAATTAATATTGTTTGTATGCCTATGATTATTGTTGTTGTTGTTTTTATTCAAATTTTAGACTAATGAATTTTTTATGGTTAGGACTACAAGTATTTTTAGTATTGTTGTTATTTTGTGTTTATTTATTATTATTAAATTGTGTTTTTTTTTTTTTGCAAGTATCACTCTATAATTCTCACGATTGTGGTAAGCATCTGAACTCTCTAATTAAATTCATGTATGTGTTTTGTTAATTTTGAAATTTTTTAATACTATTTATTGCTATTATTAGTATATGACCACAAAAATTGTAATAAATTGTATTATTGTGATCTTTTTATAATCAATTTTACTTTGTTATTATCAATTATTACATATATTAATTGGAAAAGATATATTGCATAATATGTTTGTTGGTTTATTATAAAGATATGTATGTGTATTATTATTATTATTATTATTATTATTATTTAGTACAATAAATCGTACATGTGTGTTTCTTTTCTTTAAATTTTATTATTATTATTAGGGGTGTAATCGGTTCGGTTCGGTCGGTTTGAAGTGTGATTTTTCCACCGAACCGAAATTTTGGTTTTACCAAATTTGGCACCGACACCGAACTGAAAGGGAGGAACACCAACACCGAACTGACTGGATTTCAATCAGTTTGGTTCGGTCGGTTTTCGGTTGCTTCCAATTTCTTAGAACCAAACAGATCAGAGACAAAAAAGAAAAAAGAAGAAGCCTATTTCTATTTACTTTCCCATATTTTCTCAGCACCCAAACACCAAGCAAACAAAAAAAAATCAAAATCATGTATATAATCAGAAAACATACCAAAATAAGAAAAAAAAAAATATATATATATATATATATCCTTTGCTTTCCCACGTTTTCTCACCACCCAAACACCTAGCACCAAGCACCAAGCAAGTAGCAAACATAAAAAAAAAAAGAAAAAAAAAAAGAAGAGAACGGAGAAGAAGAACTGAAGTACTGAAGTAGCATGATAGAAGAAGAACGGAGAAGAAGAACTGAGGCCAGAGTGGGGAGCGATAGCAGAGGCAGAGACCGTGAGAGAGGACTGAAGAGTGGCCGTCTGTGAGAAGGAGTACCGGTCGGCCCATTGGAGGGGGTTGGGGCGATCAGTGGGGGAGGAGCTGGAGGCGAGAGAGAAAAAATGGTGAGAGAAAAACGCACACCGTGAGAGAGAGAAAAAATGGTGAGAGAGTCAGAGACACAAAAACTGCTGGAGGAGGCAGCTGGAATGAAAAGGGCAAGGGTTAGAACTTATAAATGATGCTAGGGTTTTATCATTTAATGGTTTTAAAAAATTAAAAACCTCAAAAACGTTTAGGCGAAGGCTCGAACAAGAGACCACTTGATTATTAAAGCCACATCATACCACTAAGCTACAAACTCCAACATGACATAGCATTACATAAATATATATATATATATATATATATCGGTTCGGTTCAGTCGGTTCAGTGCATTAAAATTTGCCACCGAAAACCGAACCGAAATTTTCGGTTTTATTATATAAAAAACCGAAACCGAACCGAACCGAAACCAAACCAAAATTTTTACATCGGTTCGATCGGTTTGAAGCGGTTTTTTTGGTTCGTCGGTTTTTTGCACACCCCTAATTATTATCATTATTGTTGTTATTTTGTGTTTATTTATTATTATCTAATTGTGTTTTTTTTTTTTTTTTTGCAAGTATCACTCTATAATTCTCACAATTGTGGTAAGCATCTCAACTCTTTAATTAAATTTATGTATGTGTTTTGTTAATTTTGAAATTATTTAATATTATTTATTGTTATTATTAGTATATGACCACAAAAATTTTAATAAATTGTAATAAATTGTATTATTGTGATCTTTTTATAATCAATTTAACTTTGTTATTATCAATTATTACATCTATTACTTGGAGAAAATATATTGCATAATATGTTTGTTGGTTTATAATAAAGACATGTATGTGTATTATTATTATTATTATTATTATTATTATTTAGTACAATAAATCGTACTTTATTGTCAATTCATTAATGTCATAGAGGTTATCTCAGGTTAAAAAAATGGTTAATTTAGTTTGATTTATAGAGGCATGGTTTAACTCATTGTAGCATTTAATGGAGGATATATTTGAAATGGAGTCTGGGTCATTCAATCATTCTCTACAATTATTCTTTCAATAAACATGAAAATAATTTCAACATCAGCAATATAACATTGTACATTTTGTAAAAAATTTCAGGTTTCCACCTTACGAGTGCGACCCCAACCCTTTGCACCCCCCCTCCCCCGGCGCAGTTAGACGAGCGTATCACCCCATATTTGCATCAATGTAGACTATACCGTGTTACCCGCCTACTACATATAGATATTGACTGGGGTCTTATCACTTCTTTGGTGGAGCGGTGGCAATCTGAAACCCATACATTTCACCTACCTATTTGTGAAATGTCGATTACTTTACAAGATATAGCAATCCTTATAGGATTGCCTATTGATGGCACTACAATGTGTAGGCCCACTAATTTGGATTGGGGAATAGATTGTCAGGATTTACTTGGAGTGACACCACCTGCAAATGCATTGGAATATGGTGGCCTTAAAATAACATGGGTAAGGAGCCAACAGTATGCTAGGGCATACATGTTCCAAGTTTTGGCTTTACTATTTGGAAATAAGAGCTAAAGTAGGTTGCATTGCTGCTTTCTCCACCTGTTAGCGGACTTTGGTATAGCTGGGGAATATAGCTGAGGTAGTGCCACACTTGCTTTCCTTTATAAAAAGCTGTGTACTGCTACTATTAAAAAAAGCATGAAAGTTGCAGGTCCTGTTTTCATATTACAATTATGGGCGTGGGAGCATCTTCCATATCTGACCCTAATTCCAATAAATCCAACAAATTTAAATGGTGACGACCATGCGGTTGTAGGTATAATATTTAATTTCTTTTTCTATACAAGATTGTATACTGTAGCGTTTATCCTTGATACTTCCAAACTCTAAAATTAGTGGCAATCATTAATTGTATATAAGTGGGATACCAGGAGAACGTTTACTCACGACACACATAATAATGAACAGGTAATATATGTTATCACATTGCATCAATGGTTAATTTACTAGCTATATTATTGTCTTGATCGATTATAACTTAGTTATGGTAATTGGAATCGTAGATTGTTTGGACACTGTACGATAATTATTTGCATAACTGGTGTCTTGCAAAAAACATATATGGATGACAACAACTCCATTGCTATGCTTTCAAATTGTGGAGTATTACTATCCAGAAAGAGTCATGCGACAGTTTGGGTTGTTGCAAAGATGTCCAAAGTGGCCTACAGACAATTTTGATAAATCTGTGCATTGTGTAAAGATGACAGGAAAGTCCGGTGTTAATTGGAGTAGGCAACATGCATATTACTACAGACTTTGGAACGAGCAAGCTCAAAATGTAGTTGGGGATAACAATTTCCATGTATGTGTGGAATACATAACATGGTACCATGAACATGGTCACTTGTTCACGACACCAAAGGCGGCTGCCCATATGTACCAGGTTATTATTTTAGCTTTTTGAATACTGCACTAATATTGGTAACAAATTATTTACACAAACTCAATACTGGACTAATATTGATTACAAATTATTTACATAAACTCAATACTGCACTAATATTGATAACAAATTATTATTTTAGCTTTTTCAATACTGCACTAATATTGATAACAAATTATTTACACAAGCTCAATACTACACTAATATTGATAACAAATTATTATTTTAGATTTTTCAATACTGCACTAATATTGATAACAAATTATTTACACAAACTCAATACTGCACTAATATTGATAACAAATTATTATTTTAGCTTTTTCAATACTGAACTAATATTGATAACAAATTATTTACACAAACTCAATACTGCACTAATATTGTTAACAAATTTTTATTTTAGCTTTTTCAATAATGCCCTAATATTGATAACAAATTATTATTTTAGCTTTTCAATAATACTGCACTAATAATTTTTTTTTCTTTTTATGTGGCAACAAACTGAGATAAATAATATGTTAAGTTTGGCTGTTGCAAACCAACAGAGGACTGACCTGACTACACAGCAAGTCCTTCCAGCAATAGTAGAGGCCTTAATCGAGTGAAGTTATCGGTGGAAGCACATATTTCCTCCGTCCCTACTGAGAAGGTGACACACTTCGGGCGCCGATAGAGGCACCAAGGAAGATAGCACTCGCAAACCTCTACAGAAACTCACTCGTCCACTTCTACACAACGTAGACAACACAGAAATGATGAAGCCAGATCATCCACCATTACGCAGCACAATATGTACAGCTCTACCCAAGCTGGGCCATCAACATCTGCCCCTAATGATCCACCCACCTTCAATAAGTATAATCCAATTAATGTCAACGAGTACTGCATGTCTCCATATGAACAGGTTGGATCATCCACTTCCCGATGACAAGGATTTGAGGGTTTGTTTAGCTATGACCATTATCCCCAACCTAGGTCAACACCTCCCTCCTATCACCCATTGCCACCTCCATCATATTATAGGCAATACAATTATGGCCAAGATAGCCAGTACAACTATGAACAACATGACTCGTTCATCACACCACAACCTTCCTAACCATCCCCTCATGTTGGTGATTTCTGCACGCCACCAAATACTTGGGCATGTGCTCTGAACTCTGAGGAAGAGGCCTCCATAATAGACTCTGAGGAAGATGCCTCAAATAAGGACAGTGGGGAAGATGTAGAAGATGCAGAAGATATGGAGGTGCCATTAGATAATGAAACTGACGTAGGTGGTAATTATCAAACAGATTTTGATATTAGAACGCAGCCAAGGCGCATGGGGAAAAGTCCCGTGCAAGCACGAAGGTACCCTCAACGAGTAGATAGGCATCCTTCATGTTGTAGAACACAACAAAAACTTCATGTACCCCATCGTGGCAATCACTAATCAATATAAAATGATTGTTTATTAAAAATATATTAAAGTATTATCATTGTTTATGCATCCTTGTAACAAAAAATATTATGCCTACATAGTATACATATCACATTATACTACTAACTGTAAGAAATGTGTACACATATTTTGGTATTTTTATAGCCACAACTATAGGCGCAAAATAGGCGGAAAAAAAAAAGTGTCAACCTTCTATTTTTATAGTCTTTTTTTCCTTTGCATGATGGCTATTGAGGTGTCAAAGAAAAATAAAACTTTCACCATCTAATTTTCGTCCAAATTTACAGCAGCAGCTTGTGCGTTAATTTTGGCCTTCAAAAATTATGAATTTCAAAAAACTCAAAACAGAAAAGTTGTAGATATTTAAGTCACGGTTCCAGCCCATCTGGCCTTGATTCAATTGGAATTTTGAGGAGAGAGATACGTCTAAAATACTGATTAGTCCTCAAATCTGATTTTTCCTCTTCAAATTGTGGCCCTTTGATTTTGTTCCTTATTTGAAGCTTTCAAACATGATAAATGATTCAAGCACTCCATAAAAAGTATATATTTGAAGGTGTTATTGAACCCCAATACACACACACACACACACACACACACACACACAAAATAAATAAATGTACACCCCAATCCAACTTGCAGTGATAGAAAACATCATAGCATATGGAATTAGTACCAACTTGTTCTTTTAAATAATACAAACTCACAATATGGTCTAACTCCTAAAGCACAAAAAAAGAAAAAGAAAAAAAACGGTCCAACCAATCATAGATTGAATACTTATGTTGGGTCATTCAGTTTGGCCACTAGTGGAGCCAGCCACAGTTTGAGTGGGGCATATTCTTCTATTATGGCCTTCTTGCCTACAAAGACTGCACAATGGCCTTTGTTGATGCTCTGTCCCTAAATCCATTTCATTTTGAAGCTGAGTTGATCTTGGTCAACCTTTTTCACGGCGCAGCTTGACAGTAGGATATAAGACCAGGAAATCAGGCTCATTCCAATGTACACCGTCTAGAAATCTAGGTGCATAACAGGCTACTTGTTCTTCCAAATGGTAGCAGCGGTCGATATAGCACATTGCAGAGATGCCTTGATATTTACACACGGCAATAACATGTGAGCACGGAATCTTATAAACCTACCATTTTTGACAACTACAAGTGCTCTCCCTCAAATTTACCTCATGACGATGATTACCCCTATATACAGAATTAGGGTTTATTGGTGTTCTGACTTCAAACAAACCATCTTCATGATTGAATACAGTAACTAAATGCTTTGGTGCCTTTTTTTCCCATTTATTAAATTTATTCTTTGCTAGGCTATAATCAGTTCACCGGCTGTAATCTTTACGCGTGCCTTAGTATACCGATTGGCAAAGTAAGTTATACAACGGTAGTATGGAAATTCGACTAACGCAATTTTAGGCAGATTTCTAGCACTATTTAGAATACCGTTGAAGCTTTCAAACAAGTTTGTGGTCATTGCCCTATAACGATGTCCACCATTGTGTGCTAACGTCCACTTCTACACCGGAATGTACCTTAAACACTTATCACCATCTGCACTTAATTGAGTAATTCTATCCCTAGTTATTTGATACTTTCGTAGCTGATTCTCCATGCCTGCCCACATTACCATAACCTTCAAGTTTTTATTTCCAATTTGTTGATTGAAATTGCTAGCCATATGGCGAAGGCAAAAACGATGATACCAACGTGTCGATTGACATATAGTCCATATTGCTGCCATTATACCAGGATGACGATCAGATATGACACATAACCCTTCCTGATTATTGACATTAATCTGAATACAATGCAAAAACCAATACCAACTATCATCAGTTTCCTTCTCCACAATGGCAAAGGCAAGTGGAAAAAGTCTATTCTCACCATCCCACGTTGATGCAATCAGTAACTACCTTTGTACTTACCATACTAATCACTGGCCTACAATGTTGAAAACCTTCAATTGATGGACCAAAAGCCCAGAACACTCTCTCGAATATCGCACAACCTGGCACAGTAGCAGGTACTGTTCTCCAAATAACCCTACTGCTCGGATTTGAATCAGTCAAAGCTTTCAACCATTTTGGCAATAATTGGTAAGATTTGTACCAATCACCAAATGCTCTACCAATTACCTTTTCTTTTGCCTCCCACACCTTAAAATAAGAAGGTCGTTATTGGTACTTATTGTAAAGAGTTTGTTGAAGCGAAGAAATTTTTATGGTTGAATCATTTTTGACAACATCTCTCAACTCTTTCTTAATAACATGGGTGTCTAATTGCTTGTGATCTTGTGTAAGTGGACTGTGTACATGTGTGTGGACCACCATTGTATTTCCTAATCTCAAACAACCCATGCGTAGCCTGGAAGCATGCTCGAAGACGCCAAGAACAATGTTTGCACCTTATAGACCAACATGTTGGATCTGACTCTTTTACAATAAATGTTTGGTTCCTCTTGATGTGATAGTGTTTAATAGTAGCTTGTAGTTCATCCTTATCAGCAAAAAGCAAGCCCACATAAAACTCTTGGGTAGGGTCCTAAATACTTTAAGTGGGCTTTTCAAATGGAGGGGTTAGATCAATCATATTATCCCACGTGTTCTGTGAAAAGCTTAGTGATGAAGGTTGATGAAATGCCATTGCTGGACTGCTTTAATGATTAGGTTCATTGAGAGGCTCTTGTTCATCTCCAACATCATCAAGGACCTCGTCGTCATCAAGTTGGTCATCACTATCCATGGCCCGCATCCTCTCTGATAATGTATGGACTACATTTTCAGTAGTAGGAGCTATGTGGTGTGTATCATTGGGATCATTAGCAACTCTCTAAGTGGCAGTTTGGTCATACTGAGCTTCAAACTCAAAACAAGTAGTCTTTTATGCATCACGCTCAGTTGGATTATCAGAGTCAGCATCACTGGTGTTCATTGGCCGATAAGGAACATGTTGGTCCTCAGTTGCAACATGGGTATATGGAGCATGATAGTCAGCACCACCAATGTTGTTTGGGGAATGAGCCGCATCTTCATAATAATGACCAGTATGAGTGGCATATGGATCATGAAAGTGCTCGCCATGTGAATAACTAAACGATGCACTTGGTCCTTCATTGGCATATCGAATGGGAAAAACATCTCGGTGGCTTCTTATAGGCTCTACACCCACGTACAACTCTGCACCTACAAATCCAAATTGGCGGTCTAACATATTGAATATTACATTGACACCATTATCATCTTCTACCAAAACTTGCTTGTAAATCACAAGATGTGGATGACATTGAAAAGGAAATCTATACCAAATAGTCAGTTTTGAATCTTCTCTGTTTATATGAAGCGTGGATGCTACTCCATTAAATAGATCTTCAAATGTAACACCTCGGCTTAATAGAAGCATAGAAAGAGGTGGGCCTTCATAATAAACCCCATTTTCGCCATGTTTAATTATTCCATCAGAATGAATGAGAAAAATTTCTGCCATCTACACTAAGGCATAACAATAGTATTAATATATTAACACTACACAACCATTACAATGTAATACAAGAAGGTAATCCATTAAAAATATTCAATGTTTAAATAGCTAGAGTTGACAGAATTTTATTAAAGAGGAATGGTTCACTGATAATTTATTACTGTCCATCATAGCAGTTAAAATTATTTTTTGTTTCCCTTTTCTTAAGTAACTTAGCATAACATTAACATTTAGAAAGATCTGTTATGGTTATGTTAATTGTTTTATGTAACTCTTCATTTTGCTTCTTCTAAAACAAGACAAATTATATAGTGTTCTCATGCATCCATACGATAATAGATAAATATTTCTAATATTATACAATTTTCTTTATTATTATACCTAAAACTTAGATTTTAAGGTTTATATTCTCATATACTAACTTTTTTTTTTTTGGGTTTTCTTATAGCATACGCGTATATTATAGGTTAACAAAGTAAGTATTTCTTTAAAGAAAATTTATGTCAATTTTGAAATATATTTTTGCTATATGAAATTTTAGGCAAGAATTCATGGACAAATAATTTAAAACATATCATACAAATTAGTTCATGTTGCAAAACACATAATACAAAAACAAGATTTGTATGAACAAATAATTTAACAAAACACGATTTTCATGCTTAGCTATACCCCTAAAACATATCAACATAAATATTATAAAAAGAAAAGTAACTACTTAAGAGATGTAATTCACCTTATAAGAGATAAAGAACAGATAGATATTGGCGTAAATGCACTTTTAGTCCCTACATTTTGACTTTTTTCCATTTTAGTCCCTCCATTTTATTTTTACCACTATTAGTCCCTAAATCAATTTACGCTCTTCATTTAAGTCCTTGAAGCACTATTCCGTCTCTAAACTAACGGCAAAACTAACGGATTAATAAAATATTATTTTTTTAAACGTTGGTCAATAAAATAACAAAGGAAATGCGCCTCACATGGTGTGTCAATAAAATAACTAAAGGAAATCCAAGCTAACTCACGTGAAGCACTGTGCAGTCCTCTTTGGCGCCCAAATCTCCTCCTCAATCACATTGCAATTGACACGTCCCGCCCCACACGCTTGTGTGTATGTCACTTACCTTCCTTTCTGGTGCGCAAGTGAAGACATTTCCCAAATCAAACTTAATCCCTACTGAACTCCCTGCCTCTGCCGAACAGCCACCATTATCAACCATAAAGAAAAATCCCACTTCTCTCTCAAACCACCATCATCATCAACCATTTCTCAAAACCCATCTCTGAAAGACACTAACTTGAAGCACCATCATCATCAACCATCTCTCAAAACCACAATCTCTTTCAATCTCTGTCACTTGATACCCACACTTTTCATGGAGTGGAGAAAATGAAAGCTGGGTCAGCTGGGAGACCTCTATTTTTGTGAAAAGGTTTTCTCTCTGTCCTTATTTATAGCTTTACAATAAGCTTATTGGCTTTTTCCTAGTAGGGGCCACAATGTTTTTGTATATTTTGGCTTTTTGACTATTTGTTGCTTCTTGTCTACATGTGTTTGTTAGTGTTTTACATTGTGGTCCATGTGTTCCCCGTGTATGACAAAAGTACTCTTCTCTGTTTCTTTTAGTATGACAAAACTATTGAACTAAGTGTTGTATTGTTACTTAAATATTTGATTAAGTGTTGTGATCACCTAATACTTTATTAAGTGTTGTGTTGTCTGCATGCAGAATGGAATATTTTATTAGGTATGAGTGTTGTTTTGTTAAATATAATATATATTTTTTTCTAAATAATATATATTTTGTTCTGTAACTAGCATTGTTTAATTGGTTTTGGTGTTATGTTGCATGCAGAATGGATGAGCAATTTAGTATATCTGTGCATCATGGTGGCCGTTTTACTGAGAATGGCTGAAAATATGTGGGAGGTGCAGTAGATGTAGTTGATAATTGTGACCCGGATAGGTGGTCCAAGGGTTAGATAGAAAGTATATGTAGAGACTTTGGGTACACATCTATTAGCAAGCTGTGGTATAAAATGCTGGAGTGGACCAAGAACTAGCAAACTTCCATTTGATTGTTGATGATAGTGATGCCATGTACCTGAAAGAATTAGTGAGGGGTCATCACGATATTTATGTGTATGTAAAGCACCCAATACATGACCCTATATTAGTTGATGAAGGACAGGATGCTGATGGTAAGGGTGTGCAGCCATTGGCATTGGAGTAAGACTATACAGGTTATTATGACAATGATGATGGTAATGAACATGATGACCATGATGGGGATGATTTTTATAGTTTTTATGATAGTGATGGCATGTATGCTAATGATCAAACTTTTAACAATGAGGATGAGCTTGAGGTTAATGCTGATGTTCCTACTGAGTTGCCTGCTACTCAAGTGGGTTCAAGGAGAGTAGATAAAGAACCTATCATTGAGCACCCACCTGAGGTTTTTCATATAAGTGATAGCAGTGATAATGTGGGAAGTTATGGTGGGGGAAGTGGCCTAGAAGATGATGTAGAGTTGAACCATGGTGTTAGGGACTTTGTTGAAGATAGTAGTGACAGTTGGGATGGTAAGGATGATGCTAATGTTAATGAACCAGGCCAAATGGGTGCTGGTGTAACGAACTCTGATTATGAGAGTGAGGAACTACACAGTCTTGTGGAATCATCATCTAATGATGAGCTTGGGTATGATAGTGACGATAAGTCTGAGGATAATAACAGTACACATGTGGGAGATGAAAGGGAACCAAAATAAGAGCAAGTGAGCAAGTTCCCTGTATTTAAGCACCAGTGGCTAAGGCTGAGCATATTTATTTTGAGAAAGATATGATGTTTACTACACCTAAGCAATTCAAGGAAGCTATAACAGATTATGCAATTCATGGTGGATAGGGGATTAGATTTGTTAAAAATGATTTGCAGAGGGTAAGAGCTGTCTGCCAAAAAGGGTGCAAGTTTATTGCCTATCTAACAAAAGTGCCAAGGGAGAGGAGCTACCAACTAAGGACATTGACATTGGAACACACCTGCTCTAGAAGTTATAAGAATCCTAGGTGTACTTCATCATACATTGGGAAGAAGTTGATAAAGAAGGTGAAAAGACAGACTAATATCAAGTTGAAAGACATCCAAGAGGCTATCCATGAGAAGTATTCTCTAAACATAAGTGCAGGAAAAGCAAGTAGGGCTAGGGATAAGGCTCGAGAATATGTTGATGGGGCTTTTACACAACAGTACAACCAGTTGTGGGAGTACTGTGAGGAATTAAGGAGGGCTAGTACTGGTAGTACCATACTTATGAAGGTACATACCTTCCATGATGGTGATCTAGCAGCTGAGATGGATTTGGTGTGTGGGGTGCCTTATTTTGAGAGGCTATACATATGTTTGGAGGGCTGCAAGAAGGGGTTTTTAGCTGGATGCAGGCCATTCATTGATTTGGATGCCTGCCATTTGAAGAACAAGTCAAAGGGGCAATTGATTACTGCAGTATGCAGAGATCCTAATGAGGAGTATTTCCCACTTGCATATGCAGTGGTAGAGGCTAAAACCAAGGACTCTTGGACTTGGTTCATCAATCTGTTACTTGCAAACATAGGTCAGAATAGGAGATGGGTGTTTATGTCAGACCAGCAGAAGGTGTGTAGTTTATTCTCTATTCAGTTGTTTTTTTTTTTTTATTTACTCATTGTATCTATCTCTAAGACATATTTTCCTTTAATGCTGTTTGTGACAGGGGTTGGTGCAAACTTTCATTGATAATTGGCCACAATATGAACATAGGATTTGCTGTAGGCAACTCTACAACAACTTCAGGAAGAACCATCCTAGTGTTCTGATCAAAGAACTGTTTTAGAAGGCAGCCAAGGCAACTTATAAAGAAGAGTTTGATAGGTGATGGATGAGCTGAAGGGCATTGATGCTGATGCACATAGTTGGTTGGATGCTCATTCAACAACAAAATGGGCCAAACACATGTTTAGTGAGGATGCCTTAACTGACACTATAGTAAACAATATGTGTGAGAGTTTCAACAGTAGGATTCTTAAATTCAGGTCTAAGCCTATAATTAGCATGGTATGAGTCTTTGTGATCACCTACAGTTAATTAGGTTCATTGTTTGGTACTGTTTTTAGCAGGTGTTGCAATTAAAAACTAATGTTTCATTGTACTTGTATGTGCTTGTAGCTTGAGTGTATCAGGCTATATCTCATGACTAGGTTTCAAGACAACAGAAAGAAGATTCTGAGAGTAGAGGTAGATATTTGTGCCAAGGTTCCGAAGAGGTTGCACATGGAAAAAGTGGCAGCCAGTAGGTGGTTAGCTTGTTGGGCAGGACAAACCTAGTTTGAAGTAAAAAATGGTCTGCAAAGTTTCACTATTGACTTGGCCACAGCACACTGTAGTTGTAGAAAGTGGGATATAACTGGCATACCATGTGCTCATGCAATTACCTACATATTTTTCAACAGACAAGATGCTGAGCAGTATGTTCACCTATGTTACCATGTCTTTACATACAAGGCCTACTATGAACCAATTATAGCACTAATCAATGGACAGAATATGTGGAGACCTAGTGATGTGACCCCGGTTCAGCCACCCATCAAAAGAAGACCACTTGGCAAACCTAAGTAGAAGAGAGCAAGGGAACCTAACGAGCCAACAAGTAGGAGAGCTGGCATCTCTAAGCAATGCAAGGCCTATGGTAAATTAGGGCATAATAGAAGAAGTTGCAAGGGTGAGATTGGTGGGAACTCCTCACTGCCAGGCACCACAAACAGAACCAGTACATCTAAAAAGGTAGTATATGGACATGTGTATGTAATACATGCTTTTCAATATTCAATATTAATGTGTGTGAATTTCTTGTTTGTAGGCCAGCATGCATAGCTTCAGCTCCATTCCAAGTGCACCACCTCAGTCCAGCATGCACAGCCAATCCATGCCAAGTGCACCATACTTGTCTAGCAAGCCCAGCTTCAGGCCAGGTGCACCACACCAGTCAGGCAGCACCACACCAGTCAGGCAGCACCACATAGAATCTAGGTGCACATCAGAACTCTAGCAGCAGCAACCCAAATTCAAGGCAGAAAAATACAAGGGTGGTCACATCAGACACTCTAAAGGCTTCTAAGAATGCATCTAGATATATGGAAGCAATCATACATGGTGGGAGTCAATCATCTGTGCATGGTCCAAGGAAATGAAAAGAGCACAAGTTCATTTTTCCTTTGCTTGTTTTGTGTATTTATGGTGATAGGGTTAACTATGGAACAATGCCCTTTATTTTGTAGAAAGTGATGGTAAAGGTGATAGGGTTAACTATGGAACAATGCCCTTTGTTTTGTAGAAAGTGATGGTAATGGTGATAGGGTTAACTATGGAATAATGCCCTTTGTTTTGTAGAAAGTGATAACATTATATATGTTTAAACAATGCAGCAGCATTTACTGAGTTTTGTTTGAGGCAGCAGAAATTTGCAGCCCTTTGTTTTGTATTTATTGAGTTTTTTTTTTATCTAGCAGAAATTTGCAGCCCTTTGTTTTGTATATATTGAGTGTTGTTTGATGAAGCAGAAATTTGCAATCCTTTGTTTTGTATTTACTGAGTTTTATTTAATGCAGTAGAATTTCTTCAATGCAGCATATTTTATTTGCAGCAGAAATTTGAATTGCAGAAATTTTCAATGCAACCGAAATTTGTATTGCTATTGCAGAAACTTTCAATGCAGCAGAAATTTGTATTGCAGAAACTTTCAATGCAGCAGAAATTTGTATTGCAAAAATTTTCAATGCAGCAGAAATTTTCAATTGCAGCAGAAATTGTCAATTGCAGCAGAAATTTGTATTGCAGAAATTTTCAATGCAGCAGAAATTTTCAATGCAGCAGAAATTTTCAATTGTAGCAGAAATTTGTATTGATGCAGCAGAAATTGTCAATTGCAGCAAAAATTTGTATTGCAGAAATTTTCAATTGCAGCAGAAATTTGTATTGCGAAATTTTTTTTGTATGATGAATGTATTGCAGATTTTGTATTGCAGCAGAAATTTGTATGCTGAATGCATTTTTGGATGCTGAATGTATGCAGAAATTTTTTTCTATACAGATTATGTATTTTTTGTATGCTAAATGTATGCTAAAATTACTTTTATATTGACAGACAACACTTAAATTAGCAATTTGTTGTTTATATTCAGCAACACTTTTTTCAAGCTTGACTTTTGATGCTTCATACTCTGTTTTAGATATTTTAGAAATATAATGATCATAATCTCATGTTTACTTGATTAGCATTGTGATTGGGACTTTGAATTTTGTTTGTACCAAATCCCAAATGATTAGCAGATGATACGTTGTGATTGAAGTAAATGGTAATTCCACATTCCTACTATTTGAATTTGTTAATCATTTTATTTTACACTAAGAGCAGTCCTTGATCTGTATATAAGCTGAGTTTATTTAGTGTTGTTATTAAGTTTTGACAATAATTAGATGATGATTGTGATGATTGACTGCATTCTGGTTTCACTTCCAACTTTGATGGATATGTCCTAGATTTTTAGTGGCTACACAGCTATGGATTGGTTATATTGGGGGTTATATTTTAATTTCTCACATTGATATTAAGGCTGATGCAGAGAAGATGTACACAGATATGTGGCTACACAGAGATGTTTTATATTGCAGACTGATGCAGAAAAGATGTACATGGTTATTAAGGCTGCTTCTATTGAAGAAGAGAAGATGTACATGGTTATTAAGGCTGCTTCTATTGAACAGAACTGCAAGCCAAAAAAAAAAAAAAAAACCAAACATACATTTCATTTCATTCCAAGAATGGTACAAAAAAGGTGTTTCCTTGCTAACTGCCTAACCAAAAAATGTATACACTGCCAGCCCTATGCATTAGCAATTACAAGATATTGAAACTCCCCCATCTATGTAACATGCTAACCAAACATACACTTCCACCACCCACCTAACCAAACATAACACTTCCACACTTCCCACCTGCTGCCTAATAAAACTTCCACTACCTGTCTAACTACCCATACAATTAAAGAGGCAAATCCCACATATCACCAATAAGAATGCCAAAGCCACAGTGTAAAACTTCTCTCTCTTGTAGCATCTTGCAACCTCGGCCTCTAGTCTGATAATCCGTTGCCTTTGCTCTGGGATGAGCACCTTATCACGTTCACATATCTCATCATCACGCCATTGAATGAATTTACACTTTCGCCCAACCTGAAATGCAAACCAATTTCTTCATCCATCAAGCTACTTAATGACCAATAAGGACTGCATAATTAACATGAAATTGAAAAAACATTGTTGTTTATATATAACCATAGCAATCCAATTTTTAAGAAAACATTAACATTGAAGATCAATAAACTAACCCAACCAACAAAAGGAAAATATTCCCCAGTTAATTTTCTGTACATTACCATAGTGATGATAATTCTCCACTTTCACACTGGTTTCCTCTTTATAAGTACAAACATACCATTAATAATTTGGCATGTTGCCAGCCCAGGTAAACATATAAAGTAACTAGTCTTATCAGCAAAACCATTATCATACAGTTGCTAATCTCTTACATAAATAGTGTGATTCCTTGAATTCTCCCTAGCAATTAGCTATTTAGACACGGTTACAACATCTACTGTTAGAAAACTCACAGATAGATCTACACAACTTAATTCCCCACCATTTTTTACACTACCAAACAGCTTAATAAAACAAGAAAAGAAAAATCCTAAAATTATTGCTTCCAAACCCAGGAAAACAAACTAAATTCAGAAAGTCCCTCCTCCCTTTCTCTTAACCCTAATGAAATAAAAATAAAAACACAAAAACCCAATGATTCAAAATCAATTTTCCTAGATTTTCCCTCGTTTTCTCAGAAAATAATAGACATTGAAAAAAAAAGACATTAGTCCATAAGTGTCATAAAAAATAACCACATATTAGTTGCATATATTAAGAATATACCAGATATATGCAATTTACCCCAAAAAAATAATAAAAAAGATTTGGATTTTATCTTCTAGTTTAAATAACTTGAATAAAGTAGATTTGATTTTCTTTTCTGATTTAATATATGGATTGAAATGATTAATGATTAGTAAAACTATATATTCAGCCAATTTAAAATAATAATAAAATTGAATAGCATGAAAGACATGTCAGGGTGCACTTACTGTAGTAGCTTGCAAATAGGTAGATGCAGTCACTGGACGTTATGAAGAGTGAGAGAGAGAGAGAAGTAGCTTATCAAAAAAAGAGAAAAGGAGAAGAAAATAGAAATAGTCTGAGAAGAATAAAGAGGAAAAGGAAGAGGAAAAGTAAGAGAAGAGAAAGACGTAATGGTCTGGCAATGTATAAAACGTGTTTGTGACCCGTCACTAAAGTTTCCTTCCTTATCTCAATTATTAGAACAAGTAGCCCACCAATTTACCACTTTGCAGGAAAAAAAATGGATTCGGAGTGTGGGCAGAAAGTCCCTCCTCCCTTTCTCTTAACCCCAATGAAATAAAAATAAAAACATGAAAACCCCATGATTCAAAATCAATTTTCCTAGATTTTCCCTCGTTTTCTCAGAAAATAATAGACATTGGAAAAAAAAAACCAAAAAACAAAGAAGAGGAAGAAAACCCCATCTCACTAAAACAAAATAACATTAATAACCCCCCAACAGTAACAAAGCTTGAACTACCTAGTAGAAAAAACATGATTAATTTAAAAAATACTCAAATATTGAAATACCCAGTAGTTTGGACAGCCATAAAACCTTCTGCCAAGGTTTTTTGGTGTCCACGAAACGACTAACACTGGTTTTTCAGCACAGTAGCACCTAAATGGAGCTCTCCTCCTCAAGCTTGAACTGGTTGAAGAGCTTGCTTCCATCTGATCAGGGACTTCGAAATGGTTGAAGATCTTGAGATGGGTTTTGAGAAATGGTTGATGATGATGGTGGTTTGAGAAAGAAGTGGGATTTTTCTTTATGGTTGATAATGGTGGTTGTTCGGCAGAGGCAAGGAGTTCAGTAGGGATTAAGTCTGATTTGGGAAATGTCTTCACCTGCGCACCAAAGAGGAAGGTAAGTGACATATACACACGTGTGGGGCGGGACGTGTCAATTGCAGTGTGATTGAGGAGGAGATTTGCGCGCCAGAGAGGACTGCACAGTGCTTCACGTGAGTTAGCTTGGATTTCCTTTAGTAATTTTATTGACACACACGTGAGGTGCATTTCCTTTTGTTATTTTATTGACCAACGTTTAAAAAAATAATATTTTATTAATTCGTCAGTTTTCCCGTTAGTTTAGAGACGGAATAGTGCTTCAAGGACTTAAATGAAGAGCGTAAATTGATTTAGGGACTAAAAGTGGTAAAAATAAAATATAGGGACTAAAATGGAAAAAAGTCAAAATGTAGGGACTAAAAGTGCATTTACGCCATAGATATTTGCAAGTGTTGTTCCTTTTAGTTGTTTGTAGAATGTATGACACGCGTGAATTGAAAATAGTTAGTAGAATTATGAGGGAAATGAGAGTGGAGAGAAGAAGGTTGATGAAATTTTTAGGAGAACAAGAGTATAAAATAAAAACCGTGGAAACTAGTGTTATTTAAATAGGATGCAAGTTTCATATAAGTTAAATTCTTAGATTTTAAAGTGTATAATTAGATATGCCAATTGACCAAATACAATACAACATAGACCAAGATGAGACACAATAATACAAATAAATTACTATAAACATATATTCACTGCAAAAAATCTCTACAGAGAATCTCGGTAAAGAATATCAATTTCTTTGTTTTTTTTTGTTTACAGTGTGCACATCAATCATTTTCTTCCATTCCGTATTGTAAGAATCTATGTACAATAAGAATCAATGTAAGAAAAAATGCAAAAATCTCAGTTTCTTTGTTTTTTTGTTTACAGTGTGCACATCAATCATTTTTTGCTTCCATTTTGTATGGCAAGAATCTGTACTTTTTTTTTAGAATAAGAATAATGTACGTTACATAACATCACGTACATGTCAGATTCACTTTTACTATACAAAATGAAAGAACATCACGTACAGACAAACCAAACTGCTTCTGTAATACCCGGTTCCAAAAATAAAAATTGTAATACCCGATTCCAAAAATAAAAATAAAAGGAGTTTTTTTTTTTAGAGGGGCAGCTTAGTAATTTTGATATTAGGGTAGCAATATATATAAATTATGTCAAAAACCCTAGCCAATCCGTATATACCAGCCGAACTATTTAACTCCTTGTGCTTAGTTAACATTCTTGAAAAAATTTCTATATCACCATGTCTTGGCTATACAGCCCTCTCTCTTGTTCTCACTTTCTCTAAAACTAGATATGTTTTTCCGAGAGGATGGTGAATAAATAATGGCTGTTAGAATATGAAATCATTTTCTTGGAGTGGCCTAATCAGATAGTGTTTAGTGTGATATGTTTGACAACCCTTTCAAGTCTCGGGATAACTTTTGAGAATTGGAAGTGATGTGATTGAATAAGATCTGGCTTATGGGATCAGTATTTGGGCACCAAACTTTCGTAGATATTATAGTATGCCATCATTGGAATAAGGGTGCAGAAAATCGCAATCCTAGAATAGCGATGACCAACATTTTTCCTACATCTACCATAGAGAAAATTGACCACACCGCCACAGCTATATTCTTAGCACAAGGATTTTTGCGATCCTATTGCTTCAGTAACTCAAACTCGAAATTGGGTCTCCAACAACTCAAGAAACCAGCTTGTCCTCGAGTTTCAACTCTAGGCCTTGCCCTTTACGGACTCTTTGCTCTAGCGTTTTATTCAGAATTGAGAAAGGATTGCATCGACAGTCTTGGCTTGCCTAAGTCTAGGTTGAACTCCTAATTTTGGTGTCAATTTGGTATGGCTTTTGGGATGTAAGTAACCTTATCCTAATTGGTTTTATTTTGCGTATTTTAATTACTGAAATTGTTTATAGTTATTACTGTTAGGTTCTAAAAGTTTAGAACAATTGGCAAATCGTGAGCACACAAGAACATGTAAGCTGTAGAAAGAAGAATTAAGAATCTGCCTGGTTCGATTGATCGAAAAACAGGCTCGATCGATCGAAAGTCGTATCTGCAGAATTTTAAGTTGGCCCAAACAGCAGTTCTAGCCCATTTAGGATTAGGGTTTCAGATCTACTTCTCCCACTATATAAAGGAAACCCTAAGCACGTTTTTTATAAGGTTTTTAGAGAGAGAAGTGTGTGCCTCTTTTGTATTTAGGGTTTTGTTCCTAAAATCTCTCTTATTACTTCTACCGGTGTTGTTCCTTGAAGAATCTCAAGATCCGGTATTGCTGAAGTTGCTGCCTTCTCTAGTCATCAAAGGAGCTGATGATCTAAACCTTTAAGGGTGGTCTTGGAGTCACAAACAGGAGAGTTTGTGTTGCTAAACCTTTGAGTGGGATCTCAAAGTCACAAACGGTGGTGTTTGTGTTTTGCAAAGATTAAAGAAAGAAGGAGTCCGTGGATCTCGGAGCTATCATGGGGTCATGGTAGTAAGTTTCCTACACTTGGGTAGCAATAGGATGTTAGTGGTCTAAGTCGCTATTGTGTAAACTTCAATTCTTTCTAGTGGATTTGCTATTTTACCTTGAGGATAGCTAGGTCAAATCCTCCCCAGGTTTTTTAACGGTTTGGTTTTCCTGGGTCATCATATCGTTGTGTTATTTATTTTTTTTTTCGCTGCTTTACTTGATATGATTGTTATTGTTTTAACCTAGATCTGAATAATAAACCTAAGTATTCACTTGGTTAATTAATTAGGTTAAACAATCTAGTTTACAGGGGTCTAAACGAACTTACAAGTGGTATCAGAGCGGGTAGCTCTTCTGTTGTAGATCTTTTGATCTAAGAGTTGATCCTTGATCCCTGTTATCATGGATAATTTTAAGTGTCTTACTGTTTTTGATTGTGATGATTTGAATAAAAAGGACACTGTTGTTTCTATTGATTTTATTGATGCCTTTGAAACTCTTCGTAAGGAATTATCTAAGTCTTTGAAAATTGCTAAGAAATTTAAAGAAGAGTTAAAATTGGCTAATCTTGAAAAAGAGGAATTGATTGTTAGATTAGATGAATCTAATAAAAAGAATGAATTTTTGAGAAATCAAATTTCCTCTCAAGATGAGAAGATGAAAAGCTTGGAACAAGAGTTAGTTGAATCTAAAGCTAAAATTGAAAATTTGACTGATACCAAGCCTGCTGTTGATAACAGAAGTGTTTCTGTTTCTCTTAAGCCTAAAGCTGAAAAAGTTTATATCCCTCCTTTCAAGAGGAATAATAAAGAAAAGGCTTATTTTGCTAGGTTAGACAAAGGTAAAAGTTCTGATGTAGACGCTGAAGTTTCTACACCTAAGTCTAAACCTACTGTTAGATAGCATAATAAATCTGTTTTTGTGCCTACCTGTCACCTTTGTGGTGTTGTTGGTCATATTAGACCAAATTGTTCTTTGTTGAGGCAAAAACCAAAATCTGAGACTAGATTTGCTGTTAGGAATACTGATGTTCCTAAATTTGTTCCTGTTTGTCACTTTTGTGGTGTTTCTTGTCACATTCGTCCTAATTGTCATAAATTGAAATTTAAAAATTCTGAATTTCAATCTAGGATATGTGATGATATTTCTCCTGCCATAAGTTCAAATAAATTATTTCATATGCTTTTGAAAAATTTGAGCTTGTTGGCTTGTGAAAGGAATTTGCAGGATTTTAGTCTTTCTCAGAAGATTTGTATAATTCCTCAAATACACTCTGCTTCTCATGGATTTTCACCTACAAAGCCGAAGACTCGTGCTATATGGGTGAGAAAAGATTCTCTAAGGTGAGTGTTGTTGACTTGTCCCTGATTTAATTCTTTCAATTATTTGTGGACATATTTTGTTTCTGTTTTTGGTTGTTTTATTTTTTTTTAGGTTGTTTTTATTTAAAAAAAAAATCCAAAAACATTGAAAAATTTCAAAAAGACAAAAATATTTTATTTTGTGTCTTGTTTGTTTTGAGGATTACATGAATTATGATATCTCTCTCTTGATTTAGAACATGCTTGACATTGTGGAGAAACTTGAATAGCATGTGTTTTATAAGTGCTAAGCTATTTTTTGATTTTGTTTGAGTATGTACTAGTTTGTACATGTACTCATGGGTTAATTAAGAAATTGATATTTCTTGTTTGTGTACCCTCTATAGCTTAGTTAAGCATTGTCATGCATTGCATTTGCATTGTTCATTTAGCATAATGTGTGCTTTTTGTTTTTAGTCATAAAATTTTTTTTAAACCAAAAAGATTTTTTATGTGTTTTGTATTATATATCTTGGATTTATAATTAAGGTTGGCCATATTATCTTTACATAACATGTTTATGTACTTTGTTTAACTTGGATGAAGCTTATTTTTATTGCACTTTACTAGTTTGAGCTTTGTAGTGCATGTTGTGTGGGAAAGATATTTATAGTTTTTGATCACTTTGTCTTGATCTTGAAGTCACATGCCTTTGATTGTCGGACTTGGTCTTATTGAGAAAGGCATAAATAACCATCTCACCACTGTTTACTAGCCAATCATGAACACCTTAGTGCATATCGTAAGGTTTTGTGCTCGAGAAAGTGTAGCACATGCACAAAAAGAACATAAGGTGTAGCCTCTATTAAAATTGGTGTGTACATTATTGGACTATAATAATCTCACATATTTATAAAATTGGTGTGTACATTATCCCGGCTTTTATTAAAGTTTCTAATCAATTAAATTGAATAATGAGGCAAATCAAGAAACTTACATGATTGCAAGCTTTTATTCTAGGAGATGTGAGAGTTATATGATGTAACTCTTTAGGTGATAGTCTCTTTCAAATTCTATGTGATGAATTTTGTAGACTTTGTGATTGATTACTATTCACATATCACCTCATATGTTTCTCAAGCTTTTGCTAGTTGCACACACTACACAAAGTTACTCTTTGTTAAAATTTGTACATGTTATTGTGTGTGATTTTGTTGTGGCCATCCAAGATTATATGTTCCTTGATTTTGATACAAAATTTGTGTTTTTAAGGACAAATTGATTGAAAATCTTAATTTTGGAAAATCTGGGCTGTATTTATATGTTTTTGAAAAACTTTGAGTCTCATACTCATGCATTTCATTCATGAAATACTATGCTTTGAGGAGTTTCTGCATAAAATTGCTCTGTTTTTCAAAAATTTGAGTTTTCCAGAATTTCGATCGATCGAATCTGTCTCTCGACCGATCGAAATTGCGATAAAAATTTTGGTTTGATTCTGTCTGACTCGATTGGTATTCGATCGATGCTCGATCGATCGAAACTGAAAATTTTTCAGTTTTTAGAGTTTCTGACCAAATTTTTTCTTGCATCATTTATGGTTAGGATTCACATGAGTTACATTGTTTTTCTATATCCATCTTGCAGTTTTGCAGTCATATCTCTCATTGTTTTCACACATACCATGCATACACTTTGCTAAATTGGGTACTCAACTTGAATTAAAAATTGATTAATTAATTTTTGAGTCCTTTGTACATTTTAGTATATGCTATTTTTCTTGATGTGTGAACTACAGAAAATATTTTTCTTAAGAGATATGATGGATAATAATGTGCAAATATTTTCTCTACTCATGCAACTGTTTATGGGTCACATAGTATCAAGTTTGCATTTATTGAAAGAGAGAATATTTTTCTTCATGTGTATCCTCAACTTATTTTTTTTTTGTTTGCTTGTTTTTTATTTATCCCCACCTCCTAAATTTTTCCCAAAACTGTTTTTCCCGAAACTTGTTTTGTTTTTTTCCTATTTTTATAGGGGGAGAAAAGTTTTTTTTAAGCTTTTGTTGTTCATAGGGGGAGTTGTTGCTCTTTATAGGGGGAGTTATCTCTATTTTCTATAGAGCTAAACTATTTTATGTTCCCTTGGTTCTCTTTTTTTTTCTCTCATGTTTACTCTTTGTTTGAGTTGTATTTGTCAATACGTGACAAAAAGGGGGAGAAATAGATGAAATGTGGGAATCCAGTTTGTTGAATATAAAAACTTTTTGATGTATCTAACTTAGGGGGAGAGTTAGAATTTATTTTTGTTTTTATATTTCTGTTTCATATTATTGTTTATATGTCTTCCTTTCCACACATGCGTTGATGTGTTTGTTGAGTATTTCAGGAAAGATAGGTGCATTCTGATCAAGACCTTCTACCTCTTCTTGGCAACTTCTAGGTTAAGAGTCTTAGATTGGGATTTGTGATGTAATTGGGCATTTTATTGTATTGGGTTGTTCTTGTATTTTAACATTTCATTTTGTATGAAAGTTTTGTCACGAATTGCCAAAGGGGGAGATTGTTAGGTTCTAAAATTTTAGAACAATTGGCAAATCGTGAGCACACAAGAACATGTAAGCTGCAGAAAGAAGAATTAAGAATTTGCCAGGTTCGATCGATCGAAAAACAGGCTCGATCGATCGAAAGTCGTATCTGCAGAATTTTAAGTTGGCCCAAACAACAGTTCTAGCCCATTTAGGATTAGGGTTTCAGATCTACTTCTCCCACTATATAAAGGAAACCCTAAGCACGTTTTTTATAAGGTTTTTAGAGAGAGAAGTGTGTGCCTCTTTTGTATTTAGGGTTTTGTTCCTAAAATCTCTCTTATTACTTCTACCGGTGTTGTTCCTTGAAGAATCTCAAGATCCGGTATTGCTGAAGTTGCTGCCTTCTCTAGTCATCAAAGGAGCTGATGATCTAAACCTTCAAGGGTGGTCTTGGAGTCACAAACAGGAGAGTTTGTGTTGCTAAACCTTTGAGTGGGATCTCAAAGTCACAAACGGTGGTATTTGTGTTTTGCAAAGATTAAAGAAAGAAGGAGTCCGTGGATCTCGGAGCTATCATGGGGTCATGGTAGTAAGTTTCCTACACTTGGGTAGCAATAGGATGTTAGTGGTCTAAGTCGCTATTGTGTAAACTTCAATTCTTTCTAGTGGATTTGCTATTTTACCTTGAGGATAGCTAGGTCAAATCCTCCCCATGTTTTTTACCGGTTTGGTTTTCCTAGGTCATCATATCGTTGTGTTATTTATTTTTTTTTTTCGCTGCTTTACTTGATATGATTGTTATTATTTTAACCTAGATCTGAATAATAAACCTAAGTATTCACTTGGTTAATTAATTAGGTTAAACAATCTAGTTTACAGGGGTCTAAACGAACTTACAATTACAATTTTATTTCTATTGTACTACTGATTTCAAGTAAAGAATTACTACAAATATATCTGATTACTGAATATATGATGAAATTCATGTAATTGCTTTTAGCTATACTGATTCAAAGTAAAGGGTAAAGAATTCTCACAAATACATGTGAGTTTTGAATATAAGGTTTATTTTATTTAATTGTTTTATAGCTATAATGATTTAAAGTAAATAATATAGAAATATCACAAATAGATTTGAATATTGAAGATATGATTATATAAATGTGTTTGAATAAGATATTTTTGTTAGAAACTATGATTTTATAAATATGATTATGAACAATTTGACTATGAATTTATTCTGATACCCAGCCAATGGGGGTTATTCATTGGTACTCTGATACCCAAACCAATGGGGGTTATTCATTGGTACTCTGATACCCAGCCAATGGGGGTTATTCATTGGTATTTTGATACCCAAACCAATGGGGGTGATTCATTGGTACACTGATACCCAGCCAATGGGGGTTATTCATTGGTACTCTGATGCCTAGTCACGGGGATATAGCGTGACCATAGTCATAAGATTGTTAAAAATATGAATTACGTTTGAATATTTGAACCATTTTGAGTCTTTAAAACTACATATGTGATTTTGGAAATGTTTGAGCATTTGAGCTATTTTGAGTCATTAAAATTGCTTATGTATTTTTGGAACATATTGTAAGTTATAACTTTAATATATGAAAAAAACTGAGTACTTTCTAAACCATCTATGATATATTTATCAGATTAAAATATATGGTCTATTTGCAACTTCTTATTTTTAAGACTATGAAAATTCTTTAGTATTTTTTTGAAAACCCATAATATATTACAACCTTTGAAGACTTTTATTACATTTTATTACTTTACAGATTTATTGCTTGATAGAACTTATTAGGACTTTGGTTACTTATTGAGTTGTTAGCTCACCCCCTTTTCCCCTCCAATTTCAGATTGTGAAGAATATCAAGTTTTGGGAGTTTTGATGTTGTGTTGTGAGCAGAAAAAGAAGCTTTGTGATACTGGGATTGGATGGTCTTCTAATAGTTTTATATTATTTGGTCAATTGGCATTATGTATATGAGGTTTGAAATTTATTCCTATTAAATTATTGGAGAGCTATTCATAAAAAATTTGTTGAGGTATTTTAGATTTATTGATTTAATTTTTGAGGATAAATTTTAGTTGCTAAGAAGGCCTTGCACACTTGTAGCCTGTAGGTGCTTGTTTTATAAGTGTGCGGCAGTTGTCACGTGCCTCTCTTTATACTTGGGTTCGGGGCGTGACAGCTTCAGTCAAAAATCTACTAACACACGAAAAGATGTGTACTTTGTAGAATAAGAATCCAGAATTTTTTTTAGCAAGCAACTCTCTCTCTCTCTCTCTGTCTCCAAATCTCTGAGACGGATTTTACACAAGAAATAAAAAGAATCTTTGAGACCAAAAAAAAAAAAAATCTCTGACCGATGAGTTGATTGAAGGATAAGGAGAATATGTGTACTTTTTTATTCGGACTGTGTAATTTTCGGCAATTCCATTCCGTATTGTAAGAATCTATGTATAGTAAGAATCAATGTAAGAAAAAATGCAAAAATCTCAATTTTTTTTTTTATATAGTGGCACATCAATCATTTTTTGCTTTCATTTGTATGGCAAGAATCTATACTTTTTTTTATAGAATAAGAATAATGTATGTTGACAGAATATAGCGTACACATCAAAGAATACTTTTACTATACAAAATGACAGAACATCACATTCACACAAACCAAACTGCTTCGGTCAAAAACCTACTGACACACGAAAATATGTGTACTTTGTAGAATAAGAATCCGGAATTTTTTTTAGCCAGCAACTCTCTCTCTCCAAATCTTTGAGACAAATTTTACACGAGAAATAAAAAGAATCTCTGAGACCAAAAAAAAAAAAAAAAATCTCTAACCAATGAGTTGATTGAAGGAGAAGGAGAATATGTGTACTTTTTTATTCGGACTGTAATTTTCGGCAATGGCATTGCCACAATTGCCACAAAATTTTTTTTCCCCTTTATTTTGGTAATGCCATTGCCGAAATTCATTTCCTTTTGCGCACCCCTCACTACCACTCACTTCGAGCACTCACAGCACTTCACGGGCAGTAGAATTTTGGCAATTTCATTGCCGAAATTCAGAATTTTCTCTCTTCCACTTTTTCTCTTTCTCTCTCATACTTTGTTAGAATTTCAGCAACACTATTGCCGAAATTCACTCTCTCTCCTCATTCCCCTAAATAACTTGAAATAGTAACTATAACGCAAATAAATTTTAGATTCTGTATTATTTAGCCAAAAGACTCTTGATAAAGAGTGAGGAAGAAAGTTAGAAGGTCTTAATATGTGATTTATACTTCAAAAAGAGACTGAATTCGAAACATATAAAATTCATTCTACAATAAGATAAATTGACCAATGTAGAGGAGAGGAGGAGCATCTGAATGGTTAAAGAAGACTGCCTTTATTAGCGTATTAGGACCACATGTATTTCCCAGAGAGTACAATCTAGCTTTGTAAGGGTAAGCTTCTTGATTACTTCCTACTGTGCTTCCCCTTACTTTAAGGCCAATCAACCGTTTAGACTTCATTTATTTTAAATATTTTATAATAAATAAATATGCTGAAAGCCAAAAAGTATTAAGTCATTGCAATTGCGATTGTGAAGCACTGAAGTCGAACTTTTAAAGGGTCATTGGCATCTAATTCCACCACCACATAAAGTTTTGCATAACTTAAAAAATCTCTACAAATTGTGAACAAGAACTTAGACGTAGACATGTAGAAGCAATTGAAGGGAGTTCCACTCATCTTTGTGGAAGAAAATAGGATACATACCTCTATAGGATTATATATTCAGCTTTTCCACGTTGCAATTCATGTTGCCATAACTTAAACAGTTGTAACTCATAGTAGTGCAAATTTTTTTTTTAATCTTCAATTTTATTAAATGAAATCAAACTACAACTGGGAAACAATAGTCAACCTCACAAACTGTCTTTAAGACATCTGAAAGACTAAGATTATTGAAACAAAATGACTGGAAATTAGAAAGTGAGAGTTTAGCAACAACATGAGCTACTGTGTTACATTCTCTCTTGACCCAACTGAAAGAATGCGGTAGGCTTTTTTGTGTCTTGAGCTGGATTGCTCCTGCTATACTACGGCCCTATGATTCTTGGGTAGGAGAGTCGAGACTGGCCTAACTGAAATACACCTTAGGCTAGTTGTGCACAAGTTAGGGCCCTTCTTGTGCTGATGCACCCTGGCAAGACTCTTGAGCGTGTCACATGCTCATGGCAGGAGATATGGTTACAAAATGTTATGGCAAGAAGAACATAATACAGTAGGATAACTAAAACACTTTAACTAAAATATTTTCTACTAACAACAATAATTCTTGAACAGTTCCACAAAGGAAAGTATGACAACATGATTACGGCAAGGATAGATTAATAGAAAAAAGTCACGTTAGTCCTTAATCAACCATGGCAAAAGAAAAAGAAGATTAGTCTACTAAAGGAATAGGCTTGAGTCTTCAGCAGATTCAAGTCCAAAAAAAGGAACCAATCTCCAATGTAGGTAACCCTAGAGAGGAATCCTGCTGTAGAAGTTACTCACTTTGGAAAATGGACCTAAGTGGCTTAATCTCGAATTCTTGATTTGTTAAAGAGTGGGCTATTGAGAGAGAGAGAAGTGGGTAGCTTATTGGTGCATGCTTTACCCCTATCACTCATATTTTTCTTCCTCATTCTTGGTTTTCTATTTTTCTTTCCTTCTCTTACTTGTTTTTCTTGTTTTCTCTCTTTTTCCCACTGTTGTTGTTGTTGTTGTTGTTGTTGTTGTTGTTGTTGTTGTTGTTGTTGTTGTTGTTGTTGTTGTTGTTGTTTACTGTGCACGTCCATGGCCTTTTTATACTGCTTGTTGTGATAGGATTTACCATTTTTACCCTTTAACTACTTTTGGCCTATTGTGGATGTCCTTCTAGGACTGCCCACTAGTCTGCTGGCTGCCCAGCCACCACCATTACACTGTGTTGGCCATGCCACGCCTCATTCCCAAATAAAAGTGGTTTTGTTTTGTTTTTTTACTTCCCTTGACACTCCCATCCGGGTAAGGGCTGGACTTCTCCCTTACCAGCCTCTATAGCATGCACCTAGTGATTCCAGCTCATGTTTACCTCTTTTGGGTGAGATGTCATCCCAACATGACATTTCCCTTAAAAGAGCTTGAGCGGGAACCCTAACATAGGCTCCCCCTTCTCTGCACTGCCAGACCACACCCTCTCTTATTTTTGACCTATGGCCCACTTCCCCTGTATTGGTTGGGTACAGGTAGGTGGTGCCTGAGCCTTGTGTGCGTGCTCCATTTCCATATGAGTCCATTTCTTTTCTGGCTTTCACACGTTTGCCATTACATACAGGTCTGTCTGACTCTGCTGCACGCTCTGGTGCTGTTTAACTCTTGCGACGTGAATGAGTTCTTGGGTCTTCATTCTCTACATCTCACTCTTCTTCCGGCTGAGCATTGCTTAAGTGTGAGCTTTCCCTTCTTTAATTCGGCTCATGTCTCTTTTCATTCTTTGTCCATGGGCTAGCTGGTGCTCCTACCATGCCACTGTATTATTCTTGCTATGATATCATTTACCCTTGTTTACCTTGTTATTACTTCTGGGTTTGCGAGCTAAAGCGCCTGTCATGCCAGTTTCTCATGTTATTTCTTCTTTTAGTCTTTATTGCCCAGCATTCCTGCTAGACCAATTCATTCAACATCTCAAGCTTCCCCTGCCCATTTCATTCTTTAGGCATCCTCAGCCTGCTTCATTCTTGGGGCATCTTTGGCCCATTTCATTCCTTCCTACTTCTTACATTCCCATGGGTTTTTACTAAATCCTTTGGGCTTCTTCGGCTCAATTACCACATCCTTTGCCTTTGGGTTTATTGGCCTTCAAATCAATCCCATTTACTAATTTCTTTCTTTGGGCTCCTTTAGCCCATTTTTGCTTTCTTTCCATTTCTTACGATTCTCATGGGCTTACTACTTCATTATTTGGGGCTTCCTTGGTCCATTTACTTTCTTTAGGGCCACTTTATTATTATGTGGGCCTGTGGACCATTATTCTTACCATTTCTGGCCTAATGGTCTTTATTTTACTGCTTTTTTTCTCTACCTTTTTCATATTGTTGGGCTTCTTCTGTCATTGGGTCATTTTGTCAAAAATGGGCATCAACAAAGAACAAATAAAAAAGAGACTCTTTAAGACTAAGAATACTACTAATGGTGTTGCTGATGGACCAATCTAGGGTGGTTGGTGAGAAGGATAAAGGATCAAAACAATTTTTCGCATCTCCCTCAATTACAATGTGGGGCTAATTTTTATCCCTAACAAGCTAGATAGCCCATAGTATGGCCGTTGCTTCTGCTCTAGGGGGGGGGGGGGGGGGGGGGGGGGGGGGGGGGAGCATGTAGGAATAGTTCTTGCCCAAATCTTCTAGACTTCACCTCTGTAGTCTCTAGCAATAACAATAGTTGCATTGCTATTCTTGGCTGTGGCAGCTTCAGTGTTAAGCTTTATGCATCCAAGGGGAGGTGGGTGCCACTTGCAAGAGTGAACAATATTGTTGCATGAGGGGTGAGTCTCTGGTCTTGCTTACTGAGGAGAACTTTGCAAGGCTTTGATGTATATATTTGATGGAGGCATGAATATCCACTATCACACCGTGCTGCACTATGTGATTTCTTACCCACCAAATTTCATTAAGGATTACTGCAGCCATATTAAGAGTAATGAGTCATTGGTCTTCTGATGGGCATGGAGCTTTTGGCAAGTTAATGAGCAATTTGATGATATCTACACTAGTGGAGATAGGACTGTCATTTGGTTTGAAACCCCATCAGCAGGAATACCACAAGGTTCTAGCTGCTAGACATTTAAGGAATAGATGGACTATGAATTTGGTTTCTTGGTGGCACAAGGCACACAAAGGATTATGATTGGGTATTTTCCTCTGAAGGCTTTCATTGGTAGGAAGGGTGTTTGCTCTGATTCTCCATAAAAGGATCTTGACTCTTTTCAGGGGCCTTGATTCTTCATAATTTCTTCCAAACAATGTCTGACCTTGTGAAGCTATGGTATTGCTCATAGTAGTGCTTGCTACTACAGCAAGTCACACAATATCTACAATCTAAGAACCATAGGACAAAACTCAAAAACTATAGAGAATAGTGGAGAGGAAGAGATGTTCTATTATTCATGAGTTTTACAAATGAGGGATACTAGTATACGCTTTTGTAATCCACTTAAATGTATTAAATGTGGCCAACAAAGGTCATGCACACTAAGGAGTAATTAAAATTATTTTATTTTCCTGTTTCAAAATAAATTCACATGTTTATGAATCAGATGACCCAATGAAATAGTTTTATATGATTTATACAATATACGCATGCATATATAAATAAATAAATATATATATATATATATATATATATATATATCACAATACGTGAGAATCATTACTACACCCAAATGACACTGATAGCCATACACAAAAACTATGTCACAATTAGTAGAGAAGTTGTGTAACAAAATTTAATAAAACCTACAATCATTCAAGAAAAATAACTTAAAGATGGTCCAAAATATTCTCACACGCATAGGGAAAATCATGCCAACTAATTTTTAGGGAAAATTTATGTTTTGACTTATTGGATCAATTGGCCAAACCCGTACCCAACTTGTGTCAACGGGTTAAGTTTTGGGTTGACCATTGTTATATAGGGTTACAAATTTATTTACCCATATTCACAAATTTTCTTTCAGGTTTGAGTGAGTTGATGAGTTTGAGTCTGGTTTTATAAAGTTTATGCACGGGAATATTACTAATTAAAAATAAAATTATAAACAATGTTATCAGGAGTAAGCCGATGAGGCCCTTGTTTGAAGTCTAATGAACTTAAATATTATGTTTGGTTGAGAGGATGTAATATACAAAAAATAAAAGATTCTTAATTATTCTTTCCCGTATGTTTAGTAAAAAGAATAGAACAATGGGAAGATAAAATAATAATAAAAAATTGTATACAACTTTACTTATTTGATTGGGAGGAAAAAATGAAAAAAAAAATATTTTTTAATTACCATTATAGCCCTATTATATAAGAAATTACGTTAAAGAATTTTAAAATTTTATTACAACAATATTTGTTTTTTCTTTTTCTTTTTTGAATTCGATAATTGGGGAATGGAGATTTGACCTCCTGAACATCTCCGTTGAAAATAGTAAAAGGTTCCCATTAAACTACAAAGTTCTTGGCACAATAATATCTTATATTAACAAATAAATATTCAGATCAAACAAGGTGCAAAATTGTAATTGTGTTTCCACTCTTTATTTTTCCTTCATCTTGTCTAATTACATGTGTACGGGTGAAAAATGCCAGTCATCCTTGATTCCAATTTTCATCCTTGATTCCAATTTTCATCCTTGATGCCAGTCATCTTGTCTAATTACATGTGTACGAGTGTGTTTGGCATGAGCTTATAACTTATAAGCTCAACTTTTAACTTTTAGTTTTTTTTTTTTTTAGTTTTTATGTACAACTTTTTAAAACTTTACTTTTTACCGCCTTTTCTCACATTTCAAATTTTTTTCAAGATACAAGCATACTTTAGCACACTTTCATAAAAAAAAAATTTCAATTTTAACTAAATAAGTTGTTTCCAAACGGACCCAAATGGATGAAAATTTCAATCTCTATATTTTCCTCCTGTTTCCATAATCTCTTAACGACAAAACTTATACACAGTATCTTAAGTGCTGTTTTTTAGGTTCTCCTCTTAAGATTCTGTCATGTGGCTACTTAACTTAAAAAATATACTTCCATTAATGAGAAAAAAGCCACATGATAGAATCTTAAGAGATGAACCTAAGGAACAGTACTTAAGTTTTGCTCATCTTTTAAATCCCCCAACTAAACAGACACGGCATAACCATTATCTCCAACCACTTCTTTTAATTTTTTGGGTTTGTTGAAAGTGGATTAGGCTTTTGGGTTTATAAGGTGGTGTTTGGACATCCTAAAATCCATCACTCATATCTCAGTTTTCTTAACTCATATCTCAAAAATGGTGGGCCCCACGCATCACAACTCTAGTTGGCTCAATTTCCTTCACTCAGTTCCTTAACTCAATTCTCAGCATTTTGAGTTCCTAATCCAGAAACTGAATTAAGCCTAAATGTTGTTTTCAAAACACCAAAACTTAGTTTCAGTAGCAAGCTCATAAATACTCACAAACCAGTGGGGCCCACGGTAGAGTCATGTCCCATCAGATTGACCATTCTCACATGCTTTCTAACGGTCACATGCCTCTCTCATCACTCCCAACCCTCTTCACTCTCTCATCACTCTCATCAGATCACCTCTCAAAGAACATTTCATACTCTCTTCTCCTCTCCCAAACCCACGGCGCATCCTCACAGCTGACCAAGCTCCGACATCTTCCCAGCCTTTAAAGCTCTAGTGCCGGCTTCTGAACTTGACCAGCTTCGCCGCTCCAAGCTCCGTCGCACCAGGACCTTAAGCAAGACCAACTCCACTGCTCCAAGCTTGACCAGATTTGTATATGTTGTTTTTGGGTTGTGGGTAAGAGGGAAAAAAATCTCAAATTTGGAGTGGGAAAGAGAGAAAATATGGGCTCAGGGCCGGCTCAAAGGTATAAGCAATTGATGCGGCTGCCTAAGGCCCCAAGTGAAAAAAAGACCCCTAAATTTTAACCAATAAATAAAATAATATTTTCTTATCAAATGAAAAACAAATAAAAAATAGAAAGAAATGCTATGCTCACAACATTTTTCACAACATTTTTACAAAAAATCTTAATAGCAGATTGTTAAAGGTTGTTATTGACAGCAAAAAAATAATTTTAGTGGTAGGTTCAACTAGAAAACAAGAAGCAACTTAATACCTAAGATTTGTCATGAAAAATATTCTGAATGTAGCACTTCTAAGAGAAAAAAGAACATGAAGAAAGCAATTCACAAAGAAATTCACAACATTTATCACAATTCACAAAGAAAGCAAACTTTTTCTAGACTTCAACTAGATTTACCACTGACATCACTCTTTTACTTATTACCATCAATTTGCCACATCAATAAATGTAAAAAGTTTTGTCAAATTTTTTTGGCCTTAGGCCCCCAAATGCATCAAGTCGCCCTTGTATGGGCTATGGATAAGAGAGAGAGAGAGAGAGAGAGAGAGAGAGAGAGAGAGAGAGAGAGAGAGAGAGAGAGAGAGAGAGAGATTTGGAGTGGGGAAGAGAGGAAATCTCAATTGTGGGTAAGGCAAAATAATTTGAGATTTGGAGTGTGGAAGACAAAAATATGATCTGTACAAAAAAAAAAAAAAAATTCCTGTTGTAAGCTTTTTTGTTTTTTTGTTTTTTTTTTTTTTTTGTTTTGGTTTTTGTGGAGTAAAGAGTTGTTGCTTTGCAATTTTTATGTGGGAATTGTACTTCATGTTTGAGCTGAAAATGCTATGGGACATGAGAGAGAAGAAGGGGTTCCATTAATGGGGTAGCCATTTTTGCTTACTGCACCAAGTCTGTCCGTGGTCCTACAAAAAGTTGACAATTTTGAGTTTTTAGAATGAAAACACAACTGGGTCTAAGGGCCAAACAGAGCTGGTGTATAAGTTGGGAATTTTCAAGTTATAAAAAATGAGTTATGGGTAATAAGTTTTGAGTGATAAGTTTTGGGTGATGAGTGATGGGATATCACTCACTCACCATCCAAACAGGGTAACTGATTTATGTCCCACTATAAAGAATCTTCCATGAATAGAAAAATCAACAAATCGAGTTTGATAAATGCATTGCTTGTGAAGTATGTGTTCGTGTATGTCCTATGGATCTACCTGTTGTTGATTGGGAACTGGAAACTAATATTCGAACAAAACGTTTGCTTAATTATAATATTGATTTTGAAGTCTGTATATTTTGTGATAACTACGTTGAGTATTGTCCAACAAATTGTTTATCGAAAAGGGCATGGAATCAGTGTTCCAACTCAGGTGGATAAGTCTTAAGATTTCCTTATTGACAAATAATTGCTCATTTCAAGCCCAACGGGCCCTATGTCCCCACTCTTGTCCCATTGAAAGCCTATTTGTTTTCCTAATCTTCAATGTTGCAAGTATATAATTAAGAGGTGTGAATTAGAGCACTTGTTGAAACCCTTGGTTCAAATTGTGGTCCGTAAAGCCCAGAAAATTTATAACCAGGGCCATCGCTTTCTTATGTTAGGCTCAGTTTTGGGAGAAATTATACAATCCTCTAGTGGATCATGTCATCTATCCACCATTTCACTAAAAAACTTCCACTTGTTTAAAATTGCTGAGTTAGTGTTTTAAAAAAATTTCCAACTCAGCAATTTTAAACAAGTGTGAGTCTTTTAATAGAATGGTGAACTACGTCACTTATCCACCATGTGGACCTTATAATTTCTCCAATTTTGGACTACAATTTCTTTAATTTTTCTTTTTTGGGTCGTGGACTTTGAGGTTCTAGAAGCTAGACCATGAAGTTACTCAAATCCAGCTGATGTCTCTGCGGTTCTAAAAGCATCATGGTCACAACAAACTTGAAACTTCAGAAGGTTGTCAAATTAGAGGATTGAGTGACTTGATTGAGTCATTAAAGTTCATTTTCCGTTAAATTAAAAGGCAAGATTGCTTTGGCATAAAAATGGTTAGGTTGAACTATTTTTACACCTTTTTTTATTAAAAAAAAAAAAGATTAATTGGAATTGTTTTGAAATCAATCCCTTTAAAAAACTCCTACTATAAAAAAAGTCCTTATAAAAACTTGTAATTTACACACTCGTAACAATAATATCTCAATTTGTTCATTCTATTAAAATTAGTTAAAATCTTGCCATTAACCCTCTAAAAATGACATTGTTTTAAATAAATAATAAAAAAGAATAAATACTATTTTTAATTTTTTAGGTGAGTTTTTTTTTTTTTTTTCTTGAGAAACAAACACACACACACAGGAGAGAGGGAAAAGGGTTCTAACACAAAGGCACACCACAACTCCACTCAAAAGCCATGGTAACTTTTAAGGGGGGGGTGGGGCAAGTTATACTACACACAACACACTCTCTTTTAGATGAGTCAATAGTGAAAAATAACAATGAGACATATTATAACGAAATTCACATATTAACATCGTTATAATAGTTGATGATTTCAATTGTAAATTTTAAGCATTGAAATACCGGTTTAAAAGCAAACCATAATTTTGAAGAAGGTTTAAAGTGTAGTTTAACCGAACAGTTATTAGAATTCAAAGTGTAACACAATTGACTTACGTTAATGTCTCAACAACCAGAGACAAGTGACTTGAATATCACCATCCCTCCGAGCTGCAGCTAGCTGGACTTAGAGCAACCGTATTAGTTAATGCAAAATTTCTGTTTATTTTGCAAAAAATAAAAATTACTTTTTTTATTTTACACTCATTTTTACAAAACATTTATATCAGTTTGTCTATTCTACCATCTTTTTTATTTAAATAATAATTTTTCTCACTTTTTTTTTAATTATTTATCTCAAACTCTCTCTCTCCACTCATGCTTTTCTCAAACTCTCTTCATTCCCCATCTGAAACTCTTCTCTCTGACAAACGCCAATCCGCCACAAGAGCCGATCTACAAGCACCGATCCACTCTCTATCTCTGTTGGTGTGTCCGTGTGTGGGTGTGTTTGATTTTTTGGTGTTAGTGGTTGATTTTTGATTTTGTCTGTGGGAGAGTGTGAATCAAAGGAAGAAGAAGATGATGAGGGAGTGAAGATGCGTTGGTTTTGCATATGAAGAAAAGAGAGAAAAAAAAAAAAAAAAAGAGCGAACTGTGAAATTAATAAAATATTAGTATGCAAAGCTATAATAACCGTGCATATGCAAGGTTACTGTATAATATTTTATGCACGGTTACTGTAGCATTTTTTTATATATGCACAATTTTGCAAGCATTGATGTGAGTTTTTTTTTTTTTTTTTTGGGGTTAAAATGTGAAAAATTAACCACCTTTTGTATTTTGCACTGACTGAAGCAGTTGCTCTAAACTCATTAAAAAATTAGAAAAGATATCTGAATTTAACCAAATGCTTCCTGGGCTTACATTTTCATTCACAACTATGCAAATCAATGGCAATGTATTAGGCTGCTTAACATTACCGAATATAATAAGATGATTAAATCTCTTATCTTTTTCTTTTTCTTTTTTCTTTCTAAATTAGTTTTTTTTTTTTAAATGTTTTGAAGCTATACATGCCAATATGCCATTGCCAACGTCTTAGTCCTACTTTAACTCTTTTTTGGTAACTTTTGCTAGAAAATGAAAAACAATAATAATGGTGAGAATTTATTACCGAAACAAAGGTCATAGTTTTTAGAACCGAACCGGACCTAGAGGTCGGACCGTGAAAACCAAAAACTGGAATGAAAACCGATTTTTTAAGCTTAAAAAACCGAATTTTTAGTTAATTTCGTGAACTCCTAAAACTGAGGTTGAATCGCAAGAACCGTGCAGTCCAACCCCTTAGCAAATTTTTTTTTTTTTTTTTATAAAAACAACTAAACACAATTTTATTAAATATATGCTTGAAAATCATTAAATTTGTCTCACATATATAGATATATTAGTCAATTTTGCTAGTTTTATGAATTTAATATCTATATTTGATTTTAATTAATTATTAAATTAATTATGACATCATCACGGTTCGATCCCGGTTCGACCTCAAAAACCTTGAACCTCTCCCTTTTACGGTACAATAAATGGTGTCCGGGTCTGAAAACCTTGACAAATGTAAGAACCAAGCTGCAACTTAGGTTTGACTTGATAAAAAGTTGGTTCATATTTATTCACTTATAAACAAACTAAGATTGACCCTTAATTTAAGGTCTGTTTAATAAACAAGCCAAATCTAAGAAAAAAAAAATTTATTCATGCTGCTGATAGGCTTGATAAAAAACAGGTCAAGCTTAGATTGGTTTATAGGCCTTGGTAATGGGCTTGAATTGGATTTGAAAAATAAACTTATATCTTATTATGCCTTTGATTAATTAGGTGTTGGAACCATATGTTCAAATCAAATGAGCTTGATTATTTGCTTAATATGGGTATAATAATATGCTTGTATTAGATTTCAAGCTCAAAAACTTGATATTGTGTTCGAGCTAAACTTGACTAGAATCAAGCCACACCAAAATGAGTTCCAATTTTTGGGCTTTTTAACGAGCTCAAACTTAAATATAATTAGTAGGCTTTGATTCGAGCTCAACCTGAACTTGAACAGGTTATATTTATTGTTGAGCTCTACATTTAATACTCAACAAAATTCGACTAGTTAGTAGTTTATAATCCGGACAAAAGTGACAAAAATTTTAAATTTTTTTTTTTATATAAATACCATAAAATTTGAACTAGGGCTTTTGCTCCATAGAATTTTCAAACATAGAAAAAGATTAGATAAAACAAAAACCAAAATTAATAAGCAACAAACTTTCTTGTCCCAAAGCCAAAGCTGATTAAAGGTAGAGCCCATGAGTTTTTCCTCCCTTCGCTAAACAACAGCACCTATGTCAAAATTGTTTCATCTATCTGAAACAATTCACCGACCAAGCACCCCCCCCCCCCCCCCCCCCCCCCCTCCGGTTGAGAAAACATGTAAACCCAAACTAAATTTTGGAATGCACCTACCCAAAAAAGGCACTTCTCAATACTTACAGAGCAATATTTTCTGAGTTCCTACCTCCATGAATAACACTCTCTGGAGAGAACCCCAATCTTGGAGAGAAATTACTGCTGCTGCTACTGCTACCACTGCTATTCACAGAGAGTGAAATAGAGAGGTTGGTGTTTGAGCTAGAGGCATCCCAAGTAGTAGGTTGAGCAGGTTCCACAAGCTTTCTTGAACGCTGACGGCCTCTTTGCATGTGCCTCTCGCAGTACTTTTTATGTGGAACAACTTCCTTGCTACACCTCCATTTCTTCCCATCTGTTCTTCTACATCTCCCAGCCTCTGGATCAGGATCCATGCCCATTCTATGGTCCCAAGACAAGTGGCTAGGCCCCAGAACTGGGGGCAAAGAACATTTTAACAAAAATAAATAAACAAATAAACCAAACCAAGCCAACCCAATTCAAATCTCATGGACATTAAGCAAGTTGAAGAATAATAGAGATATTGAAACTTAAAAAATCCATGTAGAATGTCATCAATGAGACAGAAGGGTGATGATTTGAGGTACTTACAGCTAGTGTAGCCTAGAGGCACCCCATCATTGAGACCGCCAAATACGTTAGCAACACTCTTCCATATAGGGAGAAGAAGATGATGTGGCACGGGAAGCCCAGCTTCGATGTACTTGTAAATGAGTGCTTGAAGCTGTAACTCCTGCAGCTGAAAAATGGTGAAAACAAGCGATTTTGTGCTGTGTCCAGACCCACGTCCAAGCTCAAGATTAAGCCCAACTGGAGTTGAGCCATCAGCTCCGTTTGATCCATATCCAATGGTATTCATGTCCCAAGAATTATCACAACTAGTTGGTCCAATCCCTACTGTTAGGACCAAAAAAAAATAGTGATTAAAATTTAACAATCAAACAAAAAGCATCAGAATAATTGCACAATTGTGATGGAATACTGAGTATGAGTACCTGTATTTGTGAAACGAGCAATCTTAGGAGGTGAGTTTCGGTGCTCCATTTTAAGCTCAGAGCATCAAGATGGATGGTCAAAGTAACTGAGCAAAAGTAACTGCAGGGATAGAGTCTGAACTCTGAAGCACAGTGTAAAAAGACTATATTGATCTCATTTCCCAAGTCAGAGAGATTGGCACAGCCCGTGGGAGACGACCAAAAGAGAATTATTATATAGACATAAAAATATGTTTCCAAAACGACAATGTAGCTCTGACACCACACGAACCTGTTGTCCTCTTTGCCCACCTATGACCAATCCCACCCCACTCCACCACAACTGTGCAAGTGGAGTAATTGACAATCACCTTGGATTATCACTGTACTTCTTTTACCTTTCTAGTTCTGAACAGAAAAGTATTTACTCCAACATGCATGTGAATCTATCATAAGAGCATTTGCATCAGCTCGTGCAAAATTTTTTACATTTTACACCTCTAAAATCTACTTTTTTTATTTTACACGTTCATTTTTACAAGACACCCACATCAGTTTATCTATTCTATCCTCTACTTTATTTAAATAATCATTTTCTCACTTTTTTTTACTATTATTTTATCCCTTCTCTCTCTCTCTCTCTCTCTCCCACTCACGGGACTTTAACTCTGAATCTTCTCAACCATTCATTTAACTCAACTTCTCTCCTCTCTCTCTTCCGTCTAAACTCCTCTCTTCTCTTCAAACTCTGAAATTTTGATCCAAGCACGCCTCACGGAGCACGCCGATCCAAGCACGGAGCACGGCGCCGATCCAAACACGGAGCACGGCGCCCGGCGCCGATCTGAACTCCGATCCAAGCACGGCGAGAAGAACGCCGATCCAAGCACGGCGAGAAGAACGCCGATCCAAGCAATCCGAACCAAGCACGCCGATCTCCGCTCCGATCCACTCCGATCTCCGCTCCGATCACTCCGATCCACAAAATCTCCGCTCCGATCCACTCTGATCTCCGCTCCGATCCACTCCGATCTTCGCTCCGATCCACTCCGATCTTCGCTCCGTTCACTCCGATCCACTCCGATCTCCGCTCCGATCACTCCGATCCACATCTCCATAGCTCCGATCCACTCCGATCTCCGCTCCGTTCACTCCGATCCACTCCGATCTCCGCTCCGATCCACTCCGATCTACAAGCTCCGATCCACACTCCGATCGTCATCTCCCTAGCTCCGATCCACAAGCTCCGATCCACTGTCTGTGTGTTTTTTTTTTTGAGCAATGAACAGTTATTGAGTTGGTTGAGCAAGGAGAGGAGAGAGAAAAAAACGAGGGAAACGGGAATGAATAAAATAATCTATGCACGAGCTACAGTAACCGTGCATATATGCACGGTTACTGTAGCAAATGTGCATTTTTGCACATTTTTGCATGATCTGATGTGGGAGCTTTTGTGGCAAAATGTGTAAAAATACCTTCTTTTTTCATTATGCAAGATTTTACAAGAGCTGATGTAAATGCTCTAACGGTACTGTTTTTATTTGTTGTTTTTTTGACAATATATAATTTTAATAATTCTACCAAAAAATTATTTAGTACAACTATTTAACAATTTTATATTATAAATTACAGTAATGGTAATCACTAAATTAAAGCATCTTCAACGTGACCTTTATTTCCCATCATCAGAATATTCATGTCAATATTTGTAAAATAGAATAATAAACTCTCAAAATTTTTGCATTAATTTATATATCATTGTTAAGAAATATATTTGTGCTACAAAAACATTTTAAATATAAACAATTATTTTAGCTTTGCAAATAAATATTTTAATAATTCTTTTCTTTTTTTGGTTTCTTTATTAAAAGAGGAAGAAAGGTAAATGATTAATTATAATAAAATAATATTGTAATAAAATAGTGTTAAAAAAAAGATAACGATGTTTTAAAAAGTTTGTACATAAAATAAAAATGCTAAATTGCAAACTAAACCCTTCAAATTAAGAGGTATTTAGATTTTACACCTTACAATTTCAGAATTTAGATTTAGCTTTCTAAAATTTGAAAGTATTTGAATTTTACACTTTAAAATTAAGAATTTGAATTTTATATTTAAATATCTTATTCTATTTGCATTAGTAGTTGTTTTATCCATATTTTTCGTTAAGTCCTATATAAACTGCTTACGCGTGTTTAATTCATCTAATAAAATAATGTCACATCATTTTACTATGTCATATTATTTTAAATTATTTAATTTTTTAGGCTACAAAAATTATGTGAAAATTAAATTTTAGGAGATAAAATTTAAATATTTAAAAATTTTTTGAGATAAAATTTAAAATTTAAAAATATAAAATTAAAAATTCAAACACCTCTAAATTTTAGAGTGGAAAAAAATAGGTTCTTCTTAATTCTTACGTTTATTATCGTTATGAAGAAAAAAAAATAGTGAAAAAAAAAAAAAGAAGAATAAATCTAGATTTATTCTTCCCACAACAATACATAGAAAGTGATGATGGTTGAGGTGAGAGTGGTGAGACTGCAACTGCTGAGACTGTCAGAAATTGCAGAAGCTGCCGCAGAAGCAAGCGCGTTGATCAGAATTTCCAGGTCTTGAAGTGAAGTAGGGTTGCAATATTATATTTATATTTATATATTGGAGCTAAATGATGTCATTGTCTGACAAAGAGCTTCTGTCTTGGCCTTGCTTCCGTCTCCCACTTGTGCAGTTTAATCTGAAGCGCATCCAGACCGCGTGTATTATTATATTGTCTTTAAGACATGAAATTCCGTAAGATTCACGTGAGCCATGACCACCATGATAATAATCTAGTTGTGAAGATGAATATGTACATGTATATTATGGTGGCGTAAGACATGTCGCAGACACTTTGCACTTATTTACTTACTTTGGTTGCCGAATTGGACATTAACTATAAGCAGCCAGTCAAGCAGCACTACTTTTGGACAATGTTCTATTTGTTTTAGTAATAATATTTTTTTAAAAATGAGTCATTTTTTAAAAATATATTTTTTATAAAATTATTTCATTTTTTAATATTTGGTAGCAATCTTAAATGAGTTGAAAAACAATCTACTAACTTTCTTTTTTTTTAGGTTAGTGTGAGATAGAGTTGTTTTCCAAAAACTATTAGTAGAAAATAATCTTTAAAAATAAACTATACTTTTCAAATTCAATTGAGGAACTTAAAAATAGCTTAAGTTTTATTCCTGTTCTTTTTTTTTTAGGTTAGTGTGAGATAGAGTTATTTTCCAAAAACTATTAGTGGAAAATAATCTTTAAAAATAAACTATACTTTTCAAATTCAATTGAGGAACTTAAAAATAGCTTGAGTTTTATTCCTGTTCTTTTTACTATAACTTTACTTTCCCAAGACTTGTGTTGCATTGTGATTGAAATAAATTGTTTAAGTGGAGGTATTTATTCTGTTTAGGGGTGACAATTTTTATCCATATCTATAAACCCATCCATTACCTACCTAATTTGAATAAGTCTTAATCCAACCCATTTGAATAATTTGGTTAAATGGATAAAGACCCATTAGGTTATTTAATTATATGGGTTATAATGGATAAACCCACTAAACCCATCTAAAATTTAAATAAACAACAGACAATCTAAAATAATGAAAAATGATCACCACGCACCCTTGGTACGATGATCACTCCACAAATATAAATGCTTGTAAGGTGTAAGGGGCAAGGGTCAGGGTTTAAGTCTCCAGCAGTGACGGCTCTAGGAATTTTTTTCAAGGTGTTCCTCAAAAATTATAAATTACACAATCTAATAAAATAATTTATATATTGACAGCAATAACAATTAAAAAATACGCAAATACATAAAGTTTTAGAACATAAAACTTGTGGAGTTCAATTGTGGTCGTTGTTAGTGTTGCTGAATAGGGATGGACGACGATCGCTGGGAAGAGTAAGTGAGCTTCTTATTTCTTTTTAACCTTTAGATTTGATTTAGTTTTAGTTTAAAGGGAAATGCTAACGAATGCCCTTAGAGCATTGGTTAATAATCCATTTAAAGAAAGTTTTTATGAGAAAATGAAAAAAAAAATTAATATTTTGACAACTTTTTTTATTTCCCAAAAAAGTAGTGTCAAAACTTTCCTAAACTGGATTATTAACCAATACCATAAGGGCACTCATTAACATGGCCATAGTTTAAATTATTTAATAACCATAGTTTAAATTATTTAATAACTTGTGAATCCGCGAGGCACTGAGGCAATGAGTATTTAAAAAAAAAAAATTTGTTGAATTAAAAACGTAATCGTGTTGGTGTTAGAGTAGTAGTGATAGTCTTAGTCTGAGATGAGATTAATCTTATATTGGGCTTTTCTATTAGCATTTGGTTTGGGCCTTGTTAGTGGTTTTATTATATATATATTTTTCCAAATTTTCGTTCTTTTTTTTGGGGGGGTTTTTTCCATGGTTTTATAAACTAGTACGATGAAAGAACTGGAAAAGAGACTGATTATTAGTTTTTTGGTCAGACCGAGATCCGATCGATGGTCGAACCGTGACGTCATAAATAATATAATTAATAAAATATTAAATTATATAAATAAAAATATAATAAGTTTATTATTAATAATATGATAGTAAAATATAAATTTAATCAAATTTCCTTAGAATAGACAATCACATGTTTAATTATAATCATAAAAATAAAAATTTTATTTTTTATATATATAATGAATTAATTGACGTTATATAAAAATTAAGTAACTTTTTAAGTTTATTCACTTAATTAACTAAAACTACTATTTTTTTCGTAATCAAAATTATTAGAAAAAGAAAAAAGAAAAGTAGTTATACAATGAAAAAAACTAAATTTACGTGACTTTGACCAATTAGTTGCATAATATATAGTATAATGATTTTGAGAAAAAGTAGTCGTATAATAACAGTGTGTCAGGTAAAGCAAAAACTAAAAGTAAAGTTATAGTATAGGCTTAAAAGAATATAAACGTATCTGGTTCTTTTTGCTTGAAAGACCCTAATATATTATTAAGTTACTCAAATTATAAACCAAAATTTAATTTGATTGGTATAAAAAAAATTTAGGGTGCTCCCCCTAAATTTTTTTTAAAGGTAGATAAATATAAAATTTTAAATTATTACATATAAGTTTTTTTTTTTTTTTTTCATTTCTGGGGACCACCCTGGCTATAAGGTGGCACTGCCCCTAAAATTGAACAAAATACCCCCGAAACCTAAAAATGACCAAAATACCCCCTAAACCTAAAAAATGACCGTAATACTCCCAAACCTATAAAATGACCAAAATACCTCCAAAACCAAAAAATTACCAAAATATCCCCCATAAACCTAAAAAATGACCAAAATACCACTGATATCTACAAAATTACCAAAATTCCCCCCCAAAACCTAAAAAATTACCAAAATACACCCTTTAAAGGTAAAAATGACCAAAATACCCCCAAAACCTTAAAATGACCAAAATACCCCCTAAACTAAAAAATGACTGAAATACTTGCGTAACCTAAAGATTACCAAAATACCCTCGAAACCTAAAAAAATGTCTGAAATACCCTTGAAACTTAAAAATGACCAAAATACTTACGTAACCTAAAGATTACCAAAATACCCTCGAAACCTAAAAAAATGTCTGAAATACCCTTGAAACTTAAAAATGACCAAAATACCCGTAAACCTAAAAAATGTTCGAAATACCCCCAAAACCTAAAAGTTACTGAAATATCCCCAAATCTAAAAAATGACCAAAATACCCTGAAACCAAAAAAATTACCACAATACCCTCAAAACCTAATAATTACTAAAATACCTCTGAAACCTAAATTACTGAAATAGCCCTAAAATCTAAAAATTACCAAAATACCCCTAAAACCTAATAGATGGCAGAAATGCCCTCGTAACCTAAAAAATTGACCGAAATACCCTTAGAATTTAAGCAATGACCAAAATAATCCTAAAACCTAGAAAATTATCAAAATTCCTCGAAACCTATAAAATGATCGAAATACTCTTAAAATCTTTAATTTGTCGAAAATACGGTCGTAACATCCAAAATACCAAAATACACCAAACCTCTATTTTGGTAATTTTAGATGTTTCAGGTGTATTTTGGTCATCTTATAGATTTAGAGGTATTTTGGTCTTTTTTTTGGTTTTAAAGGGGGTATTTTGGCCATTTTTTTAGGTTTTTTGGAGGTATTTCAATCAATTTTTATGTTTTGGGCGTATTTTGGTCATTTTTTAGGTTTCGGAGGTATTTTAGCCATATTTAGGTTTTTGGAGGTATTTTAGTCATTTTTAGGTTTCAAACGTATTTCAATCATTTCTAGGTTTGGGGGATATTTTATTAATTTTTATGTTTTGAGGGCATTTTGGTCATTTTATAGGTTGCAAGAGTATTTCGGTCACATTTTAGGTTTAGGGGTATTTTGGTAATTTTATTGGTTTTGGGAGTATTTCGGTCATTTTTAGGTTTGCGAGGTATTTTGGTGATTTTTATATTTGGGTGTATTTTGGTCATTTTTTGGTTTCAGGCGGTATTTTGGTAATCTTTTAGGTGTCTGGGGTATTTCAGTCATTTATAGATTATAGGGGGTATTTTGGTCATTTTTAGGTTACAGGGTATTTTGGTAATTTTTTTTGTTTCGGGTGTATTTTGGTCATTTTTAGGTTTCATGGGTATTTTGATCATCTTTTAGGTTTTAGGAGTTTTCGGTCATTTTTAGGTTTTGGGGTATTTCGGTCATTTTTTAAGTTTAGGAAGTATTTTGTTCATTTTTAGGTTAAGGGGGTATTTTGGTCAATTTTTAGGTTTTGGCGATATTTTAGTCATTTTAGAGGTTTTGGGGTATTTTGCTCATTTGAGAGATTTTAGGGGTATTTTGGGTCATTTTTGTGGTTTTGAGCATATTTGGTGATTTTAGAGATATCAGGAGTATTTTGGTCATTTTTTAGGTTTCATGGGTATTTTGCTCATTTTAGAGATTTTGGGAATATTTTGGTCGATTTAGTGGTTTTTGAGCATATTTGGTGATTTTAGAGATATCAGGGGCCATTTTGGTCATTTAGAGATTTCATGGATATTTTACTCATTTTACAGATTTTGGTGATATTTTGGTCATTTCAGTGGCTTTTGAGTATATTTTGTGATTTAGAGATATCGGGGGGTATTTTGGTCATTCTAGAAGTTTTATAGGTATTTTGCTCATTTTAGAAATTTTGGCAATATTTTGCTCATTTTATAGATTTTGGGGATAATTTTAGATGTTCAGGGGTATATTGGTAATTTTGGAACTCTAGGGCTATTTGGTCATTTTAGGTATTTAAGGTTATTTTTGTTAGAACATATGTGAATTATGATAGGAACATATGTTAATATTTTATGTAATTGGCTAATCATTTGACAAAACGCACTTTACTTGTATTTGGGTAGATCTAGGATGAGTTTAGTACTTCAAAGAACAAGAGTTTTAAGTCTAGTATTGAAGCCATGCAAATCTGTCCAAGAAACAAGTGAAGAAAGTGCTGATTCATTAAACTCAACAGATAGCTATCTATCGAGGTCTCGACAGATATTATCTATCGAGGTATTTATTGAGAATTACGAAAATCAGTTTTCAAATACTGATTTTCGGCTCATGCTTATGTATTTGTGTATGGTTTTTTTTTTCTCACAACCCTAGACATATACAAGGCTTATTTAAAGGCCGTCACATAAGAGAATACAAGGAGAACATATGCAAAAGGTGGCTGATGCTTTATTCTCTCTGAAAGAAGCTACTGCGTTTTTGTGCCTTAGGGTTTTGTAATCAAGTGCTTTTTTTTTTTTTTTATCTTTATTGTTAATGAGTGAAGAACTTTGCAGCCATATCTTCTTCAAATTAGTGTATTAGTCACGTACTGAGAGCTGTGTATCATTGGTTAGTCACATACTAGGATCCGTGCAAAAGGGGTAGCGTTCATATATTGAAGAGTTTAGAGGTTCTGAAGCGGTAGAAGGTTTCTGCTATAAGTTCATCTACGGGAATTGTAGAATCTAGGGACAAAGGTTTTGTACTAGATCTGAAACTTCTCTTTACTATAGTGAATTGCTTTTCGGGAATGTTTCCCTCCAAGTTTTTTACTGTGAAACTTGTTTATTTCATTGGTTTTTCTGGGTCATCATATCTTGTCTTATTACTTTTTCGTTGTGCATGATATTTAACTTGATATTGATGTTTATTGTTTTAACAAGTTTTATTCATAATAAATCTATATTAACAACTTAGGTTTAAAACCTGTTAATTCTATCAACCGAGGTCTAAAATTTCCCATTAATTTAATAATTTTGGAGGTTAAGAGGGGTATTCAAGTAGTTTTTAAAGTATGTGGGTCATATTGGGTTAAATGGGTAGGTTAATGAGTAATTAAGTTATAGATCTATTTGAATACTGTTTATTGCTGAAAATACTATAACAAAATAAATTTAAATGTGTGAATAGTCCGTTGTGCATGAATAACTTGATATTGATGTTGTTTGTTTTTAACAAGTTTTATTCATAATAAATCTAATTAACAATTTATGTTTAAAATTTGTTAATCTATCAACCGGGGTCTAAAATTTTCCATTAATTTTGGTAATTTTGGAGGTTAAGAGGGTATTCAAGTAGTTTTTAAAGGTATGTGGGTCATATTAGGTTAAATGGGTGGGTTAATGAGTAATTAATTTATAAATCTATTTGGATACTGCTTATTGCTGAAAATACTATAGCAAAATAATTTTTAAATGTGTGAATAGTGCTGTGAGACCTAGTTTTAAAGGAAAAAAAAATTGTTGAATTAAGGTACTTGTAGGTCTTATGAACAGTGCACAGGACCCACATAAAAAAAAGCTTCAGCTGGGAAATACACAAAACGCGCTTCCCAATGGAGGCATATATATAAACAAGTTAGAGCAATTACATCAGCTCGTGTATAAATCACTGTCTATTTTACACTTAAAAACTACTTTTTCTATTTTACACCATCATTTTTACAAAACATTCACATCAATTTATTTATTTTACAAAATATTTCAATAAATATTCATTCTTCTCCATTTTTTATTATTTCCTCAACCCTCTACATACGCTCTCTCTCTCTCACCTTTCACTTTCCATGTTTTCTGATCTGTTGCTCTCTCTCTCTCTCTCTCTCTCTCTATACCCATCTGACATCTCTCTACCCATCTCTATACCAACGTATTCAAGTAGTTTTTTAAAGGTATGTGGGTCATATTGGGTTAAATGGGTAGGTTAATAAGTAATTAATTTATAGATCTATTTGATACTGCTTATTGTTGAAAATACTATAACAAAATAATTTTAAATGTGTGAATAGTCCGTTGTGCATGATAATTAACTTGATATTGATGTTTGTTTGTTTAACAAGTTTTATTCATAATAAATCTAATTAACAATTTATGTTTAAAATTTGTTAATTCTATCAACCGGGGTCTAAAATTTCCCATTAATTTTGGTAATTTTGGAGGTTAAGAGGGTATTCAAATAGTTTTTAAAGGGTATGTGGGTTATATTAGGTTAAATGGATGGTTAATGAGTAATTAATTTATAGATCTATTTGGATATTGCTTATTGCTGAAAATACTATAGCAAAATAAGTTTAAATGTGTAAATAGTGTCATGAGACCTAGTTTTAAAGGAAAAAAAATTGTTGAATTAAGGTACTTATGGGTCTTGTGAACAGTGCACAGGACCCACATAATAAAAAAGCTTCAGCTGGAAAATACACAAAACGCGCTTCCCAAACGGAGGCATATATATAAACAACTTATAAATGGATAAATGCATAATTATACACCCATCCTATTTATGACTCAACCTCACATTTGCCACCCCTAATCCTATTATTACTCTAGACTAGCTGTTAAGTTAGTTGGCTTTTCTTCTCCTCTGTTTTATACGTTGTAGTGTATAAAAGCAGTCTGCCTTTGTACAATGAGTTCATTAAGATCAAAATAAGAGCACTTTCTCCATTTTCAATACTCTGATTCGGTCCCAAAGAACTCTTAGATTAGTTCTTAATATGGTACTAGAGCAGTTTTAGCAATTTTTTGCTTTATTAATACATTTGTACAATCCTTCCAAAAAAAAAAAAAAAAAACATTCGTACAATCATTCATGTATAGATTTTTCATCACGTGAGTCTTCAACCTCTACAACAGCGAAGGATTCTTTCTAGTAATCGGAGCAAGGTCGGCTGGGGCGGAACAATATTAGAGCATAGGTGCCTCATTCTCGTTCGGTCCTATCTTCAGAATAGAGTTACATTGTACGAAGCAGGAGTAAGGCAAATCGGACTAGGGTGAGGTGGGGGCATTTTGATATCTCTAATTAGATAGCTCAATCATTGATGAGATAGAGATAAGATAAAATAAAAAAGAGAAAAAAAAGAAGAAAAAACTGAAGGGGGCACCAGTGAGCACTGAGAGAAGAAAAAACAGTGTGTATATATAAATACACACTGATGATAAAACAGGACAAGATGAGCGTGCGCAGGCAAATTAAAATCCATTCCAGCTCGCGGCTCCAGAAATTTTTTTCAGGGTGTTTCTTACACAACTCACTGTGCATTATTCACAGCTCAACCCATTGCTTAACATAATTTAATTTGTTTGCCTTTTATAATGTATTGGTTAATTAAATTATTAATTATTGTTATTTAGTTGCTTCATTTTTTTTTTCTTTACTGACTACTAGCAGTTTAACACACACCTCACTGTGTATTAGCACACACCCCATGTGCATTATCCACGGCTCAACCCACTGCCTAGTGCCTAACATAATTTAACTTTTTGTCTTTTATACTGCCTTTGCATGCCTTCAGCCTTTACTGCCTTTACTTGTCCACTTCCCCGATTCAAATATCCCACCCCTCGGCTCCATGGCCCCCATCCATTGCCCACTCAACAGACAAGAGTCACAAGAGCCAATCAACATTCCACAAAATATTAAACATATAAAGCATTCACAACGCACAAAATTCACAATACACAAAACGACAAACTCACAAACCAATAAAGTCAAAATGTTAAATAAAGTTATAAAATAAAGGCAAGTAGACATTTAGACATAGAGAAACAAAGTGATAAAGAGAATCTCATTTCAGTTCAAAGAGAAAGAAAGAGAGAGCTCCGCTCTCACTCAGTCACTCTCATATCAAAGCACATCAATTAGCAAAGCCAAAAATGTAAGATTTAGATGAGATAGACTGATAGAGAAAAAGAGAGAGAAGTAAAGAATAGAAGTAAAGAATTGAAGTACCTTGAGGCTTGAGGGGCGGCGCCGCGGTAGCACGTCGAGGTGAGGACTCGAGGGATGAGGGTTGATGCGATGAGGCAAGCCAAGCAATCTCTAATCTAATCTCTGATCTCTCCGTTGCTGTTGCTCGAGTTTAAGGCCTGATGTGCTCTGTTGCTTGAGTTTGAGGAGGTCCAGGTGGAGGCTCCGTCGTGCCGATGTGCTTGGAGCTTGGTCATTGATGAGGGGTTTTTTTTTTTTTTTTTTTTTTTGGTTTAGGTTTAGGAGTTTAGTTCTGATATCAGGTTTGCTAATTTGCTTTACCATTTGATGATTTTGATCAATCGATTGACGTGTATTGGTAATTTGGGCTTCTTTTTTTTTTTTTTTTTTTTTTTTTTTTTTTTTTTTTTGAGAATCCGTTTGGGTTGGTCCGTATTTAGTTAATAAAAATTTAACTAAAATTTTTTTTTTTGAGAATCCGTTTGGATTAGTTTTGTTTAGGATTGATGTTGGGCTTTTTTTCCTTAGGGTGGGCTTGCTATGTTAATTTTTTTTTTTTTTTTGCTTGAAAGTAGAACAAATAATGAAGCAAAATTTAATTTTATTGGCATAAAAAAAATTGAGGGTGTTTCCAAATTTTTTTTAAAGGGTATTCAATTTTTTTTTTAAAAGGTCAGGGTGGTCCTGGGACTACCCTTCCCTTAACGTGGTGCCACCACTGTCCATGGGAAAAAAAAATCATGAGACGCATAGCAAAACACTGAAACAGGACAAGTAAAGTCTTGAGCAATATTGATCATTTTTGGTATACCTATTGACAATCTCATAGTATGCATTGCTTATGAACTACATTGGTCAGTGTTTTATTGTTTATAAATGTTTGACAAAAAGAAAATTATACCCTTTAAGTTTGGTCAATTGTTATTTTGGTCATGCAAGTTTCATTTTTGTTATTTTGGACATGTAAGTTCACATTTGTTGTCTTTGTCATTTCTTTCTCCACTTTGTTAAAAAAGTTTTCATTAAGAATGACTAATAGTGATAGCAAATGTGAATTTATAGGACCAAAATGACAATTAGCCGAGCTTAAAAGGTGTAAAAAGGTGTAATATGTATTCTCTTTTTATTTATTTATTTATTTATTTTTATTTAAATTGTTTTTTAGTGTTTATATTTTTTTAATAGTTAACCAGAGTCATGGATGAAATGACTAATGGTGACAACAAATATAAACTTATTGGACCAAAAATAACAATAGACTAAACTTAAAGGGTGTAATTTTTGTTTTAGCTTAAATGTTTTCATATTTCTATTTTTCTTTGTAGGGCTATATATGAACTAAGTTGTTCATAAACAGTTTGTGCTTACCTTAATAAAAAGCTAATTCACCACTGCATACCCTTGGTGTGGAAGGCAAGGGCCGTGATTCAAGTCTTCAGGAGGGAGTTTCACACACATATACACTTAGATTAGGTTATAGTAGAATTCTATCTTGTATATATATTAAAGAAAAAGCTAATTCATAATTGTTTGTTTATAAACAAGTCAAGTTTAAATTTTTGTTTAAGGCTTGTGTAATAAACCAATCAAGTCAAAACATAAAAAATTCGTAAAGTGTCTTGTGAACATTAGGACTAAATAAAAACAAGTCAAGTTTAGAATTGTTTATGGGTTTGGTAATATAACTTGTTATGAGTTTGAAAAATAAACATATATCTTACTAAGCCATTTATTAATTGGGAGTTAGGATCACTTGTCCAAAATAAATGGATTTGATAATGTACTAATGTTGGATCTCAAGCTCAAGGGCTTGATATTGAGCATGGACTTAGCTTGACTAATGAATTAAGCGGAGCTTAAATTTTTGGTCTTTTTGACAAGATTGAGTACAAACATTGTTTTTTTTGTTTTTGAGGAAAGAGTTCAAACATTGTTTGTAGTGTGTTTCGTTGAAGATGTTGAATTTGGACACTAATATCTTTAAAATTTGATATTTAGAGCACTTATATATATATATATATATATATATAAAACCAAAACTTTTGAAGCTTTTACAATTTTTCACATCAGCACTATATATATATATATATAAAACCGAAACTTTCGAAACTTCTACAATTTTTCACATCAGCACAATATTAAAAAAATAATATATATATATATATATATATAAAACTGAAAATTTTGAAGTTTCTACCATTTTTTAAGTCAGCACCATATTAAAAAAAAAAGTGTTAGTATCTAAGAATTAGGAACTAATGTATTAGAACTTCAATTTGTAATGTTGGCAAACCATGATCAAAACAATGTTTAGTCTTGTGTTAGACTTTGCTCAAAGTATGGGATTTTATGTAAAGTTGAAATCGAGTTTATTGCAGAAGTAACTATTCACTTTCTGTCTAACTCGATCGATCGAGAATTAGACTCGATCGATTGAAAATCGGGCAGATCGTTTTTCTGCAGAAAATTCCAACTCAGCCCTAGTCCATTTAATGTATAGGGTTTTATGTTTTGCCCTAAGTATATAAGGGAAAACCCTAGCCACGTTTTTAGTGTTTTGGATGCTGTGTTTGTGAATCTCTTTGTGAGATCTAGAGGTGTTTGCCTTCACATACACTTAGGGTTTACAAACTTGAGATTCATGTCAAGAGTTATGTAAATCAATACAGTTGCAAAATCAAAGAGCATAAAGATATACAAGCAGGTGCGCTTGTGATTTGCTGAAGAATTCAAGGAAAGAAGGAGTCCGTGGATCTCGGAGCTATCATGGGGTCGTGGTAGTAAGTTTCCTACACTTGGGTAGAAAAAAGATGTTAGTGGTCTAAGTCTTATTGTGTAAACTTCAATTCTTTCATAGTGGATTCAGTTTACCTTGGGGATAGCTAGGTTAAATCCTCCCCAGGTTTTTTACCGGTTTGGTTTTCCTGGGTCATCAGATCTTTGTGTTATTTAATTTCCGCTGCTTTATTGTTTTTGTTTACTCTGTGTTAACCTCAATTTAATTAAATTACCTAAGTTAATCACTTGGCTAATTCTCTAAGTTAATCTATTTGGGTTTAAGGAGTCTAAACGAACTTACAAGTGGTATCAGAGCGGGTAGCTTTTGTGTTTGATCCTTTGATCTTTTGAGCTGATCCTTGACCCCTGTTGTCATGGAACACGGACACTTTCTTGTTGTTCCACCTCACTTTGATGGAAACAACTATGCTTATTGGAAAGTAAGGATGAAAGCATTCCTGAAATCCATTGATGAGAGAGTTTGGAATTTCGTTGAGTACGGATCGAAGAAGCCTACTACTCCTGTGAGTGAGTGGCAAACTTCTCAAAAAGAGGCAGCCGCTTTCAATAGCAAAGCTATGAATGCTATTTTTAATGCTGTCTCAATAGAGGAATTTAAGAGAATCTCTAATGTTGAGGTTGCTCATACTGCTTGGAAAATCCTCCAGACTGTGCATGAAGGCACAAAGGCAGTTAAGATAAATAAATTGCAGCAATTAACTACTAGATTTGAAAGCATTAGAATGAATAATGATGAATCTTTTGATGAATTCTATTCTAAATTGAATGATATTGTTAATTCTGCTTATAATTTGGGTGAAATCTATGATCAACCTAAAATTGTTAGGAAGATTCTTAGATCTTTGACTGAGGATTTTAGACCTAAAGTGACTGCCATCACTGAGAGCAAGGATGTGGACTCCATCCCTGTTGATGAACTTGTAGGATCTCTTTAGTCCTATGAATTAGACCTCCCTAAGACTAACAAATCCAAATCAATGGCTCTTAAGTCTGTTGATGATGTTGAGGATGGTGGATTTGATGATGAACTCTCTGCTACAGAGATTGCCTATCTTGCCAAGAACTTTAGAAACTTTCTTAGGAACAATAACAGAAGGGCAAGAGGCAAGAACACTGTTGAACCTAGAAATTTTAGGAGGAATGATCCCACTAAGGTAGATAACACTGAAAAACCTAAAGAGAAAGTAGGTCAGCCTTCTAATAATTCTTTGGGACAACAATGTTATGGTTGTCAAGGATATGGTCATTTGAAATCTGAATGTCCTACATACTTGAGGTCTAAAGGTAAGGCTATGGCTGTAACCCTTAGTGATGATAAAGTTTCTGATAATGAATCCGCTAGTGATGAGGATGGAAACTTCATTGCTTTCACTGCTACTACTGTAGTTAATGAAAGCATGTCTGTTGAAGAGAACCCTTCTGATGGGGAACTCTCTGAGGATGCAGATTTACAGGAAACCTACAATAAACTTTGCAAAGTTGCTGCAAAGGATGCCATGAATGTTGAGTTAGGCTTGAAGAAAATTGCATCTTTGGAACTTGAAAAGAAAATTTTACTTGTGAAATTGTTTGATGCAAATGAGCTTTTGAATAATGTGAAAACTGAGAACATGCTCTTACTTGATAAAGTTAAATGTTTGGAACTTGATTTATCTGTTGCTAGAGAACAAACTAATAGGTTTGCAAGCTCCAAACTTGATCACATGCTGAGTATTCAAAAGTCTCCTTCTGATAAAACTGGTTTAGGTTTTGAAGAAAGTATTTCTGTGCTTGAACCTTCTTCCACTAAATTTTTTCCTTCTTCTGAGCCTCCTAAGAGTGAGATTGTCAAACCCTTGGTGAGTGAACCTGTCAAACCTATAGATGTGACTCCACCTAGAAAGATTAGGGTTGATCTTCAAGGTTCTCATTCTAGAGCTTCTACTTCTATTAAAGGCAAGTTGCATGATAAGCCTGCATGGGTTTGTCATTTTTTTGGAAAACCTGGACACATTCGTCCAAATTGTTTTAAGTTGCAAGCTGCGAAGCGAGCAAATAAACCTAAAGTACCTGTGCCTCAAGCACATGATCCTATGGTACTTATTGGTGAATTGGTAAAGGCGTTAAACCTTTATTCCAATCCTAGAGTTGCTCAGAATTCTAATGTGAATCATAACTCCAATGCAAGAGTTGCATCTAAAAAGTTTTGGATGCAAAAGGCTCAATCTAATTGAGTCTGTCTGACATGGTCCTTGTGCTTCATCGCTCTATCTTTTGTGACCTCTGTTTCTAGGATTTGCATTGCATTACATTCATGCATTTCATTCTAGGATGTTTGTTTCTTTGATATTAAAAAAAAAAATTTTTTTTTTTTTTTGCAAATTGTGTTTTGCAATTTTTTTTCTTGAATTTGAAGACAAGGTTGGTCAATCAAATTTTGCATGACATGCTTATGTACCTTGTTTAGCTTTGATGCACTTATTACTATTGCACTTTACTAGCTAAAGTTTTGTTGTGCATGTTGTGTGGGAAGATGCTATGTTTGTTGATCACATGATCTTGATCTTGAAGTCTTATGTCTTTGATTGTTGGACTTGGTCTTATTGAGAAAGGCATAAATAACCATCTCACCACTGTTTATTAGCCAATCATGAACACCTTAGTGCATATCGTAAGATTTTGTGCTCGAGAAAGTGTAGCACATGCACAAAAAGAACATAAGGTGTAGCCTCTATTAAAATTGGTGTGTACATTATTGGGCTATAATAATTTCACAATTCATAAAATTGGTGTGTACATTATCTCAGCTTTTTTATTAAGTTTCTAATCAATTAAATTGAATAATGAGGCAAATCAAGAAACTTACATGATTGCAAGCTTTTATTCTAGGAGATGTGGGAGTTATAGGATGTAACTCTTTAAGTAAAAGTCTCTTTCAAATTCATGTGATGGATTTTGTAGAAATTGTGATTGATTTTTATGTGTATATCACCTCACATGTTTCTCAAGCTTATGCTAGTTGCACACACTACACAAGTTATTCTTTGCTAAACTATGTACATGTTTGTGTGTGTTTTTGGCCTGACCAACCAAGTTTGAGAATTTCTGGAAATTGATGCAAAACATGTTTGCTTGTTTGAGTTTCTTTTTGGGGGTATTGAAAGAAACATTTGCTTTGAGAAATCTGGGTTGAATTCATGTATTTTTGGAAAACATCTTATCTCATACTCATGCATCTTTCTCATAAAATCTGATGCTTTGAAAAGTGACTGCACTGAAATTGGTGTGTTTTTCAAAAAATTAATTTTTCCAGAATTTCGATCGATCGAAACTGATTTTTGACCGATCGAAAATGTTTCAAAATCAATGGAAAAGTTTCTGGTTGACTCGATCAATCCAAGCTGAATTTGGATCAATCGAAGCTGTTTTCGACCGATCAAATGTAATTTTCGATCGATCGAAACTCGGGATGATTGTTTTTAAAAAGGAGTTTTCCACGTGATTTCTTTACTTTTTCAAAAACTTTTCAAACTCTTTTTGTCTCCTACCAACCGGTCAAAGCCATTTTTGCTGGATTTGTCGTTTTCTTCCGATCTTTTTGCTTAATCTCTCTCTCCCAAGGCCGGTAAGACCTTTTTGCCCCTCCGTTTGCATTTATTTTCAAGTTTCATGCATTTTTTCATGCATTTTGTGGGTTATTTTTGGAATTTTTATTTTGGGAAATTTGGAATTGATTTTGAGTGTTTCTTTCTCAAATTTTTCGTGGGTTTTTGTGGGGACATTACACACAAGCACTACAAGTGGTTTAATTTGATTATTTTTGTGATTTGTGGAAAATTTGAAATTCTAGGGCTTGAAATTGAGAAAATTGGGGGTTTTGTTCAATTTGATTGAAATTGATGAAATTGGCTTGTTGGATTGATAAATTTTATCATTATATTGTGTCAATTAACTATTGTGTTGATCAATTTATCAATTTGTTGTGTTTTGAAAATTTAGGGTTTTTCAAATTGGGTATTTTTTGATACATATTACATGCTCAAGTCAATTTTGTAAATTTGGATCATAATTGAACTTGTTACTGCATTAGTACATGCATCATTTGGTGTTCATGCTAATGCATCATATAGATTTGCTATTTTCTATATTTTATGCTGTGCTAACTTGCAGTCTACCCTTGATTTTTGGTTTTTGCTCTTCTCTTGCTGTGTTTTTTTTTCTTTCCTTAGCACCATGCCTAGGAAAACTAGAGCCCGTAGGACTTCTGACCCTTCACCTTCTTTCGATAGTGATCGGTTTCCTAGTGCCCAGAACCAAGAGACCTATGAGACCCTTAATCTTAGGCGTCAAATTTGGGGTGAGCGTAGGGTCATTTTAGATGAGGTTGATCTTGAGGTGAGACGGAACTTTGAGCGTCGGGGTTGGTTACCTCTACTTGATTTTGAGCATCCTCCTCCTGCTTCTTTGATTAGAGAGTTCTATTCGAACCTCTCTATCCATGTCTATGATAACAACACCTTGGTAAAGGTGTGGTTACGTGGTGTGGAGTATCGCATTACCCCTCGGGTAGTGTCTGATGCTCTTGGGGTGCCCATTGTTGACCATTTCGTTTTTCCTTATGAGGAGTCTCCGCCTCTTGATGACGTGTTGTCATACATCACTGGATCTTCTATCCAGTGGGGTTCTGATCCTCGGAGCACTTCTGCTGAGCTTTCCGAGCTTCACTATCTTTTCTTTAGGATAGCGTGTCATTCTTTGTGGCCTATTTCTCATGTCCACACCATTCTTCTTGAGCGCTGTGTCTTTTTGTATGCGCTAGTTACTGATGCTCCTATCAGTTTTCCTCATTTGTTCCTTCGTTCTTTGAACGAGGTTCATCGGTCTAGCTCTACGGCTCATGCTTTATTCTTTCCTATTTTCATTCATAGGATTCTCCTTCATCTCGGTCTAGATGATTTTCCTGTTTCTGAGCCTGTTCATATTATTGCTCCTATCGGTGCTACCTTTTTGAGGTAAAGGGCTGCTCAACTTCGAGCTAGCTCTAAGCGTCCTAGGGTAGAGCCTTCCGGTGTCACTCCACCCCCCTCTTCTTCTACAAATGTTCCTGCAGCTGAGCCATCTACTGATCCTGCTGCTCCTGCTGCTAATGTTCCTCCACCGTTTGATGAGGTTTCTGACCTTCGTTGGACTCTTGATACTGTCATGACCGTTCAGGTGGCTCATGGTCAACTTTTGGTGGACATCCTTGATGAGCTACGTGCCTTGCGAGCGGATCTGGTGAGCTCTCATCGTTCTCCTCCACCTCCTTTTGATGATGAGTGAGTGCCCTTTGGCAATTCGTCACAAAAAGGGGGAGTGCATATTGTATATCTTGGAGATTTTTTGTAGAGGAGATTTTTGTTTTAGGGGGAGTTTTGAGCTTTTGTAGTTTTTGTGATACCTTGGAGCTTGTGGAGTTATTAGATTGTATCTAGGCGCTTCACCTTGTATTTACATTTTTGGCTCTTGATTAGGAGATATATTTTGTGATACATTGGTTACTGATATGTTTCTTGTTTCACTATACTTCATTGCTTATTGATTTATATTTATGATATTATTCATGATATTTGTCTTTATTTTGTGTTATGTGAAATCAAGAAGTTTTTTTATATTCCTTTTTTTTTCTTCCACACATGCGTTTATGTGTTTGTTAAGTGTTACAGGAATATACAGGTTGTTTTCAGTCGAGCTGCTGTCTACTTTGCAACTGTTAGATAGTAGTTTAGGTTGAATTGTTTAAGTGGCTATTTATTTTGTAATGGGCTATTTCAATTTGTAAACTTTGAGCTTTTTGTTAAGTCTGTGTTTTGTCACGGATTGCCAAAGGGGAAGTTTGTTAGGTTCTAAGAATTAGGAACTAATGTATTAGAACTTCAATTTGTAATGTTGGCAAACCATGATCAAAACAATGTTTAGTCTTGTGTTAGACTTTGCTCAAAGTATGGGATTTTATGTAAAGTTGGGATCGAGTTTACTGCAGAAGTAACTATTCACTTTCTGCCTAACTCGATCGATCGAGAATTAGACTCGATCAATTGAAAATCGGGCAGATCGTTTTTCTGCAGAAAATTCCAACTCAGCCCTAATCCATTTAATGTATAGGGTTTTATGTTTTGCCCTAAGTATATAAGGGAAAACCCTAGCCACGTTTTTAGTGTTCTGGATGCTGTGTTTGTGAATCTCTTTGTGAGATCTAGAGGTGTTTGCCTTCACATACACTTAGGGTTTACAAACTTGAGATTCATGTCAAGAGTTGTGTAAATTAATACAGTTGCAGAATCAAAGAGCATAAAGATATACAAGCAGGTGCGCTTGTGATTTGCTGAAGAATTCAAGGAAAGAAGGAGTCCGTGGATCTTGTAGCTATCATGGGGTCGTGGTAGTAAGTTTCCTACACTTGGGTAGCAATAGGATGTTAGTGGTCTAAGTCTTATTGTGTAAACTTCAATTCTTTCATAGTGGATTCAGTTTACCTTGAGGATAGCTAGGTTAAATCCTCCCCAGGTTTTTTACCGGTTTGGTTTTCCTGGGTCATCAGATCTTTGTGTTATTTAATTTTCGCTGCTTTATTGTTTTTGTTTACTCTGTGTTAACCTAGATTTAATTAAATTACCTAAGTTAATCACTTGGCTAATTCTCTAGGTTAATCTATTTGGGTTTAAGGGGTCTAAACGAACTTAAAAAAAGAATAATAATAATAAAACTTTTCTAAACCTAAACCTAAAGGGGAAATGGGGAAACTAATTTCATTTTCCAAACAATATAATTAATAGGCCAGGTTTTGAAACTATATAAAATACTAACACCTCGAGCCTCAGAGGCTCGATTTTGCCTAGTAAACCGAGCCTCAGAGGCTCGGTTTTCATGTTGTGAGGAAACCTGAGGTGGAGCATTTTTCCATGTGGAAATCGAGCCTTTAAGACTCGGTTTCCACGTGGACTGCCACTTGGAAGTCGAGCCTTAGAGACTCGGTTTACCAAAAGGAAAACCGAGTCTAAACTCGATTTCCAAGCTTAAAAAAACCCAGTTCACGTGATGTCTCTGTATATAGATCTGGTTTTTTCTTTTCTGGGTCTGCTTTTTTTTTTTTTTCTATCTCTCGAGTACCATTTCACTCCTCTGTCTCTCTTATACACACACCAACACTCATTGTAGTAGCTCTCACTCCCCCTCTCACTCATACAAGCTGACATTTTGCACATCCTCATGGCAGGTAAGGCTGTTGGTTGTTAGTGGTTGTTGATTTTGCTAGTGTAGTAGTTAAGACATAGGTTTTGTTAGTGGCTGTTGGTTTTGTTAGTGGCTGTTAGTTGTTATAATCATTGATTGTATAGGTTTTTTTCATGGGTATTTATCATGAATTTCTTTTGTTGTTTGGTTTTAATATTTGTCTTTAGTTTTTCTTTTTTTTTGCTTGAGTGTGAAATTATAATCATTGATTGTTAGGTTTTTTTCATGGGGTATCATGAATTTCTTTTGTTGTTTGGTCTCCAATTTGTCTTTAATTTTTTTTGTTTGAGTATGAAATAATGATTGATATATTTAAGATGTATTATTTGTATTGTTAGGTTTTTAATGATTGTATTGTTGTTTGGTTTGATATTTTGATTTATATTTTTTGTTTGAGTTAATTTGAAATTTTGTAATGGGGGTGAGTTATGGAGTCTAAGGTGATTTTTTTTGTTTGAGTATGAAATGATAATGATTGGGTGTTTGTATGCGATGTGAGGCGAGTATATGCAAATGTGGGGTGAGAAGTTGTAATTTTTGAACTTTGAGTAGATTGAAAAGGTTTTGCAATTGATGTTAAATGAAAGAGATAAAATATGTGACAACATATTACACTTGACTGTAATAGGTTCACAATCTTTGAAGAATATTAATATAAATGTATACTACGGTGGACCCCTTGTCAATCCTGAAGAGATTGACGGATTTCCATTTAGAGAACCGGGTATCGAATGCTACTACATGATGATACGTCGAAAGTTGAAGATGTTGAATGATTTGAAGAGGAAGATAATGGAAGAATTGATTTGAACCCTGCTTGTTATGACATAAAGATTATTTATCGTTACCCACAAGAAGTCCTTCATGAACGGATAAATTACGGGTATATGGTGATCAAAGAAGACAAACATGTAAAGCTCATGTTTAATATGATCCATAAAATGCCCCAAGTAAATGCTGCTCAATTGTACGTAAGTTCGGAGCCATTTGCAGAAGTTGATACTGAGGAGGTGCAACAAACAACTACATCTTTACAATTTACAGCCCTAGATGATGGATGCACTACAATGGGAGACTATACAATGGGAAGTTATATGCTCCCATCTCAAGTTCATGCTGCCAATACTGGTGAAACATTCCAACCTAAAAAGACACATTTAGGGGAGGAAGAGGAAGACGAAGACGAAGATCATGCTGCGTATAATGGTGAAAATATTGATGATATGGATGAGTACGAAGAGAGAATTGAGCAAGGCGACTTTGACAGGGATGTGGATGACCATGAACTCGTTCCCAATTTTGAAGAGGAAAATATGGAGTACCATGATGAAGGTGATGCAGACGATAATATTGGCGTCCAACATGATACAAATACAACCACTGCCTACACACCTCCTGCGGAGTCATTCTACGCAAATACTTGGGAAAATATGGTTGATCCTTCACATCTTCAGATACCATTTGTTTCTACTTGGGAATATGGGATGCATTTTAGTAAAGGGTTGACTTTTGTAAACAAAGAGGCGATGAAGTGTGCATTGATAATATACGCAGCAACGGAAAGTAGAAATTTTTTTATCCGGAGGTCGACCAAAACTAAATTGTGCGCCGCATGCATTGACACCAATTGCAAGTGGTACGTTGGGGCATTCATGAAGGCTAAACTTAATGGTCTGTGGATGGTTACGTCTTATGTGGGTCCACACAGTTGTATACCCTTTGGCCGGCGAAGTAAAATGATGGATTCTAATTTTGTTGCATCTGAAATCGTGGGAAAATTGCAACACAATCACACTACTCGTATTCACGACCTCTGGGAGATCATACGTACTAAATATGATCATGAGCTTTCTTACTATAAGGTATGGGATGCAAAACAGAAGGCAATTGCTAAGATATTTGGGGATTGGGAGGAGTCTTACCAAAGATTGCGAAAGTTGTTGTTGGCATACTTGGATCAGGATTTGGGTACCCAGTACAACTATTACACCATACCTAGGGGCATAGATGGTACTGCGTTATTGCGCTATGTATTTTGGGCATTCGCTCCATGCATAGCTGCATTCGGATATTGCAGGCCAGTGATCAGTATTGATGGAACTCATTTGTATGGTAAATATCGAGGGGTGTTGATGATTGCAATGGCAACCGATGCTAACCAAAATGTCTTGCCTCTCACCTTTGCTGTTGTGGACAAGAAGTCAGGGGCTAGTTAGGGGTGGTTTTTAGAGTGTCTCAGGATTTCGATATAGCATGTGATACCTAAGGAGGGCATTTGCATTATTTCTGATCGAGATAAAGATATCAAATACGCCATTGCAGAGTGGCCCAGATTTGAAGACAGAAGAGAACAAGTATATCACCGATATTGCCTTCGACATGTTGCTAGCAACTTCAACACACACTTTGATGACCCGACTCTAAAGGCATTGGCCTTGAAAGCTGGATATGCGACTCATGTAGCGAAATTTGAGTCCCTAATGCAAACCATTAAGGATGTCGAGATTAATGCATTGAGAAATGTAGAACCTGATGATCCCCATATTGCACGCTATATGCCATACACATATCTAACGAGTGAGGATGTGGAGAAGTGGACCCAGTCACATGATGGTGGAAGACGTTACGGGGCAATGACAACTAATATCTCTGAGTGCTTTAATGGGGTACTTAAAGGTGCCTGCGGTTTGCCCATGGCTGCAATGGTTGAGTTCACTTGGTGCAAACTTGTTGCATATTTCCATGATCGACATAAACAAATTACTTCTGATCGCTCTCAAGGTAAGGTGTGGAGTGATTATGCAACGGGGATCTATACCAAAAATGCGCAGAAAATTTCAGGACACACTTTGAGGAATTTTTATTATGAAACTGGTGTATATCAAGTGGTTACCCCGTACAACGACCATAGAGGTGGAGGGGGAAACCACAGTCATGAAGTGCACACATTTGCTAGAACATGTGGTTGTGGAAAGTGGAAAAACATTAAGATCCCTTGTTCACATGCAATTAAAGTTCTTCAAGGTTTGCACCTCGATGCGACCAGCTATATTGACCCATGTTGCAGTTTGGACAACGCCATTCAGACATATGCACATCAATTTGAGGTGTCAAAGTTAGAGTCATTGTGGAGGGACGTTCGCAGACCACGGTGGGTGCCTGACCCACGGCTGTTGTGGGCGAAAGGTCGTCCTGTAAAGTCAAGAATAAGAAATGAAATGGATGGGGTACGGCGAGAACGGGGAAGCCGGAGGCTTGATTCGGACTTGAGGGAGATTCAACTGAGGCAGCGATGCGGAGTTTGTCATGAAGAGGGGCATAACCGCAGAAGATGTCCCAATGCCTGTGGGGCTTCGACAAGCGGTTCCCGTGGGGCTTCGACAAGCGGTAGTGCTACAAATTAGGCAAGTGCTATCGCTATTTTTATATAATATGCTCAAAGTTTCATTTGCTTCTTGTTCTTCGTATTTGGGAACTAACGATTGTATTTTAATGTTTGTCAGGTGAGCGGAGACAGAGCCTTTGGAATGGCATTGTACATGGGAGTTGTGGTTATCTTCGGTATAGAAAAGTGCTAGAGGACTATGTTGACTATGTTGTATCGATTGAACGCTTATTTTGTTTATGGTTGAATGTTGTTGTAATTGAACTATTCGCTAGCAAATGTACTCGTTACATTAGTTGTGTTGTGCAGCATTTGCCTATAATGCCAGCAATGATAGTACTTTGGCAAGTTCAATGATAGGTAGTAATGTAACTCTGTGGGTCTCATGTAGTAGTTAAAACTGTCTAATTTGCAGCTAAGAGGCCAACTATAATGCCCATGAATAGTAGCTGTTTTAATCCAGTTTTTTGCATCTGATATACACCCTTTCATTGGTATCATAATATATTACGTTCGTATCTAGTTGTTTACAGTGCCCATGTGATGCCGGACTTGGTTTACTGACGCAGGTTTGGGAAAAAAAATTCTGGGTTGCTGCTGTAGCTGAGGGGGGGGGGGGGGGGGGAATTTCCAGTGGAAATCGAGTGTTTGAAACTCGATTTCCACTGGAGTGGCATACTCGTAAATAACTGCCATTATAAATCGAGTTTCTAAGACTTGATTTATAACGAATTTATTACAATCATGCCACCTGAATGGAAATCGAGTTTTATAGACTCGATTTCCACTGGGAATTTTGCCAGTGGCAGTTGCCAGTAAATAATTTTGAAGTCTCGGCCTGGCGTACTCGTTGCTAGTGAACTCGAGTTCTGAATGGAAATCGAGTGTCTAATACTCGATTTATATGGTTTTGCTTTTTTTTTTTTTTTTAGAGCATGGAACTCGAGTATCATATACTTGAGTTCCACTGGAACTTTGACCCCACCCCCCCCCCCCCCCCGCCCCCCTCTCCCATAAATTGAACTCAGTACTACCCTGCATCTTCTCATCTATTCATGCCTTTTATGAGGCCTTGTAAGGAAAAAAAAATTCCTGTTTTCTATAAGTTCTTATGCAGCGTAGCCAGTTATTGGATTGGCTCCAACAATATGTAAAATTAATGACATTTGGGCTCAAACTCTTAGTCCCTAGTACTTCGATAAGCCACAATCCAAATGTACATGATCGAAAACAATAGGAGATCTTTACCCAATTCAATGCTATTGATTTCTTTTGCCAAATCAAAAAAAAAAAAAATCCTTTCAACCTTGATAGTTTCCAAAAGCTACATGAAAGTAGGTACATATCCAAAGAGTGAAAGGCTAGCACCATGTCTATCCAATCATTCTAAATAAATTCATCCATATTCGTTGTCCTCTATACATCTCTTAGTCTCAATTTTTAACTACTTTCAATACGTTTTCATCTATACATCTCTTGGTCTCAATTTTTCTTGGGCATAATGTGACCTGACTCATCCTTGTCAAAGAGATTCACCAACTGATCTGTCTGAATGCTCCCCTTCCTCCAGCACATCAAAAGTTCCATACTGTGAATGATCCTAAGCATGCGGCACAGACAGTGTTACAGCTCAACGAATTTGGCCTTGTACTCTTCAGAGTGTTCTCTAGCTAAGGTCTCCTGCCGCTCCATTCTTTGCTTTGCTGGAATTTGCATGGTCTGATATTTTTGCAGCATTAACAGAAGCTCCTCCCACCACCGCCTACTAACTTTTTGTTCGTTTTCCTGTACTCAAGGTACTTGTCAACAAATTTGGCCATGTCATCTGCAGAAATTCAAAATGTTGGAATGATGGAATGTTATACCTCAACCCATCATGCTAATTTAGTAACATAATATCTCGTAAATCTGAATTTATCAAGCCTCATGCAAACCTATTGTCTGGATGCTCTGGTTTCTCATTGAAATCTGCTGAAATTTATCTACCAATCGATTGATATTCATCCCAATATCTCCAAAATTCTCATACATGTTAGCTTTGAAAAAGGCATCTTGTTCTGATGACAACACAACCTCCTGTCAGTGTGAATTGAACAAAGATCAGTTTCTTAGCAACGTAAAACATAAAAATTAATATGCACACTATAACGGGAAATGCAATTGCAACCGGTTGATCCTTTGGAAGTTTGCCAATGTTTCTCAAATCCACCTTGTTGTCTTGAATACCCCTCGAGTATCATGAACCATTGCCTATGGAACATGATGTGATAAATGAGTTCAGCTCTCTTCCTATTACTTACAATGATCTTTCCCTAAGAAATTTCAATAAAACTTTCTGCACAAAATACAGAAATTGCATTAAATAATTGTTTCCCTAAGAAATGCCTGAAATTATTGAGTATCAATTCTACTAATTGTAGTGGTTAGTTTAAAGTGTTACTTTGATTCACCTACTTTTTAAAGTCGCTATTTTGATTGGTTTAAGTGTTAAGATGGACTATAAGACCAATTTTCTTAGATTCAATGTAGAAACAAGAGGGAAACAAAACTTAAAAACTACATGATAGGTTCCAACCTGGTTTGGTTGTTGCACCACATCAGTATCAAAATTATAATTCCATCTCCATGTTTATTTAGTGCTCTTGCATGTAAGGATTATCAGCCATCCCATATAGCATGTAAGGATGAGCAACAAAACATAAACGCAGATGTGTTTTTGTGACAATGGTCCTTGGAAGTAAGGGTAGAAGCTGAGGTAATGGTTCAACCCTGTGTGCACGAAGTGCGTACTTAACTAATGAATATAAAAAATAAAAAATAAATTAAAAAAACCCTAAAATTTTCTCGGTTGCACTGAAACACAAAAAAGTATTTTAGACCATCATTTAAATGTGCAAAAGAGAAACTCTGTAGAGCTCACCACCCCAGCACCATGAAGCAAACCATCAATAGAAGGAAAACAGCCTCCCCATTTACTACTTGCCCAAGGACCACTAATTACCCCTCTCATAATCAAAGTCACTCAAAAGTCAAAACAGTATCTTATACCCCAACCTCAACAAGTATTGGTAACTTCCAATTCAGACCCTGCCCAAGCCGCACCCCAAATAAAAAATAAAAAATAAAAAATAGATCCCTTTCCGTAGAGACTGAATAATGGCAAATGACAAGATACTATCAATACAAACTTCAAGACCAATGTCCATTTATTTTTCCTACAAGTAAAACAGGGCAAACCATATAACTAATCTTTATTGTTGTAGAAACCAATTACGCTTATTTAAGCCAAGGAAACAACCACCTTTTCATAATTAAGAAACTACAAACAATATATATATATATATTTATATATATAGTACCATGGTACCTTCAGGATGACACACATTCATTTCAATTTATTCTAATATATAAAACCCCATTCATTTCAATAAAGGTGAGATCGAGGGTCCTAAGCCTAGAATAAAGCAGTTAGTCTTAATCACCATTTCCTTTCTAAGATGCAGATACATACATATATAGCAACAGACGCCCAAACTACACCTCAGTTTTGAACCTCTTTAATCTCTCAATTAACAGTGATAAAAATTAAAATGTATACCCAAAAGAAATTTCCAGCCATGTTACGCATAATTGAAAAGAGAAGAAATCGGAAAATTTGAAAACAAGAAAGAAAAAGAAACTAGTCAACAACATAAATAGCACACATGCCGCTACTATACCTTAGTTTTGAACCTCCTTTATCTCTCATTTAACCGTGACAAAAATTAAATCTCAAAGAATTATCAAAAGAAGTTTCAAACCTCGTTACACATAATTGAAAAGAGCAAAAATAGGGAAAAAGAAAAGTCATAATACAGCATAAATAGCAACATATGCTAATACTGCACTTTAGTTTCAACCTCTTTCAACTCTTTTTAACAGTGATAAACAATTAAATCTATAATTCCATTCAAATGAAGTTTCCATTACACACAATTGAAAAGAGTAGAAATCAAAAAAAAAAAAAAAAAATGTATTTATTTATTTAACAACATAACATACTGAATGCCTTATATTCCAGGCCTGGAGTACTTACATCTGTTCTGGCTTGGTTCCAAAGAAGTGGACCACTACTTTCTTCCAATCAGCTGCAAACCCCAAACTCTGCGGCTCTCCCACCTGCCATTAGCAATCAACTTAATAAGCCAACTTGAATATTCAGCTACCCCATCCTTAATTTGTAAAGATTTCCTAAATACTTCAAATTGTAGATTGGTGTTTTATGTGAAAACCAAAAGGGGAATCAATGAATCATCTTCTTACACATTGCACCATACCTAAGGAGCTAATGAATTTGCTTTTCTGCCAATTTGGAGCTAGTTGGGTCATGCCCAATTCAATAATTGCTATGTTGGCTAGTGGGATGGGGAATTTGGCAAACAAAATAGTGCAGAGATTTGGATGGTGGCTCCTTAATGTCATCTATGGTGCTTGTGGGGGGGGGGGGGGGGGGGGGGGAGAGAGAGAGAGAGAGAGAGAGAGAGAGAGGAAAAATCATACTTTCAAAGGAAAGGAGTTATTAGTGGCACCAATGTTGTTAAAAGCACACTTAAATGTGCTTAAAGCTCAAAATCCCAAGGACTTCGCACTTTACTTGGCCAAAGCAAAGCTCATTTAGTGAAGTGCGCCTTTGAGCTTTTTGAAGAAGCATAAAGCACGCCTAGGAGTGCTTTAAATTTTTTTATTTTTTTTTGTTAGTAATAATCAAATTATAAAATGAGCCTACTTCATTTACAAGGAAAAATGTTACAAAAAGTTTCCTAAAGAATTACAAAATGGTATGCAGAGGAAAATGATTCTAAACACTCAGGAATGGAGTCACAATTAGTAAAACCCCAGGCCCTAGACCAATCAAACAACAATCTAGACATTATAAAAATATATAAATCATAAAATTAACTACTCAATCTTAATGAAATGACACAAACCATTAATTTATTATACACAAGAGCAATGATAAATTTAATATTCCTGTGCTTTTTAGGCTATGCCTTTGGGATATATTTAAATTGGACTATATAATACATTCGATCATAGCTATCACGGCTATGTATTTTTTATAAAGCACAATATAATTATATAGAAAGTTGTGTTTAAACTATTTATGACTAGATTATAATCGTATCATGACTATCATCCATTAATAATTATTTTCAAATTTACTATCTAAAAATTTTAAGAATTTGATGGAGCACCAGTATAGGGATCAAAACCAATAATCAAAGTTGAAAGGCCAAATGGTCTCACACCCCCACTCTGTGTGTACTTTTGCTGAAGACCAGCAATATAACGAGTGATGTACTCAATAGTTGCTGGATCCTCCACTGTAAGCCTATGGCTTTGACATTCAATCCATGCCTTGTTTATTAGGACACGAGCATCTGCCTTGAGTCCAGCACAGGCCAGTGCGATGTGATTATCCAGGTTCACAATCTTCCTAACTGATCTGCACAAAAAAAAAAAAAAAAAAAAAGACTCATCAGAGGACTGCCAAACCTAGAAAGGATTACAAGAAAACAACAAATTGAAAAAAAAAAAAAAAACAGTAGTAAGCAACATCTTCACCAAGGATGCATTTCTAATATAGTGTGAGCTGCACAATACCCCCCAATACGATGATTCTATGAGTATCTTCAGAAATCACAAGGGCTTTAATCTCTAATCTAAAGGGGCCCTCTTAATTATCATTACCAATATTTTCAAGAAATGGGCAGCGGACACAATTTCAAAAAATAACAAAGTGTTTATCTTTGTTTGGCGACTGCTGCCAAGTAGAGTAATATCTCCTTTGGAAATACCAAAAGGTGCCAGTTGATCTACATGGCTCTTGGCCAATTGACCCTAACAACTTGGGGGGTGCAACACAAGAAAATCATACAAAACCTATCACAACTGATATGAAATGCTTTGTCAAGACGCCAAGTGACAGACCAAAGAAAGAATGGCTTCAATACATTCAGAAACAAACACGCATGCATCAGCAAAACTAGCACACCACAATGGGGACTAAAGTCACAAACACTCACCACCACTTGTAGTAGACTGTTTGCATCGCCACCAGCCATTTCCTCAGCTTATTCCTGTGGACTACACCCATTAAAACAATTAAACTAAAACATCCAATATAAGAAGTCTATGAAACCAAATCCGAACAAGGTGCACATACTACTTAAGAACTACAAGTAGCATAATCAGTCAAATGAAACAGACTTGTAAAAAAGACACGGACACATATCCAAAACTCTCAATTCAAACAAAATCTGACCAACACACTTCCGGACTCATAAAAGACATTGTTTTGGTCCCCCAAAAACAGATTTCTCAAAATCCTTAACTAAAGACTAGAAATAGAATGCAGTAATGTCAAATCTCACATATAGTTCCAACAATAAAAAGGTAACAACATTGTCTTTGACTTTTGTTTTTAGTGGCCTTGTTACTTAACAAAAAAAGAATTACAGACCAGAATGTGAATATTTTTTAATTTAGGGCTAACTGTACAAACTGTAAGACGAGTCAAAACTATAAAATTGTTTTGACATATAATAAACATAAAATTGTATGTACATTATAAACAAAACAATAACACACGCACTAACAACCATTAACATATAATAACATAAAATTGTTTGACACTTACCAATTTCCATTGCAGCCATAGATGACGAGACAGCTTCTGCAGAAACTTCTGCACAAAATACAAAAATTGCAATTAATAATTGTTTCCCTAAGAAATTTCAATATAAATTTCTGCACAAAATACAAAAATTGCATTTAATAATTGTTTCCCTAAGAAATGGTTGAAATTATTGAGTATCGGTTCAAAAAATTATCGCACACACAAACAAAAAATTCCCAACAAAACCTTCCAAGCTCAAAACTTTATTTTGTTACGCATACCCTATCTCTCGTCAAAGGCAATGCAGCCTTCCCTTTCTTTGGCTTTGTGACAGTAACCGTACCAACAGCAGAAGACCTATCAGCCACCTCTGCCACCTCAACAGCCACAGCACAAAATGAACACCTTCCTACAATCCAATTCAACGATTCACTAACTATCGAGTTTCAAAATTAACACAATTGAAATACCACAAACATCATAACCAACAAAAATTCACATCAAATACGCAATAAAAGGATCAAAATTGAACTCTTACCTTACACCTTGAGTCCCATCGAAAGTGCACAAACCAATCTGTGACCAAATTTTCATTCGTTGGTCCTGGCAAAGTATAGTGTTGGTATTAGAATTGAACAAGCATACACCATACAACAATTAGTTCAACCCACAACCTCACCCCATGTATAACTCTAACAAAGGTAGAAGGTACCATTTGAGTTACCTTTTTTGAACTTTACGCCGTCTGGTATAATGAGGAGGAGGTCTTGCATGTCCTTCGTCAGATGCCTTGGGCCCAGCTTTGTGTCCATGTTTGTGCCCCCCTGTCCCACAAGGAGGTGCCTTTGATATGCGTTTTGGCCGACCTTCCGCCACTGCAGGTAACCCAACAACCTGCTCAGCCTGAACATGAGGTGGGTCAATGTCTGAAGAAGGGACAATAGACATACTGTGGGAGGGTGGCTCCTGGTGCATGTCAAGAGGGGTTGGATCAATACCTAAGTCAAAGGACGGAATGGGTGACAGCTCAGGAAATGACCGTGGGGTGGGTGGACGGATGTCAGACCTAGGACATGGATGTGGGGTGGGTCGAGGGATGGTAGGGCTAGGGGATGGAAGTGGGGTGGGTGAAGGGATGGTGGGGCTAGGGGGTGGATATGGGGTGGGTGAAGGGATGGTGGGGCTAGGGGGTGGATGTGGGATGGGTGACAGGATGGTGGGGCTAGGGGGTAGATGTGGGGTGGATGGAGAGGGATCGGGAGTAGGGACAACCCGAGGAGTAGCAATAGGCGGACGAGAGCGACGTCTAGCAGGAGCTGTGCTCGTGCTTGGGCTCTCAGTAGTGCTTGGCCTTTGAGTAGCCGCTACTGCAGGAGTAGCTGCCTCTTCATTCGGCTCCTAAGGGATAGGAGGTTGTACACGGCCAATCTCCTGCACTGCCTTTAGCACATCGGTAATGTCCTTGTGGTCTTCCGTGCCCACTGGGTGACGCCTCAACAAACGGACGTATCCTTCAATCTACACATGGAAAAACCAAGTACATTAGTAATGCAATACGAAAGCGACCAATGAATAATAAAATAAATGTTGGTTTTGATTTGGTTCTGCTAGTAATAATTGCAAATTATAGGAAGACCAAGTGTTACCTTTGACTAAATTTAAATTATCTTTTCAATTAAAGATGTAGGTAGCGGATGGCGTAAACAAAAATGCTAATTAAAAATTAAAATGAGCAGAATATTAAAAATAATAAAAATGGAAAGAAGAATGTATACCATAACTCTAAAGGCTGAAATAGGAAAAAAGACCTTCTAGCATCTCAAATTATATTTTTAAATCAACAAAGTTCTCTATAAGGTAAATCAACAAAATTCTCTATAAGGAATCTTAAGCAGACAACAATTTAAAAGGGAGGTTTGATGCTTAGCAGACATATGCACATATATCATGTTCTCAAAACAGTGGTTTCATGCTAAAAAGTACGGTAAGACGTAGAACACATGGAGAAGTTACCATTATAATCAATCTAGCACCGGGGATATCGATGAACCTCCGAGTTATCCTTTTGAACCAGTCGAAGTACTCGTGGTGTGGAGGCATGTCACCAAGAACTGCTTGACAACGCCGTTGAAGGTGATTACCCCACTCCATGATATGCATAGCATGTCTCTACATCCAATTAACACCGACCTTCCCCCTTAAATCAATTTGATGAAGCACTGTGTTAGTGTTAACATCGTGGGGAATTTCTTGGATCATCCCGAATTGACGAACAACACGATCCGGTGTATGTAACTCTACTAGGTGGAAACATATAAGCGGAATCGTTGCCGTCCACATGGCCCTCCCTGCAACGCACCACGGCGGAAGGTCCTTTAAATCAGCTTCATATGGTTGCCACACCACCTACAACAGCCCAAACACTCGTACGCAACACATTAGGCAACTATCTTTAAGAATCAAAGTTCACCAAACGTAAATATTGTTCCTAAACATGTTAAACAAGGCATTTTCATACCTGGCCTGGCAACATTGAAGCTATTTGTTGGCGATACCTGTCCCTAAAGATGTGGGCGGGCCTGTTTTTCTTGTTTGGGACCCACACCCACCTACAATCAAGAACAAAGGATCAATATCTAGAACTTTCCTACTAAGATAATGTTATGATTAAAACTATAATGTAATCACATATAACTACTAAGATAATCTTATAGATATTTAGTCAATTAATAATATCACTAGACATTTAGTAACAGTCCTTATAAAAACAGAGCACATACAAGCCACATGACAGTCACAAAATTAGAGTATATTAACGTAATTATATATATTGAACCTCTGTTTAAAATTTGTTACTGTTGACATAAATAATTCCTACAAGCCTTGAAAATAAATAAATAGAATCAAGTTACATGATTGTGGGCTTAGGTAATGATCACATAATGTATATGGCGTGCATGAGATAGAGACTTACTTCAGGGACAATGGGCCACGCTCAGCTGCCGGGCACAAATAGGGGAACCTGGCCCACGCCCAATATTGGACCAACAGTAAGCACCCACCAATCTGATTAGCTTTCTTATCGCTTGCCCTGCATAACTCTCTGTACAACCATGCAAGGCAAGCACTTCCCCAACTGTACCTTCGTGGGTTGCGAAGGTCTTCCAACTGCTGCACCCACATTAGATGCACCCTATCGCCGGATTTGTCCATGAAGATTGTGTCTCCTAGCAGCGTTAAGATGTAGCATCGTGCATACTTATGCACCTGATCCTCGTCAGCATTAGGCGGCAATGTATCGGCAACTTCCTCCAAAAGGCGTTTGATGAGAATCCTTTGGCCATCAAGTTGCTTTCTCTCATTATTTACAGGTTGAAAGCCAAGGAAGTCTTGGCACACAGTCAGCCACACTTTCTCCGTGCTCCCTGTTATAGCCTCGCCATCAACAGGAAGTCCAAGGAGAACCTCCACATCTTGCAATGTGATGGTCACCTCACCATATGGCATGTGGAAGGTGTGAGTCTCGGGCCGTCATTGCTCCACTAAGGCCGTTATCAGGCCATGATCAATCTCTCTACCTGGGAGCCTAAGGAGTCCCTCCAAACCAAGTGCCTTGATGATGTCAACGACTCGGTCGTCCACCATTGGCTCTTGATTGGAGAACTCTTCATTACGGCTACGGCAAGTAAGGGACCCTAGATCTTGCACAAAACAGAAGCATGGATTAATATATGACAGCAAGTGCGTGTACATTGTACGAATTAAATGCATGTACATTGGTTCAATCTATAGTGTTGTGTTTTACCTGCCCATTCCAAATAACTTCGGACCGATGGTTGGGCTGCTGTGTCAACATTGACCTGTCAATGGGTCCAGGTTGTGCATGGGAAATTTGTCCAGCATTTGCAGCAGCCATACTGCACAAGAATGATAAGCAGTTGGCATGTAATAGACATTATTGAAAACAAAAACAAAAACAATCTTTTTTTTCCTCATGGACACTGGAATAGTTGCAAGCAAGATCCAGAAACATGTAATGCAAGCCAGATAGAAACATCGCAAGGTTAGTATTTATTTCTTTCTTTGAATGAATATAAAACAGAGTTCATTAAGTGGCATAAAAAATTTCAGGCAGTAGAAAGAAAATAATTATTACATTCACAAGTTATCATGACTAGCTGAGTTGTTAAATTCAATTTTAATCTTTTTTTTTTTTTTAATCTGGTCACCCACCCTCTCCCCCTTTTTGTTTCGGTTTCAGGTGTGACATGCTTTTAGCATTGCGAGGGTTCCTGGAGATTCAAGAAGTGGGGGGGTGTTCATAAATTCATGCTTTGCGCATTGCCAAAGTGAATCACTAGACACATGGGTTGGAGTTGACTCCCCTAAAAGTTTTACACACAACTTTGTGTGTAACAGGCCGTAGATTATTGTATTAAAAACTTGGGATTTCAAATCCCCACTAGAGCTCAACCTCCTGAAAACCCAATCCCAAAAAACATTCGGAACAACAATTTCAAGATGCCAATTTGGGGTCAAAGAGATCTATAAAGACAATTCAGAGCTTGACTGGAGCATCTCAATTGTGGGACCATCACCTTGTTGATTCTAGATTCTCCATCCAAATATACATTATCAAATAACTGGCTTTAATTTGCTAAAAAAACTCAGCTAAGTGTGAATAAGTTTTGTATCCTGTCCTAATGTCACATGTAAATGATGTTATCTTTGAATGTCATTATCCAAATTCTAGTTGCTAGAGTGTGCATTTAGCCAACCTAATTGCTTTAAATGTTAGACAAAAAGTGATTTTAACCAAACAAGTTGGAAAAACTATTTAAGTCCCTAATGAGTCGTAAATATGGCTTGACAGGTAAATGGGCTAAGCGAGGGACGGTGTGGGCTTAATGTGGATACAGACCTAAGTCCCAGCAATGTAAAGATGCTCATAGGACTAGCAGAGGAGATGCTAAAGCAAAAGAATGTTGAGTCAGTGCTCTTTGGAGGCAAGAGGCTTGGAGAGCAAAGTAATTTCGAGAAGCTTGACTGGTTTGCTGGAGAACTAGTGTTGGAGCATGAGAGGAGGAGTTGCAGAATAGCTCCCACTGTAGCTTTCAAACAAGCTACGCCAAAACCCACCTAGTTTACTACTAGCAATATTACAACCAACCAAAAGAAAAGGTAAGCATTCCCCTAATGCTACATTTTAATAAGTTTCATTCTTTTACATCAATTGCAAAGGAAGCATTATAGTGGACCATAATAGAATTAAAATGATCATTCTGCTCAGAATTTATTTTAAAATAATTAATTCAGTAGAGAAATGCCACTTTAAAAAAAAAAAATAGTAGAAATGCCACTTAACTACCTCAGAACTCATAAAAATTCATGTACGTTGGCTTAAATGCATATATGCCAAAAGACTCTGGTTATAATGACATAATTCAATGCCAGTGTACTATTTTACCATTACCTGCAAAATGTACCTTTCCAACTTTCAAAAGTCTCTATCTTGTCACCTAACTGCAAATGAACACATTAATATATTTTACGAATTTAGAACTTCAATTTTTTCATGATGCCTTATCTTCTTTGCAATACTGTTCAAATGTGTAAGGTTTGTAATAATAGACTATTCTAATCACCAGCAGATTTTGATATCATCAGTTTTCTGTATCCTGGTGTGTTCATTTTGTCATTTTTTCCCTTGCTTTTCATTAGACCAAACTTCATGACCATGATTTTTTGTTGTTTTGTTTGTTTAATAAAAAGTGTAAGGAACATCAAATATAAATATAAATGATGTGGGGGTCTATGACTATTTGAACACAATTTACTCCATATGCTCTTCGGGCTTTGGCCTATAGAATCACATATGTATGTACAGGTAAGGGCAATTGGCACTCACAGTATTTTTACCATATAAAGTCTCTAAATTGTTCTTCCATCTCCAATGTGTCTAATAAATTACAGAGTAAATTTTTTCCAAACAAAACAACTAAAAATTAAATCCTCAGCAACCCAATTAGAAATTCAATAAAGCTTCAATCTTAGTAACATATTTACCATAACTGACCCATAACTGACCAATAAAGCTTCAATCTCAAAAAACAATAAAGCTTCAATCTAATAGTTCCATTAGAAATTCAATACAGAAACCAAATAGAAAAAAAAAAAAACGAATTCAAACCAAAGTTTCTTTGATTTTTCCCACTGTTTCTCGGCAACCAAACGGTGAAATTCTAGATGCATAAAGCGACTCACCTTTTTTCTTAGTTTTGAGAGACCGCGTAGCTTTATCAAACGGTGATCTTTCCCACTATTTCTCGGCAACCAAAGTTTCTCTGTACACCTCGCTGTAGCTTTATCAACTATTTCAGCAAAGGTGATGAATTTGAAATAGTGGAGACTGAGAGTGAAGTCTGAGAGAAGACGATGTGTTCGAGAAGATGGTGAGTGAGAGAAGACGGTGAGTGAGAGTGGAGAGGGTGATTGAGAGAGGCGCTCAGAGGTGCTTACTTGAGAGAAGACGGTGAGTGTATCGCGTGAGAGAAGACGGTGAGTGAGAGCGTGAGATTAGGTGGGAGAAGACGGTGAGTGACAGCGGAGAGGGTGGTCTGGTCTGTGCGAGAGAGAGGGTGAGAGTGAAAGTGAGTGTGGAGAGTCCGAGTGAGTGAGAGGCGTTAAATTTGAAAACAAACCCCTGTTAGAAATCGAGTCTTAGAGACTCGGTTTCCAGGTCATCCACACCGAGATCGCCACGTCAAATTGCCATGTTGGTCGGCTTAGAAATCGAGTCTTAGAGACTCGATTTTCACGTGGAAAAAAGTCCAAGTCGGACCTCATCAGATCACAAAAACCGAGTCTTTGAGACTCGGTTTATAAGCCCTAAATCGAGCCTCTGAGGCTCGAGATGTTATTAATCTATATACTTTCGCAATAGTGCTTACTAACTGAATAGTTCCCAAATTGGGCTTAATTCTGAATTTTGGCCCTAAACCTAAACCTGATGCTCTGCTTCTATATATCTTAAATAAAAAATGACTAGAGGGAGATAAAGAGTAGAGAGCTTTTGTGATCGTGAAACACAAAAATCTGATAAGATGCAGAGACTGCTGGAGAGATAAACCTGAGGGAGGCCTTTTCACTACTATTAGACCGATCTCCCTCCATCTTCCGATTCCACATAGTTGTCGGTAAGTTTCAGTTTCATGTTCTGTTCTATTCTATTTTGTTTTTTATTTTTATTTATTTGGCTTGATATCTGGGTTATTAGACAAGAAGGTAGTGGAGCAAACACAAGCCATGAAGGGAAAAGATATTTCAAATCCACAATTTTTCTACTCTCTCTCTCTCTCTAAATCTTTTTATTATTTGCCTTCTGTTTTTCGGTTTTTGATCTTAGTTTCATATTCTAGGGTTTTTAGGTTTATTATGTTTATGCGATCAAAATTTGGGCAGTCCTGATTGATTTATAATCTGGGTTTGCTTTCATTTGATTAAAAAATGGGAAATTTCGTTGTTTTTGTTGGGCAATTCGGGTTTTAATGTATGACTTATTATCTGATTTTTTTTTCCTCCCTGTTTTGATTTTTTTAGTCAAAGATATATTTACTAATTTTAATTTTCGCTTAATTTCCAATTGTTACTAAAAGGTTTTGTGTTTTTTTTAGGCTAACTTTATAATCTACTTGATAATTTAATGTGATTTTGATTTTAATCCTATCAGGGGGTTTCTCTACTTGAAAAAAGGTCAAAATTAATGAAGATTTGATTGGTTGGTTTATAATCTGGGCGATTTGCATTTTATATCTATGAATCATTATCTGATTTTTATTTTACTCCTCCCTGATTTGATTGTTTTAGTCAAAGCTCTATTACTTAATTTGATTATAGCTTAATTTTTTATTGTCATTTAGGAGTTTTCAGGTTTTGTTTAGGCTATGAAGGGAATGAGTTGCCAACAGGTATTTCTCTTGAAAATAACAATTCTGGTATTTTCAAGCTATGTGAAGTCCTTGCTTTTATAAATACAAGTATATGATGTTTAGTGCTTCCTCTAACTTTATAGAGCCTACATATAAACCATTCACCAACTGAACACTTCTCCTAACTTGTGTGAAATCCACCTGTTAGGGGCTTGAGTGAGTTTGGATGATACCATGGTGTTATATTAACAAGAAATTTGAAATAATAACCTTTGTTTTGATGCTGAGAAGAAATGCAAGCCTTTTGTTGTAAAATTAGTCTTTGTCACGTTCTAGAGTTGGTCATGATAAATACCTATAAGCCATTACTTTTAGTTGTAGAGAAATTATGAATCTATTGAATATGAACTATTTGACTAAGGCAAATAACATTAGACCTGATAATGGATTCTTCTTTGCATGTTTCCCTCATTAGGCACATCTCTTAGGCCTGTTTAGTTGCCCATGAATCAAAACCATTCATATTTTGTATAATACTGCATTCACAAATTGTCACTGTAATGGATAGAATGACTTATTTGTGTTTTATGATGTGGATTTTAGCAAAATATTTTTAATTTGTTAGAGAAAATTGGAACATGTTTGAATTCAAAAATGGCTTGAGAGTGAGGCTATGATTAGCTATTGTCCTGCCCTATATGTATATAAGCATGCAAGGCTGTGTGTGTATTTTTCTCATTGGAAATAATCAATTTCATTAAGTGTCTTTCTTATATATGGAGGTTATTTTTTTAAAATTGTAGGTTTGGAGATGTGTCATAGTATGCATTCTTTGGCAAAGATGTTGTTGAATTAGGGGGTTGCCATTTTTCGTCGCTTGGAGTTTTAAAATAATTAGTGATGTTTTTAATATAATTTTAGGATTTTCCCTTTTACCTGTTTTCTTTATTTGGCCATTGGGTTTACTAATCTATTTAAATTGTGTTCTTTTAATTTAAGGTTTTCTGAGCCAGGTTTGATCTTATCGAAATAAAAAAGTTTTTGAGCAAGGTATGCTTCTTTAGTATTAGATATTAATTTCTGCGTGTCAATGTCTTTTGATTACTATTTTATTTGTATATTTAGCTACTATAGTTTCTTTTCTTTTCTTTTCTTTTCTTTTTTGGGTTTCTTTGTTGCATGTTATATAATTTATTTGGAGTTTGATATTAGAATTCATGTTTGTTTTATAAAATTTTAACTTTATATTAGAATTTATATATTTCTTTCTGGAGCCTAATTGATTTAGTTTTGCATATAATTCTAAGCATAAAAGCCAATTAGGATTAGATGTAGTTTATAATTGAACATAAGGGTAGGATTTAGAGGTCGGGCTTGGTGCAATAATAAGTACCTTCCACAAAACAAGTCACTATGGTAGTTGGAAATACTATAGTATGGCTCATATTGTTTTGGTTTCAAGCATTCACAAATCACATAAACCCCAAAATATTTTGGATTCCTTTTTTTTTTTTTTTTGGCAAAATATTTTTTGTTGAGAACAATATACTACTATGAAACTAAAGCTCCAATTGTTTCCAATTTTTTCTTCATTGGGATAAGTATTCGTTTCTCTTTTGAAAATTGAGAGTGCTAAGTTTTTGTTAGAAAGGTTGTTTTAGATGGAGGCAAATAAACCTGAGTTTGAAAGAATTCAAATTGGAAGTCTTTTCCGGATTTGTTATTGGCTTCTCACAAGAGTTTGATAGAATTCCTAAATAGTGTTCATATGGCATGATTTGTTTTCCCACATAAATTAGTTCCTAAATCATCAATAGTTGAATATAGAGAAGAAACAAAAGAAAGTAAGAACGAAGTGGGGAAATGTTATTGATTCATCTCTGCTTCTTTCTCTTTTCTTTTCTTTGCCCTGCTTTTTGTTCATATCACCTTTTTTTACTTTTGCTCCCATGCCTTACTGCTTGCTTTGTTGTATATGTTCTTGCTATTTTGTTCTGTTGGTTTTTGAGAGTGAATGGGAAAAGGAACTGTCTTTGCTGGGTTTTTTGGTTCAATAAGCAAAAGGAGGAAGCTTTATATGTTTTTGGTCATGCTTTCTTCGGGTTTCTTTGAGAGGTTTGTTTGACTGCTGTGGAGAGTTGTTAGTGGTCTCAGCCCTCTTGGATTTGTGGGAAAGGAGGGAACTTTTTGTATTTTTGGGCTAGGAAAGGGTTTTGTTTATGGAGTTTTGGAGGGCTGGAATAGTGGTACTTATTGTATTTGTGATGTTAACTTTTTTTTTTTTCTTTTCTATCTCATTTGTCAGCATTGAATTGTGCTCAAGAACAGCCAATGCTATTGCCCATTGTACCTAGATAGATAAAACAAATCTATCACTTTGTTGTATTCTGCAGAATATGAGCAGCAAGATAGAGTTACAAAGAATTGCTTCCTTTTGTAAAATATGTTACTATCTAATTTTATAAAAAAACATTTTTCTACCATTGAGTTGGCTTATCAGACATGGAATATATGTAGTTTGTTTTAAATCTAACCCACATATGTAAAGGGTTTGTGATGTTTCCTACCTTAGAGATATAGAGCATGTGTATGTATACTTTACATGAAACTGTAATTTGTGTATACACAAGTTTTACTATTAATAGAAATTTTCTCCTGCGATTGTTTAAATGATTGCTCTCTATCAATAGACCTAAACACACTTATATCTATATGACATATAACTGAATAAAAGAAATATTAAATCTATTTTTCAATATTTTTCCCGTGCATCGCACGGGTTAGCGACTAGTATATATAAAACCGAAACCTCTGTTATCACCACAATTTTCCACATTAACACAACTCAATATTTAAAAAATAAAAAATAAAATAAAAAACACTATTTTCCTCTCCAAAACAAAACCCAATGCTTATCTTCTTCTTCTTTTTTTTTTTTTTTTTTTTTTTTTTTTTTTAACCTGATACCTATCTTTAAAAATAAACAAAATTCAATAGACATAAACACAGACTCAGTACGCAGGATTGCTCCTTTCTTCACGCTGCCCCTCATTCCTTTCTCAGAGCATCCCGCTTCTCTCAGTCTGGCTCTCTCTGTTCATAGCCTTTGCTGGCTCAAGTCTTGACCTCTAAAGCTTGGTACGTTTTTGTAATCCTATTTGGCTCAAGTCAAGCTATTTATGGATTACGAAAATTACAAAAAAGATGGCTTAGAGTTTTGGGTCTTATGGAATTACTAATTTTCTGCCCCAATTTTGTTTTAGGCCCTTTTGTTCTGTTAGGGTTTTTTAACAGTTCCCTTTTGTTCTGTTAGGGTTTTTTAGCAATTTAATTTTGATTTTTTGTTTGCTCTGTGATGAATATGTGTTTTTCATTCTGCTATGCATGTTTAATTTTCGTTTAGTTTTTTTTTTTTTTTTTTGGGTTGGTTCGGTTATGGTTTTATGGTGAGATTTAAGTTTTGTTGTAATTGGTTTTGTTATGGTTTGATGTGTTGGTGAATCCATAAATCAGACTTATCAGACTTTGGTTCTCTGCCATTTGATTTGCAAATTTTAGGTTTGGTTAGAAAATCTGTAATCAACATCCGGCAAAGGGTATATTACCTCTGTTTTACTGCTTAGATATTACATGAAAGGACAAAGCTTTTTGGGTTTAACCATCTTTATTTTGCTTTATTCATATTACCTCTGTTTCTGTTACATATTACCTCTGTTTGGATAATTAATAGGCAAAACATATAACCTCTATTTGGACAAAATACAGTTAAGTGAAAACTTTCATATTACCTTTGTTTCTTAAACTTTCATATTACAAAAAAAGATGATTAATAGGCAAAATATATTACCTCTGTTTTTGTTAAATATTGTCTCTGAAACTTTCATTTTCAAACAGAGGCACGTTTCTGTTTTGCTTGGGCTATTGGGGAAACACCACTTTTGGAACTTAAAAAGCTTAACCAATGGGTTGAATTTTAGCCCCAAAAAGTAGTGGTTATTTTAGCATCTTCACTATAAATGGGATTAGGCTTCAACTTGGGTTGGTGATTTCCCTTTACCTTTTTTAAACTTAAAATTTACTATCTTAAATGGGGTACAAGTTTTCTTATTAAAAAAAAAAAAAAATAGTGGGTAGGAAATAAAAGTTTTGAGAATCAAGTCCAATAGATGCAAGAACCCATTATTAATTAATGAATATAGGCCCATATCAATTTTTTATACCTTGTATAGTTTCTTCTTATAGTGTTATAATTTTTTCAATGATATGATTATGATTTAAAATGGTATGGGGAGCTGCAAAGATATGTGTGATCCAAATTCCACAAGGAGTAGCTATGCTAATTGTTACTTCCTATAAGATGCATTTAGATGTTATTTATGTTGTCACTTCCCCTGTTGTTATATCATTGAATAATCCTCTAAACTTATTATATTCATAAATGCTCTCGACCTTAACAGACAGTTTAAACTCTTTGTAGCAAGATGCTGTTGTTTACTGGTACACACAAAAGTCACAGTTTCCACTATTATGCTGGTTTTGGTATAGGTATGCTTGCTTTTCATTGCAAGGTATTTTGGTCTTCCTCAATGATACAAGGTTGCTTATTTTTTTTTCACTTAATGCTTTTGTCTCTCTTTAACTTCTGTTTACATATGGTATATTTTATTAACTCATTTGGTTTATATATGATTAATGTTACTGATGTGGTAGATAGTTACTATTTAAATTAAAAAGAGGTTTGGGAGAGGTGGGTTAGGCTGATTTCAAGACTCAAACTTGGAACACATTGCTTGAGGCAAACATAACTTGCCATCGCAATGTCTTTTATTTAAATTTTCTTTATAATCTGTAGGACTGGTCTTTGATTCTATAGGTTCCTTGAACAAATTGGATTTGAGGAATTGTTACCCTTAAAACATATATTCTAATGCTTTCAATTGATCATGTTTGACAACCAACATAGTTATTAACCTCTTTGTCTCCTTCAACTTATAACTTGCATTTCCATTTGCATTTGTGTACAAAGAAGTTTTTGCGTCCACACCGATGCCAAATGGTGAAGTTTTAAAAAGAAAAGAAGGTATATTCTTGATGATGTGTTATTCTATTTAATGGTATTTTGTTGTATATTTGCTTCTCATTGGACATTGCATGATAGTGGTAATGTTTTTTTAGAGACTTAATTATTGATTTCGTCCTTTTCAATGTTGGGCTTTTTTGGGTTTTGCGTGTAATGATATTCTTAAAATTTTAGTTGATAATCTATTTGAGTGATGAGGGGAAAAATCAAAAATCTTAATTTGAATTAGATGGAGTAGCAAGTAATTGGTAAATCATTCCAAATTTTTGTAGCATTCCCTGTTATAATGTTTTGAAGATAAAATGCTAAGGATAGTCTTCTTCTTCTTTTTTTTTTTTTTTTTTTTAAAGAAAATATTACTCAAAGGGTTGTAATTTAGTGCTTGAGTTTTTTAATCACATTTATGATGAGTAGTTTTGCTATATGTTATGTATGTTAAGCAAGTTTAGGGGTGATATTGTCAAATTTATATCTTGAAATCGTTGTGAACAAGTAAATTTTTTATTTTGCCTCCTATCCATGGCTGTGGCATGTTCTTTTTGATTTTAGGATAAGGATTCTACAGATTTCTTAGAGCAATGCAGAATTGAGGTTGTCTAATCATGGCTTTTGAGTAAAATTTGATTGTCAAAATTGCACCATATTTGTTTCAAATAAAAAAGATATATGTTGCAACTAACAATGGCAAAATTGTTGATTTATGTGCAATCATTAAATTGTTGAATTTTGGTTAAAAGGTTGATATAAACCTAATTTTTAGCATCTTTCACAATTTAAGTAAATACATGTAAATTTGTTTAAATGTTAATTTTTTTGCCTTACAGGGCTTTGAAGAGTACATAAATTTGATCTTGGATGATACTGGAAATGTCAACATCAAGAGGAAGAGCAAAAAACTTTAGGTGGGTTTATTTTCTCATTTTCCTTCACTTTTATCCTCCCAAATGTGCATACTCTAAATGTGGTACATCTATTTTGTTATGGGTCAATTACATATCAAAAAAAATGTACAAGGTAGATTCTTCTTAAGAGATGCAACACAACAACCACCTCTCTCTCTCTCTCTCTCTCTCTCTCTCTCTCTCTCTCTCTCTCTCTCTCTCTCAATAGTGGAAAGTGATGATTTAGCAATTGTGTAAATTGGCATTATGTTGCCTTTTCAATCCCATTGAGGTCTAGCATCTTTGTAATGGCAATGTTAGAATTTGGATGCATCTTGGACATCAAGAATGATTAATGTAATTTATGAAAGATATTTGATTGAACGAGTATGGAATTAACTATATTTGTGTAATTAATTGTATTGAATCAGTTATATATTTTCTAAATATGATCTCAAGCACTTGGTTATCACGATATCTCATTGTCTGTGATAGATTTTATTACTTTGTAAGTGATAAGTTTTATTAGTTGGGTATATAATTTATACCATGATATAGATATATTTTTTTTTCATATTAGGAAAGTTATCAATAGCTTTTCCGTGCATTGCACAGGTTAGCGACTAGTATTGTGTATAATAAAAAAGGTGAAAAATTTATACATTTTTTTGTTTAAAAATAACTTACATTAGTGAGTGTATTATTGTGTAAGTTTACAAATTTGTTATAGTATTTATGCAAATTTAGACTGATTTTATTTATTTTGTATTTAGTTTTTGTTCTTTTTCTAAGTATAAATGATGAAAAGAGAGTGAATGATGATAGTTGCGTGAAGAAAAAAAAAAGAAAAAAAAAGAAAAAATAATATTTTAATTAATCATAGGATAAAATATATATTATATGTAAATGAAATAAAAAAATAGATAATCCGAGGGCTGTTTTACATTTTTACATGACCGATGCGAACGATCCTAATAAGCCTTTCATTGGAAGTCAGTTTTTTCTTCTTTTCAGCGAGGAGTTGTAAAGATGGCAAAACAAGCTAGTACTCTTTTCCTTGAAGAATGGCTGAGGAGCATTAGTGGCTGTAGCATCAATGTTAATTCCACAAATTCTTCTTCCTCATCAGCTCGAGCTATTATTCAAGCATGGGCTGAGCTTAGAGACTCCCTTCAAAACCAATCATTTCAACCACATCACCTCCAATCCTTAAAAACCCTCCTTAACTCTCAAACTTCTCTCCATGTTGCTGACCCACAAGCAAAAATTGTTCTTTCCATTCTTTCCTCTCCACACATATCTCTTCCAAATGAATCATATCCTCTCTTTCTTAGACTTCTTTATATCTGGGTCAGGAAATCCTTCAAACCCTCTTTGGTTCTTATTGATTCTGCCGTGGAGGTCCTCTCTCATCTTTTTAATGCTCAATTTGATTCTAGCATGAGTCCTCTCTTGCTTTCCGAAGGTGTTCTCCTTCTGGGTGCATTTGCTTTTGTGCCTTCTTTGTCTGAAGTCTCTAAAAAAGTCTGCTTGGACATGCTCTGTAGGCTGTTGGAAGAGGAGTACCGATTGATTGGCTCATTTGGAGAGCATATTTCGGATGTTCTTGCTGGAATTGGGTATGCTCTATCTTCTTCTGTGAATGTTCATTATGTTAGAATTTTGGATTCTTTACTGGGGATTTGGGGCAAAGAAGGTGGGCCTTGTGGTAGTATTACTCATGGCCTCATGATTCTGCATTTGATTGAATGGGTGTTGTCTAGTTTGATCAATATCCGTTGTTTTGAGAAAATAAATGTTTTCGCCCGCGAGGCTTTAGAGACTTCAAAGGCAAACTATGTCCCATTTGCCATTGTCATGGCTGCGGCTGGAGTGTTGAGGGTTGTCAATAGATCTAAAATGAATAGTCTGGGCCTAGATACAGTTTCCAAATTAAGGGGCTTTGCAGAGGATCGGGTAGAATCTTTTGCAAGAGATATTATTTCTAGAAATGGTGTTACGAATGCAGATAATGATACCACATGCAGTCTTCTACTGCAGTGCATGTCATTAGCACTGGCTCGAAGTGGCCCGGTTTCATCCCGTGCCCCTCTGCTAATGTGCCTTGCTTCTGCATTGTTGAATGAAATCTTTCCCTTACGACATTTATATGCAAAAGTACTTGACTTCCCATATAGAAATTCAGCTAGACTAGGGCATGATGAGGTCAAAAAGCATTTGGAAAGTGTTCTTTTTAAGGAAGCAGGGGCCATAACTAGTGTTTTCTGCAACCAATATGTTTCAGTAGATGTAGAGAGCAAGGGTGTGGTGGAGAATCTAATATGGGATTACTGTCAAGATATCTATTTGGGGCATCGACAAGTAGCTTTGATGCTTCGAGGTAAAGAGAATGAACTACTTGGGGATACAGAGAAAATTGCTGAATCTGCTTTCCTTATGGTTGTACTTTTTGCATTGGCCGTCACGAAGCACAGGTTTAATTTTAAATCCACCCAGGAAACTCAGTGGGACGTATCAGTACATATACTAGTTTCATTTTCTTGTTTAGAGTATTTTCGGCGCATTCGTTTACCAGAGTATATGGATACAATTCGAGGGGTTGTTGCGAGTGTTCAGGGGAACGAGTCTGCCTGTGTCTCTTTTGTGGAATCTATGCCCTCTTACATGGATATGACCAATGGAACAGGTATGGTTGTCTACCATTTTAGCTGTAGTTTTCGTGATTAAATTTTTATTCTCCACTTTGAGGTCCCTAATGATTCCCCCCCCCCCCCCCCCCACCCAAATTTTTTATGCGTAGACATTGCTAACCTCGATAAGATTTGAATTTTTGTGTTGTAGAGTTTTCATTATCTCAAAAAGTGGAGTATGTTTGGTCCAATGATGATGTGCAAACTGCTCGGATATTATTTTACCTACGAGTCATTCCAACTTGCATTGAACATGTTCCTTGCCTTACACTTAGGAAGGTTGTAGCTTCAACTATGTTCTTGTATCCTTACACAAAACAGCTCAATTTTATAAGAATTTCAGCTATTATATGTCATGGTGAACATTTTGCTTCCTTATTTCAAACTCAACTAGATACATGGGACATCCAAATGGAAAAGTTGCTCGAGCCTCACATTCTATGTTTGCGGCATTCATGTCCTCTGGGAAGGATCTTGATCAGGATGAGAGAGTGTCATTAAAGGAGCAGCTTGTTTTCTATTACATGCAGAGATCTTTATTGGTATTGAAAGCAATTAAAATAATATTAATCAAACATAAGCTTGATCATCAAAGGTTGGATGCTCACACTTTTTTTGTTGTAATGTAGGGATATCCTGCCATCACTCCTTTTGAGGGTATGGCTTCTGGGGTTGCAGCCTTGGTCCGAAATCTTCCTGCTGGAAGTCCAGCCATATTCTATTGTATTCACAGTCTTGTGGAAAAGGGCAGCACACTCTGTGGTGAAATCTTTGCTGAGGAGGCTGATTTGTTGAGGAACAGGCAAGGAGATTCAGATGCTTGCAAGAAAATCCTAGAGTTGCTTCTACGGCTTATTTCCCTTGTTGATATACAGGTCATTTTATTCTTTTTTATTTTTATTTGCAATTCCTCATAAAATTCCAGTTAATTCCCCCTTTTGTTTCTGTTTAGAGCACCCATAGCAGACGTTGCAAATGTGCCAAATCCTAAATATTTGGCACATTTAGCACATCAAACATCAAAAAAACTTCTTTATCAGATGTGCTAAATGTGCCAAATTTTTGCAACATTGAACAGTAACATCATAAGTTTGGCACTGTATGGACTAAAATTGCAAAACCGTTTATTATTTTTTTATTCTCTGTTCTCTCTCCTCTCTCTTCACGTCTCTGCTCCCTCACTCTTCCTCCACCTCTCCATTCTTTTCTTCTTTCACTCCTTTTTCTTCTCAATCTCATTCTTTCTTCTCACTCTTTTCTTCTTTCAGTTTTTTCTTTTTACACTTTTCTTCTTTCACTTCGATCTCTGTTGCTGTGGTTTTTTTTTTTTTTTTTTTTTTTTTTTTTTTTTTTTTTTTTTTTGCAGTGATTTGATACCCGGGTTGTGATGGTCAAATTCATTGGTGGGTGGGTTGGCTGGTGATGGGCGAATCGGTTGTGGTGGTGGGTTTTGTTGTGCGAAATCGGTGGTGGGAGGACCGGCCTGTGAACGGGTTCCGAAGGATGGGTCGACGGTGGATGGGCTGGAGCGACGATGGGTGGGTCTGAGAGGACCGGCCTGTGCATGGGTGGGTCTGGGAGGACCGGCCTGTGTAGTGATTTTTTTTTCTGGTGGTTGTGGCCGGAACAAATTTTTTTTCCGGTGGTTTGTAGTGATTTTTTTTTCTGGGGTTGTGGCCGGAACAAATTTGTTTTCCGGTGGTTTGTAGTGATTTTTTTTCCTGGGGTTGTGGCCGGAACAAATTTTTTTTCCGGTGGTTTGTAGTGATTTTTTTTTTCTGGGTTTGTAGTGATTTTTTTTTTCTAGTGGTTGTGGCCGGAACAAATTTTTTTTCCGGTGGTTTGTAGTGATTTTTTTTTTCTGGTGGTTGTGGCCGCAACAATTTTTCTGGTTGTGTTTTTTTTTTTTTTTTTTTTTTTTTTTTATAAGATGGTGTTGGTGGACGTGGGTTTGTGCCGGTAGTGACTGTCGGCGTTGTTGCAGTGGAGGTGGTTGTGCCGTTGTTGTTGTTGTTGATGATGAGGATAGAGAAATAGTTTAATATATTATTTTAATGTAGTGTAAATATTATTTTAATGTATAGAATTGAAAGATAAAACATCTGATAAATAACATGTTGTAAAATGATGTGGTAAACTAATAAAGTAGGTTTTTGGTGTTGTAAAATGGCATTTTTTTTACAACGTCTGCTACGGATGCTCTTACCATGTGAAAAGTAGGTCCCTTATAATTTATTATTATTCCACCTCAAACAATCGTTATGGTGTGCTAAAGTTTTAGGTTTCAGAGGAAGATATTGCAATTAAACTGAAGCTATATATGGCAAATTTCAGATATTGGAAGTTCTCAAAATAGAAGTTGTAGAAAGGACTTACAGCATCTTGTCTATTCCCTCCCATTGTTCAACTTATTAATATCTGCATTTGTGTATTTGTCCAGGTGCTGCCAAACTTGATGAAGTTGTTGGCGCAATTGATTGTCCAGTTACCAAAAGATAGTCAAAATATGGTTCTTAATGAGTTATATTCACAGGTTGCAGAGTCTGATGATGTTACACGCAAGCCGACTTTAGTTTCATGGCTGCAGTCACTGTCTTACCTTTGTGCTCAAGCTACAAGCGAAAGTTCCACCCCCAAAGGGGTGCAAAAAGAAGTGAACATGACTTCTGCACATAGCACAGACTCATTAAGCCTTACTAGACTAAATGCACGACTTTGAGACATTGCGGTGCAGATTTTGGATTACCCTGCCCTTCTTTTGATGGACTTTTGTTCCTTAATTCTTTTGTGCGTCTAGTGCTTGTTGCTGAATATCTCAGTAGGTTTTAAAGAGTGATATATATAAATATGAACTTGCATCAGTTATATTCTTGTTCACCTCACTAATGCAATAAATACATAAATCACTTGTAGTTTCTATATGTTCATACTTTCCCACTCAGCTTAACACTGTAGTTAAAAAATAATGATCTACATTTATTCATAATATATACATGAATGGTTTTTCTTTCTGTTTTTGGCTTGTGTTCTGGGATTAGTACTTAGCATTTCCAGTGCCAACCTCTAGAAACCCAGACCTCTGAGGGTATAAATTTGTCAATTTGTGGGTTTAAACTTGATGGAATATATATATATATATATATATATTAGTTGATTGCAGGTCGAAGTCATACTTTATAGAGGGAATATCTGAACTTGGCCATCTTGTAGATAGTCTTTTGCTTGCAAGGAAAGAATTAAATATAAATATGGTTTTCTTATCTTGCTTTTCATATTTCACTTTTGAGGCAATTTGTACATACTAATGCTTCATTTCTTTTGATGGAAAGGAAAACATTTCGCATTTTATGGTTTGAGGTAGGACAGAAAATAATTAAATGTCAACGGAAAAATTTAACAATTGATCAATGGAAAATCAACCCTTCTCAGTGGAAAATGTTTTCTGCTTTTTATCAGCAGAAAGAAGAATGTATCTTCCTTTTCTCTCGACAAAGATCACGGGCACACAAATATTTCTTTCGACAGAAACATGTGTCTTTCTTTTCTCTCTCTTCTCCCATCTATCTAGTTGCCATCTCTGTTCCCAGCGGTAAACTCATCGCTCCACTCTCTCAGTCACTCCTGAGCATGGCATCCAGGTAAAATCTTCGCTTCTTTTCTATTTTTATATATTAAAAGCCTTTTTTTGCTGAATTTTCTTTGTATGTTCGTCAAATTTGGGATTATTTGGCTGGCTTTTTGTTGTGTTTTTGTTCTGATCTGTGCATTTTTGGTTTGGATCTGGGAATTTTCTCCGTTTTCTCGATCTATTAGAGACCCACCCTCCCAACGTTTTATTTCTGTAAAAATAAGTTTTCCCTTTCTAACACCTCGGAACTTAGCGCTAGAAAATGGCCATTCTGTTTGTGTTACGAATTGGAAATGATGACTGCCACAGAATATTATTGGTTAATAATCAATACTTGTTGATTGGGGGAATAATTGGCATGCTAGTCGTAGTTTATACAAGCTGTTAGATGGAAAAGTACTAATTAAGCATTGTAATAATAAAAAAAAAAATATAGTGTATGTGGTGGAAAATAATGAGTGCATAATAATGAAGGAATTATTGAAGTTGATTTCGTATTTTTTCCGTAGTCCATTTTTCAATTGAAAGTGTTTACCTCTTATTATCAGATGTTTTGAAGTACGTTGTAGGAACAAATGTAGACTGTAGAGTCTCTATATGTAATGGGGATGGGAAATTTGTGAAAATGGAAAATTTTTACATCTGTATTCCTTGTGCTGTAAGACCAATGGGAAAGATATTTGGCATTTCAATTGTAACTCAAGAGCCTTTTTGGGTAGCCTATTGGGGTTTAAATTCTCACAGCTCTGAATCAGTTTTGTGCAATTCCAGTGGGGATTTGGGGTCTATCTAGTAACTGTTAAATTTTGGATACCATCATATGCCAAGGTTGTTTTGTGCAAATCTTATCTTGGATGCTTGAGCTGTTTGACATAGCGAGGTTTGTTTAAATATTTTCACAAGCTGGCTTTTGCCAAATGAGTCACGGAGGCTTAGACTTAGTGGAGCCATGCTTTGTGTTTTGTTGAAGATTGCTTAGTGCATGGGCTATTAGAACCTGTTTATTGATTTCAACTTCCACATTCAGCACTCATCTACATTTTTTTATTTCACCTGATGTCTTCAGTAGTTGATATAAATTTGTAATTTGTTTCCACCTTTTAAATTTGTTTTTAACATGCTGATGTTTATTATCAACTGCTTCACGTTCACAAAGTAGAAAGATCAGAGTTAAAGTTTCAATATGAAAGGTTGACAGAATTATGTTTACTAATGACTTTCTTTTGCTTGTCTTCTGTTTTTAACTGATTTATGTGGAAGTTCAGGTGTTCAAACGTGTGAAACAAAATGCCATTGTGCTGACTAGAAGGGTTGTTTGGTTTTGCTTTTGGCGAGGTCGGGAAATTGCCAAATGTTTGGCAATTTCAGCTAAAAGAGCTTTAGTTTCCTTAAAGCACTTTTCAACCCCTCCAAAAACTAAACCAGACAGGCCGTTCTTGGCAATTTTGCTAGAGAGCTTTAAAGGGGTCCTTAAAAGCTGAAAACAACTTTAATGCTAAAGATGATAATTGCAGTTTTTAGGAAAAAACTTTACAATTCACTGTTTTTAGTAAAGCTCTACTTCCTATTGCAATGCCAAATGGGCATTGAATGGGAGTGGGAAAACTGTTATGTTCAGTGCCCGGTTTCAAGCCACATTTTCTCAAAGTACAACTTTTTTAAAATCCAATTCTTTTAGGTTCAACTTTTTTAAGCTGTACCAATCGGGCACTCTATCAATGTAAGTAAAATTTTTGTAGTGTTAATGGATTATGTTTATCTATATTGAATTCCATTATGGCTTTCAAACATAAAGATGCACAATTGTGCAAACAAAATCATTTAACTATACATTTGTGAAATTAATTTGTTCATGTCATTCTGTGGCTTTGATATGTCAATATTAATTTCTTTAACATTCCAGGTGAGTATTAATAAGAAAGGCAATTTGATATTTCTTTTCTTCAATCCTATGGAAGCTTATCCTGTTTACAGCTCGGCTACTAGCTTTGGGTTGTTTGATATGTTCTTGGAATCATTATATTTGGATTGTTTTGGTTTGGAAGTTCTTATGAGCGGATAGTCCCAAATAAATTGGGAAGATCATCGAAGATAGATTTAGTTGCATTTGAGAAGGAATATAATCTTTGGTGAGAACCTTGTTGTCTACCCAAAGGCTCAAGTGTTGTTAGTTATTAGATTATTAGGTTCTTTGTTTTTTGTTATCAAATGATTATGTACAATTAGATAATGATATTGGTGTTGAATGAAATTGATGCTCTCAAACTTGTGAATGTCATATTCCAGTTGGCATGGTTGGATACATGTTGCTTGAATTGTTCAAGTTTCTTGTGGTTTCTTTGATGATTAGTCAACAAAATGTTGATGGGTTCATGCTGAAGGGGGGTTTTATTTTGAATTAAAAAAAAAAAAGTTTGTGAACTTGTAAATGTGTATTTATTTATTTATTTATTTATTTATTATTTTTCATTGGATTTTCTAGTACATGATATTCATGTTAGATTGATGCCCGGAATATTACAATTATTCTACATAGGTCTTATATATACTGATGTGTCACTAATCATAAGAAATAATTAAGAAACATTTATTTATTTATTTTTTTGGCTAAACAACAACTTAAACATTCAACAAGCAAAACAATTGCTGTCAGCCTTACAAGCATCAGCAATTACAACAGGAAGACTGTACATATTGAAACAAAATGCTCTACAAAATTTAATTGCATACTTTGCAGCCACATGGGCAGCAGTATTGCAACATCTCCTAACCCAATTAAAATTACATTTCAAAAAGAATTTGCAAAGATCAAGTATATTACTAATAATAGTAGCGATGGACCAGTCAAGTTGCAAGTCAGATATGTTTAGGGGATCAAAACAGGACTTGGCATCTCCTTCGATGATGATGTGCTACCATTTTTCCCTTTGTGCTAGCTGGATTGCCCAATATACAGTTGCAGTTTCAGCTTGCATTGGTGAGCATCAATCATGCCTTTTAGCCCAAACTTTAAGCACCTTTCCATTTTTATTTCTTGCCACCACCGCCGAAGCTGTGGCATTTTCAGACACAGCAGCATCCACATTAAGTTTAATCCATCCATCCTTTGGAGCTTCCCAACCATCCACGCGCTTGTCCTTGGATACGGTCATTTCCTTTGATAAGGCCTTAGCATATTCCAATGTTTTCTTCTTTATAAGTTGGGAGGCCTACATGATGTCAATGTTTCCAGCATTGTGCAATAGCTGATTCCTCATGAACCAAATTGCTTCTAATGTGATCATCATCCTCAATGAGTTTAGTTCATTATCCTCATTATTCCCTACTGCTTCCACCCCCAAAAAGCTGTTAGGACTAACTATGAATTTGACAATATCCTCATTCGTGGAGATCAGTATGGCATCAGCTGTCAATCCATTACAGCTAGCAAACTAAAGTGCCCTGGCAACATGGCACTTAAAAAATAGATGGCAGCAATTTTCTATATTTTCGCCACATAACACGCAGTTAGGATCCCCTTCACCAATTCTCAGCACAATATTTTCCTTAGTGGGGAGAGCATTTTGTCCTATCCTCCACAATAGCATTTTTGTTCTTTCTGGAGCTTTCAGCCTCCACAACTTCTGCCAAGGCACAATATATGGAGCATTGTTTGGAGATTGATCATGGGAGGCTCGAATGGCTGACTTAACAGAGAAATTGCCCTTTTTGTCTAGAACCCAAATAAGCTTGTCTGGTCTAGGGCTTAAAGGGATTTGGATTTGGATAATTGCTTGAACTGAGGTTGGGTTAAACATCTCTTTGAGGAGGTTGATTTTCCAACTGCGACAACCTGCATCAATTAATTGTGATACCATCAAAGGGTTTTGGATGATGCTTTCATCTTTTGGTTTAGGTTTGAACCCCTGAACCCAAGGAATCCATGGATCAATCCAAGCATCCACAGATGTACCATCACCTATTAGATAACAAGCCCCTTTTGCTATAAGCTTTTTAGTCCATTCTATTGCTTTCCACACTAGTGAAGCTCTCTTGGGATCATTTTTTCGAAGCCAATCATTTCTAACTTAGTAACTTTGCCCTAAGAATTCTCATACATAAGCTATCTCTCTTTGAAGCTATCATCCAAGCAAGTTTAGCCAAAAGGGCTTGATTCACATCTTTAGCTTTTTTGAACCCCAGGCCTCCTTGGCACTTTGGTTGGCACAACTTATCCCAAGCCCTCGAAGCTATGAACCTCCATTCAGACTTTTTTGGCCTCCACCAAAATCTTCTGGTTGTTGCATCCAGCTTATCACAAATCTTATTAGGTATATTGAAAGTAGACATGGAATAAGTTGGGATGGCTTGAGCCACAGACTTGATGAGTGCGCTTCTTCTTGCCCAAGATAAACATTTACTACGCCATCTCATCAGCCTTGCTTCAAGTCTGTCTTGCAGAAGTTTGAAGTCCTTTGAAGGTGCTTTAGATAGAAACATTGGAGCACCTAAATATATAGATTCTTTCTTGAGCCCTTTCACCTGAAGGATTTGTTTAATTTCTTTGCACTTTTGTTTCTGACAATTTTTAGAGAAAAACACGCCAGATTTACTTCTATTTAAGCTTTGGCCTGACCAACTACAATATGTTTCAAGGCACTGATTTATGGTAGCAGCTTCTCTCCTACAAGCCTTTGAAAACAATACAATGTCATTAGCATATATCACATGTGTAATGGTTGGCCCTCCAATGCTTGCTTTCACACCACTAATGTTATGGTGCCTAAACTCTTTCTCTAATAGCCTTGAGAGAATCTCTTGCCCCAATATAAAGATATATAGGGATAGGGGATCCCCTTGTCTCAACCCTCTTTCTTGCTTAAAATTTTTTGACTTGCCACCATTTATCAACACCTCAAAAGACACTGATGTGATGCATTCCATGATCCAATTAATAAACACCTCATTAAACCCAAACTTGATCAACACAACTTTAATGAAACTCCAATTAACTCTGTCATAGGCTTTTTGAAGATCTAGCTTAATAGCCATTAAACCCTCTTATATTTTCCTTGCTTTAAAACTATGAAGCGTCTCTTGGACAATAACCAGGTTCTCAGTGATCCATTTGTTATGAATAAAGGTTGACTGACAAGAGGATATAAGCTTATGTAGGACAATTCTCAATTTAGATACTAACAGTTTAGAAATAATTTTGTAAACATCATTACATAAACTGATAGGTCTATAATTATTTAAAGAGCATGGGTTATCAGTTTTGGGTGTAAGGACAATTAAAGCTATTTACCTCACTTGGTAGCCTGCCAACTTCAAAAAATGAGGTCACTGCATTTATCACCGTTTCTCCCACTATTGGCCAATATTCTTTGTAAAATAGCAATGGAAAACCATCGGGTCCGGGAGTTATAAGGTCATTCATTTGGAACAAAGTATTCTTGATGTCTTTTAGAGAGGGTATGCTACATAACAGTTGGTTCTCCACATCTGAGATGCAAGGGTTGGCACGATCATCCAGTTGCTGAGAAGTTTCAACCTCTTCTTCACTGAATAATATCTTAAAAATTTTCTAGAAAAACATTCCTTATCTCCTTAGGTTCTGTAACCCAATCCCCAGCATTATTCTTGATTGCCTCTATAGTGTTTCTTCTTTTGCGAACAATTGTTGATAAGTGGAAGAACCTGGAGTTCTTATCCCTTTCTTTCAACCACAATTCTCTAGATTTTTGCCTCTAAAGCACCTCACTTCTGTAAAGCCATTCATTTAGCTCATTTTGCAGACCTTTCTCCAATCTATTATTCTCTTCGGAGTTTGGATTTCGTTGAATTTCCTTTAATTTTTGCATCAATGAGTTTATCCGCATTTGTATGTTGCCAAAAATTTCCTTGTTCCACTTACAGAGTGCTTCTCTGGTAGCATCTTGTTTCTTGCAAAGTCTACTTAGTTGTGAACCCCACAATTCTATATTCCAATCTTGTTCAATCACTTCTTGGCACCTTTCATCCCGAATCCAAGCAGCTTCAAAGTGAAAAGGACAGGGGTTAAAGTAATCATCAGGATTTGTGTCTAAAAGGATAGGCAGATGATCTGAGTTTAAAGCCCCTAAGTGTTGAACAGATGCTTTTGGGAATACTAGTCTCCAAGATATGCTAGCTAATCCCCTATCTAATCTTTCCTTAATTGCAGCACTTCCCCATCTTCCTTTAGCCCATGTAAACTTATTTCATGAGTACCCCAGATCGATTGCTCCAAGATCAAACATCAGCTCCATTAAGTAATTAGGGGCTGATGTTCCACCTTTAACTCCCCCATACTTCTCCTTAGCATTTACTATGTAATTAAAGTCTCCCAAACAAACCCATGGACCCTGGAAGGATTCAAGGATGGCACAAAGATTTTCCCATGCCTTTCTCTTCTTTGCGGGATACGGCTGTCCGTGAAAACCCACCAACAACCATTCACACAAAGCTTCTTTTATTTTAACTGCCAATAGATTTTTATTGAATTCCTCAACTTCCACATTTACCCCCCACTTCCACATCAAACATAGACCACCCACTTTACCCTTTGCATCAACAACTAGTTTACCTGAAAAACCGATAGAATTCTTAACCTCTTCCATACGTGTTTCATTAGCTTTCGTCTCACTTAGAAACACAAAATCTAGTTTAGACCCATTTATTTGAGCCCCTAGGGCTCGAACTGTGGAGGCATTGCATATGCCTCGACAATTCCATCCTAAGATCCTTATGGGAAGGTTGTTGCTTGACAATGCCACAGATACAATGAAAGCCAAGAATGATGAGTAGAAAATACAAACCCCAATAGCCACAAAAATATTCAAGATTAAACCACTGAAGGTTAGAGAAAAAGGGCACTTACTAAGTTGCAAAACGGGAATTGGTCCAATTAGATGGCGACCCACTTCGGTGATAGATTCGAGGACTGAATTCATTCACTTGTGATACCCACACCGAAGCCAGCTAGTCCAAAGCAAAAAGCTATTTTGTGCATTTTATGGGATAGGTAGATGGGTTGGTATGAAAACTGAAATTTTGGGGTTAGATTTAGGGAATTCCAGATAGTTAATAAAGGATCCACAAAAAGAATGGGTAGAGAAATCCCACACTCTGGTGGTGGAGAATAGCCACACAGAGGTGGAGAATAGCCACACAAAGGTGGTGGAGAAGGCCACACAGAGGTGGAGGAAAAACCCACACGGAGGTGGGAGAGAAGTGTTGGATGTTAATATGTTATTGTCTTAAGGGATTTTAGATTAGTAGAAGTAGATATATCTAATAAATAACCTCACACTCATGTGCAAAAGAAGTGAGGTTTCAGAAACATTTATTATTTGTTGAGGTGGCACTAATTACATTCAATAGCCTGTTCAAGATTCTACCGGCACCGACGAAACCAGCCGATGCCGAACCGATCCGACAGATACAAAACTCCACCGCAGGTGTTCAGAGAGGTGGTCGGCAGCGATCTGGGCATACCAAAGGTGGCCGGAGCGACGATCGGGGCCATTTTGCAATCCAATGAGAAACCGCACTGCACCGCATCGGTATGTATTTATATTTATATGCTATAATTTATATGTATAGTTACTATAGGTTTCAATATACAGAATGTGTGAAGGTGAGAGATTGAGAGAGGAAAGGGAGGAAGAAGGAGAAACGGTGCTGGAGATTGGAGAGAAATAAGAAAGTGTAATAGGAAATGTAGGGTTTGAAAATTTTAACTACAAAATAGCAAAACAACATCGTTTGAACCTGTTATTAACTTTAATATAAGTCTCAAAATGACGTTGTTTTGGTATCAGATTAAAAAAAAAAAAAAAAACTTGAAACGATGTCGTTCAATTCAAACCCTAAATATATTAGTCCCCATCCCTAGTTGAGTTCAGGCGTTCAGTTCCCCACCTCTCTCTCTTTCTCTTCTCGTTATTTTTCCTCACACAAGCGTCTCTGCTTCTCCTCTCTCTCTCCCCTCACTCCTTAGCCTATAGCCCTCTGCCACTTGCTGTCACCATTCTCTGCCACTTGATGCCATTTTTCTTGGAGTTTCCCCCTCTCCCCTCCCCTTTTTTGTCCTAGCTATTTAGAGAAGGTTTGGACTTTTAATGCTCCTCCTTGCAATGCTTTCTGCCCGGTTTGTTTATTTTGTTTTCGATAGTTTTGTTTCATCTTTTATGACTCAGGTTTAGTTTAGTTTAGTTTTTTTTTTTTTTTTTTGGTGATTTGAAGTGGGATATTTTTTAGAGAGATTGTGAATTTGTTTGTATTTTGTTTGTTTTCTTTCGTGTTTGTTTTTTCTTTGGAATATTTGGGTTCTTTCATGTTTGTTTTCTTTTGTGATTATGTTGTATTTGGATCCTGAGAAAATTGAGGAATTCACTGAACTAACCGCACCAAATCGATATTGTGCACCGCACCTCGTGTAGACTGGTTTTACCCCTCCACTAGTGAGGTGCGGTCAAGCACGAGGGAAAACCGCACCCTATAGCTGTGGTGCAAAAAAAACTCTCATAACCGACCGCATCGCACCGTGTACAGGCCTAAATACCATATTAGTTTATAAGCTTTATGTTGTAAAACTTATAGTGCCTTCAGCATTTTCCTTCATATTGTGAATGAAAGTTTTGGTTCATATAATTATATAATTATTTGGAATTATGAGAAATATTAATGCTTTTCCATGAATCAAGCATTAAAAATATTTTTCAGCTTATTTTTAAGGTCGCAATTATACACTAGAATAATGAGTATGCATGGATTAGATTGGATTAATTTATATGATTGCCGCTGTTAGACATCACAACCGATCTCATACTTCTCACACTTGCTTGAAGTGCTATGTTGTTGATCTATCGGTGAGTCGTTGCTCTATAAATGATTTGATTACTGTGGAAATCGTCTAAGTTTTGCTGTACGTTGAATGTCTAAAGTTACTGGTAAATGCCCAAAGTTGGTATAAAATGTGTAAGACTACTGCAAAACAAATCTACTTTATTTAATTTACTATTTTAATTTAAAATTCACCCCACGTCTCAGTTTCTATTTTACATATAACTTATTAAAATAATATAAACTATACCACCAAATAATATAAAAAATTCAGCTTCTCTCTTCTCTTCCATCTCTCTTTCCTCTTTACCTTTCTATCTCTCTCTCCAGCAAAACCACACAACACCTTCTACCAAAACTCAGTCACACTCAACCATCCAAACACCACCAAATCTGATCCAAACCACCCAAATCCGACCCAAACCATAGCCACCTCCACCACAGCGAACCCATCTCCACCACCATCACAGCAACCCCCCACTGCCACCACCATGAACCTGCAGATGCACCAATACCCACAACAAAAAATCAAAACAAAACCCATCAAACCCACACATCCCACAACCCATGCCCATCAAACCCATTAAACTCGCACCACCATCAACGAAACACTACTTCACAACAGACCCACCCATCACAGCGACCACCACAATTGGCACCACCACCACCACGACAATCCTACCTAGGAAAACCAGCCACAAATCTAGTAACCACCGTGACCCACTACCTCCACAGCTCCACCATAGATGTCGATGTCCACTGCTCCACACCAATCGCTGATGTCCACTGCTCCACACCAATCCCTCCACCGAACTAAGACAGAGAAAGGAGAGAACAAAATAGAGTGGAGAAAGAAGATGAGATGAGAGAAGAGAAAGAGAAAGGGAGGCTTAGATATGAGAGAGGATTCTAGGGAAAGAGACGTGGGCTCGAAGAAAGGATTTTTTTTTTATTATATTAAACTAATTTTACAACCAGCTACAGTGAGGTTGGGAATGTTGTAGCTAGGTTGCAGGTTTTCTTTACATCTAACAACCCGGTTGTAGCATCTTTTTATGGGTTTGGTGGCCAAAATAGCAACTGGGGGGTTTTGCACTCCCAATGCTAGTACTCTAAGGACTTCTTTGGTTTACCTCAAACAATTTCATATCTTTATGTTTTTGCTTCTATGATACTATTTCGTGATATCTCTCTAAGTATTACGTTATTTAAATCCTTTAACTTTATCTCTTTAATAATTCTTTCAACAAATTAAATTCATTTACTATCTTTGATGTCAACAACGCAAGATGCAATAAATGAACTTTCTTTTTCTTGATATCCAATTTTGATTTTGATTTTTTATAAAAAAAATCCTCGAAAGGAGAAATATTGGTTTTAAGCTATCATCAATTTGGTTATTTAACCCATGCCTAGCCATACTTATTAGGCATGGTCTCATGTGATATCATGAATCATAGTTTGTTGCTCAATACTTGAGGTTGCACCAGTTTTCCCACTTAGACGTGAGGGAAATGCTTTAGCTCATGAACTGATGAATGTTTGGTTGGAAAACATCCCATATGATCTTATTCCTGTAATTTTGAATGATTTGATACATTAATAAAAACTACTTATTCCTAAAAAATACAACAAAAATAGAATCACCCGTATGATTAACATTGTATTGTAGGGGTAGGGGCCAGTAGTAATTTAAGCGACAACCAAAAACTACATTATTCAACGGATTTTACATTACTTTTACACTGGAATAGGGACAGCCCTTAGTGGATGAGCTCTTCGAAAGGTTTTGCCAATCTTATCATTAATGTTCATGTCGACAGGTTTAACCCCATTTTCAAGCCTCCAATTGAAGGCCTGGATGAGTGAACCCAACATCAAGTGTAACATTCGAATTGCCAGTAGCAAACCAGGACATGTTCTTCTTCCACTACCAAATGGTATTAGCTCAAAGTTCAGTCCATTGACATCAATTTCCGACCCCAAAAACCTCTCTGGCATGAATGATTTTGCATTGTTCCATGACCTTGGGTCTCTCCCTATAGCCCATGCATTCACTAGCACTTGTGCACCTTTTGGAATAATGTAGCCACTGATCTCAACATCTACTTGGGCTTTCCTAGGAACTAAGAAAGGAATTGCTGGATGCAACCGCAATGTTTCTTTGACTATTGCTTGTAAGTAAGGTAACCGAGAAATGTCTGATTCTTGAACTGGGTTGCCTTTGCCAATTACTTGCTCTAGTTCTTCTTTGGCTCTTGACAATGCTTCTGGATTGTGGAGTAGCTCTTCCATAGCCCGTTTCAGTGTGGCTGAAGTTGAATTAGTGCCCGCAACAAATAGGTCCTAATCCATAACGAAAAGAAGTTGGAATTTCATTTTGTAGCACAAACTATATTCATCATTCATAAGTAAAGTAAATAAATAACTAATTATGAAAGAATTTGTCAGATTACTCTGTCTGCAGCAGAGTTGCTAAATCTGTAGTGGTTGTGATATTGAACACTAATTCCACTAATGGCCCTTTTTCTTATCTTGTTGATGACGGCAGGATGTTGATTGGCCAATGAGTGTGGAGACATCTTATTAGCTAGGAAAGGGACAATTCAACTGTTGATTTTACAGTTTTTCTAAGTCTCTGCATGTGAACGTGTTAGATGCTTTTTATTTGGACCTTAACGGGTTGTACATAAACAGATTTTGTCTTAAAACTTTTATTTCTATTTAGTTCAGATGTTGCATCGTGAACCTCCAGTTCATGACTCCAAGAATCAGTAGAGGATTTTGAGAGCAAGAGGCACAAAGCCTTTAAATCTATATGAGAGCAGCTCCAAAAGTATTTTATACGTGCATTAGGGTTTGCTTAAATGCATTTGACTTGTTTGCACAAAACCCTAGTCACATAATGAGTTGAAATAACAATTCATTAGACATAAGATTCGATTGGTCGAGTTTAAGCTCGATTTGTCGAATTCAGGCCTGGGGAGGTGTCGAACAACTTTGAACAACTTTGATTTGCACAATAAACTTTAGCACCTGGGTAGCAGTCTTGACAACACTTAAACACTCTCAAAGCACAAAATAAGACACTTTTACTTATGGTTTGCCAACCTAAATCTACAAACGTGATAGAGCATAACATTGAACACAAAAAATGAGACAAAAGTTTTTATAGTATATGAGAGAGTGAAGGTGCTCTAGAGCAAAACTCTCTTCTTGCTGCAGCAGGTACTGTTCTTTGAATTTGAATAAAATTTCTTCTTCTTCCAAAGAAAGCAAAATTATGAAAGAAATTCAAGACAAAGCAAAAAGGGTAACAAATAAGGGTTAAATTTGTTGCATAAAAACTGTTTTACATAGCTTTGTATACACTTTGAAGTTGAAAATTGTGATTTCAAGTAACGATTTTAGTTACTTTTGGGGTGTGTGTTAAATTATGTAAAACAGTTTGTGTGTAATAAATGATACTAAATAAATAATACTGACCAGGAACAATAGCTCTATCTTAGTTTTGTCCATCTCCTCACTGTTTTGTTCACTGGTGTTGAGAAGGGTGTCTAACATATCCTCGCTCGTGTTAGAACCACATACTTCTCTCAAGTCGAGCCGTTGGGTAATCATGCGGTCAAAGAGGTCTAACATCTTTCCAAAGTGAAATTCCATATGTTGCCTTACACGTTGGGGGTCCATCTTTTTAAACACAGGAAAATAATCTGCCAAGTTTGGTCCCCCAACCTCTTTCATGATATTCCAAATGATCTCCTTGTACTCTCTAGCCGTGTCAGAATTGGAGTCAGCCAAATCCATAAAAAAAATGGTGTTTGATAATAGATTAAGCCTGGTCTTGAAAGTAGCTCTCCCAATATCTACTGCTTCACCGTTTAGGCTGCTTTGATGAGTATAAGCTAGGAGGTCCTACACCTTCTCGTGCCTTATAGCTTGGTTAGCATCAAGTGTCTTGTTGGCGAATAGTTGTTCTTCCATGCATATTCTGCGAAGGTTTCTCTCCACTGGCTTGAAACAGGTAGACTTGCCAAGCTAAACTCGTCGTGTCTGTGAGCTCGGAGTGCATCTGGGATGGTTCGATTGGACAATTGGTCATGTATTTGAAGGACTTCTTTGGCCTTGGCTGCCGAAGAAATGACTATTGTGGTTACTTGGCCTGGTTTTACGCTCATTATGGGGCCATGGACTTTGACAAGTTTTGTTAGGGACTTAAGGGGTTTGTCACCAACCTCTAAGAGGTTTCCAATCAATGGAAAAGGTTTTGGACCTGGTGAAGTCTTTTGGGGATTGCTTTGCTTCTAAAAATTATATGCAAGGCTTGGATTAAGAGCCAAGACATGTTATACCGCTCAAGAAATCCATTTTTATTTAGGCGGAAATCATATTTTAGTCCCTACATTTTCAGGCTATTCCCATTTTAGTCTCTACATTTTATTTTTACTGCTTTTAGTTCTTATCCTGAAAAACGCTTTCCGTTTTGGTCCCTACCATTACATCAAAAATGGAGAAAGCTGACATGGCAAAGGGCTGAAATAAATAATAATAATTTAATGTCCATGTGGCCTAAATTAATAATAAAAAATGTTTTAAAATGCCACATCAGCATTTAAATTAAAAAAATTAATTTATTAATTTTAACTAAATAAAAAAAATTGAAAACTAAATTAAAAACTAAAAATTATATGAATTGAGATCTAAGTGTGTCTTGAACAAGAACAACAAGAACACAATCCCAGATTCAAGAACACAAACTCAGAAATTAAAAAAAAAAAAAAAAAAACGCAATCTTAAAATTCTGAACAACTTCAACAACTTGGTCTTCCCTAGCAAACTCAAAAAGAAACTTGGTCTTCCCAATCTTAACAACTTGGTCTTCCCAATCTAAAAAAAAACCCAATCTCAAAACCAAAAAATCAAACTCCCTCATCTTTATCTTCCCTAGCAACCACTTCAACAACTTGGTCCTCTCGCACTATCTCCGCCACCGCAGGCTTCACCTCCACCAGATTCTCCACCGTCGTGAGCGTGCTATACACTGCAGCCATCTCATCGGGATCGAAATCATTCAACCACTGCAAATTTTGAACAAGCAGCTCGAGCACATTGTTCTCCACCAACGCGCCAACCAAAACCCTAGCCGGCTCATCACTCTCCTCATCGCCCTCAAACACATCAGGATCCATCAAATCCTGAAGCAACTGAACCACATTGACCGCGATATCGGTGTTATCATGAGCGAGGAGGTTCAAAATGGAAGGAATCGCAGTGAGATTGACGAGATCCGGATATAGCTTGGGAGCTCTGGCGAGGATTTGAGCTTGTGAAGGTCGTTATGGAGGTCAATTTCAGAGTCGGCGAATCGGTCGGGTTGGTTAGGGTATTTGCGGCGAGCTTTGATGTTGTCCTTGAGCTTTCGCTCGAAGGAGAGGACGAGTTTCTTTAGGGTTTTGAGATTGGGTTGGGAGAGGATTTGTTTAGATTTGAGATTGGGTTTTTTTTTTTTTTTTTTTTTTTTTTTTTTTTTAATTTCTGGGTTTGTGTTCTTGAATTTGGGTTTGTGTTTATGTTTGTTTCTGGATTTGGGTTTCAAGAACACAAACCCAGATCTACGCTGGCAGGAGAGGCGTTTGGGTTTGTGTTTGTGTTTGTTTCTGGGTTTGGGTTTGTGTTTCAAGAACACAAACCCAGATCTACGCCGGCCGGAGAGGCATTTGGGTTTGTGTTTGTTTTCATGTTTAATTCCTTGTTCATGTTTAATTTGACGCGGATCTATAGGTTAATTTGTTGTTCTTATTTTTTGAGTTTGTAATTTTTGGATCTTAATTTTGTGTTCTTAATGTTTGTGTTTTTGTTGTTCTTGTCCAAGACACACTTTGATCTCAATTATTGTAATTTTTATTTTTATTTCTGTTTATTTTTATCTTTTTGATTTAATTAAAATTAATAAATTATTTTTTTTAATTTATATGCTGACGTGTTATTTTTTAATAATAAAATAAATTTTTTATTATTATTTTAATAATTTTGTTTGCCACGTAGGTCAGTGCAGTTAGGGCACTGATGGAAAGGACAAAAGTGGAAGGCGTTTTTCTAAACAGGGACTAAAAGCGGTGAAAATAAAATGTAGGGACCAAAATGAGAATCGCGTGAAAATGTAGGGACGAAAATGTGATTTTCGCCTTTTATTTATGAACTCTGATCACCAAGAGAAAAGAACAAAGTGAAGAATGATACAATACAACACTATCCTTCATTGTTCTCCTTTATAATAGACAACAAGTAGAACAAAACAACATGCGCACTCAGAGAGAGAGAGAGAGAGAGAGAGAGAGAGAGAGAGAGTAACAATGGTTAATATTAGAGCATTCACAAAAGTGTATAGTGAAAAAATGTATAGAATTTACACAATTTTATCTAAATATGATATACATCTGTATATTGTTGTGCAAATTTACAAGTTTACTACAATAATCGTGTAATTTTACAATAACACTATTTATTTTACATTTAGTTATTTATTCTTTTTTATGTATCTCAAGGATAAAAGGAGAAAGTAGATAGTGGTTGTTGTACGTGAAGAAAGAGAAAGAATTAAAAAATCAAGAAAAATTGATATTTTAATTAAATGTAGTGTAAAATAGACAATTTGATGTGGGGGTGTTTTGAAAAATAAGTATGTAAAATAGAAAAAATAAGTTTTTTTTAGAAGAAAAAATAAAAAAGTAAGTTCTTATGTTAAAATAGACAAATTTTTGTACGAGCTAATATGAATGCTTTTAATTATGTTATAGTTATAATTTTAAAAAAATATATTTTTTAATATTTCAAGTGGGAGTAGATGAATTTTAACTTTAGACATCTTTCTCCAATTTAACCAAAGTTCATTGGAGTAACATGGAGACACTGTAGTGGACAATGATTTGCATGTTACCTTAATCACAAATTTCAAGAGAGTGCTAAGTTGAAGTTTGGTATAATTAAGCCTAATATTATTTTTGACAATTTGAGCAAAATATATTTTTTGACATGAGCGCATGTAATGTCAGAGAATTTAAATTCTGTTAGGGTCATAATTTATTGTAGTTGACTAATCCTTTGACAAAATGTACTTTACTTGTAATACAGATTTAAGATAAGTTTAGTACTTCAAGAAACATGTTGTTCAAGTCAAGTATTAAAGACATGAAGATTGGTTGAAGAAATAATTGAAGAAAAGCTGTTCATTAAGTCTCGATAGATAGCTCAACAAATGCCTGCTATTGAGACTTAGTGTGAAGCTCAATAGATAGCGACAACAGTTTGATCTATCGAGAATTACGAATTCATAATTTTCATATCTGAAATTTGGCCCAGTCTTGTGTATTTGTTTGAGATTTATTTTCTCACAACTCTAGACATGTATTGGCTTATTTTAAGAGCCGTCACACATGGATACAGAGACCAAGAGACTTATTTTCTCTGTGTGAAACTACTGCGTTCATACGCCATAGGGTTTTGTAATCGAGTGCTTCCTAATCTTCATTGTTGATGAAGTGAAGAACTTTGCAAGCAACAATATCTGTTCAAGTTGTTAGAGTTAGTCACGTACTGAGATCCATGCAAAGGGTTAGTCACAAATTGGAGGTTTGTGCATTAAAGGAAAAAAGGTTACTACAAGATCAAGTCCAATTGGGTATTGGAGCAAATGTTCAATTGTAGGTTGGTATTTTTGGCTAGGCTAGGGTAGTTGGTAAGATTCCTTATACTTGTAACTGCTTGATTGTTGATTAGTGGATTCTTGGAAGTGGTGACCTTAAAATCACCTGGTGGAGTTTTTGCCTTGCGAGGGTTTCTCCATTTGTTAACAAATCACCATGTCTAATTTATTTTCCGCTGCACTTAGTATTTTTGATGATTTGTTGGTGCTTTCACGATTTGCATGCAATTGAATCTAATTAATCAACTTGGGTAATTGAATGAATTAACCAGGGTCAAGCTATCATAACCTAACAAATTCAAAAACTTTCTACCCTAGGGTAAGGCTGTTTTTTTTTTTGGCACGGAACAACCACTTGAGCCCTCCTCTAAATATAATTTTGTACGTTTTTAGACCCCTTAAACACACACAGATTAGCCTAGTTATTCAGCTAAATGATTAACTTAGGTAAATTATTTAGATCTAGTTTAACACAAGTAAATCATATCATATAAAGCAACGGAAAAATAAATAACACAACAATATGACGATCCAGGAAAACTTAACCGGTAAAAACCTGGGGTGGATTTAACCTAGCTATCCTCAAGGTAAAAAAGCAAATTCACTATGAAAGAATTGAAATTTGTACAATAGAACTTAGACCACTAACATTCTATTGCTACCTCGAGTTGAAAACTTACTATTACGACCTCATGATAGCTCCGAGTTCACGGACTACTTCTTTCTTTGGCCTTTGCAACATAAGCACCCACACTTGTAATAAAAAAACACAAACTCTCTTGTTTGTGACTCCAAGACCATCCTTGAAGGTTTAGATCATCAGCACATTTGATGACTAGAGAAGGCAGTAACTTCTACAACACCGAATCTTGAGATTCTTTAAGGAATAACACCAGTAGAAGACATAAGAGAGCTTTTGGGTATAAAACCCTAAATCTACAAAAGAGGCACACTCTTCTCTCTCTGAAAAACCTTTTTAAAAACGTGCTTAGGATTTCCTTTATATACTAGAAGAAATAGATCTGAAACCCTAATCCTTAATAAGCTTGAATTGCTGTTTGGGCCGACTTAAAATTCTTTAGATACGATTCTCGATTGGTCGAGCCTATTTTTCGATCGGTCGAACCAGACAGATTTTAAATTCCTCTTTCTACAGCTTGTATGTTCTTGAATCTTGACATGAATTATCTTGAAGATTGTCTAATAATACCTATAGACTCTAGGATCTATATCTAGATAAGTTTGTGTTCACGATTTGCCAATTGTTCTAAACTTTTAGAACCTAACAAATTTTATTTTTGTTCATAAAAGCTCTCCCATAATAATAATAATAATAATAATAAATTTTATTTAAGTTGCAACGGACACTAACTCCTATCTGTTACGCTTAAGAAAGTGCAAAGAATCATCATTGCAATTAAACAAGCAAGTTGGGGCTTGTCCAAAAGATGGAGTTTCGGTCCTTATATAGTTGGGACATTGATATCAAGCATGATAGACCAAAAACGTATTGACCCCTTGTGATAAATTAATTGATTAATTAATCAAGTTTATTAATTAATCAAATTAAATGCAAAGCGCATGATAGCACAAACAAATCACCAATTAAACTAAGTATGCAGCGGAAATTAAATTTGACATGGGTGATATGTTTACGAATGGGGAAAACCACCGAGGCAAAACCCCACAGGGTGATTTTAAGGTCACCACTCTTGAGAATCCACTATTATCACAATAAGCGGTTACAAGTAAAGGAATCTCAGTACCTTATACCAACCTAAAGTTGAACCCTTACCCCAATACACAATTGGACTTGTTTTGTAGTGACAATCTCTCTTTTTAATGCACGGCTCCTAGTACATGACTAACCAAACTGATGTGCGGATCCCAGTATGCGACTTACTCCTTTACACGAATCCCAGTACGTGACTCACTCACCAACTTCAGGAAGAAGAATGTTGGTTGCAAAGTTCTTCACTTCATCAATAATAAAGATCAAGAAGCACTTAGTTACAAAACCCTAAGGCGTAAAGACGCAGTAGCTTCTACAGAGAGAATAAGGCACCGGTCATCTTTTTCCTGTATTCTCCTTGTATTCCCTTATGTGACGGTCTTTAAAATAAGCCTTATAGATGTCTAGGGTTGTGAGAAAAGAAACCCTACACATATATGTTAGCATGGGCCGAAAGTCAGATTTGAAAATTCTGATTTCGTAATTCTCGATAGATATCTATCCGACCACAACTGTCGAGACCTCGATAGATAGCTATCTGTCGGCAACTGTCGTGACTCATTAAACCTCGATAGATAGCTATCTGTCGGCAGTTGTTGAGCAATTTGTCCAGCTTTAATGAACAGCTTCTCTTTACTTATTTCTTGGTCTAATCTTCATGGCTTTAATATTAGACTTGAATAACATGTTTCTTAAAGTACTAAACCCATCCTAGATCTACCCAATTACAAGTAAAGTGCGTTTTGTCAAAAGATTAGCCAATTACATAAAATATGTCCTTAACAAAGCATTCTCAGGTTATTTGTTTAATTCCTACCTATCTAATCAAAGACCTCTTTGGCTAGGAAACCGATTCCTTCTTGAGGTTATCTTCTCATGGGAAGGGAATTCTTCTTCAACTTGGACTAGGAAAAAGAAACATGGCTTCTTGCATGGTGGAGTCTTGCATGTATTATATGGGTGGATTCTTGCATGGTGGAGTCTTGCATGTATTATATGGGTGGATTCTTGCGTGCATTGGAACTCTTTTAAGTCTTGATATGCCTTGGCCAATGGATTTGAACGTGGCTACTATTGTTAGGACATATGTGATTAGGTGTTAGGAACATATGTCGATATTTATGTAATTGACTAATCCTTTGAAAAAACACACTTTACTTGTAATTAGGTAGATTTTGGATGTGTTTAATGCTTTAAGAAATAAGGTTTCAAGTTCAAGTGTTAAAGGCATGCAAGTCTGTCCAAGAAACAAGTGAGAAAGTGCTGCATTTTAAAGCTTGATAGATGGCATTTATCAAATTTTAAAAGTTGTTGAAGCCCGTGGCTCGATAGCTAGCTCGATAGATGGCTATCTATCGAGATTTATGAAACTCAGTTTTTCAGGACTGCTTTTCATCCAATCCTTGAATGTATGTTTGGGCTTTCTTTTCTCACAACCCTAGACATATATAAGGATTGTTTTAAGGGCCGTCATAGGTTACACACTTGCCCAAGTTCATGCAAATTGTGATCGGAGACAGAACTTGCCCTAGTTCATCTTTCTTCTGAAGAAGCTGCTGTGTTTATACATTGTAGGGTTTTGTGACCAAGCAACTTTGTGAACTTCATCGTCTGGATGAATTGAAGAACTTTTCAGCCAACGTCCTTCTCAAATTGGTGATCAAGTTGCGTACTGGGATCCGCGCAATTGGTTAGTCATGTACTGGGAGCCATGCATTGAAAATGAGAGATTGTCACTACAGAACAAGTCCAATTGGGTATTGGGGTAAGGGTTCAGCTGTAGTTTGGTATAAGGTACTGGGATTCCTTTACTTGTAACCGCTTATTTTGATAATAGTGGATTCTCGGGAGTGGTGACCTTAAAATCACTTAGTGGGGTTTTTGCCGTGTTGGTTTTCCCCATTCGTAAACAAATCACTGTGTTAATTTATTTTCTGCTACATACTTAGTTTAATTGGTGATTTGTTTGTGCTGCCACACATCTTGCATGTTAATTTGATTAATTAAAAAACTTGGCTAATTAATCAATTAATTCATCACCAGGGGTCAATACATTTTTGGCTTGTCAAGTGGTATCAGAGCGAGCACACTCTGATTAGGTTTAATCTTTGTTGTGTGATCTATTGACCCTTGTTTTTCATGGATAGAGGACAATCTCATATTATACCTCCATTATTAGATGGTACTAACTATGCATACTAGAAAGTATGCATGAGAGCTTTCTTGCAGTCTCTAGATGAGAAGGTGTGACAAGCTGTAGAGATTGGCTGGACTAAGCCAATCGAAGCGCCGGCCGATTTGGATGATGCTAAGATCAAGGCGGCAAATTTCAATAGCAGGGCATTGAATACTTTATTCAGTACAGTCACAAATGAGGAGTTTAAGAAGATATCCTCCACTGAAACTGCAAAGGAAGCGTGGACCATCATCCAGACAACCTATAAGGGAACCAAGGCTGTTAAGGATTCAAAGCTTCAGAGGTTTACTACAAGCTTCGAAGAGATTAAGAAGGAGGAGGATAAGTCATTTGCTGAGTTATATGCCAAGCTTAAGGAAATAGTAAACTCAGCCTTGAATCTTGGGGAAACCATTCCTGAACCCAAGATTGTGAGAAAGGTGCTCAGATTTCTACCCGAGAGATTTCATGCCAAGATCACCGCCATTGAAGAATTAAAGGACATTGACAAAATTCCTTTGACAGAGCTGGTTGGCAATTTGCAGACCTATGAGTTGGATTTGTCTAGGATTCGGAAATCGAGCAAGAACAAGAGCATGGCATTGAAGGCAAAAAGCAGTGACACGGATGAGTTTTTCGACGATGAAGATTCTAAAATGAAGTCCTACATCACCCAGCAATTTAAGAAGTTCATGAAGAATGCCAATACAAAGGGCTTCGACAAGAACCGTAGACAATTAAGTTCTTCTCTGTATAAGAGCCAAGATAAAGGGAAGAAGGATTCTAGAGATGGCGGTCAGTACACTGTTCCCTCAGGACCTAAGTGTTTCGGGTGTGAAGGCTTTGGACACATGAAATAGGAGTGCCCCACATATCTCAAGACCATTGGGAAAAGTAAGGCACTTGCTGCTACCTTGAAGGACACCGAGCCTGAGAATGATTCTGACAATGAGGATGACGGAATCCTGAATGCCTTCATTGCCACTGTCAATCCTACTGAAGGGATTGTAGAAGATGTGGATGAAGAAGAAGAATTGGTGGAGTCAAAGTTTGGAAAGATGGATGAACAAGATGATATCCACACAGCCTATGCAATGTTATACAAGGTCTTAGAAAAGCATGAGAAGTTGTATAGGTTGGCCACCAAGAAGCACAGTGATGTGGAGCTTGAGCGGGAAGAAATCTCTACAAGGTTTAATGAAGCCAATCAGACCATTGGAGCATTGAGATTTGAGATTAATTTCTTGGCTGAGAAGACTAAGAAGCTTGAGGTAGAACTGTTCCAAGTTAGAGCTCAGATGAAAAGGACTTCAAGTGCTAAGCTCGATGAGATGCTCAATCTTCAGAAATTTGCTTCCGATCGAATCGTTTTAGGGTATGATTTCTCTTCTCCTAGTATTGCTTCTACTAGTACTACTTTCTTTATTCCTCATGCTAATAATGTTGAAACTGAGAACAATGATGTTAAGAATGAATTAGCTAGTGAGAACATAGACAAGAGTAAATCTATCTTAGGAGCACCCTCTAAACTTGCTAAGAATGAGACTAAAAACCCTAGGGCTAAGAAGGAAAATAATCAAAAGCCTAAACAGAAGAAGCAGCATCTCTGTCATCACTGTGGGGCAGCTAGACATACTGGACTCAATTGGTATAAGTTGTTAGCCACTCAACAGAGCAACAGCATGATCGCGTCGGGAAACCAGAATCAGTTTCCATCCTCCCTTGCCCCTTTTGGAGAGCTTTTCAAGGCCCTTATGTTCCTTTTGAACTTGAACGGTTTTAACTCTTCCCCTTCACCGTCGGATCAAGGGTTCTCCAAATGAAAAAGGTTTTTTTAAGGTGTGGAAGGAAAAAGGCTCCAAGTGATTTTGTCACTTTTCTCTCTCCCTTTCTTGTTTTTGATTGCATTACTTGTGTTTTTTTCTTTAGTGTTTTGAGTTAGTCTAGTTTTATGCATTGATTTGCTTTGTTTAACATTTTTTTGTTTGTTTATTTTCAGTTTTGTTTTATTTTGTTTTCAAAAATAAAAAAAATTGAAAAATTGAAAATTACAAAAACAGTATGTGTATGTGTACATTGGTACTTGTGTACCTTAAATGGCCATTGAAACAAAGTTTTCTAAACTTTGTATCTTTTGTAGTTTAGATGAGCATATCTATGCACAACTAAGCAAGTGAGCTTTGTGGCTCGTGTTTGTGATGAGTAAGATTAAGTAATCTCTTGTACTTAACACTCATATCACTCTTTTTGATTGGAAGGACTAAAAAATCCTAAGAGAAAGGCATTAATAACCATCTCACCACTGTTGCCCACCAATCATAAAATGACATCTGTATGCTTTGGCATAGCAAAAGTGCAATGTCATAAGCTTAACATGATTGGCTATTTCTTTTCTCTCTCTTATATGCTCATTCATGATATGCTTAATAAAAGAAAAATATGCAAAGAAATAAAAGCAAAAAGAATCAAAATGCTTTATATATGATTGCAAGCGTGTCTTCTAGGAGATGCGGGAGTTATAGGATGTACCTCGAAGGTGATAGTCCCTATCAAACAGTTATGATTGTGTGTGAGTTAAAGAGATTTTCTTGTATCTCAAATCGTCATAACATGTAGACACTTGTGCAATCTTGTGATGTTTTCACACACAACACGCAATATTCTTTGCTACTTTTGATACATGGTAGGTACAATGTGATTTGTCCATCACAAGGTTTACTTATGTTAATGTATGCTCACTAAACTGTCTTAACTTGTTTTTGAAATATAAAATTGGTTAGACTTATTTAGTGTGTGTGTGTGTGTGTGTGTTTTGGATCTATGTGCTTATCATTTTTATTGTTGAGAGATGATTTTGAGAGCTTAAAATGTTGTTTGGATCTTTGTTTGAATAGTATGGTTGATTGCATTCATATTTGTGTTTTTCCCTTCTTGAAAATTGTTTTTAAGCAATCTTGACAGCTTCTCGATAGCTCTCAACAGCTAAGCTATCTATCGAGACCCTTCAGCTGATTTTTATCGCAATCTCGATAGCTCTCGATAGCTAGTTTGATCCATCAAGCAACTTTCTGTCTCCTCAATAGCTTCTCAATAGCTACCTCGATCCTTCAAGCTTCTTTGTTGAGAAAACCTCTTGTTTGATTCTCTATAGCTCCTCGTTAGCTCTTCGATAACTAGAACACGTGTTTTAAACTTTGATAGCTTCTCAATAGCTCTCGATTTATCAAGATTTATGAAGTTTATTTATAAGGAGGCATCGCGATTTTAGATCTCATTCCCTCGATCTATTTTGACATATTTCAATCTTTTCACCTCTAAACTCACTTTTCTCTCTCTAAACCTTCATTCCACGTGATTTTCGACTCATTCTTGTCTCTAATCACTTGGTATGATCTCTTTATCTCTCATTCTTCACGCATTTAGATCTAGGTTTTGTTTTGTTTTGTTTTTTTTTTTTTTTTGAGAAATTTTGGGGTTTTTCAAAATTGATGAAGGTGTTGTGCAAATTTTGGGATGGGTGTTGCTTAAATTAGTTTAAGACCTCATGCATTGCATCACATGTGCACTATAACAATGTTTCATGCATTTTAGATGTGTGTTTACTTTGTTGCTATGTTGTGTGTTGGTAGGTTTGGATTGGGTTGAGCCCATGATGCACTTATTTTGCATGTCACATGTTCATGCATTTTCATATGTACGTACCTTCAAGTTTCTGTATATATTGTATCTTGTTGGTGCTTTTCTGATTCTCTCTCTCTCTCTCTCTCTTTCTGTCTCTCTCTCTCTCTCTCTCTCTCTCTCTCTCTCTCTCTCTCTGTTACGTTAGTTGCGTCATGGCACCTAAACATAAATCCATTCTATCTCGGAACCCTCTTCGTTCCGGGGCATCTTCATCTTCTGATCCTACTCCTTCACATGTTTGGTTCTATGATGAGAAGGCTAAATCAGACTTTTTGGAGAACTTCTCAAGACGAGGCATTCATTCAGAACGCCAAGTCATTTTGTCAAACTTTTCTGACACTAACCTGCCCACTGTCATCCACAGTAAGGGTTGGGAGTCACTGTGTGATATCCCGGTAACTTGTCCCTCTGTGATCATTAAGGAGTTTTACTCCAACATACAAGGATTTGATACTTCAATACCTCATTTCTTTTCTCGCGTTCGAGGTATGCGCATCGTAGTTACTCCAGAGATTGTCTCTGAGGTATTACACATCCATAGGGTAGCACATCCTGACAACCCTGGCTGCGAGCGTCTAAGGACAACGTCCAAAGACGAACTCTCGTCTCGCTTCTGCGAGACACCTTCATCTTGGGGTGACTGTCAAAACACCCCTTGCTCGGCCTTTGCTAAAGGTCTGAGGTTCCTAAACATGGTGATGAGTTTTGTTCTCTATCCTTTGTCTCATTATAACACTATCACAGAGCCTTGTGCTCGATTTTTACTTTCCCTCTTAGAGAATCTCACCATAGACTTCCCCTTTCATTTCATTCTTTCCCTCATCGATGAATATTGCGATACGGCGACCCGTGATAAGCTCATCTTCCCTTTGGCTATCATGAGGATTCTATACCATTTTTTTTGTCTCCTTTCCTCTGTCCAATCCTTTCCCGGTTTTGTGTGCCATTGACGTTGCTACCGTGAAGAGGAGTGAGGCGGAGCTTTGCTTGAGGCGGACTTCGACAGAGATGACAGCCTCTCTAGCTTTTACCGCTCCATCCACCTCCGCTCTTTCGTCTTCTGCGAGTGGAGTGACACTTGAGGCCATCATGGCACAGCTTGTGCGTATGGGTGCTCGCCTTGACGCACTTAGTGATGAGTTGTGTCAAGTGAACACCTGTGTTGGTCATATTGCACGACGACAGGCTGTTATGGGTGGTTTCGTTGCTTCTCTTCCTCCTACTCCAGGGGCTTTTGAGGATGAGGACGATGATGGTGGTGTTGATGCTACTGATGCTGATAAGGATGATACTATTTCTTTCAGTGCTGATGAGATGTCTACTTGATATACTTGCCCTTTGTCACTCATGACAAAAAGGGGGAGTAGTTTTGGATATGAGAGTAGTTTTACTCTTCTTTTCTTTCTATTTCAGATACATTATCTTTTGTAGATTGGTCTTGTGACCATTTTGACATACATTGTATTTATATTTGGTTCATATATTTTGATGTATGTTCTTTCACCTATCTCCCAATGTGTTGTTTCTTTTCTATTTTTATACACATGTTTCTTATTAAATGTATGCAATTTATTATTTTTGTTTCACACTAAGATGCCTTGATGAGTTTTGTTTAAATACAGGTTGTCAAAGTCTTCTTGCCATAAAAGTTCTTCTTGCAAAGTTTTTCAAGAGTTTGTGTTAAGATAGATTTTATTGTATTCAACAAGTGAGTATGAGTTGAGTGATTTATGACTTCTCTCATATGTTTATTTGTTTGTTGTGGTTTTGTCATGGATTGCCAAATGGGGAGATTGTTAAGATATATGTGATTTGATGTTAGGAACATATGTCGATATTTATACAATTGGCTAATCCTTTGACAAAACGCACTTTACTTGTAATTGGGTAGATTTACGATGTGTTTCAATGCTTCAAGAAACAAGGTTTCAAGTTCAAGTGTTAAAACCATACAAGTCTGTCTAAGAAACAAGTGAGAAAGTGCTGCATTTTAAAGCTCAACAGCTAGCTCGACAGCTGGCATCTATCAAGGTTTAAAAGTTGCTGAAGCCCGTGGCTCGACAGCTAGCTCGATAGATGGCTATCTATTGAGGTTTATGAAACTCAGTTTTTCAGGATTTTTTTTCATCCAATCCGTGAATGAATGTTTGGGCTTTCTTTTTTTTTTTTTTGTGTGGAGAAAATACATATTTGTATCACATACAAAACATATGCATCGAAAAACTAACGGATTTACTTCATTCGTAATTGATAACATGTACTATGTAAGTTTCAGAATTTAAGAACAAGAAGCGTACCTTGGTGCGGTGAAATTCAAAACAAAAGATTAGAAGCACTTGGGAACACTTTTAATCTTCACTCCAATTCCACTTAACGCCCAAGAAGTGTGGTCTCTCAATCAGTTTCCAAGGAGAGAATAAGAGAGTGTCCAACACTTACATACAAACCATTTCATGTTCTCATGTGATCATAATGAAAAACCACTTAGAAAACTATCATGGAAAGGTTTATGAAATTCTGTATGCTTCTCTCCTTATATATAACTAATTGTTTAATTGGGTTAGCATTTTAGGCCATTCCAATTGGGCTCTAGTGTGTGGCTTAGAGTGGGACCAAAATGGAACAAATAAGACTCTAGCTCCAATGGACCAAATAAGACTCTAACTCCAATGGACCTTGGACTTTTCTGTCAACTCTTGACAAGTCCAAAGTTACCATTAATTATATTCAATACCACTATATGAGTATAATTGCACTCTAGGCTTTATTAATAAATTATATCCCAAGACTTTATTATCTATGCAACCTTTTCATTAAAATATTTGTAGTAATACAAAGTCATGAATATAGACTGCCACTTTGAAGATTACTACATCTTAATCCTTGAGTACCCGGTTTAATCCTTTATGTTATTCATCATATATTTATGAAATCCAATTTCATAAATATATACTTAGTAACTCATTACTAAAGTGGTTGGGCTCAATACTCTGATAACCAAACCTATTAAACTTATCTCAACAGAATATTTTATATTTCCGTTAAGAGATTATGAATTCTATTTTGAGAATATATGTTCCATCAACACTAAATGCAGCTACCCAAAATACAAAGGTTTTAATCGTGACTTATAGATCTCACTCCTTATATATCAAAGCAACCTACATCTCATGATTAGGTTCATTATTCTCTCAAGATTTAGAGTTAATGCAAATGGAAGTCGTGAGATTTATTACTCATTTGACAGTCGTTAAGAGAATAATAAATCTCACAGCGGTCCAATTTAATATGTCTTAACTCTTAAAACATATCAACATATCAACTAGAAGTCTCCACTTCCATGATCAAGACAAATCATCTTAATTGATATGTCATAGTCTTCGCAGATGAAATGCTTAATTTCATCATTGACAACGAACTAAAATTCTGAGTTTACAAAGAACTTATGATTTATATCTTCTGTGACTTTTCAAATAAATCACATACGATGCATCTTATGGACTAAGATAATGTCCCATTAGTTCATTTACAAATAATTAAAAATTTTAATTATTTATGACATGCTAATAAATTGTGTCAGTTCGTTTAGACCCCTTAAACCCAACAGATTAATGCAGTGAATTAGCCAAGTGATTAATTTAGGTAATTTAATTAAATCTAGGTTAACACAAAATAAACAAAAACAATAAAGCAGCGGAAAATAAATAACACAAAGATATGATGACCTAGGAAACCACACCGGTAAAAACCTGGGGAGGATTTGACCTAGCTATCCTCAAGGTAAACTGAATCCACTATAAAAGAATCGAAGTTTACACAACAAGACTTAGACCACTAACATCTTATTGCTACCCAAGTGTAGGAAACTTACTACCATGACCCCATGATAGCTCCGAGATCCACGGACTCCTTCTTTCTTGAATTCTTCAGCAAATCCACAAGCGCACCTGCTTGTATATCTTTGTGCTCTTTTGATTCTGCAACTGTATCGATTTACACAACTCTTGACATGAATCTCAAGTTTGTAAACCCTAAGTGTATGTGAAGACAAACACCTCTAGATCTCACAATGAGATTCACAAACACAGCATTCAGAACTCTAAAAACGTTTTTAGGGTTTTCCCTTATATACTTAGGGCAAAATATAAAACCCTATACATTAAATGGACTAGGGCTGAGTTGGAAAATTCTGTAGAAAAACGATCTGCCCGATTTTCGATCGATCGAGTCTAATTCTTGATCGATCGAGTCTGACAGAAAGTTAATAGTAATTCTGCATAAAAACTCGATTCCAACTTTACATTAAATCCCATACTTTGAGCAAGTCTAACACACGACTAAACATTGTTTTGATCATGGTTTGCCAACATACAAATTGAAGTTCTAAATACATTAGATCCTAATCTTTAGAACCTAACAAATTGGATTTTAGGGCATAAACCCCAACACTTTTCTCACAACCCTAGACATATATAAGGATTGTTTTAAGGGCTGTCACAGGTTACATACTTGCCTAAGTTCATGCAAATTGTGACCGGAGATAGAACTTGCCCTAGTTCATCTTTCTTTTGAAGAAGCTGCTGTGTTTGTACACTGTAGGGTTTTGTGACCAAGCAACTTCGTGATCTTCATCGTTTGGATGAACTGAAGAACTTTGCAGCCAACATCCTTCTCAATTTGGCGATCAAGTCACGTATTGGGATCCGCGCAATTGAAAAGGAGAGATTGTCACTACAGAACAAGTCCAATTGGGTATTGGGATAAGGGTTCAATTGTAGGTTGGTATAAGGTACTAAGATTTCTTTACTTGTAACCGCTTGTTTTGATAATAGCGGATTCTAGGAAGTGGTGACCTTAAAATCATCCAGTGGAGTTTTTGCCGTGTTGGTTTTCCCCATTTGTAAACAAATCACCTTGTCAATTTATTTTCCGCTGCATACTTAGTTTAATTGGTGATTTGTTTGTGCTGCCACGTATCTTGCATGTTAAGTTGATTAATTAAGAAACTTGGCTAATTAATCAATTAATTCATCACAAGGGGTCAATACATTTTTGGCCTGTCAACTATTACATTAGACAATCTCTATGCGGGCAGTGAACCAACAATGGGATCATTGTGATATAAAAAGAAAAAAGGAAAAGAAAAAAAGAAAAAAAAGGGAGGTATGTATATATGAAAGATGCTGAAATTAATTGTATCAAACCATGGAATTTGTCGAGACATGATGACTTTCCACACTTAAAATTGTGGACATAATCAAGTCTCAAGGGGGCATTTGCAGGAGGCAAAATTTTAAGCCAATCATAAAATGCCACATTAAAATTTAGTGACACAATTTAAATTAATATGTCATTAAATTAGATAAATCAAGTGTTGACATGTATCATTTAAGATGATATTTATCCTAATTAAATAGAGATAAATATCTTGATGATAATTATTCTAATTAATAGAGACAAATATCTCAATTAAATTGGAATGACAATAGTTAATCATTATCTCTATTAAAATAAATAAATAAAATTAGACATAATTATCTACAAGGAAGTCAATCTCAAGTGGGACTTATCCTTTGAAACCACTATACATAGAGGGCATACCTCCTCTCATTTACACACAATTTTTCTAAGATGTCGAAACTCTGGAGAAATTCTGCCTCAAGAACATACGAAGAACATTCAAATAAGTTCTTTGAAGTTCTATTGGAATTAAGCTGAAAAAGCCTCCATAAACTTCAACAAACCCCAAATTTTTGAAGCTCGATGGATCAAGTCTTTAAAGCCCCGAAGAACTTCAACCTAAAAGCCTTCACATTCGAAGACTTGAAGAACAATAAATCTCTAATAAGCTCAAAGTTAGAGATTTGTTGTGAAGATTGTTCAATCCATCTTTCAACCAAAGTCAAGAAGATTTATTGTTCGAGTCAAGTTCAAAGAAGATAGAATCAGAGGGTATTCTTTTGTAAAAGAATTGAAATAGAGATTGTACTCATTATTCATCAATACAAATTTATATTTGCAAACCATATTTCTTTTCAATTGTTTGATTTTCTGCAATTAAGAAAAATTGTGTTTATAGAACTGTTCAGACCACTCTAAATGTGGAACAGTTTTCGTCACACTCTTTCTAAACTTCAATACCCCTCAAAGATCCTCACCTTTGTGATGCTCTCAAGGTGCAAGTTCAGATTATAGAAGCCTCTCAAGTACAAGACACATATGCTGCTACACTTCACTATCAACTTACTTACAGACTTCAAAATGATGCCTTTGATATGGCAGTCCTAGACATGGCCTAATCTAATGATGCTTTGTTAATCCAAGTTGATCCAGGAATAACCCCATGTGTACATTTGGCCTAAGACAACTCACTAGAGACCAAATGACTTCTTTTTTCCCAGAATCATGGATTACGAAATATGAGACACTTCACCAAGCAATTAAGCCAGTCTAGTTGAATAATCATTTCTTCATCAGGAAGGAAAATGGTGAAGTTGAGACAAGGTTTTTAGTGGCCCCACCAGAAAAGAAAGATGTGACAGTCTTTCCAACCCAGATTGCTATGCTTCAACCTGTGTCATATGCTTGTGAAGATGGCCTTGAGATTAATGCATTTTGGGAAGATGGAAAGCCTTGCTATGAAGGCCAATCACCCTCTAGCCACATATGGTGGGATATTTGTGATTGTGTTGAATGCTGAAAAGAAGAAATTCTTGAGGAAGATTATTCAAGAAGAAGGAAGAAAAAATCCACTCAACAAATCTTCAAAGAAAGATATGAAGTAAGTGATCCAGAAGTTGATTTCCTTGGAAAACCCTCTGGAAAATTTGACCATTATGTTCTTTATCCTAGAAACAGAAAGCAAAAAATCCCTCTATCTCCTCCATGTAAAGAAATCAAGTCCAAAGAAAATCATGATCAAAACCCTAAGCCTCCATTAATCCCACACTACCAGAAAGTTCTTCCCCAAATACCTAGATGCCAACCTTTTCCTACTAGTCAAACCCACCCACAAAAAACCTTATCTTGTTACATGTTTGACCATGCTTCACCTTCCTACTCATAGGATTTTCCTCTTGAAATTTTTGAACATCCTTAGACCAGCACAAAGCATGTGTGAAAAATTAAAAACCCTGTTGGAACCAACCCAGATGGAAGTAGAAGACATGTTTCGTCAACAGAAGCAGCTTTAAATTGGCAAGCAAAAAATGCTGTGGCACAAACCAAGCTATTTCAAAAATCCTCGATAATCAACAGAAGTTAGCTGAGGTAGTTACCCACACCTTGTCATCCTCAGGTTCTTTTATTGATGGTTTGAAGAAAAAAAAATCAAGATGGTTGAACAAGAGCTTGCAACAATTGTATCAATAGTCAAAGATATGTCTGTTTCTTTCCCTCTCATAGGGCAGAAAGAAAAGGAAAGAAAGCAATTGCTGACACAACTTCAATCCATAGAAAGATCACAAAAAACAGTTACCCAACCTTTCCCGATAGTTGTCTATACTCCTTACCAACCTCGACAACCATTATATAAAGATCTGTCCATACCTTTAACCTATCCATTTTCATCAACCTCTCCTAGAAAAAATCTCCAACCATTAGCCTTGACACATCCTGATTATAACCCTTTCAAGACAAGTGGAATTTTCCCAGCCATAACATATACACCTCCACCTAAACTAGAATCCCAAGCCAAGCCCTTACCATCTTATGCAAAGCTGATTGTAAATTGTATTTGAATTTGTTTTGAGTTCTGTGGTCTATAAATATCTACTTTGTATCATTGTAAAGGCAGAACATAGCCTCCTTCAGAAATCCTTATGACTTATGTAAAGAGTTTGTTGAATCTAATAATATTAGTCAACTTGTTGTATTCAGTTCTTTATTCTATTCCATGCTTTCAGTAATTTTCTATATTTTTTAGCGTTATATTTTCTTAACCAATTCCAATAATCTTCTTACACTCTCTAACTCCTATATTCCACACACACACACATCATCTAGAATCTTTTTAAAGAATCAAAATCAAAACCGTGAATACTTTACACATGAGAAGTACTTTATTTATTTATTTATATTTATTTTTCTAAGTGCGTTATCTATATATGAAAAGTGCATTATAGCTCACAATTAGGTTTTATAGGTCGTAATTTATTTATTTATTTTGAAAAACAAAGTCAAACTTTACACACTTGAGAAAAACAAATACAAACACTTGAGAAAAACCATTTAGGAGTGAAGTATATTGAATAACATGAAATGCAACGGTACACCAACCTTACAAATTTCTCATTATATCCGGAAAATCTTAAAATAGACAATAGAAAGTCTCACTCCATTCTAAAATAAGCCTTCTGGAAATCGAGCTTTGCCCTTAGAAAGTGTCTTTTTTTTTTTTTTTTCTTCATCTGTTTGAAAATATAAAATATCTCTTGGGCGATTGATGTAGAACAGACAGCACATACCTTTTTGGAGCAGTAGGGCGCCAAAAGTCACAATGTAAGATCAAGGGGTGCTAGTAAGGGCCATCAGGCCGATAGTGTTGGAATTGCATAAAATTTGGCAGGTTGAAAGGAAACAGCATTCTAATCTAGACTCGAGTTTCTTGAGTGTCGCCTAAATTTAGGCAAATTCCTTCATTAAGGCCCCGAAAACAGTATTTTTGCTAGTTATTGTAATATTTGTTTTTCCTTAATAACTTTTAGTTTAAAAGTCTGAATAAAGTCCCGTCTGTTTTAGGACGTCTATTAGGGAGAGTATTTTCAATTTTCACAATTATCTCAATTTTTCTATTTTTAGCAAAAATCACTATTTTGCCACCTAATTATGTGATTAGCGCGAATTAGGGTTTCTGGGCGTTGCCCTAGTAGCCCTAGGGTTTCTTTTACTATTTAAACATATTGTAACCTCTAGGGCAATTTAGTTTTTAGATTTATAAAAATACAGACTTTGTCTATTTTTCTTTGGTGGATTTTAAGACCTTATCACCTTATGGATTCAAGGGACCCCTTATGGATTAGAGGTTTTCATTTAGAAGTTAACATGTTTAGTTTCTTTTTTCATTCAGAAAGTAACGTGTTTGTTTTTTGCTTCCATGACATCAGCATATCACCACATTCTTCATGATCCATCCATTTGGCGCAAATGCCACCTATGTTGGATCTATCAATATCTGGTTAGAAGAGGCCTTAGTTTCATCACCAAAATTTTAGAGATAACTTTGTGACGCATATTTTATAAATATAACTGATGGCTGGAATTGGGAGAAAATGGGTATTTGCCCATTTCGCCAAAACTTTTTAGCAAAATGCCCCACATCTGAAACTATTTAGGAAAATACCCATTTAAAACTCGATTTTTAGACAATTGAGTTATCGCAAACTGAAAATTAAATTTTTTTTTTTTGGAACTCGAGTTCATGGAACTTGAGTTCCCTGAAAAAATTCAAGTGGAACTCGAGTTCCATGAACTTGAGTACTTTACATGGAACTCGAGTTCATGGAACTTGAGTTCCAAAAAAAAAAAAAAAAAGTTTTTCTAAGTCGATGTTCGCTATAACTCAATATTCCAAAAATTGAGTTATACATTTGAAACTCGATTTTTAGAAAATTGAGTTTCAAAACAGAGGCATTTTCCAATTAGTTTTAGACATGGGACATTTTGCTAGAAAGTTTGTGAGAAAGAGGTAAAAACCCATTTTGGCCTTGGAATTGTTTAAAGATAGCTTTGTAAGTTGTAACACGCATTGCATAAATACATGGTCGGAATTGATTTAAGTTATGTTTGATACCCCATAATTAATGCATGGATCATATTGAATTGCTTTGTATAATTGTGTTGCACACTTGCACTGGTGTGTATTGAACATTGGGCATGTATAGATGTACTAAATATCTTGGGTTATGAAGAGATTACGAGAAGTGTTATTATCATATGCAAAATCGTTTTGAGGTATGGAGCAACGGAGCAGATATGATTAGTTTATCTTATAGTATAGTAACAATCTGAATGCTCTTTTAATTTTTACAGAGAAGTGGACCATTTTTATATAGTAAGAAGCCCTATGAAGCACGGGTGTGTTTTAGGATTTGGGTGCAGGTGCGGGATTCGGCAATTTTTGAAAAAGTAAGGTGCGGATGCAGCAGGATGTGGCGATTAAAAAACTATTAAAAATATTTTTATTTTTATTTTCTATATATTGCTAAGCATACTTTTTCACATTATATAAATATATACCAAATTTTTTTTGAGGAAAAAATATATACCAAATTTAAGAGCAATAGTAGACACTACAACAAAGTTGATTTTTTTCGAGGGTCAAAACTCTTGAAAAAAGTATTAAAAAACCTTGAAAAAATTTATTTTAAGAGTCCAGTTAACCCTTGATAACCTTCGAAACATATACCATCGAAAAAGAAATTTTGAAGGCCTTCGTGACCTTCAAAACAAGTGCTCTAATCTTATTTTGAGGGTCAAGCGACCCTTAAATAACCTTTTACCAAGGTTTAAAAGATTTATATTTACAACCCTTGATAAATAAGGTTATTTAAGGGGTCTCTTGACCCTTAAAATAAGATTTTATTTTATTTAAAGAAAAAACCACAATCATGCACAACATATACACACACACACACACACACACAGACACACACACACACACACAAAAAAATTCACAATTGGACGAGGATTTGCTTGATAGCGAATATGATCATTGTTTTTTTGATGAATCAAAGTTTTATTCAATCCAAATGAAAAGTACAAATATTATTTCTGTACAAACACAATGATAGTAGCATGGTTGTGAACACATCACTCAATCATATTCTATCAACTCCTATCAAACATATAATGGAGCTACCCAAGCTACTTTACAAATCATAGGTGTCATTGTTTTGCCGTCCAAGCTAATAACTATACAATTCAGCATTTCAGCCTTCAATTGAATCAGTTTTTTTATAGACCAGGCTTCTAAAAATTTGTATATCCCTATCTAAAACTGCTGTGATCAACTATATGATCAATCCTCAATATATGTGGCCGCATATTTCACTGCCAGGCTTCTGAGATCCCTGATGCTTGAACCTTGCTTGAAAGGTAAAAAGTAACAAAAATTCATGCAGAGGAATGCACAAACAAACTTTTGTCATGGTGAAACTTATATATTGTAAATCATGATTATTCCAACTCATCGACTAAGAGATTCACTTCTAGCATTGACCAAGAAAAAGGAAAAAAAGCAATAAAAATTAAACCATTTCTTGCCCAATCCTTACCACCCAGTCTTTCAAGGATGATTTACTGATTCTCCTGGTCTTAGAGGCTCATTCAAAGAGACTCAAGGTTTTCACAGCCTCATCATCTCGCAAGAAACGCATCAAGTCCTCCATGTAGATGAACCTGACAGAGAAACAATTCATTGAAATTGATTAGGAAGAGTGACATCATATATGCATGAGAAATCAAGTTAATGATAATTACAACAGCATCATACGTTCACCATGATGATCAAAATCATAATCTTAATATTATTCTATTTTAATGCAAAACAGCCTGATGTACTAATGTTTAAAGAGTCTCACATAAAGGATGCATAGCCACCAACTTTCCCTTGCAGTAAGAACTGCAAGGAAATAGACAAACCAATTAATCATGCACTTGTTAAATGGTTGAGGTGTTTGATTAAAAAATTGCCATACAATGAAGTCCATATTGACTTGTGATTTTCAAAATGTAACATATTTTTGAAAAGCAAATTAAGTAGCATAGTTCAGTTCATGAATTATTACCTTCACCACAAGTGTCTAAACCCCAGCATACTTGACATCCCAACTGAACTCACCCATGCTCCATCCAGTTCCCACCAAGAGAGTCACCATTTTTTTCAAGGTAGTAGTTCAAGTAGTAGTGAATGTCAGCTTCCTAGGATGCATTCATCTGTCCATAGGATGCAAAACATAAGTTAGCACAATTAATCAGTATTAGCATCATTGAGCCATAACTTTCATTATAAAGCCAGGATATCAAGCACTAAGAGAACCACATAGCTTAATTATTTTCTATTTAACTTAGCTTTTGCTAGATAAACATAAATTTACTAATTCCTTAAATAAAAAAAAGTACTCCCATCTCACTACCGCAAATCCCAACAAACAATACTTTCCTTGTCATCTAAATATACCTAAAGAAAAAAAAGTAAGAAAGTATGAGAAAAAAAACCTAAAAAGAAAGCTAAGACTGATCAAAGCAGAGCTCAATAACTTAGTCATGTTTATTGTAGTGTTATATAATACAATAGAACATTAAGGACTACTTCAAATATTGAATCTTAGTATCACATAAGGAATTATGCAATTCAAATCTATCCAAACACAGACTTAAGTTCAAAAATACTAATAAACTGCTGAAAGTAAATCCTAGAAAACAAAAAATTCTAATTTAATAAGGATGGGAGAAGGAGCATGGAGAATTGACACATACTACAGGAAAATTGGGCAATGCTGCCATGAGCAACACACTTGGCATTTGCATTGAAATTAAAGGAAAACATGGATTTAAAAAGGATGGAGAAATTAAGTAGTATCTGATATACATTTTCGAAATTAATGAAATGGCCAAGGACAACACTATCTTGCCTAATACCACAACAGAAAACAAAACTGATAGTAGGACTATTATGTGTTCCATTCAAGTGGAATACCACCAAAACTTATCTTACACTGTTTGGCAAGCTTGAACCAAGACGCAGAAAATTCTGAAGCATGATTCATAATAAAATTGACATCAAGAGGCAGAAAATTCAAACATTGTATTAAACTTCTTGAACTCATTCTCTAGTAGGGAAGGTGTGACATTCAAAGGGGGGTCTTTTTTGTAGATGGAATAACCTTTGGCTGGCCATAAAATGCAAAGTATACATATTAACTAGATTAATACACCCATACAGAGTAAACAACAACAACCATGATGTAGATCATAATTGACAACCCATACATAGTAAAGTATACATAGTTTTTGTTGCTTGTGCCCCAAAGGTTTGAAGGAATTATTTCCAATGCATTAACTAGCCATAGGGAGAAAATAAAATTCTAAATCAGTTTCATGTTATCACCAAACACTGCTTCTTTCAAACTCAATGATATGAGAGGGAATTGGCAAATAATACAGAGAGACAAGAAAAATGTTAGAAAGCAACATTCAGAAACACTGAAGCTACACGAAATTAATAAACTTCTTCCTTGAAAAAGAACAGCTTGTAACACTCACACAAACAGAAAGTGTTAGCAAGCAACATCCAGAAACACTGAAGTAGCACAAAGTGGAATAAAAGACTTCCTTAAATAGAACCAGTTGTTTTGATCAATTGGCATCCTTAGTTAACATTCTTAATTTCTTATAACCGAAAAAATAAAAATAAAACTGAGAGATTCTTAATGAAAAAAGGAAGAAAAGTTAATACCTCTGTTGGACCATTGAGATGGTAATAAGATGATGGATGGTCAAAAGATGGTAACTGTCCAGGTAATGATCCTGCAGTTGCTCCTGACTCAAGAAACTCTTTGGGAACCAAGCCTATGTCGTTGAGACATTGAGAACTGATCGAAGATATTGATAAAACAGTCATTTCAATCCCCTGGCTAGCCTGGGAACTAAATAAATTTCCCTAGGGAGCTATTGCAGGACTGCATCTCTAAGAAAGAAACTCCACACCAGTTTCACTCTTATTATTCTCAGGAAATTCAGAGGGCCCATCTTCGTTATGCAAGCAGCTGACGAGACTTCCGGAGAACGATTTTTTAGGAGTACAAATATTAGCTTCTGGATAAGAGTACGCTTCAGAGAAGCCTCAGTGGGTGGAAACCAATTCGCATCAAGCTGGGGAAAGACAAGTGTAATTATGCATGAATAACATCTAAAGAATCAAATAAATGAAAGAGTATAATCAATAGGTTATAGTGTACTACACAGTCCACACAGCACAAGCAAATAGAAGGGGAGATGGAAAAAAAAAATTGGGGGGGGGGGGGGGGGGAATAGAGAAGATTTAAATAAGGGGAAAAAAGAAAAAGAAACATCAAAACAGATTGGCTTAAATTCAAATTGACGTGTAATATAAGCTAAAAATTGCAATTCAAACAAATTATAAAGCTTACACCACAATCAAAACACTTGTAATAAAGGGTTCTACTAAGTATGTCAGGTTTCATGCAATCAATTTCGATACTTTACATGCCACAATCAAAATTCAAGGAATTAAAACGGGAAAACATATTAAAATGTTCATGATGCTAGATGAAAAGTGACAATTAAGCAGTCTACGTACAAACTTGGAGGACTTGATTACTTTGAATGGACTAAAATTAACTGGAGCTTCTGCTAGGAAGAGCTCCAGATAGTGGAGCAGAAATAGACAAGAATCACATGAATTCTCTTGCTGTGGTAGCTGACATGGAATGTGAATTAATGTCAGAATAACAAAAATTATACATAACCCATGATTGGGGGGGGGGGGGGGGGAGGTGTACAAATTACAGCCAATTACTAGCAAAAATAGGTCAAAAAAAATTATATGCTATGTAAATGAAAATAACCAGATAAATTAAGCTAAAAAAGATTGTGTATACATCATAATTTTCTCAACTAGTAACTATAACTCAAAAGGAGAGTTGATTATTTTTTATAGCAAAAGGGAGGAAAAATATGTTAAAATTAATCTTCTTTTAAATTTTATTATCTTGTGTAACTTTACAGATTAGTTATCTATGTAAATAAACAAAGTAGAATGCATCTTCGTGTAAATTTTATTATCTTGTGTAACTTTACAGATTAGCGATAAAAAAAAAGAAAGTGTTAAAAAGGATACAACAAAATACATTAATGTATTTCATTCATATGAGATATCTATAACAGGCTCATTATATAGAGTGCACATTCCATCCACCTACTCACACATGGGGAAAAAAAAAAAAAAAAACAGTGGTCAATAATTCAATATTAAACCCATAACTTAAGAAAACATGCACAATAACTTATAAAGAGAAACAGAATGCATATGAATCTACTTGCACTGAAATAGCTTACGTAACTGTATTATCCGATTTGAATTGTCTCCTTAATGAGAAATCAATGTATCCATTGGGGAAACCTATATTACAGCTGATCCTTAATGTGAAATAGATTTGGTTCCAACTAAGTAGTACCTCCTCCATGTGCTTGACACTAGAGGGTTTGTACAAGCTTTTCTGGAAACCAATGGATTGACTCAAATGAATTAAACAGGACTTCATTCAGCGCAAATCACCGGTGCAATATGGTAGAGTGAAAAAACTGAGTTGCACATTATATACTACAATAGACATGATAGATATTGTATTTTTAGATTCCTAGTGCAATATGAATTCTTACTACTATAACACAAGTAGTAAGTTATTGTTCCTCTCCCAATGCCTCTTAGTCCTTTATGATCTATCAAGCGAATGGCCTTCAAGCCCCACAGGTTCTTTTTGCATAAATGGTTTGAACCTCCACATGAAAAAGTCATTGCAAACACAATCAAAGACATTACTAATAGCACATTGGCAATACAAAGCACACGAATTCTCACATCAAGTCACTGATGTATAAATAACATCAATCTAATTTGAAGAATTTGGCTATAAAGAACAGTACCGAAAGATCTTTTTTATCATCCTTAAAAGATTCAAAATTCACAATCTAAAGCCCTGAATACTTCCATTCTGAACCATCATTAAAACCCAAAATCATCATCAAGCGAGTAGATCTGAATAATGCAATAAATCCTTAGCTATAGAAATTCAAGATCTGGATCAAATTCCAGGACTTAATCTTTCCTCATAGAACCTAAAAATTCAAGCTTTACTCAATATTTTTCATCCAAAATCCAAATAGCAAAATCAACCAATAATTTAAGCTTAAATCAAACCAGAATGTACAAGACAACCGAGTTCAAAATCCAGCACAAATTAAAATTTTAAGCTAGAAATTTAAGCAATTGAATAGACACACACACACACACACACACACACACACACAAAGTCAATTCAATCCCAAAATCCTCTCCAATACATCATTCTGTTCCTAAAATTTTTAGACAACCAAACAGATTCTCGAATGAATCAAAGAAATTTAATAGAACTCAAATTTCAGCACAAGTTCACGGTTAGGGATTCGAGCTAGAAAATTCACCAATTGAAAACACCATCAATAAAATTATAAAAATGAAAAAAAAAAACTAAATTTTAAACAAAAAAAATCTAAACAAAATCGATACAATGCAAACTCATTTATTTTCTTACAATTTATCAACAACCAAACAGATTCTAAAAGAGTCCAAAGAAGTTTAATCGAGCTCAAATTCCACCACAAAGCTAACGAATTGAGCTAGAATTTCAAAGCAATTGAAATAAATGTAACTTTTAAAATAAATAAAAACTCAAACAAAGCCTATTCATTTCAAACAATTTCTCCGAGTAAATCTATAGAAATGCGATGAAATGAAAAGCCGTAGAAGATCGTACCTAGTAGAATCGGATATAAGTCTCTGAGTGATTGAGAGAGAGAAAAGCTTGTTGTGGAAGCTGATTCAGATTCTGATATTCAAAGTACAAAAGCAATGGAAGTTTGTGAGAGAGTGAGAGTTTTCCGATATTTGAGTTTCTAAGAGAGTTTTTTGAACAAAAATGGAAATGACTACAGAGAGAGAGAGAGAGAGAGAGAGAGAGAGAGAGAGAGAGAGAGAGAGAGAGAGAGAGAGAGAGAGAGAGAGAGAGAGAGAGAGAGAATGAAAATGTTTATACCTCTCTATCTATCTTAAGGGACGAAAATATTTTAGATATCTATTTTAAGGGTTGGGTTAGGGTTGCGTTGAAAAAAGTTAGATATTTGAAGTCAGCTCTCGCAAGAGAGCAAAAACTGCCTCTTTTCTTTAAAATATCGGTTGTATGGAGTAGTTTATTTCAAGGATTCTTCTAAAACTTTGTGACCCGCGAAATAAGGTTGCTTTAAATTAGACCGGGCACATTAATTAGCATTTATTTCCATGGTGTTTTGTGAACCCTTAAAAAATGTGGGTCGAAAAAAATCAAGTTTCTTGTAGTGAGATAATAACTAAAATATGATGTTCATAAATTAAATACAATCCACAAGTTTGAAACTAAAACATTAAAATTAGTTTATAGGGAGGGAGGCAGAGAGCAAAGAGCAGAGAGAGGCAGAGAGGCAGGGAGGCAGTGATGGTTTTAGGGTTTTTGTTTTTGTTTTTTTTGTTTAAAGATGTTTTTGCGCTTTGTTATTATTATTATTATTATTATTATTATTATTATTATTATTATTATTATTTATAAATTTTACTTGAATTTCGACTTGATTCAAAGTTGGTATTGGCCGGTATCGGACTAAATCAACCGGTATGGCCTGAATTAGTTGGTTTCAGTCAGCCGATACGATCCGATTCAACCTGAAACGGCCTAAGTCAGCGTGAATTGGCGTGTATCCAGAAACGAAAAAAAAAAAAAAAAAAAATCTAACGTGGCACCGATGTGTGGGCAACGGCATCGCCCACCGCACCTCGCGCCGGGCTGCGTCGGACGCTAGTGCAGCACCCCTATAGCCACGTCGGTGCTTTCTAGGTAAGAACATAACTTGATTGCCGCTGTTAGACATGACACATCACCACTGACTCATACTTCTCGCACCTTCTTCAAGTGCTATTTTGTCGATCTACCACAGAGTCGTTGCTCCATAAACGATAACACTTGGATGGTTGGATTTACTGTTGAACATATGGCTTTGACTAAGCGTCTAAGTTTTGCTGTTGAACGACTAAAGTTACTGTTAAATGCCCAAATTTGGTATATAATGTGTAAGACTACCACAAAACATCTTTATTGCCACTTAAACATCATATAGTGAGCCATTTAAGGACTACGTTGGTTGTAATACAGCCATTCGTGCTCCAAAAATCTTGCCCATAAACGTCAAGTGGAAGCCACCTGAGCAAGAATGATTGAAGGCGAATTATGATGGCACTATGTTCTCAGATTCGGACGAGGCAGGACTGGGGGTGGTGATTAGAAATGATAGGGGCAAGGTCATGGCGGCTTTGTCTGAGAAAATTCCTATACCTTGCTCAGTGGAAATTCTGGAACTTCTGGCAGCAAGAAGAACGGTGCAATTCGCTGTTGAACTCGATTTTCACCAGGTTTGTTTTGAAGGAGATTCTGGAATTGTTTTTAAGGTCTTATCCTTGGATCCTACTCCCCACTCACTTCTTGGTCATATTGTAAAATTGTAAAAGATGTTAAGTCTATTTCGAACCCTAGCTCACTCCTCTCATGTAAGAAGGTAGGACAATTCTGTAGCCTATGTTTTAGCAAGGAGATGGAGTTGGGCTTTCTTTTTCGTTAACAGTTTGGGTGGAGTTTGTTCCATTGGGATTTTAATCTTTTTTTATAATCGCTGATTTTCCAACTTGATTCTTAATAAAACCCATGTGGTTTCTCAAAAAAAAAAAAAAAAAAAAAGCATCTAAGAGCACTACAACAAAATGTATTTTTGGTGATGAAACAAAAGTCCTATATTTTGTAGCTTATGACTTTCAGTGACGAAATTGTTTTCGTCGAGTAAACTAAGTCGCCAAAAGCCTTGACGACAAAAAATTTCGTCACCAAATTAAAATACATTTTATTGTAGGGGGACTTTGTGTGTTTATCTCAAACTATTTCATATCCTTATTTTTTGCTACTCCCTTGTGTGTGTCTGTTCTCAAAAATTAAATTCCTTTTATGTTTTCTTTAACATATTCATTTTACTTTCATTAATTACAGTATAAAAGACCCAAAAGGGATGAAGTTTGGACGTAACTTTCATTCACTAAGAAATTTTGGTATCTTAAGGTCCATATGACTGTAAGTCTGTTCGAATCATAGGCCCCAAATAACCGCAACACACACACACACGTATATGTATATATATATATATATATATATATATATATTATATTATATAAAAATTTGGTAGTACTAAACATCATAGTACCTTAGCAATATTCTTTATTTCTCAATTTCATTAATTGAGATCATTAAATCCTCTTGAATTTGAAATTTTGTTCTACACTTATCAAAAAAAAAAAATCCTCTTGAATTTGGAGCAACATATATATGAAATATAGTTAATTTATTTGATAATAGAAAAATGTCAAAGCTCCAACGGAATTATTATAGAAAGTTCACAAATTGACCTCAAAATGAGTGAATTAATTTTTTTTGTTGTTGTGATTTTCAATTTTTTTTTAATTTGTTTTTTTTTTTTTTTTTGGTTTGTTTTTAACTCGAAATTAAGGGGATATATTGGTTTTATGCAATCACCAATTCGGTTATTTAACCCCATACCCTGCCATACCATGTATGGTCGTGTGATTCATGAAGCACAGGAAATGCTTTAGTGAATTGAATGTTGCATTATTTGATACATTGATAAAAACTAATAACCTTTTCCGCAAAAAAGAAAAAAAAAAAAAAAAGAAAAGAAAAAGAAAACAACAAAAACATTATCACCCGTGATCCATATGATTAACATTGTACTGTAGGGGTAGGGGCCAGTAGCAATTTAATCGACAACGAATTACGTACATTATTCAACCTATTTGACACCGTGAATGGATTATAGGGGACAATACAGCTAGCTGCAACTAAGTAAATTCTTCAACCATTTTTACACTGGAATAGGGACAGCTCTTAGAGGATGAGCTCTCTGTAAGGTTATGCCAAACTTGTCATCCATGTCCATGTCAATAGGTTTAACCCCATCTTCAAGTTTCCAATTGAATGTCTGCATGAGCGAACCCAACATCAAGTGTAACATTCGAATTGCCAGTAGCAAACCAGGACACGTTCTTCGTCCACCACCAAATGGTATTAGCTCAAAGTTCAGCCCTTTAACATCAATTTCTGACCCTAAAAACCTTTCTGGCATAAATGATTTTGCGTTGTCCCATGACCTCCGGTCTCGTCCTATAGCCCATGCATTCACTAGCACTTGTGCACCTTTTGGGATAATGTAGCCACTGATTTCTACGTCTACTTGGGCTTTCCTAGGAAGTAAGAAGGGAACTGCTGGATGCAACCGCAATGTTTCTTTGACTATTGCTTGTAAATAAGGTAACCGAGGAATGTCTGATTCTTGAACTGGGTTAACTTTGCCAATTACTTGCTCTAGCTCTGCTTTGGCCGTTGACAATGCCTCTGGGTTGCGGAGTAGCTCTGCCATTGCCCATTCTAGTGTGGCTGAAGTTGTATCAGTGCCCGCAACAAATAGGTCCTAATACATGTTCACAAACCATGTTCATCATTCATAAGTACAGTAAATAAATAACTAACTATTAAAGAGATTGTCCTAGTGTACTTTTGTCTGTGGCAGAGTTTTGCTAGAGATACTGATGTTTGCATGGAAAAAAACATTCCACTCACCTCACTTCCTTTGTCAAAGCTTATCCTTAGCAGTTGTTAAAATTGAAGTGGATGCTAGATATGTAGTGGATGTCAATTGTCATGTTCGAACAAAAATTCAACTAATGGTCCATTTCCTCTCTTGTTGATAATTGCAAGCTTATGATTTCCAAATTTCTCAAGGACAAATCATTGCTACAAAAGCGAACAGGTGTGTATACACCTTAGCCAAGAAGTGGACAAGTCAACTAGTTGCGCCTCTTAAGATTTTTGTTGATTTGTATTCAGAAATTAATATGTTTTGCTCTGAATCTTCTGTTTCTATTTAGTTGAAAAAAATGTACTATTTCCATCCAAAAATGTAAAGAGTTTAACTTCTACCAGGAGCTGGTGTAAAAGTGAGGTTTCATGCCCCAATGCGAGAACGCCACATCATTAACCAAACAAACACCAGATACAACTTTAGTGGCAGCTCCAGTATTTTTTTTTCTAGGGGGGTCAGTAGTAGCGGAGCTAGGAATTTGTCATGGGAGCGATTAAAAAATAAAATGATTATTTATTTTTTGTATATACAACTTCCATATTACATACAATAATCTAAAATAAATATAATTTAGTACACAATACAACTATATCGTGTAATATAGTTGTACACAATACAATTATATTGTATACAATTTACTGATCTTTAAACTATTAATAAATTTTTTAGACTATTAATAGTTTAAAGTTCAGTAAGATAACAACCATTAAATGCATAATAACTTATTATATTTATATGTAATATTAATTAAATTAAAATATATGATAAAGACGAATAATCACAAACCTAGGAGTGGAACTAGGAGTAAATGTGAGCTAAGAAAAAAAATAAACTGATATAAATTTTTGCTTTTGAAGTGTACTGTTTTTTAACCATACACATGGTCACTCTCTTAGAATTGGAGTAAACAGAGATAAAAACTAAGAAAACTACTTGATCAAACAAAGATAAAAGCTAAGAAAACATAGATTGGAGAAAGAGAGATAGAGAGAATGAAGAAAGAAATCACAAATATAAATATAGATCAGTTGGTTGGAAAGGTGGTGTAATTTTTTGCTGATGAAGAAGAAAAGTGCAAAGAAAAACAACTTCATTTTGCTGTCAACGGAAAAGTAAGCCAAAGTTCCAAATAGAAGATTTATTTATTTATGTATTTTTAACAAATGAGCAAAAATTTGAAACATTTTTTTCTTTATTATAAAATTAAATATTTTAAGAGTAGTGCTGTTGACACAACACTTGCACAAAAATTTCACAACAAAATACAGGTGGCAAGTTGTTAGAGGTAGGTAAAAAAGAGAGTAATATATTAGCAAAAAAGAAAAGTAAAAAAGTGATGTCAATTGTGGATCAAAATAAAAACTAGTTACAACTTGTCACTTACCCTCTATTGTGAAATTATTGTGAAAATAGCATTAAAATGATTATATTCAAGTTTATTTTAGCTAGATTTAAACAAAATTTATGGTTATGGTTTTTCAAATATTTATTTTAGGGGAGTCAAAATAATTTTTGTAAAAGAATATATATATATATATATATATATATATATATACACATATGTATAATTTGCAGGTCAGGGGGTTCATTTGAACCCCCTAGCCAGCACGTAATGCCGCCCTTGTACACCTTACCACAGACAAGAACAACTCAGATAAATCCCCAAATTCAAAACAAAAACTGAGCAGCATTGCATATCAGTTTCCAGAGGAACCAAAGGTATCCACCTCTTCTTAGCATTGAATCTCCACGCCTTCACCGGATTCTGTGCTGGAGCTTGAAAAATGCATTGGAGCTTGCGTGATCGGGGTGTCGCAACCTCAAGCTTTTTTTTTTTTTTTTTTTTTTTCGTGATATTCTTTCACCCAATTTGGATTTCGAAATATTGATGTCTTTGGGTTAGTTTTTTTGGACGTTAATCACTTTCTTTGGTATGGGTTTTGCTGCATTTTGGTACCTTGACACGTTTTGATTGGATTCCAAAGTGGTTGAGTTTAACCCTAAACAAATTTGATGTGTCTCTTATGAGAATCTTGTTTTCTTGTTCCAGCTAATTTTTTTTTTGGGTTACAAATCATGATATTATTGTAGGATGAAACTTTTTGAGGGGTTTTTCTTTGTATTTTAATCCCCAGTCTTGCACTGCTGTGTTCGTTCTTTTGATAGGATTTATTTAGTTAATAATTCAAGTTCTATCAATTTTGTTCAACTAATGTATGCTATGGTAGCACTTCAACTGGATCACTATTGGGTTGAAAGCAGTTCATGGGATGGATTTGTCATTAGAGAAATAACAAATCATCAAAGAACACACCTTGAGGTTCGGTGTAGCGGCATATGTGGCAGGGTGGAGCTCTAGTGCTAAGAGGAGAGGAGAAATGAGATTTGGGGTTTAAGCGTTTAGCTCTCCAGGGCTGTCATGTATTCGTGTTTGAGGATTCTAAAATTTAATTGAGTTATGATTGTGATGTGGCGTTCTCTCATTGGTTGTGTAAAACCTCATTTTTACGCCAACTCCTGACTAAAGTTAAGCTCAAACAGAAAAGGTGAGGTGTTATTTTCTCGGTAGGGTCTAAGTAAAGTAATTGTTTGAGAGAGTGAAGGTGCTCTAGCAAAACGAGCAAGGTTACATGCACACCAAAATTTCACAGCAAGTAAGTTGATAAGTTTTTAATGGTTTTTTATTTATTGACATCACTTAGTATCATTAACATTTTGACACATCAACATAGGTAAATTTTTTGTGATAATTGACTTCATCTACGCAAAACTCTTGGCTGCATGTACCGTTCTTTGAATTTGAATAAAATTTCTTATTCATCCAAAGAAAAAAATTGAAAGAAATTCAAGAAGAAGCAGAGAGGGTAAGAAATAATACTGACCAGGAACAAACGCTCTATCTTAGTTTTGTCCATCTCCTCACTGTTATCTTCACTGATGTTGAGAAGAGTATCTAACACATCCTTGTTTGTGTTAGAACGACACACTTTTCTCAAGTGGAGCCGTTGGCTAACCATGCGGTCAAAGAGCTCTAAAATCTTTCCCAAGTGAACTGCCAAACGGTGCCTTACGCGTTGGGGGTCCATCTTTTTTAACACGGGAAAATAATCTGCCAAGTTTGGTCTCCCAACCTCTTTCATGATATTCCAAACGATCTCCTTGTACTCTCTAGCCGTGTCAGAATTTGGGTCAGCCAAATCCACCGAAAAAATGGTGTTTGATAATAGATTAAGCGTGGTCTTGAAAGCAGCTCTCCCAACATCTACTGCCTCACCGTTTAGGCTGCTTTGATGAGTATCAGCTAAGAGGTCTTGCACTTTCTTGTGCCTGATAGCTTGGTTTGCATCAAGAATCTTGTTGGAGAATATTTGCTCCATGCATATTCTGCGAAGGTTTCTCCACCGGGTTGAAACAGGTATCCATGGCAAGCTAAACTCGTCTTGTCTGTGGGCTCGGAGTGCATCTGGGATGGTTCGATTGGACAAGTGTTGGTCATGTATTTGAAGGACTTCTTTAGCCATAGCTGCTGAAGAAATAACTACTGTGTTTACTTGGCCTAGTTTTAGGCTCATTATGGGACCATGGACCTCGGAAAGTTTTGCCAGGGACTTGTGGGGTTTGTCACCAAGCTCTAAGAGGTTTCCAATCAATGGAAAAGGTTTTGGACCTGGTGGAAGCCTTTTGGGGATTGCTTTGCTTCTTAATATTACATGCAAGGCTTGGATTAAGAGCCAAGTGAGGCAAAGACAGATTATACCGCTCAAGAAATTCATCTTTATCTTTGAACTCTGATCACCAGGAGAAAAGAACAAAGTGAAAAGTGATACAACACTATACTTCACCGTTGTTCCTCTATAGTCAACAAGCAGAGCAGAAAAAAACACCCACTTGCTCTTAACAGTACCAATAAGCGCCACCTATTTTTGGAAGAACAAAAAATATTTAAAACTTGATTTTTGGACAATCGAGTTAAATCGAACTAAAAATTATTATTATTATTATTATTTTGGAACTTGAGTTCAATGAACTCGAGTTCCATAATTTTTTTTTTAGGTCCATGTTCGCTATAACTTGATATTCCAAAAAATTTTACATTTGAAACTCGATTTTTAGAAAATCGAGTTTCAAAACAGGGTCATTTCTCTAATTAGTTTCAGACATAGGACATTTTGTTGAAAAATTTGTGAAAAAGGGGTAAAATCCCATTTTGGCCTCTTCTATCAACCTAAAAAAAATATCCAAGAGTCAAAAGTATAGTTCTAATAATAATAAAATATATTGAAGAGTACTATAATAGTAATAGGATGTTCGAAGATAAGTGGTTAGACAAAGAACCAGTCAACTAGGAAGAGACACGAACACATACTACAGCGGATTATGTATGCATGAGGTTGCATGATATCATTGTCGTGGTTCTCGTGGAAATTAAGGGCACGTTTGGTACACTGTAATAATTATTACATGGGAATAGGAATAAGTATTACAAGGAATGCATTAAGTTGGAATGTAATAAGTATTACTATTCATTAGTTTGGTGACCATTTAGGAATAGAATTCTGAATATGCATCTACAATTTAGTAGAGTATAAAAAGAAGGTGTAATAAAATCATTTTTAAGTAAAATTTTCTAAAATACACTAATTTTAGGGTATTTAAAATAGAGCTAATAATTAACAACAAGGAAAATTTATTTTCATTCCTTTTGAAGATGTGGCAACTAATGGCATTTTAGGAAAAATTTTTAAAAAGTTATTACATAAGGTAAAGGAATAGATATTCAGTACTTTTAATAAGGAATAATTATTCCTCATTTTAAAGAATAACTATTCATAAAGAATAACTATTTATTGTAATAAAAACATAACCAAACAACCGAATAATTATGCTGTAGGAATATCTATTACATTACAATGTCTATTATAGTCTACCAAACGTGTCATAAGAGTCTCCAACTATCATACTGCTGATAGACTTGGGCGAAATTTATTTCCACAAAAAACGTTCTAAAAAAACTGTTTGATTTTTCTATTTTTTGTCATGTTCTTGAAAATATTGTATGAAAAATAAATGTCAACCTCTTGCTCGTGGTTAATTTAAGAATTAATCAACTTCTTAAGTTAACCAATTATGCATGATCGATTAGCATATGTTAATTACTAGAGATTAATAATCACCATATTTAAAGCAATAACAATAAAGTGAAGAAAACAAGCATATGTTTACAAAGTAGAAAAGCAATAGAAAACAGTCCAAAGAAAAAATTACTATGAGGGAAACCTTATATATGCAACAATACAATTTATCATAATAAGAGAAATTTCACAAAATACTATAAAACCTTTGTACCTAAACTTTACTTGGTAGATGAAGTTATAGTTGAATCCTTCTATTACTTCAAAACATATGAAATCTTCAATATATGGATGCCTTCATAGATGATGCACCAACACTTTATGACTGAAACCTTTGACTAATACTATAGTGACGTATTAGGCCAGTAATTATTGCTTTGATCCTTACTATGGCAGTAGCAGCATCGCAGAACATTTTTTTTCCTATTTGCTCTGTGAACTCACATGTTAGAAGGTGGAGGCTTTGATGTTCTCCCTGAATAGCTCTAAGAAGTTGGCTTCGCAACAACTCTTGAAGTCATGCATAAAGTAAAGGCCCCTTATATGGGCTTTTAATTAGGGTTCGATATACTCATGAGACTGGCTTCATTAAAACACCCCTGACACAAGTTCTCCAATCCTAGATTTGTCTATCCATAATTGAGAAGTAGTCCTGTTTTGATCGTTCGAAGGTCAATTGAAGGGCAGTCAAATTCTACAACTTGCTTTAAGAAGTGTAACACGAAGGATTGTAGATAGGGGTTAGAAAAAGAACTAGTCAACTAGGACAAGCCACAAAATATACCATAAACAAAGGACTAGTGAAGACATTCTGAAAAAATGCTGGGACCACAATCAATTTCACACCTATGCATTAAGCAGTGTTCTTATATAATATATTAAGTTATTAATTACTCCATTGAAATTTTCCCAATGTGTTATATTTCCAACATACACCTTACTTTACTTTAATTTCATTGTAATATCTAATATGATAATTTTGAAATTTGGTCAGTAAGAGCTTTATGATTGTACGCTATTATTTTTCCAACATACAAGTGCCAGTTTATTTCAACTTTAAAAGTGCGTTGTATAAAAGCGCATTTTCCTACTCGAAGAGTTTCTACTTTTTGGCACGGCAGCTTTGAGCTGCAGTTGCAAAATGCATAAGCGCGTTTTCTCAAAACAAAAATATTACCGTCGGTGGGTTTTTTTTTTTCCTAAATTGCCCATAGTATTTTCTGCTCCTCTATGTTGCTGTGCTGCGGCATCTTGTCTTCTTCTTTTTCTGTGCTGCTTCTTCTTCTTCTCTTCTCTATTTTTTCTTTTTTGATTTACGTCTTACATAGCTAATCTCAAAAAACCCTCTTGCTTTGCTTCACATTGGTTGGTAAAAAAAAAGAGCTCAAACACAAGGGACTCAAAGCTCAAAAGACAGTCACATATACACAAAACACAAAAAGTCTCAAAACACATTGAAACTCACACACACAACAATGGAGTGTACTTGGCCTGAGAGCTTACCTTCTAGCAAGAAAAAGGCAATAGAAGAGCTTGTTCAAGGCCGTGATATTGCAAATCAGCTACGTTCTTTGCTTAATAAGTCAGCTAGAGACAACAACAACAACAAGGCACAGCAAGATCTAGTTCTGAAAATCTTGAAGTCCTTTACTAATATGTGGTGGAGTGTGTGGGCCTTTGTGTGGAGGAAAGTAAAAGAAAAGGAAAATAAGAAGATGAGGAAGAAGTGAATGAGTGGATGAGAAAAAAAAGTGAAAGAAAAAATTTAAAATAGTTTTTGGGTTTGGGTAGGCAACGTGGAAGAAAATATAGAGTGCAGGAACACAGATTATTTCATAATTTCTTTTTCACAATTGTGATTTAATAAAATTTTATTTTACAAAGATTAATTTTAAATTAGTATTGTGAAAATATTGTGACATTTTATTATATATCAAAAATTTTTAAATTAGCACTATTTTTCTTTAGAAAAAAAATAGTACTATTGATAGAATATTTTTATAACAATTTCATAATGAAGTTTACATTGTAAATTATTATTTTTTCTCATCTAGACCTACTAGTGACATTTTTTTTCCTGCCATTAACAACTTATCATATAAACTTTGTTGTGAAATTTTTGTGAAAAAATATTGTATTCATAACTTGCATTAAGAAAGGTAATTAAAACAAATAATTCTCTTTATATATACATTGTCTTTTTTGGTAATTTACCTCTCAAACTACCACTTTTATAAGTGCTAACCAAACACTCAGCTTTTTAAAAAAGTACTTTATAACAGATTTTACTAAACATTCAACTTTTACAAAAAACTTAGTTTCATACCGCACTTTTTGAAAACCCCACTTTTTCAAAAAGCCTAATTTCCAAAAGCTAAACCAAACTCACCCTAAACCATGTAATTTCTGTTAGGCTTTATGGAGACTAGTTTATATTTGATCCGGTTGATGACCCGACCCGATCTGAATAATGTTGCATGGTTTTTAATGGGAGATTTTCTGAGGCTTAGTCCTTGGAGCGGAGGCTTGGGCCGATAGGCCCAAGCCGGAGGGGTCCGGGGGCAACGCCCCCGGGAAAAATTTTTGGGCCTGTTTTTGTAGCTCCTGTGCGCAGGATATAAAAACCGTTTTTTTTTTTTTTTTTGGTGATTAGAGTTTTGTCTCGTTGTAGTTTTTGAGAGAGCAAAAACACTGTAGCCGCACTTTGTATTTTTCCCTGATAATAGTGAAATCCCTGCAACTCCGTGGACGTAGGCAAATTGCCAAACCACGTAAATATTGTCTTGTGCGTGTGATTGTTTTCTTTGGCGTGTGTTTTCTCTATTTTTTTTTTTCTCACAGGTTGGGAATTTCGGGTTTAATTCCCTATAATTTCCTTTCTTTATCTTTTATTTATTTTTATTTATTTTTTTCTATTTGAGACTTTGGTTATTTTATACGATAATGAAGTCAAATAAATACATGATAAGTTGTAATTAGTAAAACAAATAACGAAACAAAATGTAAGATAGAAGATTTGTATTCAGACCAAACCATATATTTTCCTTTGCTTCTGTTCTCTCCTTTTGTTTTTATTCGTTTTCCACTCAAACGGTTCAAATTTTGAAAAAAAAGGTTAATACAATCGCACATATGTTTGGAACCAACAGCACAGGTTTCTTAAAGCCTTATTAAACAAGTGCCCCACGGACAGCTTCACTAACACTCAAACTGGAAAACCACTTAGATTAACAACCCCTTTTGATATCCTCGAGTAATTTTATGCCATGAAAATGATGAAACGGTACACCAAGACCCACACAATAGAGAAAGAAGAAGACGCGGATGAGCTCGTAATTGTCCAATAAAAGGATAATGGCTCCAGCAGAATTACAAAGTCATTTTCCTTTCATTGAGGGGCAATCTTATTTAATTATAATTATGGAGGCAGTCAATTTTATTGTGGATTTGGCATATCTTTTTTTTTTTTTTTTTTGTTTTTTGAGAGGGGGAGGGGGGTGGTTGGATTTGGCATATCTTAAATTGTGTTTAGCATTGGCTTAAAAAGTCAGTTTTTTTTTTTACTATTTAATTTTTTTTTGTTACTATTCATAGGCTTATTTGTATTTTTGATACTATTTATGAGTCCTACTGTATTATTTTAACCACTTTTTAGCTTTATCTACAGTACTTTCAGCAAAAAATTTTCAGTTTCAATTAAATAAATGGTTTCTAAACAGATATTTGAGAGTTTGGCTTACCTCCAGTATTTTTTTAATTGGACATGTTCTTTTGATTTAAATATACAATAATAAGTGGTAATAAGTTTTAATATCTTTTATTTAGTTAGTATGTGACGTGGCAATCTTTTATTAAAATAAAATGAGATTACAGTAAAAAAAAAATACTCGAAGTAAGCTAAACTCGACATTTAATATCACATGATATGTCTAACCAATTTGGGAATTTGGTTTGTAATCCAAAGTTGCAACAATCCAAATCGGATTTGGATTACATTGCAATGACCTCTTTTATTAACATTTTCTACTTTTTAATTTTTAGTTTATTTTAACTTTATTTATTTAATGGTTAAAATTGGAAGTTGATTTTTTTAGAGCACACATGCCGTGAAGTTAATCAATTCACGCTGACCAGGATGAGATCAAGTAGCAGTTTTCTTTTGTTGTTTTTGTTGAACCACCACCAATGGTGGGTACTAAGAGCCCGTTTGGATAGGCGTTTTCCTGGACAAAAACGCACGGTTTGATACAAAATGCAATATACACAATCGTTTGGAGAAGCTGTTTCAGCTAAATCATGTTTACAAATCGCGCAAATCCGCGGTTTCAAAGAAGCAGTATTTAATTGCATTTTCAATATCAAGCAAATAGAACGTTTTTGCACCGCTATTTTTTTCTTTCAAAAAACCAAAAATACCAATAGCTGGCTATATTATCCCTTTTTGTTTTTTTCTCATTCAATAGTCACTCTTCACCAATTTCCCTCAGTAACCTCTACTTCATTGAATTTCGGACGATATATCAATTCCGGGCGGTACTGAAAAGAACATACCTTTTTACATTTTAAACGATTTTTGCTGAATGAAATGATCCTGTGGCAGCAGTCACCAACACGTCGTTGGTTTCTTGAAGGAACCCACCTCCTCACAGCTGGTAGCTTCTCCCTTTTTTTGCTTCTTCTTCTGCGTTTTTGTGTTCTCTGCTTCTTCTCTGCTTCTTTTTCAGTCCTTCGAGTGTAGTCTGCCTTCACTGCCTTGTATTGATTTATTGTTTAATAGTTCATACTTTAATTTCTTTTAGTTTTGTGAGCCCTTCACATGTGATGACCTGAGTCACTTGGGAAAGCTGAAAGTTTCAGCCTTTAGTCATTTGTGTTGACTTCTAAGACACCCAACTCCGCGTGGCTAACCTATGTCTTACCATTTTTAATTTTTTTTTTCCTCTTTTAATTTTACTTTTATCATTACTCTTGTTATAATCTAAAAAAATAATTATTAATTTATTATTGTTATTATTATTATTATTATTATTATTAAGTGAAATGTGAGATTTGGGCTTAATAAGTTGGGGTAATTACATGTAATCAACCTGTAGTTTGTGTGAAAATCACTTTGCCTATCCGTAATTTGAAAAGTATCGCTTATCCCTTCTGAGGTATATTCGGTTTATTTTTTATAACCCACCTCTATTAAAATCAGGGTAAGTAGATATTTTTGCTCAAATTTTATATCTCTTGGTTCTAGAAGAGAAGCAAAATGTTTTTTGTTATCCTGTTATAATTTATAGAAACTAGTTTGTAATTTGAGTTTGATCTTTAGCGAAAGGAATTATTCTGATTATAGGAAAATTAAGATAGCCTTAACAATATAGTTAAGTCCTTTTTTGTAATTTACACTCCAAACAGCTATTTTTAAAACAGCTCATCCAAACGCTTAATTTGACTTTATAAATAGAAAATACATATTTTCACATTTTTACCAAACGCTTATCAGTGGTTTTTGAAATGGAGTTTTAAAAACGCACGTTTTAAAAACGCATATTTTGAAACAGCTTATTTTGTAACAGATCTATTAATTCCTAATTTATGAGTATATTCAGTTCTAACCAAAAAATAAAAACGAATAAAATCTTAGCCATTCAGAACAATAGCATTAGGTGATCTCAATCCAAATCCACGTGATTCGCCAACTCGTTCAGTAGGGTTGGTGGAGAGAATCCAAATGATAATATACTGAAAATCCAAAATCTATGCATGAGAAGCGTGCGCTATGGTTTACCAAAAAAAGAAAAAAAAGAAAAAAAAGAAAAAAGAAAAAGAAAAAGAAAAAGAGAGATGCGTGCTATATTATTTTATAGGAAGTTTGGACTTTGGACGTATTATATTATTCTGATAAACTTTCTAAAAAATAATATTATTCTGATAAAGTTTAGACGTATTTTTGTCTAATTATATATTTGAGATTTTTCGAATTTTTGAAGGTTTGCTCCACTTAAAATACTGGTCGAATTGAAATTGTCTGTTTACAACAGACACCCCCAAAATATGTTGAGTCTCGTCTCCTATCCAAAAAAAAAAAAAAAAAAAAAAAAAGAGTGGTGAGTTTTGTGACCACCCGTACCCATCAAGTTCAACCAAAAAAAATATATTTATAAATATATATATTATTCAAAAAATGTTAATAATAAAAGTTAATTAGAGAATTGTAGAAAAAGAATATATCTAATTTAACTAGATTTTGTTTAGAAAAAAATCAACCTAATTAAATTCAAATTGGTTTAATATCAGTTTACTTTATTAAAAGCATCTTCTTTTTACATAAAAATTGACTTTATATTTGGGTTTCACATATAAGACTTATATTTATGTGAAACTAATTGTTAATCTGTGCGATACAAAAGAAAGTTTTTAGTACTGCTAAAATTTTAGCAAATTAATTTTTTTATTGTCAATTCAATGATTAAATGAATGACACTGTTAATAGTGCTTTCAAAAGAATTTATTAGAAGCCAAATGCAATAATTTAATCTATATCCATTTTTGATGCTCTAACATTGGTTATTGCTTACACAACAATAATGTTTTTGATGCTCTCACAACATTGGTTATTGCCTACACAACAAAAAGTGTGATAATTCAAATCCAAAGATGACATATCACATCTAAAAGAAATACTAACAAAAAGTAAAAATATGAGACATGCACTAATAACGAATAATCATAATATCAACTCAACAAAATCTTATCAAATTGGTTTGAGGCAACTTCAATAACTATATTTTACAAAGACAAATAACCTTCTTCACAAGACTTTTGCTTATGCTATCATACTATATATTGGGTTAAGATAGCTTGACCTCGGTTAATTAATTCAATTACCCAAGTTGATTAATTAGGTCTGTAAACACAAATTTTCTCAATTGCAGAAATCAAACAATTGAAAAGAAATATAGTTTGCAAATATAAATTTGTATTGATAAATAATAAGTACAATTTCTATTTCAATTCTTTTTCAAAAGAATACCCTCTGATTCTGTCTTCTTTGAACTTGACTCGAATAAGAGATCTTCTTGGCTTTGGTTGGAAGATGGATTGAACGGTCTTCACAACAAATCTCTAGCTTTGAGCTTGTTAGAGATTTATTGTTCTTCAAGTCTTTGAATGTGAAAGCTTTTAGGTTGAAGTTTTCGGGCTTTAGAGGCTTGATCCGTTGAACTTCAAAGATTTGGGTTTGTTGAAGTTTATAGAGGCTTTTTAGCTTAATTCCAATAGAACTTCAAAGAACTCGAACAAGAGATCTTCTTGACTTTGGTTGGAAAATGGATTGAACGGTCTTCACAACGAATCTCTAGCCTTGAGCTTGTTAGAGATTTGTTGTCCTTCAAGTTCTTCAAGCCCTTTGAATGTTCTTCAAGTTCTTCAAAGATGCTTCAAGTTCTTCAAAGATTCTTGAGACAGAATTTCTCCAGAGCTTGGGCCTCTTGAAAACTACCTCCTCAAAATGAGAGGGGATGTCCTCTATTTATAGTGATTTTAGAGGATAAGCTCCACTTCAAATTGATATACTTGAAAGTATGTAGTAGACTTTTGATTGGCCAAAATTCTTCTTAGAGATAATTATCTCTATTTATCTATTTTGATAAATATCATATTTTGATAAAGATAATAATCAATAAAGATAAATAATTATCTCAAAGATAATTATCTATCAATTTTGAATAGAAAATTTATCTTTATTTTATTTATTTATAAAGATAATTATCCATAAATTTTGAATAGGAAATTTATCTTTATCTTGTGGGCCAAATGACACGTGGCAAATTTTAATATGTCAATGTAATATCAATTTGGATGACACATGTCATCATTTGATTTAATTGATTTAATGTCGTTAATTTAGAATTTGCCACTAAATTTTGATGTGGCATTTTATAATTGGCTTAAAATTTTTCCTCCTACAAGGTCAAATTACATGCAAATCGTGGAGGCACCAACAAATCTCCAAATAAACTAAATATAGCGGAAATTAAATAGACATGGTGATTTGTTGACAAATGGGGAATATCTTTAGCAAGACAAAAACCTTACCGGGTGAATTTAAGGTCATAAGTATAAGGAAACTTACCACTACCCTGGCCTATCCCAAAATACTAACCTACAGTATTTCCTTTCTGATCTTTAGCATCATGGTTAGAAAGACTAGAGCAAATAAGAAATCCTCCTCCTCTTTTATCCCTACCTTTGAGAGTGATAGGTTTCCAAGTGAGAAAAACCAGGAAACGTATGAGAAGTTGAACCTTCTTAGATCTGTATGGGCTAAGAGAAAGGTAGTGTTAGATGAGCTTACCTGGAGATTAGGAGAAACTTTGAGCGTAGGGGCTGGTTATCGTTGATGGATATTGACCATCCACCTCCAGCTACCTTGATTAGAGAGTTCCACTCAAACCTCTCTGTTCACACCTATGATTCCAACACTCAAGTGAAGAGTTGGATACGAGGCGAAGAGTATGTCATTACTTCTACGGTAGTGGCCGATGCTCTTGGGGTGCCACTAGTCCAGCATCTTGTTTATCCTTACGATGAGTCTCCTCTCCTAGATGACATTATGTCATATATTACTGGTACTTCTATTCAATGGGGTTCTGATCCTCAGATCAAGTCTGTTGAGTTGATCGAGATTCATTATCTCTTTTTTTGAATTTCTTGCCATTCGATCTGGCCTATCTCACATTTGCATACTATTCCTATAGAGAGATGTGCGTTTTTGAATGCCCTTGTCACAGATGCTCCTATGAGCTTTCCTCATCTTTTCATTCGTTCTTGATTGAGGTTTATAGGAGTAGTTCTTCTGCTTATGCTCTTTTCTTTTCGGTTTTTATTCATTGGATTCTTTTGCATTTGGGTTTAGAGGACTTTCCTGCGTTTGAGCCTATTCATATAGTTGCTTTTATAGGTGCCACCTTTCTTAGGCAGAGGGCTACTCAGATGAGAGCAAGCTCTAAATGCCCTAGAGTTGAGTCTTCTAGTGTCGCACCTCGTCCTCCTTCTACTACAGGTGATACTTCTGCTGAGATGTCTGTCAATCCGATTGCTACTGTTGCTATTCCTCCACCTTTTACTTCAGATGATTCAAGCATTCGTCGTATGTTGGAGACTGTCGTGATCGTTCAAGCGGCTTATGGTCAGCTTTTGGTGAACAAGCTTGATGAGCTTCGGTCCTTGAGAGCAGATTTGGAGAGTGTTCGCCGATCACCTCCGCCACCTCCTTTTGATGATGAGTCATGATTGCCCTTTGGTAATTCGTCATAAAAAGGAGGAGTACATATGTGGAGGAGATTTTGTTGATAGGGGGAGATTTTGTTGCTTTGGAGCTATGGAGCTTTAGATTGTATCTAGGTGCTTCATTTTGTATCTATGTTTTTGGCTCATGATGTATTTTGTTTTATTTGAGTTGTCTATGATAGGGGGAGATACTTTGATGTATTTATATATGTTTATTGTTTCACATTGTTTATTGATATATATTTATGAGGTTATTCATGATATATGTCTTTATTTTTATGTTATGTGAAATCAAGAAGTTATTTTTGTTTTATTTGTATTTTCCACACATGCGTTTATGCGTTTGTTGAGTGTTTCAGGAATATACAGGTTGACACTTGCAACTGATAGATAGTAGTTAGGTTGAATTTGTTGTGTTGGGCAATATTTTTGTAATGGGCTGTTTTTGTTACTTTGAGCATTTTGTTTAGTTTGTGTTTTGTCATAGATTGCCAAATGGGGAGTTTGTTCGATTCTAAGACTTTAGGTTTAAATGTATTAGAACTTTAATTTGTAATGTTGGCAAACCATGATCAAAATGTTTGAGTCTTGTTTTAGATTTGCTCAAATTATGTTTAAAGTGTTGGAATCGAGTGTATTGTAGGATTTACTGTGTAAATATGCCTGGCTTGATCGATCGAAAATTAGACTCGATCGATTGAAGTTCGTGCAGATTATTTTTCCTGCAGAATTTTTCCAACTCAACCTAAGCCCGTTTAACGTGTAGGGTTTTATGTTTTGCCCTATGTATAAAAGGGAAAACCCTAGCCACGTTTTGGAGGTGGTTGTAGTTGTTGTTTATGCTGTGTTTGTGAATCTCTTGTGAGATCTAGAGGTGTTTGCCTTTACATATACTTAGGGTTATCAAGAATCATGATTATGTCAAGAGCTTGATGATCATTCAGTTGGTGCATTAAAAGCTTAAAGATACATAAGCGGGAGTGCTTGTACTTGCTGTGAATCCAAGAAAGAAGTAGTCCGTAGACTCGGAGCTGTCACGTGGTCGTGGTAGTAAGTTTCCTACTCTAGATAGCAATAGGATGTTAGTGGTCTAAATCGCAATTGTGTAAATTTCAATTCTTTCATAGTGGATCTATTTTATCTTGAAGATAGCTAGGTTAAATCCTCTCTAGGTTTTTTATTGGTTTGGTTTTCCTAGGTTATCATATTATTGTGTTCTTTATTTTCTGCACTGTTCAATTAAATAATTTATTTGTGTTAACCTAGATCTGCATAATTATCTAAGTTAATCACTTGGCTAAATAACTAGGTTAATCTATTTGTGTTTAAGGGGTCTAAAAACTTTACAAAATGCAAATATATTGATTGGGACTCTACACTGTATACCAAAGAGCCTCTCTCGGATTGCTTCATTCTTCTATCTGGCTCTACAACTAAAGCTCTTCCATCATAACCTTCTTGCTTTGCAAAACTTTGCTGACAAAAGTAGAATTACTCCACCTTTGTTCATGAGATGCACTCCTTGCTCTCAATAATTAAGATAAATAGATAACCTATACATTTCCAAAATTTTTATTTTCTACTTTTGCAGCCCCCAAATAAAGTTAGTGTCATGATTTAATCAAAAAGCTTCGCTGCCATTAGTATTAAAATTCTTAGTATATACACCATTAGCATAAATACAAATTGATTCAAAAGCAGTCTTATTTAAAAAGAACCATAAAGCTCAAATATTACGAGAAACTAAATAAATGAAATCATTACTTTAGTACTAGTAGTAAAATTCTCATTAATCTAGTGTAATATGGACAAATGTATATTTTTATAGAAATATCCTATAATACATATACAATATAGTTTACTCCCATAGTCATGTGCTAAATGGGTTTTTATTTTTTTATTTTATTTTATTTTTTTAATATATAGCATCATAAGGATTTGTGCCCATACTAATATGCTACACAACTAATGTAGATTTTGCTCATATATATTTAGTGCCTTTAGTGACAAAATTCACAAAGTAGTTTAAACTATTGCGTAGAAATGAAAAATAACTTTATTCTAATAAATGCTTTAAAATTCAATCAAGTTTCATCAACTACCTATTATTTCCAAGTTTTGAAAACAGAACATGATACTAATTGAAAAAAGAGTGAAATAAAAATATTAGCAATTCAGAAAATGAAGAATAAAAAAGTAAGAGCATATATAGAGGGAGATTGTTGGAAGCAGAATTAATGAACCTATAGGCATAATTGTTAAAATTTTAGACTTGATTGAAAAGGAAGAAACTCTAAAAGTTGAAGCTTGACAAACTCTCTTGTGTTGTTTTTGTACCTCTTGAGGTAGGGAAACCAAGGGTGTAAAAATTTTAGACCTTGTTAAAATAGTTATTAACCAATTTTCAGGCCAAGTTGTTAATTAAATAAATTATAAACAATCTTGATTAATTAAACAATTACCAATATTGAGCATATAGTAATGCTGCGAAAATACAGAAGACGATAATATATGATGACCAGGAAAACTAATGGAATCGAAATTCCACAGTAAAAACACAGGAAGAATTTAACCTATTAATCCTAAGGTTAACCAAATCCACTAACTTATTAGAAGTTTTACAATAACAAATAACCATATTCCAGGTCAAACTTACTAAAATTACTCAATACAGCTTCGAGTCTACAAAGTTCCTCAATTATAGAGATGTTGCAACGTGAACCTCCAGCTCATGACTCCAAGAATTGGTAGAGGATTTTGAAAGAAAGAGGCACAAAGCCTTTAAATCTATATGAGAGCAGCTCCAAAAGTATTTTTAACGTGCATTAGGGGTTTGCTTAAATGCATTTGACTTGTTTGCATGAAACCCTAATCACTTAATGATGAGTTGAAATCACAATTCAACCTAAGATTCGATTGGTTAAGTTTAAGCTCAATTTGTCGAATTTAGGCCTGGGTAGGTGTTGAGCAACTTTGATTTGCACAATAAACTTCAGCACCAAGGTAGCAATCTTGACAACACTTAAACACTCTCAAAGCACAAAATAAGACACTTTCACTTGTGGTTTGCCAACCTAAATCTAAAAACGTGATAGAGCATAACATTGAACACAAAAAATGAGACAAAAATTTTTATAGTACGTGAGAGAGTGAAGGTGCTCTAGAGCAAAACTCTCTACTTGCTGCTGCAGGTATTGTTCTTTGAATTTGAATAACATTTCTTCTTCCTCCAAAGAAAGCAAAAATTATGAAAGAAATTCAAGACAAAGCAAAAAGAGTAACAAATAAGGGTTAAATTTATTACACACAAACTGTTTTACATAGCTTTATACTTGTACACACCTTAAAGTTAAAAATTGTGATTTCAAGTCATGATTTCAGTTACTTTCGTGATGTGTGTTAAATTATGTAAAACAGTTTGTAGGTAATAAACAATACTCAATAAATAATACTTAACAGGAACAATTGCTCTATCTTAGTTTTGTCCATCTCCTCACTGTTTTGTTCACTAATGTTGAGAAGGGTGTCTAACATATCCTCGCTCGTGTTAGAACCACACACTTTTCTCAAGTGGAGCCGTTGGGTAATCATGCGGTCAAAGAGATCTAACATCTTTCCAAAGTGAACTTCCATACGTTGCCTTATGCATTGGGGGTCCATCTTTTTTAACACAGGACAATAATCTACCAAGTTTGGTCTCCCAACCTCTTTCATGATATGCCAAACGATCTCCTTGTACTCTCTAGCCGTGTCAGAATTGGACTCAGCCAAATCCACCGTAAAAATGGTATTTGATAATAGATTAAACGTGGTCTTGAAAGCAGCTCTCCCAATATCTACTGCTTCACCGTTTAGGCTGCTTTCATGAGTATCAGCTAGGAGGTCTTGCACCTTCTCGTGCCTTATAGCTTGGTTAGCATCAAGTGTCTTGTTGGCGAATAGTTGTTCCATGCATATCCTGCGAGGTTTTCTCCACCGGGTTGAGACAGGTATACTTGCCAAGCTAAACTCGTTGTGTCTGTGGGCTCGGAGTGCTTCTGGGATGGTTCGATTGGACAATTGTTGTTCATGTTAGATCATTCACATCTGTGTATAATAGAAAAATATCTACGTTAGGTTGTATATAATTGTGCAAATTTACAAGCTTGCTACAATAATTGTGTAAATTTACATTGATACTATTTATTTTATATTTAGTTGTTTATTCTTTTTTATGTATTTTAAGGATAAAAGAAAAACAATTAAAAAATTAAGAAAAATTAATATTTTAATAAAATGTAGCGTAAAATAGATAATCTGATGTGAAGATGTTTTGAAAAGTAAGTATATAAAATAGAAAAAAATGTTTTTTTTTTGTTGAGAAAAAATAGAAAAAGTAAAATTTTATGATAAAATTGACAGAAATTTTTGTACGAACTGACATGTATGCTCTTAATTATATTATTATAGTCATAACTTTTTAAAAAATATATTTTTAATATTTAAAGTGGGAGTAGATGAATTTTAACTTTAGACATCTTTCTCTTAAAAAATAAAACCAATTTAACCGAAAGGTCATTGGAGAATACATGGAAGTTGCTGTTTGCAATGGGAATGTGGCAGCTTTGGTTACACCGGATCAGCTTTGTGTTTCGAACAGGCAAAGTGGATAATCTGATACTGAAAAGATGCATCCAGATTAGTGCTGAATTCTTCTCTATTGGCATGGAGACAAAAAGGAAAAATTCCAAAACCATCATCCCAGTAGGATGGGTGAAACCACAAGAAGGGTGGATGAAATTAAACTCAGATGGTTCATGATGAGAATCAACATGCATTCGAGGATCCATTGCAAGTTCCAGTTGGGCCTATTACTAGAGCAAGATCCAAGAAGATCAAAGAAGCACTTAATGGGCTGATTCAAGGGATTTGGGCTGATTCACATTCCAAGCTGGGCCCAAAAGAAGATGAAGGCTTAATAAATTTAATCCAAGCTATTGAGGGTTGATCTGATGTGATTGGGCGTTATTTTTGGCAAAGATTTATGGCTGATTGACTTTCCAGCTCTAAATCAGTTAATAGATACTTTTCCTAATTTAGATCTTCTAATTTTGGACCAGATCTTCCTTAATTTTAGGCTTTTATTATTTAGAACGTTTTTTAGGGTTTTTCCTATTTTGGATCTGCTATTTTCAGACCAAATCAGGTTTTATTTAGGGTTTTATTATTTAGCACGTTTTTTAGGTTTTCTACATTCAGCCACTCCTTGTAATAGAAGGATTAGGTTTTCTTCATTCAGCCATGCCTTATAAATAGCATGCACTCCTTGTAATAGAGGGATTATTGAATAAAAATCAGAAAAGGTGAGGCTTTGCTCTTCTCTTTGGTTCTTCAAGAACTGTGAACTTATCAAGGATTCTTCCTTGTGGCGTTCAAACTTATACCTTTGGTTCGTGATTCCTTTATAATCATTGGGTCAAGGGTCTGTTACTTATACCTTTGGTTCGCGTTTCTATTATAAACGTTGGGTCAGGGTTTCTATCAAAAATCTGAATTTTAGCTTTCTGGGGCAATATTCCAATATTGTTTGTTGGGTCTCAAAGCGAGTCTGTTGAGGTTCGCATCATTTGGGGAGGCGGTGTTATTCGTAATCATGAAGGAGCTTGGATACAAGGGTATGCCAGAGCTCTTGGCAATACAAACAGCATAATTGCAGAATTGTGGATGCTTAGAGATGGTCTGAACTTGCCAATGGAGCTCAGGTTGAACAACCTCATTATAGAGCTTGATGCTTTAAGTGCTGTTACTCTCATGAACAATGACTCTGAAAATTTGCTGATGAAACCCCTTCTAACTGATTGCAGGAACCTATTGAAGGCAATCCCAAATAAACGGGTAACTCACACTTACTGCGAAGGCAACCAATGTACTGATGTGTTGGCTAAGTTAGGAGCCATCTCATTATTATCTTTTGTTTCCTTTTGTAACCTACCGCCTGTGATGGAGAGTATCTTAGCTTTTGATAAAGCTAATATGCATTGTAATAGACTTATTAATTCTTAGTGTATGAAGTTATCTTGTTTTACCGAAAAAAAAAGAAAAAAAAAAGAATACCTGGAGACATTGTAGAGGACAATGACTTGCATGTTACCTTAATCACAAATTTCAAGAGAGCGCTAAGTTGAAGTTTGGTATAATTAAGCCTAATATAATTTTTGACAATTTGAGAATATTTTTTGACGCGAGCACATGTAATGTCAGAGAATGTTAAATTCAAAAACTTTCTACCCTAGGGTAAGGCCGTTATTTTTGGCACAAAACAGCCACCTGAGCCCTCCTCTAAATATAATTTTATTTTTTTGATAAAAGCCCTCCCATAATAATAATAATTGTTAAGTGAGCTAGGGCAATGATAGGCCAAGAATGTATTGACTCTTTGTGATAAATTAGCCAATTGATTTAGCCAAGTTAATTAATTAATTTAATTAGCATGCAAAATGTGTGGTAACACAAACAAATCACCAACTAAGTAAATATGCAGTGGAAAATAAAATTGACACGGTGATTTGTTTACGAATGGGGAAAACCTTCAAGAGAAAAACTCCACCGGGTGAATTTAAGATCACCACCAAGAATTCACTATTATCACAACAAGTGGTTACAAGTAAAAGAATCCCAGTGCTTTATACCAATCTATAGTTGAACCCTTATCCTAATACTCAATTTGACTTGTTCTGTAGTGACAATCTCTCCTTTTTAATACACGGCTCCCAGTACGTATCTAATCAATCGATGCGCGGATCCCATTACGCGGCTTACTCACCAACTTGAGAAAGATGTTGGCTGCAAGTTCTTCAGTTCATCAACACAATGAAGATCATGAAGTTCCTTGGTCACAAAACCCAACAACGTACAAACGCAGCAGCTTCTTCAAGAGAAAGATGAACTATGACAAATTCTGTCTCTAGTCACAATTTGCATGAACAAAACTTTACTTCATACTTGCATAGCCTTTGACGGCCCTTAAAATAATCCTTATATATGTTTAGGGTTGTAAGAAAAGAAAACCTAAACATGTACCCACGGATTGGAGTGAAATTAGATTTGAAAAATTGATTTTCATAAATCTCGATAGATAGTTTATCTATCGAGAAGCTGTCAAGCATTGGGCTAAAGTTATCTTTTAAACCTCGATAGATTCTATCTGTCGAGCTTTAAAATCCAGCACTTCTTCACTTGATTATTAGATAGATTTGCACGACTTTAACACTTGGACTTGAAACTTTGTTTCTTGAAGTATTAAACACATCTTAAATTTACTCAATTACAAGTAAAGTATGTTTTGTTAAAGGATTAGCCAATTCTATATTGACATATGTTCGTAACATGATTTACATATGTTCTAATAGGCAATAATATATATACATTGTTATAATATATATAGTTTTATTATAAAAACTTTTTTGTATAATAATATTTTTTTTTTTTTGAGAAACTGTATAGTAATATTCAAATGACATAACAACTACCCAATGTTACTCGATGGTCAAATGGTGCCTCGGGTTACTCCACCCACTACCTCCCAAGATAGAAGGAGAGGGATTCCCTTAACTTTAAGTGGAGGATAATTGGCATTTGACGAACAAATGGAAGAAGAGACCAACGCCGCAATCCCCTCCGAAGAATCTGACCTCCTTGTTCGCAGCACCAAGTAGCAAAAAGCTTCATCTACTAATTTCCACTCCCTACACCCGATCGTTTCCTACAAGGACTCCTTGTTCCAACCTCACTTGAACTGGGAAGACCATTCCCTTCAAAATCTCCGCATCACTGACATGGACGCCGAATCAGATTAAGATGACGATATGGATGACATGTGCCCCCAAATCCTCCTTTCAAAGGAAGACAAGCTCTGGACTAGAGCACCTTGGAGATTAGCCCTCATTGTTAAAGCTTTTTGCAAGTCCCTCAGATTCAAATACCTGAACTTCAAGATCCGTGCCATTTGGAAGCCACAGGGAGACCTTCAATGCATCAATCTTGGACTTGATTACTTCCTCAAAAGATTTAAGTCAAGAGCCGACTACTGGAAAGTTCTTAACGAAGGGCCATGGTTCATTGGCCCACAGTTCCTCTTCGTTAGATAATGGTCTCCAAGCTTCATACCTTCGACGGGAACACTTACAACGACGGCAGTGTGGGCCAGGTTGCTTGAGCTTCCTATTGAGCTTTATGACAACTCCATACTTCAAAGAATTAGCAACCAACTTGGTGAGCTTCTCCGAATCGATGCCCGCACCATTGATAATGTTCGAGGTAGATATGTGAGACTGTGCATACAAGTGGACCTTGACACTCCTCTTGTTTCTCATGTCCGCATTGGGTCCCTTCATCAACCTGTTCAATACAAAGGCATAAACTCCATCTGTTTCGAGTGTGGTTGCCTCAGTCACAAGGCCTCAAATTGCCCTGCCACTATTCGCCCCTCGTCCCCTCCTACTGTTACAGAGACCTCTATCCACCCCACCGCCCTTCCAAAATCGTTTGGCGAATGGATGATCGTCAAAAGTAGGAAACCTTCGAGGCCGTCGAAACCAACCCCTTCTCTGGCAAACCAACGCCTTTCCCCCCCTCGCAAACCTTGCAACGTTGACGCCTCACGTACCCCATCTTGGGTTAACCCACTCTCATATGACCCCTCCCCTCCCCCTTAACGTGTTAGAATGGCCTACCATCCCAACTTGTCGACCCACCCCAGGAAGACTCCTTCACTAGTTGACAAAGATGTCTCCTCATGCATGCATCTTGACCACCAACAGCCCCTAGCTGACCCTACGCCTTCTACCACCCCTTTCTCCTTTGCCCCCATTGCTGAGGACATACCCACTTGCCATAGGAACTCCTTGATTGACACGTCGAGCCACCCAACTGGCCTGACCTCACCTTTTTCAATGTTACACACTCCCCATGCTCCTTTTCCCATCCCGATTTTCTACCTTCACCCTTCCACCTCTGCCCCTTCCTCTTTTACGAATTCTGACTTATCTCTTATGGTCACCGACGCTCCTCTTTCAAAGGCTAACCCAACCCTTCCTTTCATTACTCCCTTCCAGACTAACATCGTTACTGTTAGGACATATGTGTTTCACTTGTTAAGAACATATGTCATTCTTTTATGTAATTGGCTAATTCTTTGACAAAACGCACTTTACTTGTATTTTGGTAGATCTAGGTGTTTTTAATACTTCAAGAAACAAGGTTTCAAGATCAAGTGTTAAGGTCATTCAAATCTGTCCCAAAAACAAGCTGAATAGTGCAAATTCAATAAAACTTGACAGTTGGCTCGACAGCTGCATCTATCGAGCTTAAGAAAGCTGTTTCAGCTCGTGTTCTTGACACCTGCTCAACAGCTCTTATCTATCGAGGTTTAAGAATTTCAGAATTCTGATATGATTTTCTTAGGATCCGTGAATGTGTCTTTGGGCTTTCTTTTCTCCTAACCCTAGACATATAAAAAGATTATTTTAAGGGCCGTCAAAGAGTTCACAAGTTGCACTAGCGTTGAGCAAAGTATGTTCAAGCAAATTGTGATCGGAGACAAAGTTTTGCCCTAGTTCATATCTTGTGAAGAAGTTGCTGTGTATGTGTATCGTAGGGTTTTGTGACCAAGCATATTCTTGATCTTCATCGTGTGATGAACTAAAGAACTTTGCAGCTAACAACTTTCTCTAGTTGGTGATTGAAGTCGCGTATTGGGATCCGCACAATTGTTTAGTCACATACTAGGAGCCGTACATCAAAAGGAGAAATTGTCACTACAGAACAAGTCCAATTGGGTATTGGGTTAGGATTCAACTGTAGGTTGGTATAAGGTACTGGGATTCCTTTACTTGTAACTGCTTGTTGTGATAATAGTAGAATTTCGGGAGTGGTGACCTTAAAATCACCCGGTGGGATTTTTGCCGTGTAGGTTTTTCCCATTTGTAAATAAATCACTGTGTCAATTTATTTTCTGCTGCATACTTACATATATTCGATGCATAAGATAGATTCTCTTTTGATATAGATGAAATCACATTTGTTTTAGTGACTCACATCTTACTCTTAAATGAAAAGAATTTTTATTTTTATTTAAAAAAAAATGTTGTGCACCCATGGAATTACTAATTACTCTATGATGATGTGATTTGCTAGTGTCGTGATGAAGTCTACAATCATGTATGACCTGCTATTGTTTATACAATGTATAAAAAGAACATTAAAAAAATTAAAAGAAAAAGGGTTTATCCTGGAGAAAAATGAGCATTTGTCCATAAAAGAGAAGCAAATAAAGAAAAGAAATTGAATGTATCTCCCTCCCTATGGCCTATGCGCGAGAATGTATCTTATGCATGTAATAAAGTCATTTTTTTTTCCTCATTACCAATCCTCTACAAGTGGTTGCCATTGTCCATGAGTAAACGTTGCGGAATTGAATTGACCTCTACAATTTGAAGTTGTTATCCCATTGGAGTTTTCATTATGAGAAAAAGGGTTTATCCCGGAGGAAAATGAGCATTTGTCCACAATTTACAAACTAAGTAGCAAAATGCCCATGTTTTGAAATTATTTAGCAAAATACCCTTATTTTTGAAACTTGATTTTAACAAAATTAAGTTACAAGTGAAATTCGACATTAGCAATGTCGAGTTCTATGCATATTTTGTCACTTAAATTTTTTTTTTTTTTAAATTTAAGTGCAATGTCGAGTTCCACTTAAAAATATACATAGAACTCAATTTTGAGGATATCGAGTTTTACACAGAACTCGATTTTGTTAAAATCGAGTTAAAAAAAAAAAGGAATATTTTGCTAAATAATTTCAAAATAGGAACATTTTGCTGCATAGTTTATAAACTAAAGACAAATACTTATTTTCCCCTTTATCCGGCAATATATGTGGTGAAAGCTAATCATCAGCTTTGAGGTAACCATTGTCTTATGTACATTTTATCACAAATGAAATCGATAGCTAAGAAAATAGTGAATCCACGAAGGAATTGACAAGGGTGAGAGAGAATCAAATAGTACATCTTATCTCTCCTTCTCTGTGTTCTAGAGAGAGAGAGAGAGAGAGAGAGATCAATAAAGTCTCTAGAGAATCAAACAAAGAAAATTGAATGTATCTCCCTCCCCATGGCCTATGTGCGAGAAGGTATCTTATGCATGCAATAAAGTCTTTTTTTTTCCTCATTACCAATCCTCTACAAGGAGTTGCTATTGTCCATGAGCAAACGTTACGGAATTGAATTGACCTCTACAATTTGAAGTTGTTATCCCATTGGAGTTTTCATTATGAAAAGTCCCGCCACTAATGGGCTCTGATCGACCTTTGTCCTTGTTAGGCTCTATAAAGAAATATTTCCCCTCTTCAAAATATGACTAAAGGTCAATTTTACGTCTAAACTTTTATGGGTTTAGAGTTAGAGTAAGAGTATCTCAGCAAAAAAAAAAAAAAAAAAAAAGAGAGTTAAGAGTAAGAGTACAATTGCATCACCACATAAGTACAAAATCCAGCACTACAAAAAAACAGGGCTATCCCAGCGTTTTCAAAAGCGCTGGGATAGCCCCAAAAAGCGCCGGGATAGGGTCAAAATTCCTATCCCGGCGTTTTTTTTCCCGGCGCTTCAAAGCGCCGTCTTTTGTGCATTGGGACAGGGTTGCGGGGACCTGTCCCGGCGTTTTTCAAAGCGCTGGCATAGGTACTGCCTATGCTGGCGCTTTCAAAAGCGCTGGGATAGGCCCTTTTTCATTATACTGACTTATGACCTGTCCCGGCGCTTTGAAAAACGCCGGGACAGGTCATAAATCAATATAATGAAAAATGGCCTATCCCAGCGCTTTTGAAAGCGCCGGGATAGGTCATTTTTTTTTTTAAATTAATTTTTTTAGCACCTGTAATATTACAGGTGCTAAAAAAAAAATTTTTTTTTTGTTTTTTTTTACCTACAATACATGTACCTACAATATATATTTTCCAATACCTATTTTATAACAACTATAATGAACCACAATTCATATTTTCCCATAGCAAATACAATACCACATTAAACCAAGAAACTGAATATATTTAATTACACCATATCAACAATTACATCTCAAATGTCTAGAATGTTATATATACACAAAATATATCATCCCAAGTGTCTAGAATGTTATAAGGCGCACCTACACTACGATTTCACCATTGCACATTGAGTTTCAAATATGTAAGTCACAAAACAAACAACACTACATAAAAAAGAAACAAGCCTTAAATGTTCTAAGGTTCAATATACGACATTGCATGTTTGTCAATATCAACCTCACAAACCATAACTAATAACCCAATCATACTCATTTATTTGACATTTAATTCTAACCCACCAACCCTTATAAGCAAGAAGAGTAAAAGATACACACAGCCTTTGGACTAGGAAAGAACTAACCCACCCTAAAAAAAACACAAACACACAGTAACAGAGAGAGTGTGAGACTCAACTTATTTTATCCAAATATACACACAAAACACAAGTAACACTCCCAAAATCAATGTACACCACCTTATATAGGCATAGCACAGTCACAAACTAATATAATTCTATAGGCAATATCTTCACAACTACCAAATCAAAAAGAGGAAAAGAATGTCAAAACCGTTCAGCACCCAACAAATACAAACTCGCATCCTCCTATATGTATAACCCCATCACTTCTTATTAGCAACATTGACCCAAAACAAATTGCATTTTGGATTATTCTAGACTATCAAGGCAATGACAGTTTGAATTTCCCAATAAACGTAACACAACACAGCTCATTTTAATAAAAAAGAAATTCCTAAATATCAACAACAGAATGAATCAAACAGTTTCAGAATAAAACTTATATAAAAAAAAAAGAACCACATAACACATCGCGAACTGAAGAAGATCGGCGACGGATTGAGCATATCGGCGACGGTTGAGAGTCATCGGTGACGGCGGCTTCCGATGCGGTTTGGGTATCGGTGTTTGGGTTTTTTTGAGTTAGCTCTTGTTTGAATGGCTCTTGTTTGTTGGACTGAAGCTCTTACAATCATATATAAATATATGCCCTTTTTTTTTGAACTGAAATGGCTTTTAAAAAAAAAAAATCCTTATGTGTCCTGTCCCAGCGCTTTTGGAAGCGCTGGGACAGGTCCATTTTCATTTTTCTCCTTCTAAAACGGAAAAAGACCTGTCCCGGCGCTTCAAAAAGCGCCGGGATAGGGTCTCCCTATCTCGGCGCTTCCAAAAGCGCCGGGACAGGTCATTTTCCATAAAGGAATGGAGAGACCTGTCCCGGCGCTTCCAAAAGCGCCGGGACAGGTCTTTTTCCATAAAGGACTGGAGAGACCTGTACCGGCGCTTCCAAAAGCACCGGGACAGGTCTTTTTCCATAAAGGAATGGAGAGACCTGTCCCGGCGCTTTTAGAAGCGCCGAGATAGGGGGACCCTATCCCGGCGCTTCCAAAAGCGCCGGGACAGGTCTTTTTCCATAAAGGACTGGAGAGACCTGTCCCGGCGCTTTTAGAAGCGCCGAGATAGGGGGACCTTATCCTGGCGCTTTTGGGCTTCCTATACCAGCGTTTTTGAAAAGCGCCGGGATAGGTCCTGCCTATACCAGCGTTTTCAAAAAGCGCTGGGACAGGCGTATCTTTTACGGCGTTTTTGAAAAGCGCCGGGAAAAAAACGCCAGGACAGGCCGAATTTTTTGTAGTGCAGGCACATGAGATCAACAGATTCTGATTTTTTTATTTATTTATTTAACCTAAATGTGATGGAGGCACATATTTTAAGACTTGTCCGTTCAATAAAGATTATTTTTGTCAATTTATTTTTCTATTTAGCTTATTTTTACTACTATTATTTATGAGTTCCACTGCACTTTTTGATACTATTCATAAATTTCACTGTACTATTTTAGCTAACTTTTACCTTTATTTACAGTATTTTCAACAAAAAAATTTTCAATTTCAGTAAAATAAGCGGATCCCAAATGGATTTATTTGGGAGATTCATATTGATAATTATTAGTTTACATACAATATAAAGCCTATATTATAGGCCAAAAAAATGTGACAAATGTTAGTAAGATTCTCCCAAAATGACAAATGTTATTCACATTTTTGCCTAAAACGTACACTTTTTTTTTAGGACTGAAAGCATACACTTTATATGTCCATGGTACTATCTATGTAAACTAATAATTTTCACTTGAAATCTTTAGGCATTATGAAAATTATTTTTTGAAAAACAAATACACATAGAGGAGAGAGGAGAAGCAGGGGCGGACCCAAGATTTTAAGTTAGTGGGGGCCGGAGTATAAAGGAAAAAAAAAAAAAAAAAAAAAAAAAAACTTCAAATAGACATCTATAGAGTATTAGAAAATTATAAATATACAAAATCATTGTTTCTAAATACATTAAGATGCAATCATCTACCAACAAAGACAATTTTTTTTTTAATACTAGGTTGCTTAGTATTTTTTTTTTTTTTTTTTTTGTGAAGTTAGACCATTCACAGTGGTTATGCTAAAGATTTTAGCTTTTAGTACCTCAAAAAGCTACATTATCTATTTTACCACTTCACTTACCTAATATCTAATGTTCTTTTTTTATTATTTTATTTGAAATAATATAAACAACTCATTAAAAATAATAAGGAAGAGAGAAAATTTGAGTTTTTTAATTGAATGAAGAGATATAATCTTAATAAAATATTTCATTTTATTTTTAACAACTTGCTACAGCCAATTAGTATTTATATCAGTTTACTGTAGTTGAAAAAAAATTTAGCTTTAGTTTCTCTAATAACACAGGATTTTTTTGTCCTTTGGTGGTAAAGTAGTTTTTTTTGCTAAAATACAATCACTATTATGAATATTTTTATTATTTTTGTTAAGTTTTTGAGTTTAATAGTTGCTATTTGGATTAAACTAGCTAGATTAAACGGGGGAGAATTGGAGCCCAACTACAAAAATGAAATATAAAAGGGATAAAAAAATATTTTGGACCCAGGGAGGCCCGGGCCTTCTTGGGCCCCACCTGGGTCCTTCCTTGAGGAGAAAGAATAGGGTTTTAACTTTTAACACCCATCAAATTAATTAATACTCAATTTAAGGTGATTTACTGATAATATTTAAAAAAAAATGTGACTAACTAATGACGTAACAAAATTAACAATCACGTTTTTTTTTTTTTTTTGGTTACCACTAAAAGATATATGTTAGCTCCATACTAATTTTTTTAACAGTTGTGCATCGCCTCATTCTCCAGCCATTGTACTTCTGTGAGCAATGGTTAATTTTAGGAGCAATTTTGAAGTATGCCTGAATATTGCTTCATTAGCTATTAATGTTATATGGGGTTGTATGTTTGGAGAACTTCTGCCCCTGTTTTGTTTCTGTAAGACGAATGGCCTCCCTAAGCCTTGCTTTCAATCACAATATATCGCGTCTCAAGTTTGCTGTCATTAAATAGTTAGCTTCTTTATTTTTGACATGCCGAGAGAAACATCCTAGACTGATTGACTTTATCCTATGCGATTCTTGATCACGAAGGCTCCTCTATCTCAGTTTGCTTGTCAAGTGCCATTGTTGATTCTGATAATTATAAATTACTAATCGCGGATCTCACATGTTGTGCGTGATAATATTTTTAAGGTGGTCTCATTAAATTTATTTTTACAGTTTAGATTAATTTAATAAATAGTAGTGTGTTTTGTAATCATACTTTCATTTATTATAGTGACAATCACAAATGTAATATATAATTTTTTTCATATAAAAATGAAAACAATACAATCTTTCTCAAGAATTCAAAAAGTTGGAAAAATATTAATTTTTTAATAAAAATTATTTATAACATTTTTTGTATTACTAAAATTTGGAAATTATTATTTTGTTTTAAAAAAACTTTTTCAAACCCAATTTTTTCTACCATACAATCAAAAAACTCGAGAAATATATCAAAAAAATTTATGAAATTCAACAAAACTACAATTCAAATAAAAAAGAAAGAAAAAAAAATTAAAACTCACATCAAAGTCAAACTCAATCTCCTGAATATGTAAAACATTTTAAATGTGATGTGATCAAGCCAAATATTCAATGCATAATCAAATTCAAAAATTTTACCCTATTATACATAATGATTGTAATCAAGCCAAATATTTTGTTAATATTGTCATAATCTAATCTAACATCTATTCCAACATGCGAAAAATTAATAGATAAATAAATAATTTTAAACTCGAAATTGAATTTGTTTTTTTAAAAATCTCAAAGATGAGCAATACAAAATATTCGTAAATACTTAAAAAAAAATTACTCACGCATCTAAAAACATCATATAATAAAGATATAACAATTTGATGTTAATTTGTTAAACAATATATTTACAAACAGTGATGGAAACTGCACAAAGACTATTTTCTTCAACTGCATTAACTGTTCTTCATCATATTTTCCAAACTATCCTTTTGTTTTCCAAACAAACTAAAACATGTCAATAACACAAAATATGGACATATTCTAATATAAATTTCCCCCAAATCTGGTCAACAACATTAAAAGTATTTAGTGTTGCAAATAAAATGATAAAAAAAAAAAAATACTTTCATCAAGAAACACATATGAGTTAGTCAATAATAAGACAATGGGTGTACAAACTTCATAAAAAATTCAATAAAAATGAAAAAAAAAATGTGAGAGAGAGAGAGAGAGAGAGAGAGAGAGAGAGAGAGGTAACCTTTTTGTGTGGGAAAAAAAATGTGCATAAAATGGAAAATAGTGACAAATTTATGGTAAGAGAATGAGAATGAGAAGAGACAAAATAAAAGAAGATAAAGTGGCAACATTATATGTATAGTTAAAACTGTCTAAGAGAAATATGTATAGACAATACTTATAGTTATTGTTGATGTACAAATTTTCGGGCCCTAATTTCTTTAGTCCACTCACAAAAATACCCATACAAGCCCATAAATTATTTTGAGCCCACATAAATATTTCCCACATATTACTCAAATATTCTCCATGTTATTGGGCTTCCACAAATATTTCCTATATAAGCCCTATAAATTACCTTGGGTCCTCTCACAAATATTACCCATTATATCCCACATATTATCCAACTTAGATTTTCCACAAAAAAAAAAAAATAATAATAATAATAATACTTATCACATTACTATCAAAATTGGGCCACAAATTATACTATCTCCACATAAAAGCCCAAAATCATTTAACTTGTGGGCAAAACTCAAAAAGCCCAACAAAACCCTTTACAAAGTCTGTTGCTACACGGCACCTCTTAAAAGCCCGTTGCTACACGGCACCTTTACAAAGTCCGTTGCTACACGGCACCTTTACAAAGTCCGTTGCTACACGGAATCTCTAAAGTTGGTAGCTAAACGGCATCTCTTAAAAGCCCGTTCCTACACGGCGCCCTTTACTAAACCCGTTACTACACAACACCTTTACAAAGTCCGTTGCTACACGACAATATTTCTACAAAATCTCATATTATTTTACAAAGCCTAAATACTAATTTGGCACTATTTTCACAAAGCCCAAGTACTAATTTGGCACCTATTTTACAAAGTCCAAATATTAATTTGGCACTATTTTACAAAGCCCAAATACTAATTTGACACCTATTTTACAAAGCCCAAATATTAATTTAGCACTATTTTACAAAGCCTAAGTACTAATTTGGCACTATTTTACAAAGCCAAAATATCATTTTGGCAACTATTTCATAAAGCCCAAATG